>OY728150.1:1075703678-1076953678 GCA_963277665.1 Viscum album
CAAATATTGGGTTTTTTTTCATAATGATACATTTTATCATTTCGAATTTCCATAGCATGTGATCCATATTTAAAACTTATTATATTTACAATGAGCTTTAATCCAAAACAAGATTCTATTGTTCCAGTTCTGGATCCCAAAAATTGTAAAACCATGATTGCAGATTTTTCATGGTGAATCAAAATGTCAAGGTTCTTGTAGGATTATTCCCAAAACCCCTCAATATGGGTCTTCTAGAAGATGGACAACAGATTGAATTTGGTTAATAATTTTAATGATTCTGTAAAAATATTAATTAAAAATTTTTCACTTGATATTTTCTTCTCTTTTGTATGTGGTAGTTGTGACATTTTAGAACAATTGCAACAATAGAAAGAAATTGATGACTCCGATCCTTGTGACCCTATAGTTTTGGGGGATATTGTAACATTGTAGTGGACCTCGGTGAGAATATGTTTTGGTGTCCCCTTCATCACAGAGCTAACATGGATTTTCGTTAGTACAAATCTCATAATGGGTTATTGGACATAGTTTTCTTAGGGAGAAATTTCACATTGTGGAAACACAAAAGAGGATATCATCGACACATCTGTAGATTAAACTGATTCATACCAATTGACCATGCCATGTATTTTTTGTGAATTCAAAGGTAACACAACTTGTGCACAATATCTATGATCATTCACATATTATAATTGATAGGTCGGCCAGTAAGGACATAAGGGATAATCATGGCTTCTCCCATTTTTCTATAAAATATCAATGTTATTACACACAATGGACACTTCATGGAATAAAAAAATTCATGTGAATGCATGGAAAATTGTAAATTATAAACTAATGTGTCTTAGAGGAGATCTTTGGGTGTGGGTTAATAAAAAATATCCCACATCTTGTGACATTTATGATGTATAGATGGATATCAACTACATGGAAGCCCACATAGAAAGTTATTAGAATGAGAAATCCTTTTGCGATATTATTGTTAAGAAATAACAAATGGATGGAATGTTTGGAATAGAAGACACATTTTCTCATGATAAATCTAGAGTCATCTGGATACTTGAGGGAATATAAATATTTCATATTTCCTTGAATGCAATGAAGAAAACTAGAGGCTCTCTCATTTTAATATCCAGATAGAAGATTGCCCCATTATGGTTAATTAGAATTCTATTTGGAAATAGTAAAGACCATTTTTAGGGAATTGGTTGTAGTTCCTAATCCCGTGATGGACAAAGCATAGAAGGGTGTCCTAAAAATATTATTGGATTTATTTCTGAGGCGGTGTCTGGGAATGATAATGAGTTGATAGAGTATATTCCATAGGAGGAATAAAATTAGGGGGTATGAAAAGCATCAAACCAAATAGTTCCCCTGGGCTAGATGGTTATCTTGGATTCATCTTCTAAATCTAATGGGGAACTATCAAATATAATATGATTCTTTCTATTTAGGATTTCGTCAATGGTGGATTCTTCCTTCATGCTGATATCACCACTATTATGGTTCGTATTCCAAAAATTAAAAACCGTATCTCCTTTAGCATTATATCTGTAACACCCCGAGCTTCCACGATACACTTCTCTTTCAATAATGCAATATCTTGCATTGTACGCAAGTTCGAGATTCTAACACACCGCGACCAATCAAAATAGCAATTATGAATAGTAATACCCACTTTTTGAAATTATATTAATTTTATATTTCAAATTGGACTTCATTTTTGTATTCGTAATATCGAAATTACCCTATGTTGAATTTTTTGTAATTTTCTGAGAACTTCCAATTTTTATGAATAGTGAAAAAAACATAAAACAACTTTTTTAATAAAAATATTTTATAGTGATAAATTATACTATTGAGTGGTTTTAAATTATAATTAGAATATATTTTTACCATTTTATCCAATGGTGGTCATTATAATTAATTTCACATTGAAATTGGACATAAAAAGTTGTCAATCTTTTGATATATATTGTTTCTTAAAAACATGCTATTTGTTGTGATAACGGGAATTAATTATAAAATTAATTAATGAAAATTATATGTTTGAAATTTTATAAAATAGACATCATTTTTGAATTCCGAATATCACTTATATCTTAGGGTGAAATTTTGGCATTGTTTTGGAAAACTTCAATTTTTGATAAATAGTGAAACCACTACGTGGTAGTTAAGAAACTGATTTTTCGTTTAAATGAAACATTACCACTTCTGTGATTGGATTTTCAAAAATCCTACATACATGGTTTTCATTAGAATGTAAAATGTGGTTCAATGGGATTAAAATAATTTTTTGGTGAATAGTAACATTTAAGTTTAATTAATCGCGATTAAATGTAATTAGTGAAATTTAAGTTAAAAATCATATTATAAAAATATGAAAATACCATTACACTTGTCCTACCCCTATTTTATATTTCATGGAAGACCAATACAATCCATGGGTCAACTTGGGGACCCCATGGAGCCACATTGGTAGGAAAAATGACATTAAAAACTTTTTATTTAATGTTAAAATAAAAATGTCACAAACATAAGTTGTTTTACTAAAAAAAAATTTAAATGGGGTTATAGAAGTCATATTTTTGACTATAAATATTAATTATAAATATAAAAAGATTTCCTATATCATGATATTTTTTTATAATTTTTAGACATTAAATAAATTAAATTATTTATGACACCATTATGATGCAGCGATTTCGTCATTAATTAACGATTTTAAAAAATGGAAGGATAATGTAAAATCTAAGCATTACTCTTGTAAAAAGCATATTGGATGAGAATATTTCTAACCCTTATCACCTTAGACTCTAATTATATAAGTGTGGGACCTTTATAATCCTAAAACAATTGTATAATAAAGTAACATTTCATTACTTTCCAAGAGTGCCCCTCCTCTCCACTTATAAAAGGCCCCCACCACTACCACCTTACTCACACTATCAAAGCCTTTTGGCTCGGATAACTTCTACCACAATACTCTCCAAACTTCCCTCCCTTACTCCTAGAATCCTCACTTTGGGCAGAATTCTTCCCAAAGAAGCCTTTGGCTCAAATCAAAAGAGTTACACAATTTTAAGGTAATGTCTTCTCTTATGCTATTTTGTATTATTTTTCTTATCCAACCCCCTAAACACTTTTTATTCATTTCTTTTGTAACAACACCAGTATCGTCAATATACTGGGATGTTGTTATAAGAATTATTAGAGCAACACTTACACACACCTACATCTAATGGTTAAGGAACATACTTTTTCTGTGGATGGTGAATTTCTGCCTCACGAAACGATGATTGTTCAAAACTCATATAACACCTTCAAATGTGGCCATTAAGATGTCACTATATTTATATATGATATATAATATGTTTATGTTTTACTTAAGGTTCTGTATTTTTCATTTATGGCATACCTTTATTGTTTCCATTATGGGTAAACGCGATATTTTCATTTTAGGAAGTGCGGACTACCGCCCCCTCAAAATGATTTGAATCGTTAATGACATCTGTGGGATGTATGAAGGATGGAGTAAATGATATTATATATGATATTATACTGGAATTATAATATACCATTATATCATTATGATTTAATTAAATATGAAATAGAAATGAAAGTAGCGTTCATGCGTACGTACGGATTACCGTCTCCATGAACGGTGCATTTCATTTCCTACCTCTAAATGTTATGGAATAATATAAATGCATGTATATACTGGATATATATGAGATATATGATATCTATATCATGAATATAATTATGGATATAATGGATATTTTACCACACGATCAAAGTGTAATTATAAGAAGTTTATTTTTGACTCAAGTACCTAAGATCGACAAAATGACAGTTATTAACTTAAATAATTACATAATGTTCATAACATGGTAATAAGTGATATAAAAGGAATAATGAACTTTAAAAAGGTTTTTATGAAGGTATATATTAACTCTAGTGTATTATTCAGGATTTTAAAGACTGGTCAAGTCAAGTCGGACATGAGGTAAGAGGACTTCGTAACCCAATTTCTATTCTTTGGGTTAATCTCCTACTTTAAAATTATGTCATGATATTATTATGTCATATCTTGTATTTGTACTTTATTTATGTGTAATTATAGTGAATACACATAATATATATACTTTATTTAAAAAAATGATCTTTTTAAGGGTCTTCATCTCAATCTCCTTTAATTGAGGCATATTTTGTTTTATACACAACTTTCTTTTATACGGTGTATAAACCCCTTTGACTTTGACTTTTATGCAAAAATGGAATCTTTTTTTACAAAGCATTTTACTAGACGATAAAATGAATGTTTTTGTCTTACGTATGCGGCGACAACGACTTCTCCGCCGCCGTGACCATTATTTGTGTTTCGGCTTCCTCTACCAGCCATAACTTTTTTTTAATGAAAAATAAATACAAAGTTTTAACTTTATTTTATTTTGGTATTGAAAATGGTTTTGAAAATGTTTTTATTATATCAATGTGTTGTATTGATATCTTTTGATTTAAATTTGGAAATGTTATTTTTCCTTTATGCATGTTTTATGTGATACAAATATGTTATGGTTTATGATATGTTTAAACCTATTCATATGAGAAATGCATTGGAATTAATAAGTGACCAGTGGAGCCCGCTACAGCTTCTCGATGCATCGGTAGGTCTCATGAGACAAACTAGTTTCTTGGCACGAGGCCTTGACAAAATCTTATTTGTAGTCTTTGCACGGGGCCTTGGCTACGTGGTTATGATAGTCTGGCATTATGCATTCCATCATTATGAATGTGGTTATTGATATTGCATTAGATTATTTGACTAGTAGAATATCCATGTGAGTAAGTAAATGGCATTATTTAATTTTATTTTTTCCATATTATGCTGAAGTTCAAGTTTAAAAAGGCTTTTGTTTTAGTTATACATTGCCTTAAATGTTAGTGTTTATTTCTGAAAGCTTCCGCAATATTTTTATCCTTTCTGAGCATCTGAGCTCACCCCTTTCAATGTTTTATTATTTTCCAGGATGTGAGAAAGTATTTTCTAAATGACCTGTAGTGATAGTCAGAAGAGGATATGAGTGTTGACTATGGAGACTTTGTTATTTTAGTTTTTCACTTTATTATGTAATGTAACATTTATGAATGTATCTAGTGTTTCTAAGGCTACTAAACTAATTGGTCGTTCAAGACTTGATCTTTTGTGATCATGCCAATGCTACGCAATAATGCACCAACTCTGGGAAACTGGGGTCAGGGCGTTACAGTTTGTATTAGAGGCAATTTAGTACTATCCTTGGAAGCTAGATTTAGATAAACTATGATTAGAGAACATAGCCCAAAGATAGACTTTGAGGATTAGTATAGAAGAACTTCCTATAATTTTGGTATTATTGATATTTTTTTAGTTTTCAGAGAAATACATCCCTGTCTGGATACGAGCAGGTAGAGGTGGCTCTGGCACAGATGTACCTAGGGGTAAAACCCGAAAACACTGCTTTGAGCTAGACTCGAACGGGAACTGCTGCACGACAACGGGCCTTGCTGCACTCTTGGTTACGACACTTTCGGGGGATATGCATAGGATAATTCTCATGTTCATTACAAACCACTATGAAGGGTTATGAGTATATACTTCCTCAAAGAAAACATTTTTATGATTATGGATTATATCCATAAATAGTTCAATTTCTATTAAGTATTTTATCAGTGTGGAATTATGTATTTTGATTCATAAACTAATCTAGTTTATGCCATTGTTTAGAAATGGCGTCTAGTGGAAGGAATGGAAACCATATCAATGCACGCACTCCATGTAGGGATTTCCCTCCTGCTCAAGATAATTATTATGGAGTTGGAGACACAACTAGTGCTGATCAACTTATTACCATACTGGGATAACTCACTCAGGTTATGAATTATAACCTTACTCGTATGGAGCATCCTGATCCGCAACGTGGAGGATCAATGTTAGACCGCTTCATTAGGCAAAAACCTCCAAAATTTAATGGGGGCACAAATCCATTAGTAGCTGAGCAATGGATAAACTCATTAGAGAAAATATTCCATGCCTTGGGGAGTAGCGAAAGGGTGAAGGTTGTCATGGCAGTCTACCGCCTCACTAGAGATGATGATCAATGGTGGTCGCTGATTCAAAACACAAAGGAAGATGAAGAAGTATCAAATATGGAATAGAGAGAGTTCAAGATCTTTTCATAGAAAAATACTTTCCTCGTGACCATCGGGCAGATATGGAAAGGCAATTTCTGAGTCTGAGACAAAAGGAGAATGAGAATGTCACAAAGTATGAGGCCAACTTTACAAGGTTAGCGAGGTATGCTGCAGATTATAAACGTAACCCAAGAAGTAAGATTGATCATTTCTTTGATGGGTTAAAACCATTTCTCCGTCGAGCATTAGTATCACAATCCTTCTCATCATACAAAGATATTGTCTCGTGTGCTATCAAGATAGAAAATGAATTATCTAAGTATTATGACAACAAAGTAAAGTAAGAGAAGAAGAGAACGGTGGAAAAAGAGACGAATAAAGGGAAAAGGGAAAGAAAGATTTTCTATTATGTGATAATTGTGGGAAGAATCACCCTGGTGCTTGCCTAAAAGGAATGGGAGTTTGTTATAAATGTGAAGAAAAAAGGTCACTAGGCTCATGATTTCAAGGGAAAGAAAGAGGCTATCAATGTTGAATGATACAATTGTAGGGAAATGGGGCATTATGCAAATGAATGTCCTAAGCATCAGAGAAACTTACCTCAGAAAATTCCAAGAGATCAAGGGAAATCTTATGCTGTTACTATAATTGAAGTAGAATAATTAATGTATTGGTGCTTTTGGACTCAAGGATTATATTTTGGTTATAATAATAATGTGATATATATAAGGATTGTACTGCAATACTTGTTCTTTTCATTAAGGTCTTAATATGATGAAGGTAATCATATTTTTAGTATGTGACAATGAGAGAAACTTTTCTTTGTTTGGGGAATCTGATAAATTGATTTTGGAATTAAGAGACCTTTTAGAGAAAGTCTGGACAGAGGTATTTTGGATAACTATAAAAGTTGGGATAGATTAAGTTGAACTTTGAATAGTATTGTTTAAGGTTAAAACATTTCTGAAGATTATTTTTGGATTATTATAGTACTATATTTTTAGGAAAAGGACAACCTGCAGGGTGGGGCATAACCCGTCGCGTCAGACAAAGCTGTAGGAATCGAACCCACAACCATAGTGCAACATGCCTTTATTACCAACCACTAGCCTACAGGATGTCCCTGATTATTACAAAATAGTTTTCCTAATATAAATGGTATTTGTTAAAACTTTGAACCATGTACTATTAGGATAAATATAAAATTTTTGAGTTCCATTATCTTTTTGAGTGAAAGATGAGTTTGTTGTAGAAATTAGTTGAATGTTGAAGCTCTACTTGTCAAGCATATATATATATACCTATCTCTTATTCTATGAATAAATTAATTCTTAAACTTTAGTAAAGGGATATTAAAACAAAAAAATGTGTTATCCTAATACCTTATGTCTTGTTAAACTGATAATATTTTAAATCAACATAGATTGAAGGCTTTGAGATCCCCAATTTTACACTTGTTTTTGATTGATGACCTCAATCACTCCCTACAAATATTTACGTTTTTCCTCCAATTATATGTCTCTCATTTCCACCAATGTTCTCCTTATCGAGATCATCATTTTGTGGTGACTTTTTCATTTCCATTTCTCTCTTATTAAGGCTAAATGTTATTATCCTTATTTCTAATGTGGGTTTTCCACAAAGGTATTTTCTATTTTCAAACATTTATTTTCAAAGAAAAATTTCAAATTGCGAGGATGCAATTTATTGAATGAGGGGAAAATGTAACACCCCGAGCTTCCATGATACGCTTCTCTTTCAATAATGAAATATCTTGCATTATACACAAGTTCGAGATTCTGACACACCACGACCAATCAAAATAGCCATTACAAATAGTAATACCCACTTTTTGAAATTAAATTAATTTTATATTTCAAAATGGACTTCATTTTTTGAATTCTAAATATCGAAATTACCCTATGTTGAATTTTTTGTAATTTTCTGAGAACTTCCAATTTTTATGAATAGTGAAAAATACTTAAAACAAAGTTTTTTAATCAAAATATATTATAGAGATAAATTATAATATTGAGTGGTTTTAAATTATAAATAGAATATATTTTTACCATTTTATCCAATGGTGGTCATTAGAATTAATTTCACTTTAAAATTGGACATAAACAATTGTCAATATTTTGATATATATTGTTTTGTAAAAACACGCTATTTGTTGTGACAGCGGGAATTAATTATAAAATTAATTAATGAAAATTATATGTTTGGAATTTTGTAAAATAGACATCATTTTTGAATTCAGAATATCACTTATATCTTAGGGAGAAATTTTTGCATTGTTTTGAAAAACTTCAATTTTTGATGAATAGTGAAACCCCTAAGTGGTAGTTAAAAAACTGATTTTTCGTTTAAATGAAACATTACCGCTTCTGTGATTTGATTTTCAAAAATCCGACACACATGGTTGTCATTAGGAAGTAAAATGTGGTTCAATGGTATTAAAATGATTTTTTGGTGAATAGTAACTTTTAAGTTTAATTAATCACGATAAAAGGTAATTGGTGAAATTTAAGGTAAAAATTATATTATAAAAATATAAAAATACCTTTAAACTTGTCCTACCCCTTTTGGATATTTCATGGACGACCTAGAAAATCCATGGGTCAACTTGGGGACCCCATGGAGCCACTTTGGTAGGAAACATGACATTAAAAACTTTTTATTTAAAGTTAAAATAAAAATCTCACAAACATAAGTTGTTTTACTAAAACAATTTTTAAATGTGGTTATACAAGTCATATTTTTTACTATAAATATTAATTAGAAAGATAAAAATATTTCCTGCATCATGATTGTTTTCTTATAATTTTTAGACATTAAATAAATTAAATTATTTTTGACACCATGATGATGCAACGATTACCTCATTAATTAACGATTTTAATAAAATGGAAGGATAATGTAAAATCTAAGCATTACACTTGTCCAAAGCCTATTGGATGAGAATATTTCGAAACCTTATAACCGTAGCCTTGAATTATATAAGTGTGGGACCTTTAGAATCGGAAAAGCATTGTATAATAAAGTAACATTTCATTACTTTCCAAGAGTACCCCTCCTCTCCACTTAAAAAAGGCCCCCACCACTACCACCTTACTCACACTTTAAAAGCCTTTTGGCTCGGCTATCCTCTGCCAAAATACTCTCCCAACTTCCCTCCCTTACTCCTAGAAGCCTCACTTTGGGCAGAATTCTTCCCAAGGAAGCCTTTGGCTCAAATTAAAAGAGTTACCCGATTTTAAGGTAATGTCTTCTCTTATGTTATTTTGTTTTATTTTTCTTATCCAACCCCCTAAACTCTTTTTATTCATTTCATTTATAACAACACCAGTATCCTCAATATACTGGGATTTTTTTATAAGAAGTATTCGAGCTACACTTACACACACCTACATCTAATGGTTAAAGAACATACTTTTTATGTGGATGGAGAATTTCTTCCTCACGAAACGATGATTGTTCAACACTCATATAACACCATTAAAGGTGGCCATTAATATGTCACTATATTTATATATGATATATAATATGTTTATGTTTTACTTAAGGTTCTGTATTTTTCATATATGGCATACCTTTATTGTTTCCATTATGGGTAAATGCGATATTTTCATTTTAGGAAGTGCGGACTACCGCCCCCTCAAAACGATTTGAATCGTTAATTCCATATGTGGGATGTATAAAGGATAGAGTAAATGATATTATATATGATATTATACTGGAATTACAATATACCTTTATATCATTATGATTTAATTAAATACGAAATAGAAATGAAAGTAGCGTTCATGCGTACGTACGGTTTACCGTCTCCATGAACGGTGCATTTCATTTCTTACCTCTAAACGTTATGCAATATTATAAATGCATGTATATACTGGATATATATGAGATATATTATTTATATATCATGAATATAATTATGGATATAATGGATATTTTACCACATGAACAAAGTGTAATTATAAGAAGTTTATTTTTGACTCAAGTACCTAAGATCGACAAAATGACAGTTATTAACTTGAATAATTACATAATGTTAATAACATGGTAATAAGTGATATAAAAGGAATAATGAACTTGAAAAAGGTTCTTAAGAAGGTATATATTAACTCTAGTTTATTATTCATGAGGGTAAAGAGCGGTCGAGTCAAGTCAGACACGAGGTAAGGGAACTTCTTAACCCAATTTCTATTCTTTGGGTTAATCTCCTACTTTAAAATTATGTCATAATATTATTATGTCCTATCTTGTATTTGTACTTTATTTATGTGTACTTATAGTGAATACACATAATAGATCTACTATATTTAAAAAACGATCTTTGTACGGGTCTTCATCTCAATCTCCTTTCATTGAGGCATATCTTGTTTTATACACAACTTTCTTTTATACGGTGTATAAAACCCTTTGACTTTGACTTTTATTCAAAAAGGAATCTTTTTTTACAATGAGTTTTACTAAACAACAAAAGGAATGTTTTTGTCTTAGGTATGCGGCGACAACGACTTCTCTACCGCCGTGACCATTATTTGTGTTTCGGCTTCCTCTACAAGCCATAATTTTTTTTAATGAAAAATAAATACAAAGTTTTGACTTTCTTTTATTTTGGTATTGAAAATGGTTATGAAAGTGTTTTTATTATATCAATGTGTTGTATTGATATCTTATGATTGAAATGTGGAAATTTTATGTTTCCTTTATGCATGATTTATGTGATACGATTATGTTATGGTTTATGATATGTTTAAACCTATTCATATGAGGAATACATTGGACTTAATAAGTGGCTGGTGGAGCCCGCTACAGCTTCTAGATGCATCGGTAGGTCTCATGAGACAAACTAGTGTCTTGGCAGGAGGCCTTGATAAAATCTTATTTTTAGTCTTGGCACGAGGTCTTGGCTACGTAGTTATGATAGTCTGGAATTATGCATTACATCATTATGAAAGTGGTTTTTGATATTGCATTAGATTATTCGACTAGTAGAATATCCATGTGAGTATGTAAATGGAATTATTTAATTTTATTTTTTCCATATTATTATGATTTTCATGTTTAAAAGGGATTTTGTTTTAGTTATACATTGCCTTAAATGTTAGTGTTTATTTATGAAAGCTTCCGCAATATTTTTATCCTTACTGAGCATCTAAGCTCACCCATTTCAATGTTTTAATATTTTCCAGGATGTGAAGAAGTATTTTATGAACGACCTACATGGATAGTCAGAAGAGGATATGAGTGTGGAATATGGAGACGTTGTTATTGTAGTTTTTCACTTTATGATGTAATGTAACATTTATTAATATATTTAGTGTTTCCAAGGCTACTAAACTAATCAGTCTTTCGAGACATGATCTTTTGTGATCATGCCAATGCTATGAAATAATGCACTGACTCTGGGAAACTAGGGTCGGGGCGTTACAAAATCCGTGTGAATTTTTTAATATTTACGTATATATTCCTTTTAACCCTAATTAATATCAGATTAAGTTTTCATATTCCCCACTAGGTCTCTTCCGAGTAGTACGTTTTTGGTAAACAATGATAAATCCATGGGAAAATTTAATTATCATTGGAGGACATTGATGTCATTAAAACCATAGTTCACAGTCTAGTATGGTGGTTAAGTTGTATGTGGATTATGCATATGATAGGATTGAATGGAATTTTATAATTATATTTTTCATTGGTATGGTCTTATCCTCTTTGGATTTTGATTTGTTTCAGTGTTCTAGCTCTTCATTCTTGAATATTCGCTTCACGGGATGAAGTTATGGGTTATTTTAAGATTTCTATTGGTTGAGGTAAGTGGGTCTACTATCAATGAGAATTTATATTAATTATTGGGATGTTCTCAGTCACATCATCAATAATGATATTTTTCATGGTACCAAAATTTCCTATCTATTCAAGTCCAAATCATGCAGTTTCTCCAATTTTATTTTTACGGATGATTTGATCATCTTCATGAATGCATGCATAATCTCTGTTCATGGGCATTAACAAATTATTTATGATTATTTCCATTGGAGTGGCAAAATTTTTAACTATAATAAGTGCCTCTTTTATGTCCCAATAAATATCATGGAAAATTGGATTTTCTCTCTATATAAATGGATGAGAATGTAGAGTGTCTCTTTACCACTGGTGTATCATGGTGCACTGATTTGTCATGGAAGAATTACAATCCCCCATTTTGATCATATTTTCATTGAAATGATTTTTTGTGTACATAAATAAAAAAATCACTTCTTAAATTACGGAGACTGAATACCATTGTCCAATAGTGTATTTTCATATATCCCATTCCATTCTATTTCACCAACTAATATTATATAGGGGTGATATACGAGGTTGACTGTATTATTTCCAATTTCATTTGGGATGCTCATAAGGAGGGGAGGATGCACTGGGCATCTGGGAATAGGCTTGCAGGGACAATAATGGAGGGTGGTTTTTGTGTGAGTGGAATTTATGGTATGTTTCAAGAAGTGAAGGTGATGTTGGACTTGGAGGTTATTATTAAATGTATCCAATAGAGCATACTCATGGTTTCGAAGATTAGAGAGGGTAGAAGTGTTAAAAATTGGATCCATGATTTTCTATGGTGTATTGTGGTTTCCCATATCCAATCCTTTTAACTACATTCCAGATGGATTGTGTGCAATAATTCATTATTTTTAACATCATAACTATGTTAGTGCCAAATATGGGATTCCATGTTTTCCATCCGCCAAAATCACCTTCAATAAGGCGAGTTTGTACCTAATGTTTATCAATGATGTTCTAGATAAGAATCATGACATAAACATTGACATTATAGAACTTTTGGATGAAACAAGAAGATATTTATTAAATGCTTAATCATCAACAGAATTTTATTATAAGGATTAGTAGAGGTTGAAAAATAGGTCACCCCATCATGATATATAGGGACCATCATTATGGGATAATGGATTACATTCCAAACTAAGATTTCTTGTATGGAAAATCTGTAACCAAGAATTATCAATGGAATTTGATGTTAAAAAAATATGTTGATATGATAGTTTAAAGATGCATGTGATTTATAGATTCAAGAGAGTTGAGTTCGTAACATCATTTATTCAGTAGTGAGTGGGTATGTAATGTGTGGTGATACTGTAGTGATATTTCAAGGTTTTATGTCTTGGATTCGAAGAACATATCCTTCCTTGATCAATGGTTTCATGGTGTACTAAATATAGGACTATTTAAAAATGGCCATGCCATTATCTATGCATCTTTTTGATAGTGAATTTGTATGAAATGGAAAAATCCATAACTGAGGGGTTTGAGTGCTTTCGTAGGACTCTAGTGGGCATAACTATGTTCATTATACTTGATATGGTTTTCTCATGTAAACAATTAGGTGATGATCACTCTCCTAGACAGATTCAGGTGGGCCAACATGATACTTATTCAGTTAATCTAGTTCAATAGGTTATATGGTTCACTCAAGCCCATGGCCTCAAGCTTAACATTGAAATATTATGATATATGAATGAAATTAATGGTTTTAGTATGGTTCTGGACTCCAAGGGAGAGGTTATATTTTCATATACTACTAACTTTGGTAGGGGTCATTAAATCATTGCTAAGGCGCAAATGATGTTCACTAGTATTCAGATTTCAAGGTGTTGTAATAGTGGTCTTGCTCTAGTAAAAACTGATTTTATCATTATCCACATCTTCATAAATGTTAGTCAGACATTCCCTTGTCTTTATCTTATATCCTGAGGAGTCTCAACCCTCTATTCCGTGATGAGAGAGACATTCTTCATAGTTGGAGGGAGGAATATTGGGTTGCTGATCACCATGCCTATATGTAACTATAGGGTATTAATATTTTCATTCCCTCGGGCAATAACATATTCTCTGTTTATGGAATGAATCTCATTAAAGGTGATGCACTTTTTCTTCACCAAATCAATCCACTATTGTTTCCTCATTTAAATCCCATTCTAATTTTTTCTTTTTAGTTTTTTTTTGTTATGTACTGAATTTAATACTGAATAAATGAATTAGAGTAATGTTTTTGAGTGCTCTCAATACATCCACATAACATCAAGGTTTTCCATTGATCATAATCAGATACAATAGAATGTGTTAATATATTAAACCTTAAAAGATCCTTAATGTTTATACTTGAAAAATAATCGAGTAATAAATCTTATCCAATTTAAATGAATTTTTTTACCTCATAGGATTATCGACTCTATCCCAAATAGCATTGTTAACATAAGATTTTTTAGGGAGTTCAATGTTGAGATCAATAGTAAAATATACTCATTTCCATTATTTTATATGTAATTATTTTAACATAAACATATATTTGTTTCTCTTAAAAATAAATTGTTGACAAACTAAGAATTGAGATACTAACACTTGAATATCCTATAATATGATTTCCCACCATAAATACTCTTTCATATCAATAGGAATATTTTAATAACCATTATGAATAATGATTGAAAACATTTTTATTTATCGAATAAATAGTTGAAAATTAATATAATAATGATATGATATTCCCTCATTCCATTGTATTTCATGATCTTTATTCTCCAAAAACATAAATATTGGATCACTTTCCATCATCATCATAGATAAACTAGGATATATATGATTACTTAGAGCATCATAAACCATGTTATCTTTCACATGGTGGTAATGAATTGATCTTTCAAAATCATTAATAGACAAAAAAATTATTCTCAAATCATATTTAACCCTTTCATCATTGATATATATATCATGAATTTATGATATATATATATATATATATCACACTTCCACCCATAAAGATATTTCACCCATGTTTTCAGTGTTTGAATTACTGATGCCAATTCGAAATCATGAGTTGACAATTTTCCCTAGTAGTTTCTATATTGAATGATTCATAATATATAACTATATAATTATATATAAAGAATAATGTAAGGGCCTCAACTTAAAAGATATATAATATTTAGTAATATGTTGAGAATCTAGTCTCTTTCTTTTTATTATTATTATAGTTTATAGTTTTAGATAATTAGTCTATGAACCATTCATAAATAAATATTACAAAAAAATTGGAGATATCCACATAGTGTAATTTTTTTTCAAAAAGCAAAACATATATACTGTCTGAAATTTTTTTATTTAAGAAATATATTCACTATTTTCATATTTATCACATATATATCCCATATCATCCTAAAATACTTTGTGGGAAAAAAATTAATACATGGGATTACCATAAAAATAAATGTTGGTGATAGAAAAAAATAACCCCTTTTAATCTATTTTTAAAACATGGAATATTAAAATTGAGTTTTTAATTAACATAATAAACATTGAGAACAAATAATTATTTATGTAAAAATGTAATTACCTTCACTTAATTTTTTTTAAAATAACCTCATAATAAAATATAATGATAATATCATAGTTAAGATGATTTATAAGATAACATGAGAATGTTAAAAAAGCTTTGTTAAAACATTCATTTTTACCATAAAATATAGAAATATATAATTAAGTAAATAAATATATTAAAACATAGTAAAAAATATATATCCCTAAATTTATAATAACTATCCGATAAAATTCAATTATGTCCCATGAGATCATAACATAATGTTTATGTTATTATAAAATCAATGAAATATAATATATGTGGCAGAAACCAAAAACATGAAACAAGTATATATAAAGAATAATTTCCCTGCAAAAATCACAGTGTACACATGCCCATCAGGTATAAGTTTTTCGCTATAATCCCATACACAATGTATCACAAGATAAAAACATTACCCAATAAATTATAGTGTTTTCTTAGAATACCCCTCATAACATGTTCATGATTATCTATGGAAAAAAATGTAAGTGATATTTGATTTAATAAATTTAGAATCATGTTAGGGAAACCCAACACAATATGATAGTCCTGGAATCAGATTTAATTTTGAAATTTTATATGTTAAAAAAGAATATTTACTTTTGAATTTATAAATAATATAAAAAACAATCCACAAAAAACATGTAAAAATATTTCTTTTAAAAAAATTAAAGGTATATAAAAAGTGACATAATATTTACATTATAATTCATTTTTATCCATATAAATAAATCAATAAAATTATTTTAATCACATTTATATGGAAGAAAAGTATTTATAATATAAATCATTAATAATTTATAAAACAATATTTTAATGCAATATGTCCAATATCATGATATTGTATCATCACGTATGTTCACTAGCTTTTAAATTAATAGAAATAGGTTAAATATTTATCGGGTAAAATTTATTTTCATTTAATATACATTTTACTTTATTAATACTATTTTATTCTAAATTAAAATATCAATTACCTTCACATCAGATGTTTTAATGACATTCATCTTATCTGCCAAAAATTATATCAATATTTTTGAATTTTGCCAAAGTGTTCATAATTATATCATCTAAAAAAGGATAATCCAAATATAATTAAAATTTTAATATATGAATTTTAGCTATAAATATAATTATTTATTATAGTTATAAAAAAAGTAACAATGTAATGATTATGGAAATGGTAGGTCATATATACACATTAGTAACACATCATCGTTTTCAAATACCATTATGAAATAAGGTATCTATTATTTAAATTTTAATAATGAACATTAATGTAATATATTATCCATAAATATACATATATATATCATTTATAAAATATGTGGATAAACAATATCATCGCATCATTGAGGTGGTAGTCTGTATTTGCACAAGAATATAGTTAACATATTTCAATAAATCAAAAGGTAATAATGTAGATGATATATTATCATTGTTGGATGATAAATTTTTCATGAATATTAAATATATATATATATATATATTAAATCAGTTATTATATATCCATAGTCGGTAGTGATGGAAATTTAATTAGATCGATTCCGTAGGCGGTAGACTATGATACACATGATTGATGATTCATTTCCCACATCATGGAATAATATTATTTTTATAGGTTATTAAATTTACATAATAACAACTAAATATGTTGTATATAATGATTTCAATATTTTTTCGTTGTTGAATAATATTTTAAGTAGGCAGAAAAAGAAATAAAACTAAAACATTCATCTAAAAGTTAAACATATTATTTTAACAATATCATGTTCATTATACCGGATCCTTATAAGGATTGTATTATTCCTAAATGAAGACATATATAATAAATGTATGGATTAAATTTATAGACCTTGGAAATGACTATTTCAAATAAAATTATTTTTTTTGTGAATAAAAATAAGAGAGGTGGTTTCATTCTATAAGAAAGGCTAGGGGAACTCTTTGAATTACATAATGTGTTACTTCAATATATAATTATTGTTAGGTCCACTAGGCTGGATACCCTGAGAGGGGGGGGGGGGGTGAATCAGGGTATGACTAATTAAAAATTAATGCTCGTTCTGATCTTGTTTCGCTGTTAAGCAAAACACTCTTCTCTCTTTTCCCTGTTGCACGATATAAACAGAATGTAAAGCAAGCACAGGACACATCAATTTTACTTGGTTCACCGCTAAGGGCTACGTCCAAGGAGCATACGCCGATAGGTTGCCGGTCGTACCAAATTCCACTAATCTTCACTAGCTGTGGATTACAAGGTTCGAGCTAGATCACTTCTATGCCCAGGCTCACTGCCTTTACAATGTTTAGGGTCAGCTCACTGCTTTCCCAAGGGTCACTCCCTCTTTCTCTCTCTCTAGATCACTGCCGGTGGAGAGGATCACCTTCTTCCTCTTCCTGAGCTCACTGCTCTTGGATGGAATCCACTCACAGTTTATAGACCTATAGGTCTCTTCATTTTAATGAAAGAATGCATCTTCTCTTGTATGTAGATGCTCTGTTGACGTTTAACTTTCACCTGTTGATGAATATCTCTTTTCACCAAAGGTATCGGGCAAACTTCCAGCTTCCACGCAGCCCGAAAAACACTGCTGGAACAAACCTTACTTGGCGCTCAAGTCAACCTCGGCGCGCAAGTATCGGCGCGCAAGTCACAACGGGCGCGCAAGTTCTCCTCAAACACTTGCGCGACTCAAGCTTCCTCAACTCCAAACTTGCGCGACTCTCTTCCTTTTACGCCCAAACTAATATTGGCGCGTAACTGCCAACCAGCGCGCAACTTCTAACACCGGCGCACAACTTCAACCACTGGCGCGCACGTCCCACCTGCGCGACCGAACACACCACTTGCACGACCACCACACCTGCGCGACGGGAGCTCTCGTCTTGAACTCCGGTGAAAAATGAGGAGGGGTGGTCCGGTATTTATAGGCAATCTGACCACCCTGCGCGAAGGCGCGCAAGTCACCTGCGCGACACAGTCTCGGCGCGCAAGTCTCCTCTCCTTTAGACACTTGCGCGACCAACTCCCAAACTTGCGCGATCCTATTTCCTTAGCCATATTTTGATCTTCTGATCTTGAAAATCATGTGGCGCGCAAGTTTTCTGTACACCATGTTCGCGGCGCGCAAGTCCCTTTGCCAAAAACACTTTTCTTCATTTGCCAATTTTCAGGCCCAAAAATTTGGCAAACACTGGAAAACGGCGCCACCTTGTATCTGTTCTTTTGTACCGCCTCCAGATCATCCATTCCTTTTATCGACGTTCTTGAATCAAACATGGATCGTTGACCTCAGCTCTTGAACTCGACATTCAACCATGAAATCCTCTTTGTCAACATTCACAACTTAGATGTCCACTTTGTCAACAAACACAATCACCTCAAAAAGGCTTCAATGATACCTTGAGGGATTTTTGCCCAACAATCTCCCCCTTTGGGTTTGTTGACAACTCTTCCAAACAAAGATTTGTTATTGATTCTTCAGCCTCCATTCGCCTCATTGCGATTCTGATAGCGACCAAGGATTTACTCAACACATACTCTAAGCCCACATGAGCAATGCTCGGTGTGAGAAACAAGAGTAAATGAAAAGTTCATCAATGAATCACTTTATCTCTGACATCCACTGTTGACACCAAACACTGTCCAACACCACTCTTCTGCGTTTATCACGATCCTCAGCTGTCGTGATATATATTCTTTGATCGATCACTTCTAGCATCGTCAGATTTAATACGCTCCCCCTTTCTGCTCACAGCTTCAACACCTCTTTAGCCATATTTCCTGTGTTGTCCAAGCTAAGATCTGGCTAAGCACGTTCAACTAGCTTCAACTCCCCCTATCTGGCTGCTCCACCTGTCAGCGTCTCCCCATATCATTCATGATTTATCAAATCTCCGCACTGTCTCCCCCCTTGAACAACCACTATTTTCTCCCCCTTTGTCAACGAACCCAAAGGTCACGCCTTTGTAGTCTGTAACATAGTAGAGAACACATTAGCACAGT
This sequence comes from Viscum album, assembly GCA_963277665.1. Classification (NCBI taxonomy): domain Eukaryota; kingdom Viridiplantae; phylum Streptophyta; class Magnoliopsida; order Santalales; family Viscaceae; genus Viscum; species Viscum album. Next base: position 1,075,723,292 of record OY728150.1, read on the forward strand.
AGGGAAAACACAGCATACCTCGGGGAGAGGGGGTGGTCCCGCGTCCACACTATTTCAAGTGCGGGGAATCGACTGAACTCCCAGAGCTAGTCGATGCCTCTCAAAAGCTTCCTTGGGTAAGGCCTTTGTCAGAATGTCTGCAACCTGTAGCTCTGTAGGCACATACTCCAACTTCACGATGCCCTGCTCAACCTTCTCCTTGATGAAATGATACTTGATCTCAATGTGCTTTGTCCTGGAATGATGGACATGATTTTTGCTAAGATTTATAGCACTTGAGTTGTCACACTGGATTCCGATCGGAGACTTCACTTCAACTCCCATATCTTTAAGCTGCTGCTTCATCCACAATAACTGTGTGCATGTTTGAGTGGCCGCTATATACTCAGCTTCTGCGATGCTCAATGAAATGCAATCTTGTTTCTTGCTTAGCCAAGAAATACACAATCCACCAAGATAGAATGCACCACCTGACGTTGATTTTCTATCATCTGCTGAACCGACCCAGTCTGCATCAGTATATCCCAATAACTCTGTCTGAGATTTGTCGTTGTATGTCAAACCGAATTCCACCGTGCCCTTGATATACCGAAGTATTCTTTTCACTGCAAGAATGTGACTTTCCTTGGGATTACTCTGATATCTCGCTGCTTGGCATGTGGCGAAAACAATATCAGGCCTTGTTGCGGTTAAGTACAACAGACTTCCAATGATTTGCCTGTATTCTGTGATATTAACTGCCTTGCCATCCTCATCTTTTGATAATTTCATCCGGGTAGCAACCAGAGTCTTCATTTCCTTGGAATTATCCATTCCAAACCTTCTTAGAACTTCCTTGGCATATTTGGATTGAGAAATGAAAGTTCCATTCCTTCCTTGTGTCACCTGTAGACCAAGGAAAAACGTTATCTCTCCAATCATTGACATTTCAAACTCATTTTTCATGAATTCGGAAAACTGTCTGCACTGAGCTTCATCTGATCCGCCAAAAATTATGTCATCGACATACACTAGCACCATCATCCTTTGATTACTGTCATTGCTGAAATAGAGATTGTAATCAACTCCTCCACGCTGAAAACCAAGCTTCTTCAAGTACTGATCAAGCCTTGAGTATCATGCCCTTGGTGCTTGTTTCAGCCCATACAATGCCTTCTTCAGCCTGCAAACTTTGTTCTCATCCTCATGAATGAGAAAACCATCTGGCTGCTCAATATACACCTCCTCTTCCAGATCCCCATTCAAGAATGCGGATTTGACATCCATCTGGAACACTTTGAACTTCCATTGCACTGCGATGGCTAGGAATAATCTTATTGTCTCCAGCCTTGCAACCGGTGCAAATGTCTCATCAATATCAATTCCCTCGATTTGGGAGTACCCCTTGCACACTAGACGTGCTTTGTTCCGAATCATTGTGCCATCTTCATTCATCTTGTTGTGATAGACCCATTTGGTCCCAATGACATTCTTGTCCGCTGGCCTCGAAACAATCTCCCATGTCTGGTTCTTCTCAATCTGATCAAGCTCTTCGTTCATGGCCTGAACCCAGTTTTCATCTTTAGCTGCATCAGAAAAACATTTCGGCTCCACTTGAGACAAAAACGATGCTTGCTGTGATGATTTCATTCTTCGAGTCTGAACTGGAGCTATTTGATCACCAATGATATTCTGCCTATCAATCTCATCTCTACTCTTTGGCTTCCTCGCAGACACCGACTTGACACTTTCCTCTTCATCATCAGTATCTTCTTCTGAGTCAGCTTCTGCCACTTCTGCTCCCCCTGGGTTGCTTATCTCATCATCACTTTCATCCAGGAACTGTTCACTGGGTCGTTGAGCAGTCTGTTCATTTTCGACTATAGTGACATCATTACTCTCAACAATTTTTCCCAGCCTCTTGTTGAAGCATTTATATGCTTTGCTTTTCCCTGAATAGCCGAGGAATATCCCTTCATCTCCTCGTGCCTCAAACTTCCTATGATGTTCTTTGTTGAGAATGAAACACTTACTTCCAAAGATTCGAAAGTATTTCAACGTTGGCTTCTTTCCGTACCACAGTTCATACGGAGTCTTCCCTTGCTTCGGACATAACATGGACCTGTTTGAAACATAGACCGATGTCAAAACTGCTTCCTTCCAAAATTTCTCTGGTAGGTCCTTATCAATAAGCATTGTTATGGCCATGTTGTTAATGATCTGATTCCTCCTTTCTACTACTCCATTCTGTTGGGGAGTTCTCACTGATGAAACTTGATGCCTTATCCCATGTTTCTTGAGATAGTTTTCAACCTGACTGTTTGTAAATTCCGTACCGTTATCCGTATGAAACTTCAGAATTTTCTGCCCAAGCATCTTCTCTGATTCCCTCCTGTACTGCTTTATGAAACTGAACACCTCTGTCTTGTGGGTTATGATGAATACCCAGGCCATTCTTCTATAGTCATCAATGAAAATAACATAGTACCTTTGCCCATTTATAGCTCGTGGTGAGATAGGTCCACATACATCAACATGCACCAATTCGAGCACTCTAGTTGATTTCTGTTCCTTTGGCCTGTATGTCTTTCTGATGATTTTCCCTTGCTGACAAGCATCACATGTATGAGTGTGATCACGTTATAGTTTGGGAAGGTCTCTAGTAGCATCACATTTAACGAGATCCTCCATAGATGGTTGGCATAGATGACCAAGTCGCTTATGCCACAGCTGGTTTTCTTCCTCTCTGGATAAAAGACAAGTATCTTCTTCCCCACCTACAAGATAGATATTTCCCTTTGACCTTTTTCCCTGCAGAACAGCTGCTCCATATTTTCCTTTCACAACACACATCTTCTTGGTAAATTGGATAGAGTGCCCAGAGTCACATAGTTGACTGACACTGAGTAGGTTATGACTGAGACCCTCTACTACCAAGACATCAGCACGTCTCATCTCTTTGCCCCCAAACTTGGCTTTCCCTGAGCCAACAATTTTCAGGCCTTCATCATTTCCAAATTTTACAACTCCTTCTTTGTCATATTTGATTCCTGTAACAATATACTTGTTACCAGTCATGTGGGATGTGCAACCACTATCAAGGATCCAAACACCAGATCGATCTGATGCTTTAAGGGCAATATGCGCCACCACAGCCTTCTCATTTTTCTTCTTCTTGGTCCATACTTTTTCTTTCACACTCGGCATGGATTGAGGCTTTTGTTCTTTCTCAGAGTATGATGGACCTCCCTCATCTTGCAGAGCTTCAAATCTGTTCTGAACTTTTAACTCACTTGTTGGTTTATTGATCTGCTGCTTGCGAACATTTTGATTATTCTTTGACACATTTCTCTGAATGATTGATGTGCAATACCTAGTCATGTGTCCAAATCCTCCGCACCAAAAACAGTGTCCTTCAAAATGTGTTCTGGAAAACCGTTCTCTGTTTGGCTGCCGTCTCTGCTCATGTTCCCTTCTGTATCTCTTGGCTATGGAACACACAAACTGTGAATGTACCATTTTCCCACAGCAATAACACCTGATATAGGATGCATTCCCTCATGATATTTTAGCACTGTGATTTCCCCTTTGGGATCTCTGAATATTCTGATTCTGTTTTGTTCCCAAATCAACCTTCACTTTCGGGATGAGTGCTTGTGGTCTGACTGCAATTGTCGCCAATTTTTGTTCTTGACTAAGCCCAGAAACGACCTTAACATCTGAGCTCAATTGCTGTTTCTTTCCTACTGAACTGCTAGGCTCCGCTTTCATCTTCTCTGTCTTCTGAATAGACTGCTTTTCGGATATCACATTGGGGGTCAAGAGTTTATCTTGATCCTTGAGTTTTTGTCGCAGACTGACCACTTCTTCTTCAAGATCTTTGATACATCTAACCTGCTCCTTTCCTGTGTTTGTCAGACAATCAATTTCCTTCTTTTGTTCCTCAATTTTAAGCTTATACTCAACAATATTTTCTGAGCTCTCTGGTGTTGAGGATTTTAGTCTTTCAATTTCTTCTAATAGCTCAGACTTTTCATCATCCTGTTGTTGCATGTAGAGTTTGGCATCACGAACCACTTTATTGGCTTTCATCGTTTTGGCTCTCCAAACATCTATCTCCTCAAGAGCTGCATCCAATTCGGCTTCCATATCAATTCTCCCTTCAATTTCTTCTTCTTCTTTAGCATCATCTTCTTCTCCCTTTTGAGAACTACCAACAATTTCCACCAAGGCATTTACCCCACGATCTCTGCAATTTTCTATTTCCTCAACTTCTTCATCCTCAGACTCATCTGAACTTTCAAATTCTTGTGAGAGAAGATTCTTTTTCTTGAAGAAATTTCTCTTGAATTATTTCTTCCCTTTCACAAAAGCTGAAGACTTCTTTTTGGGAATTTCAACGTCATCATCATCATCATCATCTTGAAACTTCTTGGGGCATCTTGCCGCAAGATGACCAACCATTCCACATCTAAAGCATGCTAGTGGAAGTTTACCTTTAAACTTTCCTCTTCCTCTTTGTAGATTCGAAGAAAGGAATGACATCACCTCATCTGTCTCTTCTTCTTCATTAGAATCTTCAATGGTGAGCTTATTCATGGCCTTAAATGCCACCTCTTTAGACTTCCCTTTTTCCACAGCCTCATTATCATCGTTCCTCATTTCATATGCAACCAAGGTACTGTGCAAATTGTCCAATGTCAGCTCTTTTGGATCTTTATCTTCTAGTACTGAAACTTTCGGATTGAACCAAGGTGGAAGTTTCCTCAAGATGCGCTTTACAATATTTATGTCTTCAATGACTTCTCCAAGACCTCGCATATCTTCCACAACAATTTTTACCCTATCAAAGAATGCGTCAACAGACTCATTCGGGTTCATTTTCAGATCTTCATATTTGTTCCACAACACCTGCAGCTTTGCCTCTCTGACTTTTGTGTCCCCTTCATATATATTCAAAAGCTTTTCCCACATGGAATGTGACGTTTTTCATGACATCACCTTTTTGTAGATGGGATTGGAAAGGGCTCCCCCTAAGGCATTGATTGCTTTGGAATCAGCATCCAACTCTCTATGCTCAGCTTCTGATAAGGCACCACTATTAATATCAGCTGTGATACCATGCATAGCTGCTGAAAACACATCCATTCCCAAGGATCGGAAATAGTGTTGCATCCGATTCTTCCATATCTGAAAATTATATCCGTCGAAGATCGGAATCCCATTATGATTGGTTACCTCCATTGAGAGAAGAACAAATTTCAACCTTTTCCCTCCGATACCACTTGTTAGGTCCACTAGGCTGGATACCCTGAGAGGGGGGGGGGGGTGAATCAGGGTATGACTAATTAAAAATTAATGCCCGTTCTGATCTTGTTTCGCTGTTAAGCAAAACACTCTTCTCTCTTTTCCCTGTTGCACGATATAAACAGAATGTAAAGCAAGAACAGGACACAACAATTTTACTTCGTTCACCGCTAAGGGCTACGTCCAAGGAGCATACGCCGACAGGTTGCCGGTCATACCAAATTCCACTAATCTTCACTAGCTGTGGATTACAAGGTTCGGGCTAGATCACTTTTATGCCCAGGCTCACTACCTTTACAATTTTTAGGGTCAGCTCACTACTTTCCCAAGGGTCACTCCCTGTTTCTCTCTCTCTAGATCACTGCCGGTGGAGAGGATCACCTTCTTCCTCTTCCTGAGCTCACTGCTCTTGGATGGAATCCACTCACAGTTTATTGACCTGTAGGTCTCTTCATTTTCATGAAAGAATGCATCTTCTCTTGTATGTAGATGCTCTGTTGACGTTTAACTTTCACCCGTTGATGAATATCTCTTTGCACCGAAGGTATCGGGAAAACTTCCAGCTTCCACGCAGCCCGAAAAACACTGCTGGAACAAACCTTACTTGGCGCTCAAGTCAACCTCGGCGCACAAGTATCAGCGCGCAAGTCACAACGGGCGTGCAAGTTCTCCTCAAACACTTGCGCGACTCAAGCTTCCTCAACTCCAAACTTGCGCGACTCTCTTCCTTTTACGCCCAAACTAATATTGGCGCGTAACTGCCAACCGGCGCGCAACTTCTATCACCGGCGCACAACTTCAACCACTGGCGCGCAAGTCCCACCTGCGCAACCACACACACCACTTGCGCGACCCCCACACCTGCGCGACGGGAGCTCTCGTCTTGAACTCCGGTGAAAAATGAGGAGGGGTGGTCCGGTACTTATAGGCAATCTGACCACCCTGCGCGAAGGCGCGCAAGTCACCTGCGCGACACAGTCTCGGCGCGCAAGTCTCCTATCCTTTAGACACTTGCGCGACCAACTCCCAAACTTGCGCGATCCTATTTCCTTAGCCATATTTTGATCTTCTGATCTTGAAAAACATGTGGCGCGCAAGTTTTCTGTACACCATGTTCGCGGCGCACAAGTCCCTTTGCCAAAAACACTTTTCTTCATTTGCCAATTTTCAGGCCCAAAAATTTGGCAAACACTGGAAAACGGCGCCACCTTGTATCTGTTCTTTTGTACCGCCTCCAGATCATCCATTCCTTTTATCGACGTTCTTGAATCAAACATGGATCGTTGACCTCAGCTCTTAAACTCGACATTCAACCATGAAATCCTCTTTGTCAACATTCACAACTTAGATGTCCACTTTGTCAATAAACACAATCACCTCAAAAAGGCTTCAATGATACCTTGAGGGATTTTTGCCCAACAATTATTATCTAGTTAAATTAGAATCAAAATTATATATATAGAAACTAGTATTATTAGGTGTATAATTACTTTGATAAAATAAAACATTCATATGTGTTGAATTATTGCTACCCATATCATTTTGGTTTAACATATCATTAATAATATTTACAAGATGATAAAATTATTTTTATCTTTTTAAGGGTAAATATAGTTATAATAAATGGAAAATAATATTGTATATGTATTATTGTAAATATTTTCAACAACATTCCAATCATGTGGATTATTATTTTATTTTTAATAACTACAAATATTTTAGGGAAATATTATTTATTATAAAGTATCAATAATTACAATTTCAAAATTATTCGTTTAATTTGACTATAAATAAAATATTAAAAAAAATATTAATATAAACTTTTATTAAATCCATAAATTCTTATATTTATCGAAAATATTATATATATAATAATTCATTCTTATTATATTAATTTTAATTTTTCTTAATCAATTTTTATTAACATAACAATTGTTTCCGCACCATTTCACAAAAATTAAGCATAAATAAATTATGAGTAAAAATTCTTTATAAATTACCATGAAAAAATTAATTTATCTTTCAAAAAATACGTATAATAGATCATATGTATTTTATGTCCATAAAAGAATATAATACATATTATGATTCAGAAATTGATTTCATTTCATTATCTTTTACCCAAATATTATATCTAAATAATAAATTAAATATGGGACCATGATTTCATATTTTAAAAACACAGAAGAAAATAACATAAATTCACTCACCCAATAGGATAGATCAATGTGTTAGGGTCATTTTTTAGTACTTATCAACTTATTTTTAACATTAATTGCCTTTTTTTAAGAAAGGTGGAGGTTGTGCCCCTTTTATTAAATAAGCAAAAGAAAGAAGTCCAATGTAGAACAGGGAAACATAACAGGAACACCAATGAAAAATCTAAATTCCATGCTTTTTCTTCAATCTTTCAGTAAGTTGTCTTTCCTCTTCACTAACATCATGTCTGCCAACTCTGTTGCGACTGCGACCACATCGCCTACCATGCGATCTCCCACTACTTGAAGGAAGGGATTTAAGCCGCTCAAGTAGAGTCTCAGCATTAGTAATATCATAACCAGAACTATTCTCCTATTGTTGATCACATCTGTCTTGAGATGTATTTCCTTTCGATGGAGTCCTCACCCCCTCCCCTTGAATTTCTTTAGTCGAAGCGAAGCCAAAGGTAGTATCATGTTTCTCCATAGAACAAGCAATAATTTTTGAGGTAGGATTACGCTTTGTTGATTGCACCAAGGGTACAATCGGAGACTTACCTTCTTATATGAAACAAGCTGAAAGACCTCATTATCCCTAACCAGTTTGGGAGAAGACTTTGAAATGACTAGAGAGCTAGATTCTAAAATTTGTTTCCCTACTAAAAGACAGGCATGCTTTCATGTGAGGGGTGTTGATCGACCTATTTTTGAATATCTTCCTCATTTTCTTGATCAATCATCAATTCATTAGCACTTCCAGGTATCTGAGAAGCCGAGAGTTGATGCAAGTCAACATTTTTACCTTTGTAGGAAGGTTAATCCTTGTGGACATTCACCTCTTCAGATAGAATGGCAGCCCAAGACATTGTCGTGAGCTCAGGTTGTGGTTCATGTGGCCTACCATTCTCAGTCATTGGGTTGGCAACATCTCCAGAAATAAGTCCTGGCACATCTTTTGTTTTCTCTACATTATCAATAGCAATGCCAATATCATCATCATTCTTGGAGGGGTCAGTACAATCCTTAAAAATACGAGGAAGAATATCATCCTTCCTAGGATGATTTCTCTTCTTAAGACAGTTTTTGACAACATGTACACGCATTGTGCAGAAGATGCATATAATATAACGTCTACAGGAAGATAATTCATGTCCAATGACATTACAGTGCTTGAATAACTTTGGCATTTTTTCATACATTATCATTAACTCAATAATATAATCATTAGTGGCCAGCATTACCTTGTCAACTAGAGGTGCACAGAGTTCAACCTCTACCAAGAACCAGGAGAAGTGACCAAAGCGGGCCACTTTCGTTTCCTTGTACATTTTAATTGGAATTCTAATAGACAAATCAATGTCATACAAAATTTTGGGATGCCAACATATCTAGTTTAATCCATAAACCCTAACCCATATGTGTGTAGTGGTGTTTCCCACCTCGAATGGATGGAATTTTTTACCCATTCCCAAAGATGAATAATCCCACGTTTGAGTACAATGGAACCAAACCCCCAGTCTCAGACTTTAAGATCCTCCAGGGAGAGAAGTATATGGAAATATCATCGACCAAGCAAGACACATTTCCAAGATGAGAATCCCAAAATCATTGAAACACGCTCCATGAATTCATCAATTTTCCGAGGGTGCGATCCCTTAGGAAGAAAAAGTCTGGAAATAATATAGAACTCACCCATTTTGAGACGTTCTGAAATAGTATTTTGATCATCTTTGACGTGTGCAATGGTTCCCTTCTTTCGAATGGAAGAATCAGACCCGCCTTTGAAATTGACAAAGGAGTTATTCCCCAAGCCATCATCCTCAAGAACCTCAAATCCCAGTTGGGACTTCTTCTCCAGCCCTGGAGCTAGACCATGGATCTCGCACCCCTTTTCCCTTAAAGCCTCCTTAGCCACACTTTTTGACTCCGCCACCCTCCCAGGGACCAAATATTTAGCGGACTCCGCACCAGGAAGATTACTTGTGTCAACCGCCAACATGTTCAGTGGTTCTGTGGATCCGTTCACTCCAGATGCATCAATCAATATCGTGCCGGACATCGATCCAGCCTTGAAGAAATCAGACTTCACCTTCGTGTTCAGCACATCTGCGGCACCAGTGAATCCAGTACCGTCATTTGAGGTCGCATGACTGCAAATATAAAATCAATTTTCAGGACTATATTTTTATAATTATAAGATATTTATTTAATATGAAAACACTTACAAAAAAGGAGAATGTATTTTAAAAAATTCTTATTTAAATATAAAAATTATTTTATAAAATCATTAACCATATAATTTCTTCTAGTGAATATAATCATATTATTAATAATATAATAGAGGAAATTATACTTTAAAACCATTTTATACCGAATTGAACCTTTTGAATACTTGTATAAAAATAAATTTTTCAATAAAAAATAAAAATGTTCAGTATTCATGATATAAATTGTTTTTTTGAAAAATCTGAAAACCCCACATGAAGTTATTTTTAACCAGATGATTAAAAAATATCATATTTATCAAATAATACAAGAAATTATTTTTAAAAATTTTAATTAATATTTTATCTCATAAAGAAATAAATACCATTATAAAACATATATTTTTATATTAAAAGAACTATTATAAAAATTGAGTGATTATTTATTTATATTTCAGCCAAATATTTATTTTGAGACGAAATATAATATATATTTAAAAACGTTTTTATTCTTATTAATATCATCAAATATAATTACTAGGTTATAAAAAATATATTTAAATAATATTACATCATGGTAAGTTTAGGTTCTATGTTGCATGTTATATATGCTATCAAATATATTGATGCTTTTAAATCTAAATGATTTATATTCTCCCCCTTAATAATTTGATTGCTTAAAATTTGAAACTAATTTTAATAAACATGGTTTTGAAATTTTATAACATATTGGTTTAAAAAATATTGTAGAAATTTTTAATAAATTACCCCTTGAAAGAAATTAATGGTAAATACCATATTCATCCATAATAACACATAACTAGGATTCCAAATTAGAGAACATTAGTTGGAAATGAAAATATAGATATTGAATAAATGAGCGATGGTTCGAAATTTATAGATAGTGAGAATTATCCTTGATCAAAAGAATGTGAATGATCAAGATAAAGCTAATAAAAACCATATTCCCAAGAAATGTTATGAATACCATAGATTCTTCTGATATGATTGTAATAGAATAACATTCCAATTTCTAATACATTTTATACTACTATTTAATTTTTTTACCAAAAACAATATAAAATATTTTAATATACTGAAATGAAAAAAGTATAATTTATTATTTTAATAATTTTTTACCATTTACACAATTTTTCTATAAGAAATATGTGTTAAATATGAAATTTTCCCCAATAAATCACTAAATTCATCTTTTAATAGATCAAATAATCCATAAATGTTTTCAAATCTATTTTCCCTTCCATTATAAATCAAATAAACCCAAAAATTATTTACACAAAGAATAATAATTTCCCAAATGAATAAACATTCATACAAATAAATACAACATTATTCTCCAAAGCCTTTATAATATACCCTAATGATTTACAAAGATCAATTAAAATATAACTATCTTTATAATTCGATAAAAATATGAACAAGTTCAAAACCAACAAAAATATGAAGGTTTTAATCACATATTTAAATGATATTAATGAAACATTTATCACTAATCAATATTACTTCATTCTAATGTTTATTACCAAAAAATACGTATTTTCTAATATTTTAATTTCAAAAATATTCTAATAATTTTCAAAAATTCCTTTTATCACCATAACACAAACCATAAATACGGGTGTGTAGGACATAAAACATATTATCAACCTGAAACATATAAATCCATCAAATTAGATGTTACTCAGAATCCGACCTCTCAAGAAAAATTCATAATCATCTAATTTATCTTAATCATTCATCTGATTCCATATATATGGACCCAACTATAAACATTACTTAATTATGATTTTTACAACATCAAATAATCATCATAACTTTATTCATGATATCAACCTATTCCATAATCATCCTTAAAAACACTATGAATAACATTTAAAAATGTGGTATTTTTACAAAAATCTTATTAATGGTCATTACATAATAACAATCACCATTAGTACACATAAAAAACATGTGATAATAAAGAAGATTATTTCTTTTTCATAGTAAATTTTATGCTCAAATGATAATTTACATACACATATAAAAAGCATCACTATTTAATTCATTTCATATGAAACAATATATGAAAACATAAATTCAAAATCATAGATATGAGGATTTTTTCGAAAACACGAGAAAATAAAAATATTCTAAAAAAGAATTTTTCCCCAAAATAGAATAATCCATCATTCTAAAAAGACAATTTTTTACCTTGTGATATAAAATTATTTCTAACATTTTTTTTAGCATGAATATAGAATTCATGTTAGAAACATTGGTGCATAACATAATGATCTTGGTATTATAAGATCATAGAAACATAGAAAATATTGATGCAACAAAAAGGGACATAATCATATGTTTAGGATGATTGTATAGAAAAAATCACATCGTATAAATAGCTCCATCATGTATTATATTTAATACATAACCACAGAAACAATGTAAAATGAAAGAAATGTTTTACTCAATGCATTGGTTCGCTATCTGGGAGAACCCATCATAACATTTTAATAAATATGTGATACAAAAAAGGAAAGATGGTATTTATTTTTAGAAAAAATATATTTTTTCAATAAATTCAAAAATAAATTATATTATAAAGATGATGAATACAATTATGATATATCTGTTAAAATTAACATTCATTTTCCCTTTTTCAAATATTTTCAAAATATTTCCCTATAAAACACTTTAAAATATTATATTTGAAAATATTTAAAATAAATATAAAAGTGACATAAAATTTACCTGATAATTCTTTTATATAAAAATAAATATATCCATAAAATTAATTTAATGAGTATTTATATATAATACAAAAATTAATAAAACAAATCAATCAAACTATTATAAAACAAGTTTTTAATAAAATGGGTCCCTTAACTCAAGTATTACTCATCCTGTATATTATTTTTCATCCATAATAATAGAACAATCTTGATTATTTAAATTCATAAGAAATTTATTATATTTAATTATTCATTTCATTTATTTAACAACAAATTATATTCAATTACATTTTCAGGTAAGTTCATGTCAAATGTATTAATTTAATTCAAACTATATGTACATAATGAAATCGGAATGATAATTATGGTTTATAAAGTAAACATTTAATAATATATACAATAATAATGATTAAATTATAATCATTTTTATATACCAATATTACAGATGAAATGAACTATGAATTTTATTTATAAAAAATTGAATAACATTACAGCCATGGGGAGTATAGTATATATGTATGCCTGAGTAAAGAATCCATTATTTCTGATTGTTCTGAAAAGAATGTATTTTTTATCTATATTTTAATAATTTTCATTAGTTTATTATTATCTCTTAATATTATATTTTATATATCATTCAAATTATGTAGTGATGAAAAATGAATCACATTACGTCATGGTGGTGGTAGCCCACATGTACAAAAAAACAAAATTACCATTTATAAATGACTACAAATGTAATAAATTAGATGAAAATATTTATTTATACATTGATAATTTTTAAAAGAATATAATATATATATATATATATTAATTGCGTAATTATATCCATATATGAGTTTAGAAGATGGTTAATGAAATACACAGATCTGGGTGGCATAAGTCTCTCATAAACAAGATGGATTGTTTTATTTTCCAATTGACACAAGAAGTGGATGGATGTCGGTTTGAAAATTAACATAATAAAATATAATTATATGGTAGGTATGTATTTTATTATACCTTCTTTGTTGAATAAAATTTCAAAGAGGAGTAATAAGAAATAAAACAAAAACATTCACAAACAATATATAACACTTTATCAAACAATCTCTATTTATTGGTAACTTAATCCAAAAAAAGATGGTATTCTACCTGTACCGTGACCTATAGAATGAATGTAAGTATTCATGTAATTTATTTGAAAAATTATTTCCATAACTAAATGTAATTTTATGTTTTAGCAAAAGAGGAGAGGATGTTCTCTTATATATGAGAGGTGAGGGGAACTACTGGAATTACTAAATGTGATAAAACATTATAAACTAATTTTCATTGGAAAATTACCCCAAAATTATTAATATATCATATTATATAAGGAAGGGTTGAAATATTTTAATAATATAATTTTTTTAAAAGTTAATCCTTTTTTGACTATATAATTTTGTTTTAGCACATGTTGTCATTTTTCACAATTTTAGCGATAACAAATTTGTTTACCCTTTACGGATTAAAATAATTATACAGATGTAAAATTGGAACACAATTAGACTATTTATGATATTTTAAAAAATATCTCAAACACATGTATGATTAGAGGATTTATAAAAATTTTAAGTCATTTAATAAGATATTATTTATTTTAAAATATAATTAATATTATTTTTTAAACAATTCATTTAATTTTTACTATAAAAAATACATGATGGAAAAGGAGTTAAAATATAAAAATCTATTAAATCCATAAATTGTTAAATATATAAAAAGATATTATTTTAACCAAATAATTCATTAAAATTATATTATATTTTAAATTCCTGAAATGATTTAATTTATTTTTCAATATTTTATATAATTGTTCTTTCAATGTTGTTTAAGCATTGAAGATAATTATATTTGAACTAAAAATATTAATTAAGATTCAATGAGAAAGTAATATAAATTAAAAAAATATATATATTACAAAAACCATGTCATTTTTATCACAATCACGTATTATTATAGAAATTAAAAGAAAGAAAGTGATATTTTTTTCTTTATCTTGTACATTAATATTTTAAAGGTCAACATCAATGAATTATTTCACCATGTTGAAAAATAATATAATGTAGGATTTAAATGAATTATCTAAAATCATAAAATATGTTATATTCATGTTCCATGTCATTTTTTATTCCATATCATTTTATTTTTTGCATTAATCGTGTTATTTGACATTATTTTGTTTATAATTATTTACTATGGTTACCATTAAAAACAATTAAATAATAAAAGCGACCCAATTGTACAATTTCTAACTCATTATTCAATATATGGATTCATTTTTCAGTAATAAATTTCTAGTAGGCGAATGTTAATATAATAATATAACAAGTAACTCAATGAAAACATGTTTCCTGAAAAATGACCTTTATGTATTTAAATATTTTTATACCAAAATCTATATTAAAATTTACTAAAAATTATTTACTTATATTGTCTATAATATCATAGAACTTATTTGATATCGGTAACATATAATGTCAACTTTGAACCTCATATGCCACTGAATAAAAATAGAGTTTTCTAAAAAAAATTATGTTTTCACTGTTCACAAAATAAATTAATATTATCCAAAAATTCTGAAAAAATCAAACTAATTAAATTATTACATGATTAATAAATATATTATATTATTTTCATCAAATAATACCTCGAAATGCTTCTGAAAAAATTATAATATTTTTTACCAAATTATTAATAACATTTGTTTCAGAAAATAATTTTTATTGTGGAGTAAAATTACATTAAGAGAAAATGAGATTATTTACCAAAAAATTATCAATATAATTATATTTTTTATGTGAATAATATATTTTTCATAGATTATACATAAAAAATAATTATGATAATATAATGACCAATTTAAAATAAACATATTAAAATATTGATATTTTATGTTTCGTTTTGAGTTGATGTTGTGTATTGTATATTCTATCGAATATAGTCATATTTTTTAAAAAATTTATTATTTAAATGAATAAAAATTCAATATTTGGAGAATAAATATTGAACAAAAAAATATTTCATTTCATGGTAATTTAGTCAATGTTACAATATCCAAACTTATTTTTTACTCCATGATATTTTCTACACATTTATCTATCCAGATAAACATAACTCCCTTTTGTGCCAACATTGGTTTTAGAGTTGATAACCATGATAAATACATCATTATCCCATGATATTATCCAACCATAACTATTAAAAAATATATATATTACCCTGGTTGGTTTCCAAACCCATGTAGTAAAAAAGTAAATCACTTTCATGATTTGATTCATAATAAATATGTTATGTAATTATTTAATCAAAAAAAGAAATAGTTTTTAATATATTAAATAATAAGAAAAAAATATTTAAAATTTGACTTTCTAAGTTAAATATTCTTAATCATATAATATAAATATAAGGATTTTAATCAGTATAACGAAAATTACATTTATTTAACTTTTGGGATCTTTAAGAAACTACTAATGTTTCAATGAATAGAGATAAATACATAATTTTTTAAGAATGAAATTTAATTTCTATAAAATATGTAATGTAAAACTATAATTAATATTTAAAATGAACTAATGTATCATCATAATTATTTATTAATATTTAATCCATTTAAATACTTTTAAATTACAGTATTTTATTAATTATTATAAGTCTGTTTTTTGGTATTAAACTGTTTTTTTTCTAAAAAAAATTTAAATATCATTTTTTTATTTAAATGAAATAGAAAAAAAAAATCCAATATATGGTATATAATAAATTAAAATTCTAAAATATTTATCATTATATGTTAATTTATATTTAAATAATAATAATTATTAGTTATATAATTAATATAATTTCATAATTTCTTTAAAAATACACTTCTTGGAAACCCGTATTTTTATCACGTTTGTGGTTTTTGATATAAATTTTTGTTCCCCAAGTATTTTAGATTAAATTTTTTAAAATGGATTAAATATTTTTAGTCACATTATTTTATATTTTATAATAATTTTATCTTAAATTTAGACCATATTGAATAGAAAAAATATTAAAAAGTATTTACCACTATTAAGGTAAAATGTGTTTATTCATTATTCAACTAAATCATAAGGGAAAAAATGACATAAAAAAGAATAAAATATATTAGATGGAAATATTTATACCTTGAATTATATATTATTTGTGAATAACCAATTTTGGTACATAAGGGAATGTGAGAAACATGGGTACACCTTTTGGTTTTCATAAAGTATAATATTGCCACTCACATCACTTATAAAAGTCCACCAACTCAAATATCTACATCACAACTTCAAACAATTTGTTATCTACAAATACCTTCCTTAATAAATTTAATACTATCATAACTTGTTCATAAAAACCGTATTTTTTAAAAATATGCATTTTGGTAATATTTTTGTAGAATTCCTAAATAGTTAGTATGGGTAGAGGTAAAAATACAATCTATGTGTTTTTATTTCTTCTTTAACCACATTATAATATTAATAACATATACTTATATGATAAAAAATGTATATATAGTATAATTTTATGTTTTTATGTAAATATAATAACCTATATCTATCTAGCTTTATATAAAATGGGAAAATATAATGTAACTCGGTTTTTACAGTGGTCTACATCCTCGTGAATCGATATGACACGTTTTAATCAATACAGATAAGGGTTGAGTATGATGATTGATATAAAATACTATACTATGAGCCCACTATTCTAGACTATGTTTTTAAAAATGTTTTTTAATTATTTTTTTTTATAAATCTGACTAAACAATTACACAACACTAAACAAAAAATAGGACCTTTTAATAGTATTGGTTATGGAGAAAATGGAATACATTTCTCAATTTTTCTCAGTGAATTGTAACTAAACAGTGTTTTCACTATGCTTCCCCATGAAATAACTCCAATAGTGAAGAAAACAGAATTAGATCATCTATGATACTTGTGAAAATCATTTAAAATAATAGAAAGAGAAATTATTTACTCAGTTAGAGGTTTTTAAAACCGTTGAAAGACATTTTAGGGGAAAAATTCTTCTAAAATAACCATTGAAATTATTATTAAAAACAATAGTTATTTGAAAATATTATACATAAAAAATTATATTAAAATAGTCTAGTGACATTGAAAAAATATTAAGTAAGATTTTCAAATCATAAAACATTATGGAAACATGAACCATTAAAGGTTATCATAGGCATACACCCTTCTTGATTGACTGTATTCACTCCCAATACCATACAATATTAATAAATTTTAAGTGTAGGATTTTATGAAAATACATTTTTAAGCTTGTATTATACATACATACAAACACACACACACACACATATATATATATGTATTTCTCATTTGAAATGGGATCATCTTATATCAGAAACATGAATATATTTTTAATATATGTATATATATATATAATTATTTATTCATTCACAATAAATACTCTATTTCTAGGTTTGAAAAAAATCAAATCCCATATCAGTATTTCATTGCCTAAAATGAAAATCCAATAGTCATTCATAATCCTTACAAATGAATCACCAAAAGATTGTTCAATAATCCAAATATTAAATAGTAACATGTGTATTATATGTCATATGTTATATGATATTTCTATAAATTATAATGATATTCAGATATATATATATATATGTGTGTATGAGTACAGATAAAATTCATGAACATAAAATGATAACAGTAGAATATGGAAAACTATATAAAATAATGATGTTTTATGTATGTACAATCAATCTTAATTAACATATTATCGTAGGATTTTAAACCATGAATTTTTTATGTAATCGAAAAAATCTTTTAAATTTGTTAAAACATTGGAAAATTATATTAAAATGAAAAGGAATTTTAATATATATTAATATATATATATATACCAATAACAATTTAAAATAATAAAATCTTTCATAGAACAACAAGTATTATTACATTAAAATAAGTAGACAGAGGTCAATCAGACATTTATTTTGATTATGAAATGAATATCATATTTTAAGAAGGTTTAAAAATAAAGAACGGAAATATCATATAATTAAAATGTTTTCTAAAATATCAAATAAGATCAAAATATTTTCCCTTAAAAATTTTGTGGAATGAATATTGTATCAGGGGTGCTTGTGAGGTGTATGTTTTAATTATTGTGTTCTATTATTTTACGTATATGACCAATGCTTACGACAATAAGGTGATGATAAAAATTAATGATGGATGGGTTTTGATATGCATGTCTAACTGATGATTTATTTTATCAAGACATATTTAAACTAATTGAAATGTATATATATATATATATATTATGTATATTTTTCTATGATTTTGGGATCTGTAAGATATTATTAAAACTCGGAGCACATTAATTATAATATGAAAGAGTTTTATATTTATATTTTATATTGTGGATGTATCATGGAGTGTGGATAGTGGTTTAATATATGTTGCATTAATAAGTAAAATAACGTCATTTCATGTATTGATGCAGTTTAAATGTTTTTTTCATTCCAATGTATTATTTCGATCAAAGAATTTAAGAGAATATGCCATGGGTGTGTGAGAAAACACAACCTTAAGTAGAGAATAAGTCATGTATCAAGATTTTTTCTCGGTTTCGACCATAGGTACAAGAGGATGGAAGGTTTTCAAAAGGAATGGAATACATGGTTGAGATGTAATTTGATCAGACTTTGTAATATGGTCCATAAAAGAGATCAATGGTTCAAGGTATAAGGAATATCCCATGAAAAATTGATGGAATGGAAGAGAAGTAGTACCTTCGGGGGGATGTGGAAATTGGGGTTCACTGAAAATGATAGGAAGTGTAGATTGAAGGGTCTCCGAATCTGACATATGATATATGAGCATCCTATTTTGGAAATCATGACCCTCAATGATTGATTTCAAACATTTTATTTTAATAATAAATTATTGGATATATCGCATTCTAATTTTAATTTAATAGACTAGTTATTAAGATGTGAGTTTTTTTATAACACACATATATTTTCTTATAAAATTAATATTTGAAAATAAATTAAAATTCAATTCTATAAAAAAATTATAAATCTAATGAATTGTATTTTAAAAATAAATGTTTTTCCCAAACATGTAAAAATATGTTAGATACATTAATCAATAAATTAATTAATCTCGTTCTAATTTTTATTTTATAGTTAATGTATCTAAAATTCTATAATAATACATAGAATATTATTATTAGAGAATATATCTATAATACCATACATTGTTACAAAAAATGATACTATTGATTTCTTTATTTGGAATCAAAAAATTTATTTTATATTTAAAATAAATAGAAATTAAATGATAATATACAAATCAATATTATTTCTTTATATATAAACAGTTATCAAATGTAATATTTCAAAATTAACTTAATATTTATAAAAAATATTTTCTGTAATAGTTGGATGAAAAACTTTATAAATATAATTATCTAAGTCCATTCAAACATGTAGACAATGTTTTCAATTTTCACAATACTGTTTCGTGAATAGTTTCAAATGTTCCTCTAATTAATTTTTTTGTTTTGTATTGTTCTTGTTATAAAATTTTTTCATATAAAAGATCCAGTAGATTTGTAATACCCAAACACCATCATTGTGTTTCATGGAAGAATTATTGTTGTTTTATTATCAATAATAGTGTGATTAATGGGTACGTTATTGTTTATAAATGATTTATCATGTTCTTTGTATAAATAACATGTTTACTACATCTATCATTCTATTCTTAAAATTATATATTTGTTCTAATTGGTAACATGAATAATATATATACCATTATTTTAAACCTAGTGTGTTTCATTATCCCCTCACATAAATGAAATTCTCCATCGCAATTCATTTACACTTATCACTTCTAGTTTTCATTTACCTTGAGACTCACCTGATATCCCTTACCCCGATGATTGTAAATTTGTCTTCCATGGTTACTGACATATCATACTATGAGATTATTGTTCAGGGTGGCTTCAAAATCATCTACTTCATTTTCCCAAAAACATATTATTCATGAGGGTCATATGGATTTAAACAATGGATGATAGTCCTTATGGAACTATAATTAATAAACTAATCTACAAGGTCATTTTAAATTTGATTCTTATAAGAATGTCTTATGGATTTGTATTTTAATGCATCAAATTACACATAGTTTCTTTATGTAAAAAAAACATACAAGTTGAAACATATAATATATGAGAATATTTATGTCTTATACTTCTCTATAAAATGTTGATATTGATTTAGGTTTCTCATAAAGAGTAATGCACCAAAAAGGTCCTTTGGAATTTTCCCCTTGGTGTCTATATAAGCAACAACGAATCTCTTTGATGTCTATAAAGACAAAACCCAAACAGAGAAGAATATATAACATATTAGGTGTACCTAATACATTTTCATGTCATTTAATGTTATACTTAATGGCTTCATAGGGATGGGATTATTCATTGCATGATTTTTCCAAGATGGTAGCATGTAATTCATCTGGAAGGCATAACTGACTTATCTATGTTTTCCTTTATTCCATATGAGAATTAAAAAGTATAATTTAGACTATAATGTATATTCTATCTTGTGAAGGGTTCTAGTTTCCCAAAATTATATAGACCGTGCCTCAAATACCAATTATAACGAACCAAGCCCACTCTTTCAGACATAGTTTATAAAAAATGAAGTGTATTTTTTTAAAAAATGACATTATAATTATGAAACAAATAAAAAAATGGAACATTTTACTATCGTTGGTTTAGGAAAAATTAGAATACATTTACTAATTTATTAGAGTAAAAAATAACTAAATATTATGTCTGCAATGCTTCTATGTTCACTAACTCCTAATGTGATGAAAATTGAATTCGAACTTCTATGATACCTATAAAAAGGATTTAACATAATGGTATAAGCCTTCATTTTCTCTTAAATTGGGTTTTAAAACCATTGTAATTACTTTTATGGAAAATATTAATCCTAAATAACATTTGAATGTATTATTAAAAACACTAGTACAATTATCATATTATACTCTATAAAATCATTTAATACTATCCAGTGTGTTTTAGAATAAATTATGGTAGCCTTTAAAATTAAAAATCATTGTGGAAACATGAATAATTGAAGGATATATTGGTCCTACACACTTGTTGAGGGATTGGGCTAACTCCCCGACACCATACCATATTTAATACGTTTAATTGATGTAATATTTGAAATTTTTGTAAGATTTCATTATATATATATCTATATCACTATAATATTATTAATTAAATAACATGAAAATATTTTAATATTTATATATATATATATACGTTAACATGAAATACACCACTGCTGGGATTTACAAAAAATCAACTCCCACATCATCATGTATTTTCCTAATTGAAAAGCCAATTGTCATTTGTAATCCATACCAAAAGATTCTCAAAATGATCATTTATACAGTCAACATAAAAATAGTAACAAATACATGATATATATCATGTTGTAAGATATGGATCTAACTCATAATGATATTGATATATATATAAATATATATATATTACTAGAGATAAAATTTATGCCCATAAAATGATAAAATGGCTTTAGAAAATCTAGATAAATTAGGTGTGTTTTATGTACATAAGATCTAAATTAATTAAAAAAATATTGTTGGCTTGTAACCGATTAATTGGTTAATTAAATGAAAAAAACACTTTTATATTTATTAAACCATTGAAAATTATATTAAAATAAAAAACCATTTTCATTATTATCGATAAATAAATTAATATATATATATATATATATCTATATATATATACTTTTAACCATTTAATATTAGAAAATCATGCATTAAAAAATAATGATTATTAAATGAAAATTTATATACAAATCTTCATCAAAAATTAATATTGATCATGAAAAGAAAATAAAAATTTTATAAGCATCAAAAATAAAGATCATCGATATCATTTGATTAAAATATAAGCTAAAATATCATATAGGAAAAAAATAATTTCCCGTACAATTATTTTTTCAAATGACAGGGATCTCAAGGGGACTAGTGAGGTGTGTGTTTTTAATAGTGTGTACACTAATTATTGGTATGAGACCTTTTTTATGAATGGATGTTATTATAAATAATTAATACTGGATGGGTTTTGAAATGAATGTCTAACTTATATTTTATTTTATAAATACTTATTTAATTGATTTCATTTGATATATATATATATAATGGTTATTTTGGAAAGTATTTGGGATATGATAATATCTTATTATATATTTTTTTGCATTAATTATAATATGAAAGTGTGAATATTTATATATTTAAAATTTTTGATGTATCAGGAAGTGTGGATATGGTATTAAGATACTTTTCATTAATCGGTAAAATCACATCATTGCAGGATTTGATGGAATCTAAATGTTTTGTTATAATTCAAACAGATTCTTTCAATATAATAATTTAATGGAATGGGCCATGGGTGAGTGATATGACAGAACCTTAAACGAAGAAGAATTTCTACGTAAAGAGTTTTGTTAGTTTTGACCATAGGTAGAAGATGGTGGAAGGATTTCGATTCGAAATGATTACATAGTCGAGATTCAAACATACCACACTGTGAAATCTGGTCCGTAAAAGAAATAAAATGTCCATGGTAAATGGTGGATCCCATACAAGATATATGATGTTAAATATTATAATAATGTTCTTTAGGATGTGGAAATTAGGGAGTGTCGAAAATATTGGAGGACATATATTAAAGGGCCTCTGGATCAGATAGATGAGAAATGAGCAGTCTATTTTGGAAATTGTGACCCCCAAGGATTGATTTCTACCATAATATTTAAAATGAAAAATATTTGTTATGTGATTTTACAAAAACTCATGGTCCATTAATTTTACAAACATATGGTTTTTGGGGGACCATTGGTGACTCATTTTGGAGTTTTCAAAAACTCAATTCCACCAAATGGTTCCACCAAAACGGTGGCACCGGTCACAGTGCCACTGTGAAGGTGACACTCTGGTGATGAACCCATGATGGTGGAACCATAACGGCCTCAACATCACTATTTCACACTAAAATGGTGGCTCCTATTACAGAGTTCCATTAATTTGGTTGCACCATTACTGTGTCTCACCAAACGGTATCCCACCCTTTGTTTTTTTTCCAGTTTCCATATTTTTACATTTCAGCTCGCATAATGTATCTTTTGATGTAAATTGTTTCAATATACCTTTTAAATCCATTTAAAGACCATAAATGTTATCTTAACTCTCACAAGAGCCAGGAGACCCATGTCATACCAAAACATGTGGCTTTTTCCAGAGTGTCACACCCATTCTTGTTTGTCCATCATCACCCTAATTATTATGTTTTACCTATTTAATAAAACTCTTTAACTCGTAGTCATTGTCGCCACCTCACTGATGAGAATTATTATAAAATAATTAATTCCATCATGTGTAACTGTCTAATCATTTGGTAAAAGAACAATTCTCTTTTACAGCTATTCTTGAATTCACATCCTGTAACTCCAGGAGCATTCCATTAATCAAATAGAGATTCATCATTCTTCTTAGCTGGTATCTTTTCCGTTACATTTAGCATTTGGAGTCCCTCTTCTTGAGGCTAGTTGTGAACCATTTTTGGAGCCTTTCATTCTCACTCTTGGAGTCATCAGAATTCTTCCACTGCGAGTCATGCATCCCTTGCTCTCCGCACGAGGAGAAGTCTTCAATCATTGATCATCCCTGTACGGTTCTCCTTAATATTTCTTTACAGTAAATAATGTGGGTTGGGTACGATAATGTTCCTTCTGGAATGGATTAAATAAAAACATAACCAAGATAATAAATAGGTTTAAAAGAATCAACAGGTGTGTTTGAGGATGATGATGTACTCTTTTATCGTCCATTACATGTTGTGAATTGTATGGGTATTCTCCACTAAAAATCATGTCCATTGGCTGCCCTTTCTTGGGAATTAATGATCCTTTTTTCTGGAAAATCCTATGAATGAATGGATGTAACATGGAAACTGGATAATCACATAATCTTGATTGATTAAATAGATTTCCAATGAACAATAATCATTGTCTGATCACCTTGGTAAACCCAAAAGTTAAAATAAACTTAATGAATGGTGTGATTATATCGAAAACACCAATGCTCTGTTCTGGTGATGAGTATGGTTGTTCTGATTGATTCTTGTGAGGTAAAAGTTATGGGGATTGGATCTCATATTATGTATTTTATGGTTCTGGGTTAGTGGTCATGTGGGGATATATGTTGGGGATTTGTTTGGTTCCATTACTTCGAGGGATCTTATATATCACTTTTGTGGTTGTGAAATTTTAATAGATCTAGGTGTGAATGCTTAAATTTCATCTTGGATGTTTCGTCCTTATTATCGTGTGGATATGAATGTTAGTTTATTGGTAATGTATAATAATTTAAATGGAATCACTTGAATATGATAACAAGAATGGGTTCAAATGTGAATTGATTTCTAGGATAGACTTGTGCCCTCGTTATGACCATTGTGAATATGTATGAATGAAAACTAACCAACGATTTTTTACATGTAATGATTTTGGAACCCTTAGGTTGAGATGAGTGCATGTCTACCAATGTGTATAAATATTATTCTTTTTTTTCTTATTAGCACCACATCCACTTTGTGCACTTCATCCTGAACACCCCTATCTCATGGGAGAGGTTGTCTTTTCAACACTCTTATAAGTGGAGGGTTATCAAATCTTTTTATGCTTGCTCTCCCAAGTAGACCAAGACTCTTAGGGTAGGCTATGATGTCATAAGGTCCATTATATCCCAATATTCTTTGTTCATGGTACATTGTGGTGGTTATACAATGTGTGTGGTTATAATATTACTTCCCATTTGTGTACAGGATGAGGGTCAGGTGTCCTTTGGCATGGTAGTGGTTATTGTGGCCCAGGGATATAGGTTAGGGGATGTTTGTGGTTGTTGTGTCCCATGAATCTATGAGTAGGATGTGGGGTTGTGGTGGCCTAAAAGGTTAATGTTGGGGTGCCAGTGGGACTATATTGAAAAATGGGTGGGGGGGGGGGGTTGACGCATAGGATGCATTCAATAGCCAGTGGAGATGTGGTGTGGGGTACCTAAACATCTATTTGTCATTACTACTACTTATCATGACTTTATTTTTTTGGGGAGTGTTCTTTGGTGAGGATTTAGTGGATAATATCTTGTCAAGGTGACTTGGTAATCTCATTTTTTATCATAGGGCATTAGAACGCCTCCACACTTGTGCATGAGAGTTTTCGGTTTTACCTAGTGGATATACATGTATACTGACCATACATATATAGAACTACTTTTAGGATTCCAGGAGGACATTGAGCGTCATTTAAGACATTACTATCTCGGGCTACATGAGTTGGTGTGGCTTCATTTTTTCATTTGGTATTTTTTCCTTTGGATTATTCTTTTACTCTGTATATTTTTATATTGAACATGCATGTAGAAAAAGGGGTTTTGGTTTTATTTTTATTTTTTTCATTTGGAGTGGTTTGGGATTTTTAATCTTATCTCTTCATCATTATCTATAAGAAATAGTAATGCCTTCGATATTGTGTATGATTTTGTACCCTTGGTGTTAGTCACCACTGTGGGGCCTATTTAATGCGAGACTTGGGGGTCATTATATCTCCTTAAACTTCAAGAAGTTAGGTTCTGGTAGTTTTATGTCCTTCCTCTAATAATATTGACGGTGGGTTATGAAAGGTTATATCGTATTCTAATTTTCTTTTAATATAGTATATATATTAATGAATGTTAGTTTGTATAACTCATTTATTGTCTTATAAAATTAATATTTGATAATAAATTAAATAATCAATTCCCAAAAAAAATTATAATTCAAATATATTATATTTTCAAATTAAAAAATAATCCCAAATCATGAAAAAATTAGTTAGATAAATCAATCATGAAATATATTAATTTCATAACAATTTTAATTTAATAGTATAGACAATTTATATTTCACAATAATAAATAAAATATATAAATATATAAATATATCTATAATATCATAAAAGGTTACCGAAAAAGATACTATAAATTTATTTATTTGGAATCAAAGGAATCATTATTATTAAAAAACAAAAAAATTAAATAATAATATATCAATCAAAATAGTTTCATTATATTTAGACATTTATCATATGTCGATTTTCAAAATTAATTTAAAATTTATAACATACATTTATTTATAATGTTTAGATGAAAATACTTATCAATGTCAATATCTAAGGGCATTCAGACATGAATCAAAATACTTCGACATTCATACTATTGTTTTTATAATGGCTTTATATGTTCTGCTTATTATTAGTATTATTTTTATTGATCATTATATATCATTTGGGAAAATAAAAGATCCAAGAGATGTGAACTACCCATTTGAAATCATTATGTTTTTCAGAGGAATTATGGTTGTTTATTATTAATATAAGTTGGTTTAATGGGTTAGTTATTGCGTGTAAATGATGTATCAAGGTATTTTTAAAAATAACATGATTACTATATCTATCATTGAGTTCATAAAATTATTTATTTATTGCATTATGTAAAATTCATAATACATAAACAGTGTTTTTAATCACAGGGTGTTACATAATATATATATATATATATAATAAAATTAAAACTAAATATACATTAAATAATATAACACGTTTTCACTTTTCATTCCATATGGGATATGATAATGTTGCTTCTATGGATATTGGATTGTCACCACACGATGAATTGTGATTCGCTTATAAAAATATATTTACATCGAGTTAATAATGATAATTTATATTAGTACATGTGATATAAATGACATAATTATTATATAAGATAAATATTTATCATTTAAAAATGATAATATATTATTTACATTATTACCATTTCACAATATAAAAAATATAATTTCATTAATGTGCATGTGGAATACAACATTAAAGAATCACTTTTAGTCACTTTTCATCCTAACATCTCATGGATGATATATATAAATATATTTAAATAATTAATATTAAATATATGATATTATTATCATTATTTGAATCTAAAATATAGCTTAACTCATTTTTATAAATATCACTGAAAAATGTAAACAATACTCATTTCTAGGTATGACTTACCGTCTCTATTATAGTAACATAATTAGTGTCTCAAAACAATTTTTTATGTCTGGTATTAAAATTTTAATATTATTATAAATTTAATAATTTTATCCTAATTATTATTTTATAGATTATTACCTAATGTCCTTTTTAAATGTACTCAATCGACCATTGTCAATTTTTATAAAATATCAAATTATCATCAAAACATATGATGTATAATTATTTGATTATGTAATCATAAAAAACATGGTACAACGTGAAATAAAAAGATCAAAAACCAGGAAAAATTGTTTCATAAATAAAATACTAAATATAATTATATTATTTAGGAAAACAAAAAACTATAAAACGGGTCAAACTCAAGTTAAGGGACTTCTTCTTATTTTCCATTAATCAATGAAACTATTGATATCATGAACCTATTTAATTATTTGATGTGTATACACTAACCATTTGAATTTTTTCTAATTAAATTAATTATTATTATTCTATTTAAATATTTTTTTATATCATGGGAAAAAATTCAATTATTTCCTTAGTGATAAGGGTAGGTTTTCCAAAAAACAATTAACATTTAATAGTTTCCTTCTAACTATTCTTTTTATCCATTTATAAGTTTTCATATTTGTTAATTATGGACAAAATACCTTATAAAAGTATTTTTTCGTCCATTCAATGTTTTTCCAAATATGCTGAATATTTTAATAGAATGTGTGTCTTTCCATACAAATAGAAAAATAAACATTCTATTATAATGTTTATGTAGAGAATGAATTATTAGACACCATGACCAATAATTGATGTTTGTATTATTTTAAAATATTTCATTTATTATTCAAATAAAAACCAGTATTCTCATTCATCTCATATTTTGTAAATGAAAATGGGGTTTTAAAATGGATGTATATTCTAATATTTGAATATTTTTTCTTAATGGTGTAGATATTATTTTATCCTTGTGATGTTGAAAATTCATTGATTTTATTTTTTATTTTTAAGTTATGAATCACTGAAATTATTTAGGTTGACGTGTAGTGACATTATAAAATAAGGGTAGTTGGGTTCACTATAAACTAAGGTCATGATGTGGCATTATAAACCAATAATGGGTTATTATGTTTTAAACAATGTATGGGTGGTTCAATAATATTCATCCAATGAATTTTTAATAGATGTCAAACTTATGGTTATTCCTTTAATAAGAGCAATATGTATAATTATGTCCAACTATACTGATATTGTGTCTCTATTCATTCGATGGGATTTAATGGTTTCCAAGAGAAAAAGTTGTTTTCTTCACCTAAAAATGTTTTATTTATTTCGGTCCTAGAATATTGATATATAGGTAAAAAAGTTATGTGTTTTTATACTTTAACTATAAAAATTGTTTTGTTTATCTTTAAATACTTTTAGATATTTTTTCTCTCATATGAAATATTTTTAAAAAATCTCAATGTTGAAGGATGGGTATGTTAAAGGAAGATGAGACAATTGAAGTAGACATAATTTCCCCCTGAAAGAAAATAGGTTTTATAATAAAATTTAAATATTATGGGAGAAATGGACATATATTGGAAGAACAAAAATTATAATGTCTGAATATTTTATGAATGAGTTATGGAAGAACACTCCAAAAATTTAACCTTAATATATCGTAATATATAATTGTTTTTATTTTTTGACATGGAACACAATATTTTGTAATGTTTAAGGATGGGTCCTTATATTTTTTATCAGATGTATATTTAGATAAGTTTTCTATTTTTAAAATGATAATAGCATACCCTTAAACCATTTTAATTAATAGTTAGTTTTAAATGATATTGGATTTAATGATTATGATTATCCTTCATCTAAAATAGCTATGTTTCGAATTGTTTTATGAATTAGAGATAAGGGAAAATTAAATAGAATAAATTGAGTGGAAAAGATCATTCTAAATCAATACATAGACATTATAGAAATTGGAACATAACCAATTTATAGGGTGATTGATATATTGAAAAAATAAATTAATATTGGTGGTATCCTTGGTAGTGACCATTGATTTCTACCATAGAGAAACATATAAATAGTATATCATTTTATGAGACAACATCCCCCTTAATTTAGTAGATCATCTGACCACATGATAGCTAAATGATGGATTAAGTCAGTGGAAATGATATATGTTGGTATGGAATTATTTGATAATAAAAATATAAGTAATTATGATTTCAATTTATAAGGTTAATCTGACCTATAGTGGTCAATGATTAAGAATATGAGTGAAATGTAATCTATTTATGCCCTGTAATGTGATAATTCTTAATAATATTTACAATGATAATTTTTTTCCCAATGATATTTTACATTTCATGGAATCATAAATCTTTTAATTGAGGTAAAAAAAAGTAAGATGTAGTATATATATATATATATAATTCACCCATTTGGAAATGAACATCACTATTTTTTTGGGATCATTATAGTAATATTATAAAATTTTTCTATATATTAATGCCATGATATCGAAAAGTATTGGATTCTCATTAATTATAATTTTATGAGATACTTATTTCATTTTCTAACAATTTATTAATGTAGTATTTTTATGACAATGTATTCTATGATAACTACAAGAATAATATATCCAATTAGCCGGAAATGGGGTAAAATCATCAAATTAGTATGGAGGAATGAAAATCATGTTCTGATCATATGGGAAGCGAGGTAAACGAATCCTATATAATGTGTTATTTTGTTTGGGATGTTCGTAAAATGGTGTATGTTTAGTCATATAGATCATGAAATTTTTTAATAATATCGTATTAGAAATGAAGAGATGATGGTATGATGGTTTAATTACAATTATTTTGAGAATTATGCCAACCTGATCCAAAGGATGGTTACCCATATAGTACATCGGGACAATCCAATGAAGTTTGATGTTGAGAAATTTTTTGTTTTTGTAATTAGTGATATTAGGATAAAAAATGAAGTTGTAAATGGTATGTTACATGACATTTTCAATTATTCCAATACCCCATTTGACTCATGCACTTTTCAATTACTCATTTCAGATAAACATTCAATAAATTTCCAAATATCACTTACTAAATATAAGATATAACATTTGGTAAAAAACTAGATTAAATTATTAACGAATACATGATTTATACGAATCCTCGTATTTAGATTCATGGGATGCTCATTTCTAAAAATCATGTTTAACTTCAAATATTATTGTCGGTAACATTCTTCGCAAGGATTTCTATTAAAATTATCATTTTAGGATTGATTTCAAATCTTAGTATGTTATGTTCAAGGATTATGCTACATTGACAAGATACCAACAATCATATAAAATAATCTAATGTGGATCTGATTGTTGCCATTTTAATATATTTCGAATTAGATAAAATTATCAAATTAGTGACGTATAAATAGTAAGTGATTACATGGATGTATTTCATAATGGTTTTCATTGTGATATTTCTTATCAAGATGTTGATTTTACGATTGATAGGCTTCATGATGCCAATCATGTTAATGAACACCCTTATTAAATTGATAATGCGGGAATTTTATAATTAAAAAATACATATATAAAAGTTTTATGATATATGTTTCATTTGACCTAACAGTTTAGAATGGGGTGATCTTATTTATTTAATGAAATATGGATCAAGGAGACATTTAATTGGCTACATAGTCTTAAATAGAATCAAGGTTAACAACATGTGTCATTTTCCTTATATTAATGAATTTTTTTATCCAAGGAGAAGATAATTATTTGATGGATGAAATGAGGTCCAAATACCATCAGTATAAGGTGAAGGAGAAAAAAATACTGAAGAATGCATTTCAAACTAGATATGAGAATAATGAGTTTATAATTATGTAATTTGGGTATTCTAATTCACTTATTTATTTAATGACCTTATCAATAGAGTTTTCCTTGAATTATTCGATATGTTTTTGTTTGTTTCTATAAACTAAATTTTGATGTATTCTAAAATTCATGTCATACATGAATGATATCTATGTATTGGTTTTGAAACATTAAAATAAAAAATTTATATGGGATATTGGTTATGTATGAATCACAGTTTCAGAAAATTATTTGTATTAGAAACATAGTTTCTATATATATAATAAAAATTGTCCCTTATAAAAAAATTGTTTAAAAAGAGATAAAACCCAAAAAATATCATGACAAATTTTTGATTTCAGGGATTATTGGGTTAGGAGTTATTGGTTTTCAAATAATTTACATAGTTTTCAAGCATAATTCTGAATCTATCTCCAAAAGGAGTTAAATTCATCTAAAAAATGATTAGGATGATTGGTTTAAGATACTATAATATTATTATGCAATTCCCTAGATTGGGCCATGCCTTCCAATAATTGTGAATTTTTCATCTTTCATGATAGTTAGTTCAGTGGGAATTATTTTGTCGTAATTCATCATGATTAGGTAATTATTTATGCCTCCCAACAGTTTAGAACTCATGTGTTAAATTAACCTAAACAAGAACTGCAATAACCTATTTTTGTTTATAAATTAAATATTTAGATGAATCATTTATATTGATTGTAGTTTAAAATATATATTGATAACAAATTATTGAAGTATATATTCACATATAATAATTAATCATGTGAAATATATGATCATTCCAGCTGATCAAAAATTATGATTTCATGATTATTACTATCTTTTAAAATCAAACAAATTATAATATTTTTTTTGACTAAATAATGATACATTAATAATATTACATTTGTAATATGACCCTTTATTTGATTTTTTTAATTTTTTTAATTAAAATTCTTTTTATAATGATATACTCATTTTTTGTTTCAAATTTTATTGAAATCTTTAGTGTCAAAAAAATTATATAATATAAAATATAGGATCAATATTTATAGTAGAATATCAAATATATTATGAAATTTATGATAATAGTTTTTTAAATTGATGATGAAGGAGATTTATAATTTGGAAAAATATTATGTGTTCTATGGCTTTCCCATTCTAAGAAAGAGTTGCCAACTAAAGCTTATATTTTTATATTTTACGTTCCTCTAGGAAGAACTAAGTTGTAAAGAGACCATCATGGGTATTACTGGTGGTATGGAATGAAAAGGTATGTTGATGAATTTTCCATTAATTGTTTGAGTGTTCATATTGTTAAAGTGAGTGATAATTCCCCAATTGAATGATTACAGCTTCTCTAGTTACATAGGGGAAATCAGAAAACATATCAATGGGTTTTTTGATAGGATTTCTGAAGACACCATTATGTAACCATGTGATAGGGATTGATAATGATTCATTAACTGTATCTATATATTTTGTTTCCATTAAAGATACAATGTCGTTATATTAGAAATATATAATTCATATAGTTGATATTATAAGGTTACATGGAGTTTCACTCTCAATAGTATCGAACCATTATCCTACGATTATATTTAATTTTTTGAAAAGATATTAGAAGTCATTATATAATAAATGCAATTCCAGGAAAAAATTTCATCCTCAAATTGATTGTAAGTATATGGGATTCATCCAGGACATGGAAGATACTCTTTATTCTTATTCAATGTATTACATGGGAGTTTGGGATCAATACCTTTCAATGGATAATATTTATAAAAAAAAAATATTTCACCCTAGTATATATATTTAAAAAACATAGGAATTATAAATAAATTAGTACCAAATGAAATAGTTTTGGGGATATAGATTGAGAAATAATGTTTAATGGACAAAAAAAGTATAATTAATATATAAGAAGGAGTTTTAGATTATGTAATAGCTTATTATAGCAGAAATTATTGGTGGAAATTTATATAGATAACCAGAGAAAATACAATTACTTTGAGTTAGGGGATCATATCATTATCAAATTTTTTTCCTCTAATTTTTTTTGTGGGTTGTAAGGGAATATAATCAATCCATGGTTCATTGGACCATATGAAAGCCTATTGAAATTTTGATAATTTTTCTACTGAGTTTTGTTCACTCATAGTTTAACTCATTTACACAACGTATTTCTTGTTTCAATGCTAAGGAAATATATGATAGTTTAATATTCTATTTTGATCCTAGATGTATTTAAGTTGGAAAATAATCATTATTATGAGTAAAAACCTGTTAATATTATTTATTATACATGAAATTTGTTGAATAATAATGTATTTTTCTCGGTTAAGGTTAATGGAAAACCATAAGATTGAAGAGGCAATATAGGAATATGAATACAATTTGAAGGAAATATGTTACTATTATTAATGAGTGAGTAATAGTTTGAGAATTATATTTATATAGGTAGGAGAATGTAACAATCCATGTAATGATATTATAATATAGTTTCTTGATTATATTCATTATAAAAATTAATACGTAATTTTTATAAAAAAATGATATAGTTTGGACGAAAATATTTTCATATAATGTTTAATTTAAAAGTTTTATTTAAATATTTTTAATTTTTTAACATAAATATAATTCCATTTTTGTAATTTTTTATTTGAAAATATAAATTTACAGATAATTTGGGATTGTTTTAAAAATATTAGTTGTTCAGTGAATTGTTAATAATACTAAATTTTAAATAAAATCATATTCACCATAAATTAAGTATTTTAAATTGTAAAAGTTTTTATTGAATATTATTTCAAGTATCACAGTATTACATTAATTTTTTCTATTAAATAAAATTACAATTTAATCAACAATATATTGGATTTTAGTAATAATGGGGTTTTGGATTTTATAAATGGATATTTCTAAAAATGGTATTAGAATTCAAATTATTTCCACATTTTAATAAATGTTAATAATAACTAATGATAATTTTTTTAAAAAAAATTTATATAATATATATTTATAAATAATATTTTCAATTTATTCAATGATTACTATTAGTCATTGAGATAATATGATAGCATCTTTTTCATAAATAATACTCTTTTCTAAAAACTACTATTTTATCAAGTCTATGAGTTTTGTTTTAAATTTAATTTTTAAACTTATGTGAATTGAGTATAATTAAAAGGGTTTCCATATTTTTTATCATAATAAATTATATTATTTAGTTAGGTTAACATAATTATTGAGCTACGGAATTTTGAAATACTCAAAAATCAATTACCCTGTCTAATGAAAAAATTATTTCACCTAGGGTAAAACTAAAATGAAATCTGTTAAAATAACCTAAAACATATCTATGATATATATATAATATTAATATTAACTCTCTGAATTGTTTAATTATATGTAAATTTCCATTTTTAAATCTTTTTTTATTATAAAACCTTTGTTAAACCTATTTTCATTCCAAAATTACATGTGTTCCACTCACCTCTCTATTAAAATCCCACCCCACTCATCTCATCCGCACACATTAAAAAAATATTTGTTTAGAAAATAAATACAAAAATATATTAACATAATATATAACCTCAACCTATAATATTCATTGATAATAATTCTATTTATTAATACATTGGGTATAATCTTATGTGGTTGTCTCCAAAAAGGTAAAATTCCAAAGCAATGTGTTTTTGTTTTATTTATTCTTCCAGAAATTAAAAAATATTACTTTATTATTATATAATAACTCTATATTATCTTATATTGTAATAAGTGATTATTTTATGTGATTTACCTATATCCATATTGAGATCTCTCAAATGGGAAATGATATCCTCACACCTTTGTATGATGATTTACCACCTCATGAGACGATGAATCATATTTTCAATCAATACATATGACTATTAGGAATGATGATGGATAATATATATATATATATATATATGCGTGTGTGTGATATTTATACCAAAATTATACATAATGAGTCATTATATCATAAATAACATTTTACAACCAATTTAGTAGGGATATGGTAACGTCGCTCCTGGGTACGGAAAACTACCACCTCAGATGTGATGTGATTCATTTTTCATAAACACTATAAATGGATGGTAATATATATAATATTAATTAGTGTATCTTAAATAAATTACTTAATTATTATATTAATGAAATATTTATCATTCATAAAAGATAATTTATAATTTTATTTCTAATTATCTCCCCCACTGAAAAAAGATACATCGTTCATGTTCACGGGGGAATATCACATTCATAATACAATGTGACACAATATTCGTCACCAAACCACATGGATGATATATATATATATATATATATAAATAAATAATATAGATTATATTATTTTATCATAATTATTTAATGATTCAATATAACTGATCTCCTTTCTATAATGATCGATTAAAATGGAAATGTTACTCATTGGTATGTATGGTGTATCATCTTCTTGATCATATAATAATTTATTTCTAAAAAACATTAAGGATCAATATTACAAATATTTTTATGTATAAATAACATAATTAAGTAATGATCATTATTTTGGATATGATTAAATAATGACATCTTTGACCAGATTCACCCTAACAAAGTCATTTTTGACACATATGAAAAATATTTTTGAAACATATTATATAAACATAATTTATTATGTAATAATTTATACCACGGTAACAATTGAATAAAAATTCAAAATACATTATAAAAATTTTCCAATGTAAAAAATAATCATAATATTAATATATAGGAAGATGTCGAATGAATATGGTGAGTCACACTTAATGAAAGGTACTTTTCTCAATTTCCAATCAATGACTCATATTATCATGTTATGTACCTATGTTATTTTATGAGGATTATATGTTGACCAATTGACATTTTATGTCATGAATTTCTCTATTATCCTTATATTTAGCGTTTTTTATTTTATTGTTTCATGTGTAATATGATTCAACTAAATATTAAGTGATAAATGAATTTTCAATAAAAAAAATATTATTTAATGGATTCATTATAACACTAATTTTATTCAATTTATAATTCATTAAAATTATTTTCTTTATAAATAAGATTCTTATAATAGAAATTATTCACTATTTTCAATTTCTTTTCCAATAAAGGGGTAATATTTTTTTGTAATGTCTGACATTCATTAAAAACTTCTAAATGAGTAGTCTATTATAATTTATATTGAAACAATGGATTATTTGGCACCATAACTATTAAATGATGTTTTTATTCCATTACCACCTTTCATGTTATATTCCCAAAATAATTTTTATTCCCTTTATTTGGTATTTTGTAATTGAAAAATATATTTTTAAAAGTGAATGAAATTTTAATATCTATAATTTTTTTATTATTGGTGAAGACAATATTTTCTGAATGTGACATTTAAAATTTAATCCTTCTTTATGATATGGTTCTTCGAAATTATTTATGTTTATGGGTGTTTATGTTATAAATCATGGAATGTAAATTATTTGATAGTCATCCAATGCAATGGGTAGAGAAGTTGACTTCTTGGTTATTAAATTTGTATGAGTGACTAGTATAAGTATATCCCATGATACATATATAATTTGCTTATTATTTCTATTGAATTAAATAAATTTATTTGAGATAAAATAGATTTTAGATGAGAAGGATAATTATTTCCTTTATTCTATGAACATTTATATGATGGTAATCATTTTATTAGTTTTTATATTTTTAACTAAAGTAATGTTATCCTTTAATTTTCTATACCTTACTGAGAGTATTCTGAACATCCCATGGTTTTTAAATGTTTCCCACAAGGTTTATGGATGGTAAAGGGAATTTATATTGTTATGTTTAATTTTGTGAATTCTTTTTTTGAAAATATATCATATTTTATTTAAATGATTATGACAATGGAAAGAATATATTATAATCAGAACAGTCTAATTTTTTATATATCGTTATGTTATCTTTGAGTTATGGCCTAATTATATAATACATTAATCCTAAAAAGGTCCAAAAATGTAATAGAGTGGATTCATGACTTAATGAATGATATTACAAAATTTTTATGCCAAATACCAATTAGATAGATTGGTTCATTGATCAATAACTACATTATTTGATTTATTTTCTGATAATTCCTGACATGAAAAAATATCTCCAAAAGATTAAAATCTCAATAAAAAAAATTATCCCATAATAAATATGGAATATAACTCCTACATCATATAGTTCATCAGTATAATCCTTATGTTTTATAAAATCTATTCCTTACTTTTGGATCATATAATAAAATTATTGAATAGTCAAAATGGTATGAATTAAAATTTATATTTATTAAACCTCATAAAGAATGGTGTCTTGGATATATCCTCTTTCTTACCACATAATTAACAATATATATTTTAAGATTATTTTTGGAAAATATTATTCATATGTGTAGTTGATAAAAATTATCCAATTCAAAGTACATGATACTTTTACGTGATATTGATCATGATATGTTTTCAATAATCATTGAAATGACCTCATAACCCATAATTATTCTTAATTAAATGATATAGTGCACCCTGTGATGACTAATATGGTAGAAAGAATCCATTATCAAGAATTTTCTAGTGTTTATTTTTTAGTTATAGAGATTTAGTCTGGGAAACACTATATAAATTCTTCTAAGTTGCCGTAGTAACATATATATGATCTATCGAAAATAAACCTTCATGGATTGGGAAAATACTAGTAATGTTTTAATGAAAACCAATAAAATATTACATGATAATTAATATATCCATGATCTTGTGTTTTCCCACAAAAATTTTATATATATATCCCTCATGAATAGGATATAATAGCCATATAATGTGGGTAAATTCTATTGGATATTCATGATCATCATAATACTAATTTGAAATCATTGGATGATAGTAAATATCAAATGTAAGTTTCCATTTTTTTAATTGATATGGGTTATGTATATGGGGTGAATCAAGAGATTGTAAAAATACTTTTAGAAATAACACTGTCACAAACATATATAATAGAAGATGTATATACTTGAAATGTGATTATCATGCCACTTGGAGTATTTAGTTCTAACTCAACATCTTAATATTGAGGTCGTGATGTGAAAATATTAACAAAAAATTCTTATATATAATAGTTGGTTTTGATAGAATAAAAAAAGTATTTTTATTCATTATGTTGGTTTTAAAATTGAATTGTACAAAATCATTTTACTATCCCACTAAAATAATAATTCAAAGGATCATTTAATTATCTTTTTTTTAAAAGGTGTTGTTGGGGACCACCAAATTAATTATATATAGGATTGGGGAATTGATTTAAATATTTACTATTCTCTCTATATCAGAAGAATTGAAAATCATTAGTTGAATCCTTTAAAGGGTTCATAAATAGAATGGAAATTTCCCAAGAATATCCCGGAGGAGTGACATGCAAGATATCTAATATTTTGGCTACATATCGAGTGTACACGAAAACTG
The DNA here is from genome assembly GCA_963277665.1 of Viscum album. Lineage (NCBI taxonomy): Eukaryota > Viridiplantae > Streptophyta > Magnoliopsida > Santalales > Viscaceae > Viscum > Viscum album. Next base: position 1,075,762,299 of record OY728150.1, read on the forward strand.
TGCTAATAAAAAATACTTCATATTAAGAAATGTTATCACATAGTTCTTATTTTACACAATGGATTCTATATTTTAGTATATATATATGGATTTCATTTACTGTAATATAAAAAATTATATTCTTATATAATGATTTTTAATGTTATAATATAATTAGAGTTATCATAGAGGTGGTGGAGGGAGGGTGGTTTACCAATGATTTATTACTAGAATCCAAATTAATTAACTACACCATCATCTAATATCAATGAATGTAACACATACAAAACATAAACATTACATATTTTTTAATGACTATTGATTATATTTAACAATAATACACACCTGATGACCATAAAGGTTCAGTGTATTTGAATACTATATACATAAAAATATTATTTATGTACAATTTTCATCAGCACAAACATATTTCATAACATTAGGAACCCGTCACGTGTCTTCACACTAAGACCACTCAATCAACATTATCTAAAGGAAAATAAAAAAACAAGTGATTTGAAAGCCATTTTATGTGAAAATGTGGGAGATATATATCATTAGATAACAATATGATTATATGTGTATGATAACAAATTAATGTTCATATTCATAATATAATATAGTGATTCCCAGAAAGTCATAAATAATTTTTTACCAAATTTATATACCATGATGATATATTTTGTGATGATTAGATATGATTTCACAATCATCCACATTGGCTTGGTGTATGCATGGAAACACACAAAATCTCCCACATTTTTAATGTGAAACATGAATAATTTATAAAGTATATGTTCATTACTTATTCCTCGCAATGATGCTTAGGAACTCAAATTGGTCGTGACAATTGGAGTTCATGCTCATCACACCAAATTAAGGGGAATTGATACTTATTTCAAGACTCTATATATTTTTATGAAATGGTCATGAATCCATCCATGATACCATTATGGAATTGGTTACCCTAATTAGAAAATATGTTTTTTGGATCTTAATACATGATGAACGGAACCTTGTTAATGACATCATCTATATGTATCCATGGTTTTTCAGCCTTTCTACATATTATTACATAGAAATGAGGGACTACTAGTGTATTCGATCAATCAGACTATAAATTCAATAGATTTATAGAATCCAATGATGTGATTGATGTTTTTGAGTTGGGATTGAACCTCTGATAAGGATTACTATGTTTTCTATTAGAACATGAATCAAAAAACATATAATCAGTTATATTTATTCATCATGAATGATATGAAAATATATTTCTGAGTGGGTAATATTAATATAATATATCCAAGAGATGGTTCATTGGGAATATGAATCTGTGAAAGAGGAAATGTTGTATTCAAATAAAATCGAAAGGGCTTACCAAATTTGCGTACTAGAATTATAATGATTGAACAATTATCCGTGGTCTATAATAGGATGTTAATTATGGTAATTGTGAGAAACCAGAAATAGTAGAAGACTGGATTCATTAATTAAGTGAATAATATTTATTTATACAGGGTATATACACCATGTTTAATGTCTCAAATTATAAAATAAATAATGTAAAATATAATATATTACATTATAAAAACATTAAAATTATACAATTAATTAAATATTATTTACTACATGAAATTGAAGAACATATACGAAATAATAATAACTTAACTATCAAAATAGTAATGTGATAAAATTAATAGTAATCAGGCCAATAAAATAGTTACCACAAATATGAAATTGCAAATAATTTTTTGGTATCTTATAAATGAAAAGATAATTTATTAATATCATGGAATATGTAAATAAAGAATTAAAAAGCGATAAATTACGTATGAGTATTCTATTAATGTGTAAATTGTTTTTTAAAAATTTATATTTAATAAAATGGATTAAATGTAAATTTAATTTATTAAAATATAATCATAAAATTAAATTGTTTTCATATTATTATATGTGAATTTATTGTGACATTAATTGAATTTTTGATGTGCTATAAATTTAGATGAAATTTTAATATTTGTATTTTTGAAAAAATGATAATTTAAATTAATTATGAAAATTTTCATAATTAAAAATTTAATAGAATAAAATAGAGTCATTTTTTTAATTCCACATCCTAAAAAATATATATGATTAATTTTTGGTTTATTTCTAAAATAGTTGTTTTTTTAATTTTGAAGTACGATGATTTACATTATTTAACATTATAACTAAATAATTGATTTTTTGATACATGGCTGATTCACGTATAATGTAAGGTCCATTATATCTATCTATAATACTCATGTTAATATATGTGTTCCTATGAATCAAATATATAGATAGTATTTATCTAAATTAATAATCTAATGACTAATATAATCAAGAAACACCCCTCCCCTCCATTTTAAATACCACCCATTAACACCACTTGACCTCGCACAATAAAAGAATTTGATAATGATAATATTATATCCAATTACACTCCCAGTCTACAAACCTACATACTGATCTTTGGTTCTCCCAAAATACCATTTCAAATAACCTTATAGAGGTTCTCAAGGATTCAACACATAAGAGCCAAAACCTCTCCTCTCTATTTTTAAATTTCATTTATTTTCTTATAATTTATTCACCTAACAAATCCAAAGTATCATTATAACTCTAGTATAATATATTTACTATAAATTTATTATGTTAATGGTATATCAATAATCAATTTTCTCCACTACCCCTTTTTTTCTTAAGCAGAAAACATCATCTGTGAGGTGTTAATTCAACCACTACATAGATGATGTTTGTATATTATGTAATATCCAATTTAAATCTGTAACTAATTTTGTTTGGATAATCCAGATTATAATATGTAAATCAAAACTTATTTAGTGTTCTAGAACCAATATATATACATAATATTAATTAATAAAACATAACTACTGCCATATGATGGAAAAAACGAAAAAATATTCTAAGTGGTATCATTAACATTTATCAAATGAATCATCCTCATTAATGGAACCATAATGATATATAATACCATTTAAACGTTTAAAATTCATTGAGAACATATAATTTCAATTCTAGATAACAAGTAAAGGTTTGCATTATATTTCATACGATTGTGTAAGTGAATCAATCAAGAAAAACTACAAATTGAACACTCTAGAACGAAAAAAATTTCTCTTATAAATCATAAAAAGGACATAAATGAACATAATAAAATTATAATATATCAAATAAATGATTAATATTTTATGAATTATATTATTATTTAATCTAATTTTATTATCACACAAATTAAGTGCATATTAAGAACACATTATGATATAAAAAGCTGGATTCTCTTAGAACCATATTTTTTTCCTTTGGGTAATGCTTTATCTATCATTTAACAAATGTAATTCATAATAACTATTAAAAAATCCATCTAATGCATTCACATATTCATCCTAAATATATTTCCAAATCATTTTTTTATTTTTATGGGTAAATACATGATTTATATGGTATCTTTTTAAATTTCACTTAATAACCAAGATAGATTAATGGGAACCTCCAAATTTGTTACCCATTTGCAAATACAATGCATATTTTGTTTTAATACACCTATATTTTATAAAATATTTTTAATTATAATGAAAAAATGATTTTATTCATCATTTTTATGCAACAAATTACACCTTCATCCACTATAATGACTCATTTATATTTTCACCTAAACCTTGGTGATATGACCCAATTATAATGTTTTTATGAAAACCATTTATTATAGGATTTAAAAATAATCCTATAAAAATTATAAAGATATATTACTATTTTATAATTAGAATTTCCATGTAAGATTTAAATCAATTCTTTAGTAGATACAATTATGATATTTTGAAATTTTATGCCTAATGGCATGATTAAAATACCAATTTCATTCCATGGGTATCCCTTTTGGTAATTTCATGCTGATAATTACTCTTTTTTTCTTATGATACCATATACTATATTTTATTTATTTAATTTTTTCCTTTTTTGACATATTCTATAATATATTTATATTGTTAAACATATTACTATGTATACATTATGATTATGGTTACTGATTGGGGAAATTATTTAAAATTCATTTTCTAGTTTCAATAAAAATGTATTTTGTTGATTATGTTTCACCCATTCCATATGAGAAAGGAATTGGAATTATTATTTTCTGTTATGGACATACTATAACCCCTAAATTAATTACTAGGTCTCATGAGACAAAATTGATTGGTTCCTGGTTGAGCCCTTACCCATTCTTGTAGACATCTTGGTCGAGGCCCTAATGGTATATTTCTAATATCCATTATTAAGAATTCACTAATTATGAGAATATTAAATGAAAATCCATGTGATTTTTCTACTAGTATAATATAAACGATAAAAAAAATTCTTATTTAATTACTCATAAAGAATTATTTGAAAATATTTTTTTCCTTCCTTATTATTCCTATGTTATGGTTTAACGCCACCAATATTTTTATTTAACTTAACTTATATATTATATTAATTTATGATATATTCTATGATACTGGATACCCTTACTGATCATTTATGATCTTCCATTTTATTTGATTTATTTTTACACAAATGCCAAATTATATATTATTATTGTCATGTTGGGATAATCTAAGAGAATATGGATGTTTCCAATGTATTTTCATTATTTTATTAATTTCATGTTCTTATATATAAAAATATTTTTCAATATGACTTCCCCAGGATTCTAAACTATCCAATCCTTTGGGAATATATTTCATTTTCGTAGTTCTAGTGTAACAATGTATGGAACTAGCTCTGGGATCTAGAGTTGGGATCTTCACAGTTGTTACAAGGGAAATTGTATAAAAAAATTCATTAAATATTTATTTAAAAAAGATAAGTGAAATATAACCCTATTGATGTCTTTCAGAATATTCACATTGTGACAATGATTGTGACTTAGTGACTAATTTTACATAAAATTTTAATTTGCATTTAGTTTTTATCTGTTTTATAATATAAATTATGTTTTATAATGTTATGATCCAATCTAGAGTGTGGAATTGATTATAAATTTATCATAGAGGAAGGAATGAAAACCAGATCAATAAATGCATCCCATGTAGGAGTTTCTCTCATGTGCGAGATAATGATGTTTGTGCATGACCTATAACAGGATTTTAACAACTTATAACTATATTGAAAAAAATAACTTATGTTTGGAACAATAACCATATTTGCATTGAGAAACCAGATACACAACATGGTGTGACAATTTTAGACCACTTCATGGGATAAAAAAACTCCATAATTATATAGGGATTCAATATTATTTGTATCTAATAAATGTATAGTTAAATTAGAGATGGTATTTATTAATTCAGGAGGTATACAAAGGGAAAATTTTATTACTGTAGTTTATCATCTCGGTGGAGATACAGATCAATGGTGGTCATTAATTTATTCCAAAAGTGGAATTAAACAGTTTCAGAGATGTAATGGAGGGATTATAAGGATATTTTATTAATATAATATTTCCCTCACAAACAGTGAGTGGATATGGAGTGAAAATTCATTTTTCTGTTAAAGAATGCCGATGAAAAATTTATATGTACGAATACAACTTTAAAAGTGTGGAAATTCATATCGCAGACTACATATCTAATCCAAGGAGAAAGAGTAGTTATTTAATTAATCAAGTTAATTCAAGTATATAAAGGGAATTAATCTCTAAATCATTATCATCATACGAGGATATAATATAATGTACAATCAAGATAGAGAAAGAATTTCCAAATCCATGTATCTTTTAGGGAATATATAGTAATAAGAGATATGTTTAGTAATTTATAAAATATAATTTATGAAAATGGGAATAAGGGAAGAATAGAATTTCTAACAAGCAATAAATTTGGATTGAAACAATAGGGAACATGTCTATTGGTATGGGAGTTGGTTACATGGGTGAATAAAATGGACACCAGTGCCATAATTGTATGGGAATGAAAGAAGAAAATAGTGAGAAATGCATAAACTGTAAGGATATTTGACACTAGGCAAAATGATTTCATATATGTCAGGGAAAAATTACCTAGAAAAACCTGACGGAAAAAGGCCATTCATATTATGTCACCAAAGTTGATGAAGAAGTTCTTAATGATGTGGTAGTTGGTACTTTATTATCTCCACTCATTTATAAAATTATTTATATCATTACCAATAGTCACATTCTTTATATATTCGTTTTTTTCTAATAAAATTATATATTTTCAATTATCCTTAACAATGATGTTTCTAATAATGACTAATACTGGATTCCTTAATCAAACAATTATGAGTCGATCAATTTGTATTATGAAACATAAATATGCTCTAATAGATTATTTTATTATGATACTTATAGTTTATTCTAATATAATCCATATTATTGGCTGAATGTTGAAATATAATGAATAAATATATTACAAAAAGAAGAAAATTATGATTCGTGTGGAAGATGTTAAATTTATCATCATTAGAGGGTATAATTCCATATATATGTTATTTATATATCCACCTCTAGTAGATATTCTAAATTATAATCATTGGGAATAATAAAATGAAAAACCTTCTATTGAAGAAGATGAACCTTAAATTCAATATGTACCAATTTTGAAATATTTAATTTATGTAATTAAAGAGAATACACCAAAACTTCCCATAGAAAATTAAATCATATTTTCTATCAATTTAATTTCTTATACAAGGCCAATATCACTAAATCTATATAGAATGGACAATGTGAAGTTAATATAGTTAAATAAACAACTAGAGGAATATAGTGAAAAATGATTTATGCACCCAATAATTTTACAATGGGAAGATCCTATTATTTTTTTTAAGATAATTTATGGATATATGAAGTTTTCAATTAAATATAGGGATATCACTATTTTTACAATAAAGAACTAGTACTAATTGCCTCACAGAGATGAATTATTTGACCAACTTTAGGGATCTCAATATATATCCCATATTGATCTTCATTTTTGATATAAAAAATATCATGTGATGGAAGGAATATGTTACAATGAGAGTTTTTTGACCAAGGATTAGACATTATGATTTTTCAATAATTCCACATGAATTGACTAATTCACCGAATAAGTTTATGGATATAATGAATAGTGTATGGAAGGAATGTATTCATAATTTTGGTTTTTTATTTATTGATGATATTGTGGTGTAATCTAAAATATACAAGGTCCATGATAACCACATGTAGATTTTTATGTAGACTTTTATAAGAGGATAGTTTTATGAGATGTTCATAAAGGTTGAGTTATGGATTCAAATAGTTTCTTCTAATGGTAATATCTTCTCTATGCTTGTAATCATAGTTGATCATGTGAAGACCAAGGTAATATAGGAATGGCCTACACTAATGGACATAACTGACGTATGAATTTTCATTGGTTTTTCATTTTATTATCAATGTTTCATTTATAATTCTACCATATTAGCCAACCCTTTAATCAAACATATCGGTATAGGTGGTTTGTGTATTTGGACAATGAAAAAAGAATAGTGGTTTGATTATTTGAAGAAGTGAATGTCGAAAGATCTTATTTTTAATAAACCATTGAAAAATCTTGGATTTTTTATTAATATTGATGTATAAAAGAAGGGAATTTTTTCCTTATTTATAACGATAGTGTTATTTGATATACATCAGTGTAGTTAAAAAATCGTTGAAAAAAATATCCGACCTAGAAACTTGTGTAAAAAGATGAAGTATTTTATATGATTATATGGATAGAATGCACCATCATTATGATGATTGAAGTAAGATATATACTGATCACAAGAGTTTGAAATATTTTTTATCAAAAATATCACTTAATATATGGAAATAGTGATTTATAATTCTACTTAAGGATTAAATTATGAAACACTCTACCACATAGGGATGGAAAATAAGGCAGCAGATGCATTGAGTAGGAAGAATTTTAGAGTTATGATGAAAATCCTGATTGATAAGGATCATGTGTATATATATCTAGTAAAGATAGAAATATGAATTTTCATTGAAGTTTAAACATCACTATTTCATCAAACTATTTTCCAAACAATGTTTTCTGGAGGGGATCAATTGTTCTGAGTCTAATGATGACAATCTTTAAAAGAAAATAAATTCTAAGAATTATAGTTAAAAGTTAGACTTCATATATGATGTCGGAATCCTGAAATTTTGGAGGAGGATTAGTTCTCCTACTATACCTCATAAAAATGAATTAATGTTCATGCTAGGAAGGGGTCATACTTTTCAAGGGTCATTCAAGTGGGTGGTTCATTGCAGGACCCCCAGAGAACAATGATTAATTCATTCTTGGCATCCTTCGGGAGTGGAAGGTCTTTATAAGAAGAAACCTATTCTATGGAGGATGTTCTTGAAAATTGTAGAAGGAACATAATTTCTTTTTAATCCTTGGGGATAGACTCACAATTCATCTACAAATATCTTCTGGGTACCAGCTCTACTCTATGGTCTATCTTGAATCACATCCAGAAAACTATTATCGTATTCGGTAGTGGCATGGAGATTACCCACACATTGTGTGATAGAAATATTTTGTCAGACTACCTCACTTCTTGGGCCCCTATTAAGGATTACAGTATTTTTTTCCGGACATGGTTCTCTTCTCTATGAGGGTGTTAACATTATTCTTGTGGATTATTTTGGGAATGATTTTTTAGGCAAAAATTGTCTCCTGTTTTTCATCAACCTATAGGGGAATTTTAATAAAATAATAAAATTGGATGGATGATTCTAAATGCATGAGTTTTTCTATACTACATGGTATGACTATGTTTATAGATATCTGACATATGATTTTTGGTTGGATAATATGAAGTAAGAATTTTCAGATTATATATCTATATATTTTGTTTCTCAAAACATGAATTCAGAAAGACAACATCCTATAGTATTCATGCAACATCCACTAATTTTTACATGGAAATTGGTGGAAATTACTGTGTATTTGTTTATTTTTTAACCTATGTCTCTATAAAATAATTTTGAAATGTGGGTAATGTATTTTTCAATTACGAAATATTCCCATTTCCTCGCTATAAGGGGGGATTATTGACTATAGAACCTTTTACGATACTTCATTAATAATGATATAGGACACTATAGATCACCTCGTTTCGGTTGCATCATATCATGATCAGTGATTTACATCAATATTTTCTTTAAATTCATTAGAATTATCTGGATACTAGGATTTAATTAATTACATCATAAAACACAAAATATGATGGACAATATAAATGGGATTTCTTTAAATTAGAAGCCGAATTCTGATCATGGTCACCTGACATTAATGGTATATTGGATTAGTATTTTTCTTTTTTAGTATTTTCCTAAAATAATAGTTTACATTCTTGTATTCAAATAGCACTGTGTGAAGTGTTATATGGAATTATATGTTGCACACTAATTATTATGGATGAAGTTGGTGACATGAAGATTATAGAACTATACCATATATTACAAACAACAAGAATGTAAAATAGTATTCAATACCATATCAAAGCATATCAATGTATGAAAATAAGTGATACTGACAAATGTTAGATCTATTTAGAGTATTATGTTGGAGATTAGGTCATCATAAAAGTATATCCAAGGGATAGTGATATAAAGTTTGATACTAAAGGGAAAACTATAATCATGTGTATTAGAAAATTTTAAATTCTATAGATAATTTTAGTTGGGTAATATAATTTTGAAAATCCACTTAACAATAGTAATTTACATTATGTGCTCCACAACATATTTATGAAAGTAAACTCTTTACCCAATATATTTTCTAACATTTGATGGAATTGAATTGGAACCTAATTTATTATACTATGAAGGGACTACCCAAATTATAGAAAATTGAAAATAGTTTATGAGGAATAATATGACTCATCTAGTAAATGTGATTTTTATATATCATAAAATTGTTGAGGATACATGTCAACTAGAGGAAATTAAGATGAACAACATCCAAAATCATTTTATGATGTTACTATCAATAAATTTCAATAAAGAGTTTTTTTATGGATGATATAATGTAATGAAAAATATATATCAATGGAATATTACATATTATAATTATTATATATACTATATTCACATAACATGACATAGATAATACAATAAAAATATTATTAAAGAAAAATAAATGATATAATAGGTATTTCATGAAATTATTGAACATATAACGATGGAATAATAACTTGACCTTTGGAATACTATTATGACCATTTGGAATAGTGACCCAACAAATAGAATAGTAAGATCATTTATGAATGTGTGAATAAATTATGATTTCTTATAAATGATCATATTATATATTTATTTCATGGAATATGTAAAAAAAGTATTATAATGACAAATTATGTGATTATATTTTTGGGAAGCATAATTGTTTCTTCAATACTTTATAATTAATATATTTTTCCAAATGAAAATTGAATTTTATTAAATATATTAATAACTTTTTAAAAAATCTCAATATTGTAAGTTAATTTCATGAAATTTTAAAAAAAATTAGAAGTTTCAGAAAATCAGTTTTAATTATAAAATCAGGTTTTTTTAAATAAATTATGTTTTTAATTAAAAATTAAATTTCTGATGTATAGAAAATTATTTTAATAAATTTTAATGAATTTATTATTTTTAAATTTAAAAAATGGTTAGCCTGGATTTTTTATTTGTTTTTTGATTTATTAATGTTTTGGTGAATAGTGAAAATAGCAATTTATGGAATTTAATATTATATAAAAATAAATTTATTTGTGAATCATGTTTGGGTAATCGACGATTTAAGTTGGAATTATATCTAAATGAAAATCTATAGTTACTATTTATAGTTTCAAGGAACTATACTATTGATATTCTTAAAGATTATTAATAAACTAATAGATGAAATAAAAAAAACACATATATCCTCCATTGTAAATACCACCCTTCATGACCCCTTTTCCTCACACATTCTAATACATAATGTGTACAAATAATCCTCCAAATTCTTCCCTAGATACACTTTTATTGTTTTAGTTTTACTTGTCAAACAAAATGGCCATTTCAATTTCCTTTAAGTAGTTTCTCAAGAAGATGACTCTCAAGAGGTAAAACATTCTATCCCACATTAAATTTGTTATATTTTCGTATCCACTCCTCATCTACGCTATCCAATAAATCAGGATAACTCCATTGTCATATATATAATGTTAATTTTTTTATGTCAATAATATATTCAATACAATTTCTATTATCTTCCCCATTTGTTATAAAAATGAAAACATCAATTGTGATTTTTGAATTCAACACCTTCATAGATGATGCTTCATCATTTTCCAATACCACTGTCTAGGCTAGTTAAAAACACATTTCTATAAATAAAATTGATTATAATATGTGCAATAAAATTTAAATATAATTCTTTAACCAGTATATATAAATTATTTTAATATAAAAAAATAGTATGTGTTGATTTAAAAAATAACCAAATTAACAAAAACGATAATTGGTAACATTTTTTCTAATGAATTATAGTTATTTCTAGAAAACAATTATATGTATGAAAATTTAATATTCATTAATTTCATTAATAACATATAATTTCAATTATTCGTATCTATTCCATTTTTACATTATCGTTTCTATGTCTAAACAAGTGAATCAATCATGAAAAGTAAGGAAACGAACACTCCTAAACAATGAAATTGAATTTCATTACTCATATAAAAGGCCATAAATTAACAATATAAATTATATTAAAGCAAATAAATTATTAATATGTTTAGAATTAATTTGTTAATGAATCAAATTCCATTAACCATGACATTATGTGCATATTCAAGTACACTACACAATATTTTAAAATCAAAAAATATTTATCTAAAATATTCTTTTATCATGATAAACTATTTTAGTTCATTTCATTTTTATGAAAGAAATATTTTTTTTTTCATCTCTAAATACTCTTTAATATTTTCCCTTTCAACTGCACAAATGTGTCTCATTTTTAATGTCTCATAAAAATTCGATTTACATGTTTTAGTTAGATATCAATTATGATTATATATTCTAATTTTCCTTTATTATTATCCTGGTGTAAGGTAAATCTAGTATTTTATAGACACCATTATGAAAAATTAAATTTTTATTCCTTTTGACATGATTATGATACCCATCTCATTCCATGGGTTACCCATATGTTAATTTATTATGCACAATTGAGTTTATTTAAATATGATACCATATATCATATTTTATTGAAATATTTATTATCATTTTGAAGGGGGATATAATGTCACGATACCATTATCTATAATACCAAGGACAGGTTAAGATTATGTTTGCTGATAATGAAAATTATTTACATTGGTTATACTAGTATTAAAATGATTTAATATGTTGATTATGTTCCGCCACATTCATATGAGGAATGTATTGAACAACTTAAGTGTCGCATATGGCCTCATATATCCCCTTGAACAATTAGTAGTTCCCATGATACAAACTTGACTATTATTTTTCCCACACGTTACCCATTTATATATAATACTTTGTGGAAGCCTTGGTGGGAATTTTATGATTTCCCAAATTATGTATTCTCTAGTTATGATAATATTTAATGATAATTTTAATTGTTTTTAGATATGTAGAATGACTATGGGTAAGTATCATTTTTTGTATGATTATTTATATGTAGTTATTTGATCATATTTTATTACCTCAACATTATGTTTATGTATATGTTTTAATAGAAATTGTTTTCTCTATCTTGACTTTTGATTCATTATAAATTAAGATATATTTTGTAGTACTGATTATCCTTACAGAGAATATGAGATATCCTATTTCATATGTTTTATTTTTTTCTAAGAATGTTAAGATGTATATTATGATTGACATTGAGAGATATTATAGGAGAATATGTATATTTCCACATTAGTTTTTATGTTGTATTTCATTTAATGGTGTCATTATAAAATAATGTTTGTAACTGGTTTTCCAAAATATTATCTTATTATTTCCTTTGGTAAGTGATCACTTATTCCCAGTACTAATTTAATAAATTAAGGAACTATCTCCAAGCTAGGGGGGCAAGGTCCTTACACTGGGGATTATGTAATCCTCCATTGGGGATTACAAATGGATTATACACTGGGACTCCTTCATGTTTGACTGGGGATTACACACTGAGTAGTCATTTATATTTGAGTGAGGAATAATCACTAATGTTACCATATCATATGATCGGTTCTTAAAAATTGAAGTTACCCTGGAAATATATTTAGGGATTATATCCCTTAGAAGGAATATAATGTTAATTTAGGGCATTCACCATGAAAAAATTCCCATACTAAATGATTTATTTATGCTAATGGAATGATCATTTCATGTTTATCAGCCCATGTGGATTATTTTCAGTTTAAAAATTATTATATATCATAGGGATGATCACATTTCATGTAGTTTCATTACATAAACAATGTGGATTCATTCTACAAAAAGTGAATGTAATGAAAATTCCAATAAAAATTTTGGATCTATAATGTTGTATAGTATATTTGAAAATAGATTTATGAATAGGTAATGAACTTTTCCTGGGAAAGTATCCTTATAGATGTACCAAAAAAGTATTTGGATATGGGGATCGTTCCTTATCAAGACATATTAAGAATCATTTTTTTATATGAATCAGTGTTGTTATAGATCATATATTTTAGAATCACTGATGGGAGGTAAAAAATTATTACACATAGAGGGATTTTTTATAATGGGAATATGAAAAATATAGATATACAATAAGATAGATTACCATGATTTGGAGGTTTTATTTAATTTTATGGTCATTTTAACATTATATCATTATAGTCACATGATTCATGGTCTATTTGAGAAAAAGGAGACAACATATTAACAAAAATATCTTTGTGGATACAAGATTGAATTTTTATGGGGCTTACACCATAAATATTATAGAAGTGAAATGTGAATACATGTACTGTGAAGTATATTTCCAATAGAGGAAGGACATGATCATTATAACTATAAAATATAATATGAAATATCAATTATCAAATTAAAATCAACATGAAGAATATGATTGCGTAGAAATATCTGATAAAATCATGTTTAATATAGAGATCAGTCCTTAGGAAGACATCTAGTGTATCCTACTCATAACATGTATCAAATTATTTTAAGTTCAATATTCCATTTCTCACTGATTTTACCATTGATAAGTAGGAATTCATCACTAGCCTTGTAGATTTCATGGCCTCATATATGAGTAAGTAATGGATAATTGTGAAGGGATATGGGCATTGTAGAAGGTGAGGGGATTGGGATAGCATGAGACGCCACCATGGGGGCCATATGCCAAGATGGGTTCTATGGGGTCATGTACAAAAATGAATTAATGGTTTTCATATGTTCCTCAATAATTATGAGGATTTATATGCTTTGTGGGATGTATTTTGAGACATATGATCAAGACATAAATTTAAAGAAATAGAACTACAAAATTTATTTTGGTAAAATAAATAACATATACCAATCATAAATCTAAAAGTTAATTTTATAATCTCATTTCCTTCAACATACAAAAAGGATTTTAGGTGATGTCGTGGCCAAATAACCATCTATAAATCACACACCTTTTACATGCTCATAATTCTCTCTTGAGATCACATTCCATGATAATTTATAATTACATTTCAGGATGTCATATCCCATTTGAAAGATAAATGTGCTGTTATGTGATGATATTTTTTATGGGTAATAATTCTTCTAAATTACTCTAATTGATTTTTTAGTCAAGAGGAACTTGTGTCTGTAAAATCTATTCTACCTAGAAATTATTCTTCCATCCCTGTGTTTTTATTTTTCCCAATGAAAAGGTGGAAATTTTATAATAATATCCACACTTGAATCATTTATTCTTGTTATGATGATAAGTCCATATGATCAGGTATCTGTCAAAAATGGTCTATTTTTTGAGTCATTGACAAATCAAAACTTTTATATGATCAAGTAAAATTTTATAAGTAACACCCCTATTAAATCCCCATATAAAAAAATTTAATTTGTGGAAACTTTATTACATTGGTGGTAGATAAAAAATGACCACCTAAAGGACCGAATAACATAGTTGTATTTGCAAACTAGATTCATGTTTGATTTTCACATTACTATTGAAATCATATTATATAAAATACTTTTTATTTTAGAAAAACATAATTCTATTTATAATATCACTTCATATCAATAATAACACCTCTACATACATCTTAGTGTGAATAAAATTAATAAATGCATATCCTATTATTCCAAGTAGGGGTATTGGTAAATTTGAATCTATTGGAAAAAAATATGTCATAATAAATATTGTATTATAAGTCACCCAAACACATTATTTTTGAAAATAACGTTAAAATTATTCCAAAATAATGATCAATATAATTACATTTAAATAGTATCATTTTATAGAAAATAATACATGGATATTATAAATAACTGGATAAACACATGAATATTAATAACAAATATCAAAAAGAGGAAATTTATAATCATGGACATCATAGCCATTCCTTTAAGGATTTATTCTAAGACATCTTAGAAAAATGGGTATGGCCTCGGAACAATATTCAATATAGTTTGTCTGGCGAGGCCTAATGATATATTTGGGGGGTTGTTGATGGAAATTCCCATCACATAATAAGTCCAATACACTCTTTATCTAAATGGGAATATATATAATAAATTTAAGAACTCACGATGAAAGATTTCCTATGAAAAGATAACAATTTCTCCACTCAAAATGTACTATCATAAACCATTGAATGTATTGTGTTGAATGGTATTAAAATAATGAAAACCCATTAAAAAAGAATATAAAACTACTAGATAAATAATAAATAAGGTATTATAAAGACATATTCCAAAATAGTCACATGTTAATATGATGGTTGTTAATGTTTGTAAAAAATACCCAAATATTCCATTAAAAACATTTTTTATGAAAATATCATTCTCAATTTAAATATAAAATTCAAAAACAAAATAATTATATAATAAGAGGAAAATAAATATCTTTTAAATTTATATTTTAATCAATTAAATAATGATTAAAAATAGCGAGTTTCCATGATGGTGGGAAATTCTCTAAATTTCGAGTATATTAAAACAATGACCCCTTCAAGTTTTTTATAAAAGGAAAAAATTATTTAATTTAGAAAATTGAAAATAGATTCCATTAAAAAAGTATTGTAAAATGAAATAGTGTGGGTAAAAATTATTTATAAATAATTATCAAAGTTAAAAAAAGATGAAATATTTTAAAAAACATGTATATCAAAAACGTGTTTCCACAAAATACAGAAATTATTCATTATTTTATTATAAACAATTTCAGAATAATTTTGTCTAATAAAGACATGAAATTGTACTATTTCATGAGGATTTAATGTATAATCATTGGATAAAATATATATTGTTTTAATGACATAGATATCAATCATTTATTCTAATATATATATATCCATAAACAATCCTGAATAATGCTGTGATTGTGAAATAGACATACACCACATTGGAAACACTGGAATCATAGGAACAATGAAAGAAATAACATCACATGGAACATCAAATACAATGAATATAAATTTACTTATTCTATAACATGTCATAGGTGTAGTATATACACCACAAAAAATTTATAATTGGTTAATATGTGATAGGTCCTATGGATGTAATGATGAAATGAGAGACCCATACCTCATGTCAAATTTATTTTTTGTATATATTCATAAATACTATAAAATAATTATTGATTTATTAATAATCTATTTAAAAATCATACACATATATTTAAAACCCTATATAATTTACCTATATAATTTTCTAACCATCTTGTCAATAATCCTTTGTTAAAATCATAGTTATGGGTGATAGTTGCATCATTGTCAATGTTTGTTTCGATTTGGTAATTTTGTTTATTATTATTTTATAATTTTTTAAAAATTAAATGGATTGTATCCATGATAAAAATATTATATATAATAATTATATATTTTTTATAAATATATATATATGAAATGGATTGGAAAATTAGATACATAATTTATAGACCCAATAAGTATTATATATGTTTGGTGGGTTTTTATTCTTTTCCAATAAAATGACATATAAGAATGTAAAATAATATACAACATTAATATTAGAATTATTATTGAAAACATTTCATATATAATAATTAAGTATATTCTTACTATCAAACATTTCAAAATGAAATGAAAAACATTTCACATTACTTCACAGTAGTCGGTTCCTCATGTACACACGAGCGACATTATTATTTTATAATGAATATGATTGTAAATGGTATATGTGATATTACAATAATAGAATTATATTAATTTTATAATTATTAAATAATTGTTCTAAATCCATCATTATATCCATCCATGTAAAGGGGTGATTGAAAACAAATTACATTAGTTCGTGAGGAGGTAGTCCACTATAATCACGATCGATAGATTTCATTACCAATTTATTGAACATGAGATAACTTGAGGTGATTCGATTAATATAATATCATCTGAATATATATGTTATATGAGTGTTATTATTTTAACATATTTGTATATTATTTTAGGGTGGTATAAAATGATGTAAAAACTTCATTGTTAGGATCTTTATCTCTCTATTCAACAACTTCGTAAGGGTTATACAAAAATAATACCAAGATAACAAATACATATAGAATTTGTATATGTATGTATGGAAAATAATTATGTTTTTGTTTGTTGATCCAACAGGCATTGGGTGAGTGTATAGGATAAGATATTTGGTGGCCTTTAGTATATGGGGGATAAGATAGACATGGGATTTTTTAAATTACAAGGTTCTTCCAATAATTTTTTTCTTAAAAGGTTAAAAAATGAATATTTCAGGCGAAATGGATGATATAAGGTTGAAATTTTTGTAACCAACATAAATTTTACAAAATTTATTGCATTTTACACCTTATCATTTTTTTAACCCATGGTAAAAACATTTAAAACTAAACCATAATAATATGGTTTTACTATTATACTATTAATTATGACCACAAATTATGTTGAACATAATATATATTATTATTTATTAATATTAAATATATGGAATATATTTTTCTATAATAATTTCACATAAGTGATATATTATAATTTAAATATAATCCCACATATTTCGTAAAAAAAAATTTTCCAAAGGCAAAAATTTCATAAATATAAAATATTTAGAATTAAATTTTAAAATATAATTTAATACAATAAATTAATTAAGATTAATTAAAAAGAAATAATTCTACAGAATTATAAAAAATTATAACATTTATTATCGATTAAATGAAAAGTAAATTTTAAATGAAAATCATTATTTTTTCCATATTTATCGAAAACATACTCTTCTTGTAAAATTATTTACAAAATTCACTATACTAATTTTTTTAAATAATAATTTCAAAATTTTTGATATATTTTAAAAATGATATTTTAAAAAATTGTTAAAATGTAATTGTAACATATTTTTCAAATACAAGATAATATGACATTTTAAAAAATAAAAATTTATTAAAAAAATTCTTTTCATTATAATGATTTTTAGTATAATTATTATCAAATGATAAATATTGAATATATTTGATTCATGTGTAATCCATATAATTTTCAAAATTTATTTAGTCATATTCATACACAAAAATTTCACTAGAAGGTTGTCACATTATATAGTTCATTTAGAACTAGCGATGCATGTATCAAAAGATATTGAATAGATGGAATTTTATAAAATATATGTCACAGATCATTTATGATCGGTGTGGTGTGTGTCATATTCTATAGAACAAAATTTCTTATGATATAATATATGAGTGATAAATTCTCTCTAGGTTTAATAAATATCTTCACGACAATTTTCACATGATCTTGATAATTGATGATTTTTCATCTAAAAATACCTTATGTAAATTCTACATTGTATGAAAGATCAATAAATCCATATTATTGATATTAGAGAAATGGAAGAATTAAGATCATATATAATCACACATTACTAGGTTTCCATGTAGGAAATCATTTTTGGGCATGAAAATATGGACAATAAATAAAATCATAAATAATTATTGAGATTGATATAGATCATTGATCATAAGAAATTGAATTATCAGTTGATGGATAATTATAAAACAATAATCTA
Source organism: Viscum album (assembly GCA_963277665.1). Classification (NCBI taxonomy): domain Eukaryota; kingdom Viridiplantae; phylum Streptophyta; class Magnoliopsida; order Santalales; family Viscaceae; genus Viscum; species Viscum album. The sequence goes on from OY728150.1 coordinate 1,075,781,554, forward strand.
TAAAGAGTTTAAGTGTAGTTGATTCACCATATAATTTTTTTTAGGATAGTAATTTTTCTAGATCATTTTTCTAATGATGAGTTATTATTTTATATGACAATAGAGAACAACCTTAAATATACATACAATTTCTCCTTCTAGAATGACATTGATCAATTAATAATTCATTCATTACTCTTCTAAATGAATTTCCATTATGAATTATTTATTCTAGGATAACTAAAATTAACATTTACAAAATAATTAGATCAATTAAAATGTGACAATCCCTTCAAATGTATACAAATATTAACCAAAACCAAAATGGTTGAAATGGGTCATCCATCTCTATACATTAATATATAAAGCTCTTCATTAACCCCCATATTAATATTAATCCATTATATTATTATTTATCAAGTAAAAGTATTTATTTAAAATCAATTTAATACAATCTAGTATATCACATATCCATGTGGTGGGAGAGTTACCAAAATCCACATACAATTTTGGGTTCAAGCCTCACAGCTTCGAAGGATGTGAAACGTTTTCACCCAGCATGTGGGTTATCCATTTTAAAAAATCATATTAATAAAATTCCAATAATTTTTCCAGTAATATGATGTATATCCATAATAATAACATTTGTTATAATACAATATTTATCCACCAAGGGTTTCTATATGAATTATATTCTCCATAACATTAAATAACCATGATTGAATATTGTATCATTAACATAAATGCCCATATTGATTCATAAATCTTTCACTAATTTTAATATTATTCCAAAAAGAAAAATTAATTATTCATTACATAACAATTTGACTAAAACATATACTACAACAATGGTTTGTATAACAATAAATGTTTCCAAAAATATCCTTAATATTGATAAACTCCAATTATATAAACCCTCAAATGGGTAGTTTGTCCCATTAAATATGAAATAAACCTTAAAATAAGAACCCCATGATGGTGTACATAACACTTTAAATAATCTTACATGATGAAATATGTACATGCGAAATTAACACTATCCCATGAAGTTATATGATTCTTACAAAAAAATAAAATTAGTAAAAATCGTTATTGAACATAAATCATGAATCCAAATATACAAGAAATAGAAAAATCCAACATCTATATTATTAATACCAAAATCAAAAACCTAATAAAATATACTCCTTTTTGTTGTATTACATTGATTCTTATGGATTTTAATTTCATAGTTACCTATATATTTATATCTAAAACCATAAAAATTAATGGTTTATTTTTTTAAACATTTCATTTTTACAACTAATAGCATTTTTCTTCACACATTAATAAAACTACCATTCCCTTTCAAGAGTATACCAATGGTGCTTTCAATAATTATTAATAGTTGGAAAATAATAATTACCAGTATTCTCCAAATCCATTTTTATTCAAATATTTTATTCTTCTCTAGCTCCCTATAAAAGCTATAATATATGGGGAATTCATTATCATTCAATATAGAACATTATACAATATGATCATATTATTAGATGGTTTGGGTATGCTAGTTTCCATGGGAGTATTTTCTTTAATCCCTAAACTAATACGTTTATTATACTATTTTATTCTAAAATATATAATTCCATCCATGTACTGATTTCATAAAAAATAGAAAAATATTCATCTTCATGTTGTCATATATTCATTATTTGGATCTCTATAAACACTTATTTCTCAAGACAAATATATTTTTCAAATATTATTTCAATATTATCCTTCCACTCCATTTTAATTATTTTAAATTCATCCTTATTGTTTGGAATCAATTTCCACAATTCACCTTCACCTAATTAGAGATGCTAAAATTCTATTGTAAGAATCTCTATTTCATAACATCACTGATTAAAAAATATCTTATCAATGAAACATGTCAATATCACAGACAATACTTATTTTTGAATCTTATTGATTTATAGAGGCTTCGGATGCATGATGTTACAAAATTGGTTAATCCTTGTGATGGATCAGAAAGATACATGATACAGGAATGGTTAATTCTCATAAATAGAGTCAAGTTACTCTATATGGTTATAATTTGATATGTTCTTCATGGATCTATAACACCAACATCATTATATTTCCTATGAGGAAAATAACTACAATGTGTAAGCACCATTCCATCATTCTCATTCATTACACTATAAACAATTTAGAAATAGTGTAATACAAATTATTATATAATAACATTACGAAACATAATATTTACTTGCAAAACTAGTGTAATATTAAAGATGAAATAGAAAATTTATTCCAAGCTTACTATTTAATAAAATAAATTATTTTTATTCTGAATTTTTAAAAATAAATAAAGAATATTTTAAATTCCATTATAGTGGTTTGTAAATGAATTGTGAATTGGCCATAGAATATCACATGGGGATGAAAACTAGTATACTAAAAGGCCTATATTCTTTTACTGTATTATGATATGGTCAAGAACAATTTACCTTTTTACTATTTATTACACATAAGTACCACGATTCTAAAGCCACATCACTGTTTAGTGTATAGACAACTATATATAACATGGACATCCACATAGTCTCTATCTTACAAATAATATAGAATTTTATCCTATAGTTTGACAAATTCATAAATTGTTTCATAAGGTTGTGTTATCTAATATTAATTTTCCAATATCTAATTCCCCTGGTTTATAATAATGTTTATCTGATGCCAATTGTAAATACCTCAAACCAATTACCATAGATCATGTGTTTACATTAATATATTTGTTAATATATAACCGATCACATCCCAATGGACATAATAAATTTAATAGTTTCGGTATACTTGATATAGTCATTAATTACAATTTATACATTCAAATATAAAATACATCATAGCATTTTCATTTATATCAGCATAACTCCCCTTATAATATCGTTTAATATCAATAGTAATACAGTTCCTAGAATCCTGAGGAAAGGGGAAAAAGGTTTGAGCTTTAATGTATAGTTAGTGAATTTATATAACTGAATATATAATGAATTCAGAAATAATATTCAATATGGAAAGGTAAACAAACGAAATATGTTCCATTTAGTAAATAACATAACCATAAACAATAATATAGTATGAATAAATGGGGATACAAATTATTCCATAAAAATATTCACAAAATATTTAATATAAGATATAAATTAACGATTAACGGAATGTGATTCAACAACTAATCACATAATTATAGAGTTCAATACTTTAGAAATCATAATTAAATATTAATAGCCATTTTAGTGAAATTTTACAAAAATATGTTTTCCTCGGCCAAAAACCCAATCTAGGTTGTCTCATGATACCTACTAATGCATTGATGGCCTATAGTGGGACGTTCACATCAATTACTATGTCAAATTCATTACTCATATGAACAGGGATAATAAAAATCAATATAATCATTCATATTAATAAATAGAAAAAAAAACTTTGAAATTGGCATCAATCAATAATCAAAATCAAAAACCATATAGTGTATATTAGTGAATTATATAATAGTAGAACATCTCATTCAAACTAATAATATTACCATATGATAATTTAATATGGAGGGTATCATTACAATATATATCCATTGTATCATAATAAAAAAATATGGTTATTTTCATTGATGAATATAAATACCATAAATATTAAATTAAAATTATTTTTTTTGGAAAATAACCCTTTGAAATGGAAAATAACTTTTCAACAACAATATGTTTCTCAATGTAATGGTATAAATTTCATTTAAAATGAACTTATAAAAATATAATATAATGTTTATAAAAATTATGGGTCATTATGTTCGGAAATTCCTAACATGTCGAGTATGTCAAAAAAACATTTCAAATAATTGTTAAAGTAAAAAGTACCCTCTTTTGAAAGTAATAAAATAATTAATTTAAATAAATATTCTATAAATTTAGAAATGGTAAAAATTATATTAATAAATCATTTTAATATTATTAAAAAAATTATAAAATCATGATATGAATGATAAAAGACATTTGAATGAAGATAGAAACAATGTTATCTTCTTTTTAAAAGCATACTATCATTCATTTTAAAAACCTAAGGGAAGAAAATGACAATTTTTCATGATTTTTTTGAAGAATTATAATAAAACATTAAATATTGTTTTTATTATATAAATATTAAATAGTTCCCCAATGGGAGATGTTTATAGAAATAATCTTCAATTATATTAAGATTATGAAATAAACTCTAACCAGTTTAGTAACTAAGAAATCGTAAGCCCCATGAAGTAATTAACATCAATTGATAGTATAAATAAAATTATAATTAATATATTCTTGATATTAAGTGGTAAAGGGTCTGTATATAAATGACAAAAAAATAAATAAGTATTTAATATGACAAATATCTCATAAAAGTAAACGTGAGATGATAAACACTTATCTTAGGTATGATTTCTATCATACATATTTGTAACTAAGATATAATAATAATATATTTATAATAATTATATTATATAAAAATAGTAATATATTTTATATCATATATGATTTATCTAGAGTATTTTACTACACATTTGTTAAAAATTCATTGTTAAAAGAACTATATTGATTGAAAATTTCTTTTTTTCTCAGGTATGTTTTGATTTACTAATTATGGATATTTTTATTTTATAAATGATATATAATTTCATAAATTTTATCTGTTGTATAAATATAATATAAAATAATTATATTTTAATTTAAAACTGTCAATAGAAGATAGAAATTGAAAAATGAGTAACAGTGTTCATATAGATTGTTAATCATACGTATGCATGAACATACTTACTTCATGTATTGTACAAAAGACATATATTATTTTAAAATTTCATAAAAATTATTATATAAAATATTTTATGTATATTCACCAGTTATATAATTATAAAAATCCATTAAAAAGTTAAGGAAAAACATAACACAATGCTACGTGGAGGCAGTAGTCCACACGTACACCTGAGAGTGGTTATGGTATTCCATCTTATTTGAATGTATGAAGGTATGTATTCTATTATAATAAGAAATAATATTAATTTAATTAATTTAATTTAATTATTATTCGACAGTCATTATATCTATCTACGACAAGTGGGGATGGAAAATTATTTACACATGTTCGTGAGGTGGTAGTCCACTGTATAGATGCTCAATAGTTCTATTTTCCATTTGATAGAAGAGAGTTTATATAAATGTAGTCCCATTAATGTAAAAACGTCTCAAGATATATTATATATTGGTTTTATTATCTTATAATTGTTTTATAATATTTATATGTGGTAGAATATGTATAAAAATTAAAACTCTTTGTTTGAAACATTACATTTTCTTTTAAAAAACAAGTTACATTTATAACAAAAGAATACCTAGATTGTAACTATTAAAAAATTGTTACTTAAATTTTTGTAATGATTTATGTAATATATTAATCTAGGTATTGGTGGAATAAAAATAATTTGTAGTTTTAATAATAGAGGAGATTGGGTGGCCTTTTATATTTTTGGGAAAGGACACAATTTGATTTATGGAAAAGATATCATCAAACACACATTTATCAAATGAAAAAATATTAAATATGGAATAATATAAAACATGGATGACAATAGATTAAAATATGTCTATAAAATATATATTGGACAAGATTATAGCTCATTTTAACTCTTATCATTTCAGTTTATCCCCCAAAAATCACTTTCATCCTTAATAATGGAAAATAGTTTTTTATATTTCTACTATTTATTATGTCAAAAAATTAAATATACCATATTATTTATTATTTATTAGTATAATTCCAAATATAAAATATATATTTAAAAACTAAATTTATAGAAGTGGATGAATATAATTTATAATTAATATTACATATGCCACAAAAAATTTCAAAAATCGATGTTTTCATAAAAAAAGATATTTATACTAAAATTAAAAATAAAATTGATTAAAAGGAAATATGTTTTATTAATTGATCTAATTTCATATTTTAAAATAGTCTTAAACAAATGTTAATTGGTAATTTTTTAATTAAAAGGCCTTTTTTAACCAAAAATATTATCTTTTACTATTAATAAAAAATTTATTCATATCAAAAATTAAAACAAAATTTACTCAAAGATAATTTTAAAATTTTTATTCAAAAAAATAATTTTATCTTATGATTAAAATATCCTAAATTTGGTAATTAAAAATTTTAATTTATGAATTCAATTGAATATGACACCATCTTTTTAAATAATAATATTTTTAAAAAGAATAGATTTTTCCCTTGAAATGATTTTATTATATTTGTAATCTAATTAAAACAATATAATTTATTTTATACATGTGTAAAACATATTTTTTAATTAAATATTTATTACTATTAATATTTATCATTTTAATGGCTTGGTTATAACAATATACTATTCTTTTAGTCTCTAGGCTGTGTTTATTTCATGCTCTAAATGAAATTAAATTTCATGAAATATATTTGATGTATAATTTATGATCAATGTTTCATATCACATATTATATTGAATAAATTTTATTCCTTTAGAATATTGTGGTATTAAATTCTACATTCATCATTATTGAAATTTTGATCACACGATAGAGTTATAATTTCTTGTATCCTTTAACCAATGACATGTCCATGTTCAAATGCATGATAATGGGTGCATTGGGATGGTCTCATGTTTCATTTCATAATACATGTGAACAAATCGCATAATAATGGTGGTTGTATGTTAAATATTTATGATTATTTGACACCATTTTTCGCTTCAATGTGTTGTAATACTGATTCATGTGAGAGCATGTCCAAGGGTCGATGATGGGTCCTCATGAAAAGCCTCAGACAAGGAAATAACATAAAAATGGGATATCATGTCAGGGTCAAATAAAAAGGGTGAAAATGTTATCCTTTTTTCATGACTGGATATGTCAATAAGGTATTCTATCATTATTAAGAAGATCATAATATCCATCGAGTAATGATTTTATATAGATATCTCCAATCAAATGAATATACATGCATTATCAATCATCTATAATTAGATATGTGGTGTGATAAAATGAATATGATCGTGTAAATTATATATATGATTCCTTAATTAGATATCCCACCATGGAAATCCTCATTCATTCAAAGGCCCTTCATCCTTTTTTAAGGAGATAATATCATGACTCCAAAGGAATCACTTTATGAAAATAGACCACATGACCATACTATCATGGGAACCCTCAAATATCATATCATTAGCCCTAGTTACATTGTGATTATCACGTGTATTCGTTATACGATCAACCTAGGTTCACAACACTGAATGAGAAAAATGATTGGAAAGGTCTCCCTGATTTCCTTTAGTCTGTTACATGACCATTCGAGGATAATGTGAGGGAATGAAATCATTTTTCAAAGAGCTTATCTGATTGCCCATTACTCTGAGAGGTGTCTCTTAAAGCATTGTGACTGATATATCCTTCCATTATTAATATTATCCTCGATCTTGTAATCCTTTAATGCAATTTTCTTATCATGACATCTAACCAAAGACTATGTGAGGTTGGATAATGAATATTTCTAGTTGATGTGACGTCATGAAAACACTGATATGGAAAAACCACTATGTTGTTTAATGTTCTATGACGTTATCATGTCATGATAATCTCATGAATCATATAACCTATTAATATGAATAAAAAAGTGCCATCCATCTTTAAATGATGCCTCCCTGGACAACTATTATCACCTGATTCCAATAAAATTTTTCAATCCAATTATCTTTGAGACATCACATGTTTAGTAATATGATCATGTAAATCACATGAAGATACATATGACAAAATTATTATAGTGCATATAGAATGACACCAAGGGGGTGTAACATGACCATACATAGATCATGGGATTGTGTAAAACTTATTCAATTGAAAATAAAACTATTTTTACTTGTTTGATCAGGTGATGTTTCCTGGGTTATTAAATAACGAGTCTCACTAATGTATTCATTATCACATAAACTAGGTTCTTGAACCATATATGGGAATGACATCTTATTTTCTCTTTATGGGAGGTGGGTAGGGGTGTGGTGGGGGTTATTTCATCAAATATTAATTTTACAATACTAATTTGAAGGGTTTAAACAAAAGACATTCTCAATTTTTTATCTAAAACGATGTGAAAATACATGATTATAAGGTAGAAATTCCTAAAAAATATCCATTGGGCTTTGACCAGTTGGTCTTTTGAGTGACTCTTAGAATTTCAAGATTCCTTTTTTATTCCTCAATTTTCCATATATGTAATGTCGCGACCCCAGAAGTGCAGATTCAGTGGATTTTTTTAATACATTGGCATGAATACAAGGAATTAATTCCTGAAGGACTGATCAATTTAGCAGTCTCGGAAAATAAATTACATACATGAACATTAAATTACACATTAAAATATATAACACAACGTAAATGATCCTTTCAGACTGCCATTAATCCCATAGCTTAACCCTTCTTATCAATCATAAAACACTTCATGGAATCCTAAGAAAATAAAACATAAGAATGGTGTGAGCTCAAACGCCCAGTAAGGGTATGCAATACAGTGGAAGATAACACAAATATTAGGTATGATGAATAATTGAAAACACATGCCTTTTAAAATAATAAAGATGAACACTTTTTGGCAGAAATATGATCTGAGTAAATAATGCAATAATAAAACATAGTCATGGGTATTCTACTAGTCTAATAACCACATGAACCATCAATAATGTTTTCAGAATGAGGTAATGTATAATGCCATACATTCTGAAACATTTTGTTAAGGCGTCATCCAAAACATCTAAAAATGATTAATGCCTTGGCCAAAACAATATATCAAATTGGGAAAAGACCTCCACGAATTACACGTCTAGTTGTCTCATGAGACCCACTGATGCATCGAGGATCTATAGCGGGCTCCACCTGTCACTTCCTATGTCCAATACATTCCTCATATGAAAAGGTTGAAACATAACACACACATTTTTATTAGAACTAGCATACAAAATGTCAATACATTATCCATAAACCATAAATGGTATAAAAGTAGAACATCCACAGTCAAACATAGCATAACTCGATGAATATAATTTGGAAGATTGTATTATAATATATCAACCTCAATCAAAAATAATATCCAGTAAAGGATGCTGACATAGTTGAAAATGACGAGTAAAACATTTTGTGAGAAATAACCTTTTTGTAAAATAATTTAAAAGGCACACATTTATAAAGGAATTAATTTAAAAGATATTTTGGAATCAAATTGTTCCATACCACTTTGAATCTTTTGAAAATAATTATCATTTCAAAAAATTCATGTTCATATAAATAAATCCTTAAAATCATTTTGAAAACATGGACTTTAATTAAAGAAATTTAGAAAGATAAATCATTAAAACATTTAAAATTATGATCTTTATAATGAGGACATTTCAAAAATACTTAAAATATCCATTTTGAAATAATTTTTATGAAAAATGGACATGGATGATAAAACTGTTCTAGTAAATACTTACACATAAACAGTATCAGATAATAATGAGATTGAGGAATTAACCCTTACCTTTACTTTTCTTTAGTTTAGGGTACGTTTAACCTTATGTATGAATGTCTTAGTATGTTATTAAATTATAAAAGAACCATATTATGATTTATGATATCATACATCATTCATTTATGACTTTATACAGCCCATTTAACAATAATTTCCATGTTAAATTAACATTTCGGGTAATAATCGCATTCTTCATCATACATGTTTTAACATGTTACTCTTGATTTTATAACATGGATCAAGATTTAAATACTTACATAATATCAAACATTATTTATATATAATATATATTTAGAATATAAATAAGTATAATAGACATATATATGAAGTGGAAAAGACCGTTTGTGGAGACGGTATTCCGTTTGTATGCATAAACACTGTTTTGGTTTTCATATCGTATTGAACGGAACTATGTGAATAAGATATATGTAAGTACATACATACATATATATATCTAGTATCATTATCATGTCATATATTAAATAATTATTAGTAATATATATTTTATAATCATTGATGAATGGTGAACTTGGAAATGAATGTCATCCCAGCATGGAGATGATAATACGTACGTACGCACAAGCGACAAATATAATTTCCTTAAAGGGTTAGAATTGGAAAGTATATTATTTTTACATAGATATTAAAATTTTTTTAATTATTTATATACATATTACTCATCATTATATCCATCCAAATAAAATAGTGTTGAATATCAAATTACACCACGGTGTGGAGACGGTAAGCCATGCGTACGCACGCATGGTGACATTATCATTCATAAGATGGATTGAATAAGGAATATTGTTGTAAAATATTTTTAATAGAATCAATGAATATAGAAGATACTAGATTTGTTATTATATAATGGAAACAACAATGAAAGAGTAAGTGGAAGAATAAGAGAACTTTAATGAGGGTGGTGAAATCATTACCTCTTCTTCCGGTTCATCCTTTTGATTTGATCAAAAGGGCTCCTTAGGATGGATTTCTAACCAAAGGAAAGCCACTGGGATAAATTTTGATAGTCGAATGGGTATTTTGGAATGGGTTGGCTGAGACAAATGGATTAGAAGGTGTGAATTATATTGAAGGGGGGGTGCCCTTTTATAAGAGGGTTTAGGGGAACCTTAAGTATAACATAAAATAATATTTTATAATAAAATCATTTTCGGTTTCTAATGGCTCCAAAATGTATTATTTAAAGGATAAGGTTAGGATGGGTCGAACACTACTCAAACAATAGGTTTTTGATATTTTTGGGTCACCATATGAATGATAACATTTAAATTTAACTCTTAGTTAAATAGTTTCACATTTACTATGTCTCTTTGTATTTTTATATTATACAGCTAATAATCGAAATATAAAATGCCAATTGAACCCTAATTGGTTCATTAATGTCATATATATTATTATATAAGTCTTTTGAAATAACCTTAGATTTTTAGGATAGTTATATCAATTAATAATATAATATTTGTTTTAAAAACACTTTTATGTCAATTTTGACACTATTTGGTATTTTGAAATTTCTAAATTTATAAGAGCATTATTACTTCAAAAAAATTCATATAATCAACCCTAATATTTCATAATAACCTATCAAATTATTGTTAATCATAATATGTCTAAAATTATATTTAGTTGGTTATTTATAATATCAATTATTTTAATCATTTGTTAATACGGTAATTTCTACATCATCATTGTTTCATAAAGAAATTTAATTATATAATGTTTAAAAAATATAAATAAAATAACATTTTTTATTAAATATTTTTATCTTTCTAATGAATTTTTATAGTCGAATTTATCTTATGTGTAACCGTATATTAAAAAAAATAGTTATTAATCATTCAATTTAAAACTTTTAACACTTCTTTGAATTAAATAATAATTAATATACTAATCTAATCCAACTGGAACAGAAAGGTTCATATTTTATTCCTAATGTCGTTTTTGGTAGAATCTCACTTAACCAATAGAATTAAGACATGTTTTAGGCTAAGAATAATATCATTTTTGAACTTAATTACCCAATTTACTTTTTACCGTGGTAAATAAAAGTACAAAGTTACTATTCAACAAAAATTATTTTCTTCTTATTGAAACACAGTTTTCTAACTAATATCAACCGTTTCTCTCATATTTTTGATATTATACTCACAGAAGCAGTAAAATTATGTTTTATGTAAATTTGAAAATTATCTTAGGATGGGGGTAAAAGACGGTGAAAAGTTCAATAAAATTTTTATATATCTAAAATTATTATAAACTAACTCCAATTAATTACATTAAACTCAAATATGTATTATATATCTACTTGAACCACAATAATTTTATTTAATATAAAAAATTATTTAAATAAAAAATCGGTTTTAAACTATAACTCAGTGTTTTTCACTATTCATCAAAAATTGAATGTTTTCAGAAAAATACCATTAATTTACCTTAAGATAATTTTGATAATCCGAATTAAAAAACGAATTCTATTTTACCAATTTCAAAACATTGAAGTATCATTAATTAATTTAAAATTACTTATCGTATTCAAAACCAATAATCATATTTTTAAGAAATAATAACTATCAAAACATTAACACTTGTTTCTGTCCAATTTCCATGTGAAATAACATAAAATGACCATCATTGGATTAAATGGTAAAAATAAAATAAAATTATACTACTAAACAATTAAAATGTCTAATTCAACATTATAAATTATATTGATTAAAGATATTTATTTTCAATTAAAATAAAGTATTTTTCATTATTCACCCAAATATGAATGTTATCTGAAAAACACCAAAAATTTATTTAAAATAAATTATTATGTCCTGATTCTTAATAATTTTTTTTCTCAAATAGAATATATAAATGTTTCAAATATTGTATTTCAAAAGGGTTTTCCATTAAAAGGCAGTAAAATTGCTTTTTCTGAAAAATACTTCTTTTATCTGAAAAAATGAATTTGTTATTATATTTAGTCTAAGAAACACAAAATATGGATATTAAAATTATATAGAGTATATAAGTTTCAAAATGAAATTAATACTATTTATAACCTCTTTTTGAATGGCCATTTTGGTAATATTTTTTTGCGCTCGAACTCGGTGTTGCGGGTAGTGCAAGCTATTAAATTACTTTAACGAGATAACGTACTATGAGAGCATGTGGTGTTACATTAAATGTTGGGGAGAGTAGTCAAAATTTTCACCTATGACTTGGAAGTTCTGTAGTGCTATCATATTTTTAATTCTTAAAATTGATCACTTCATAAAATCCCCTCATGTGATCACTTCTCATAATCCATATTTTTGATAAATCTATATGATAACCATCACCTCAAGACATCGCGTATCCAATATTTCATGTCCACTAACTTAAAAAACTTTTAGCAATAATTGGTCACTCACTTGGACCATGTGCCATGCCATAAATAATAATAAATATATTTTTTTTGGATAGTAATGAATGGTCCCCATGATTTCAATGGATGTTACATGGTAAAAAAATAACTAATATGAATTATATAACCTTTCTGTAGTGACATAATATATAAAATTTATAATGGTTCATTTTTTTGAGTCACCCAGGATGGGTTACACAAACCTCATGGTAACACATAAGTCAAACACTTATTTCATTCAGTCAAACTCATATAAATAATCCCTAATATTCATACAATAAAAAAATTATATTCTCCCATTATTCATATATCATCATGAAAATATTTAATCATAGAAGTGGATCATCAAAATTCTATGGTTTCCATTTTCGATTCTGAAAATGTGTTTCTTTTATAGTATACTAAAAAATTACTAGATAACATGATGTGGATTATACATTCGGACTAATCATTATCATAATAAAAACAATTTAGTTTTCTCCTTTAAAATAATTCTACAATTTTGTAACTATAGTTGGTGATCTTTCCCCGTATTAATATTCCCAGGACACATAACACATTCAGAATTAATGTATCTATTTAAAGAAAATTCATTGTAAAAAAAATAATCTCTCTGATGTGTATATGTTGATGTTTATACTCATTGATTTTGAAAGGGTTCAACATGAGTTTGATACAAACAGATATTTCTATAAGTCCTTAATGTGGAATTCCATTTATAATTAGAATACTAGTTTGGTTATTAGTTGGAATCTCATAATATGGGGAATTTTAGTGATGGGTTTTTGATTTCCATTCATGATGTAATATAATAAGTCATAATCATCCTTCGAGATAAAGTATATTGTTTTAAATGAAGAATTGTGGATTTCAAAAACCATTTCCAAATGAACCATTGTTAAAATTATAGATTTAATTTCCAGGATCCGGGTGCCACTCAATAGGTACCCCAATCTCGGTTGGTCACATGACCTCAAACGTATTTCCTCAAACGCAGGAGGCTGCCGACTAGCAGCGAGGGACCCCGTCTGAAAGTGGGGAAACTATGCCCTCATCTGTCAAAGTGTAGCATAGTGGAAAAGATAAATGACATACAACAGCGGAAGCAGTAAACAATATGGAACAAAAATGGAAAACAGAAGTAAAATAGAACCAGCAAGTCATATATATAATGATGCAGCATGTCACTAATTTTTTGAAAATAGCCAGAACAAGATACACTCCAATCCAATACAATACAACTCAAAGTAAGAGGTATAACAAAACAAAACAAAGCAGAATAAATAGAACACATCAGCATTACAAGCCTACTCATGGTCCCAAGCTCTCCTACTCCTCTGCTACAATCATGTACCTGTGTAGGGACCCTTTCCCCAATCGACACCTACGACAATATAGTATGTTTGGGCTGAAGACATGACACAAATAGGGTGTGAGAAATAAATCCCATTAGGCACCCACCAAAGGCTTGTGCCCAACTGTTAGTGAAAATGTGCAACAGCAGTGTGCAGAAGTAAATGCAATAAACTAAACAGTAATCAAAAGTTACTAACATAAAAATTTACATTTCCATTTTAATATTCATTTAACCATGCCAAGATTGTGCTTTCACTTTGCATGTATAACATATTAACAGACCATGGGGAATATTTATGATAACATTTTAGTCAGACATACCATCCTTACCCTCAGGTAACCATAATCGAAACCAGCAGGTGATTTCCCACAGGCAAAACGAATATTGCCCTCAGGCATACGAATTTTCACCCACATACACAGAATCTACTGCCCACAGGCATAACAAATATTTCCCTTAGGCTAAAAACACCACTTCCCTTAGGCTAAACGAAACACTACCCTCGGGCTAAACAAGTAACCGGGCCGATCCCAACACATAAGAAAGAAATTCATATTAAATTCATCTCATGGAAAATGAAATGCACAATATAATCATGGCATGCCCTTGGGTATCCTGGCCAAATTTATAAATAGAGGAATGCACCCTCGGGGTGGTCCTAGATCAAAGTTGTGATCCCAAAAAGTAGATTAGACTATTCATTAGATTATATACACAATTCTAGATGTCTTTTCCTCAAAGGATTCATCCATACGAAACCCAAACATGGTCTCGTAGAACTACAGTGTACAAAAACACACATCAGTTGGAATTTAAACACCAGATCACCTATGTCGATTTCCCCTGATTGGTATACGTGAAAGACATCTCCCGAAACAAACAAGAACAACACAAATCTTGGATGAACACAATATCATTCAAACTCAAATAACATTCCCTCGAGGAAGAATTGGTATGAAAGGATATAGGATAAGGAAGAGATTACATGCGCGGTTCAAAAGAGATTGACGGTGTAGGAATCGGGTTCCCAGTGTGCGGTCGGGAGATCCTCTAATGTCCAATAGACTCTTTTTCTCTCCTCTAGTGTTCTATGCTTCTTATGTGAACAGAGGAGGATACTACCCATTTTATGAAAAAAACTATAAGGCGTATACTCTCCAGTACACGACATGTACCTTTCTCATTAATTTGTTCTTCTGGCAGATACATTTTCACAGTCGGACTGTTCACTTATCGATATGAGTACATGGCGTGTAGTCCCGATTACACGGCGTGTAGTCCCAATTACACGGCGTGTACTGTCGCTCCGCTAGCAGCTGCCTCCACCACCTTACTATTCACCTGCCGACTAAAAACATGGCCTGTAAATACCCTATACACGGCGTATAGTTAGATTTTACACCATTCATTCCTGACAGGCCTACACGCCCTATGTACCCATCCCACACGGCCAAAGTACACGGCGATTAGTCATAAAATTTGGGATTTTGACCCATTTTATTTATTTTCTCAAAAACACTTAAGGAAAAAGGAAAAGAAGAAACTTGTACCTCAACAAGAAGAACCGAGTTAATACAAACTTCTGCCTTGAAGCAATTTATCCGTGAATTTCTCTTCCAAGAGTGTTGAAGATAAATCTCAGAACAAATCTGGACACTAAGCACGTACTTCGGTCGACCACTCCCATGAATCATCCCACACTTGGCTATAATGCCATAGCACCTGTACGAGAGGAACTGACCGGCCTCGAAGAAGCTTCGAACTCCAATCAAAAATACAAATCAGATTCTCATCAAAGGATGTGTCGATCTAAAGCTCAACCTCCTCGGGCTTAAAGACGTGAGATGAGTATGAATTATAATGACACAACTGAGATACGTGGATGATTTCGTGCATGGACCGATACCTCTATGGTAACTACAATCAATAAGAAACTGACATGACTCTCTCCAGAATCTCAAACGACCCCACATACCTCGGTGAATGTTTACCCCATCTCCGGATCCTCCTGTGTCCCAACCTCGATGAAACATGCAAGAAAACCTGATCCCTGACCACGAATTCCAAGGGTTGTTTGCAGCGATCAGGATAAGAATTATGACAATACATTGGAGTAGCCATCCACTTCTGGATTGACTGGACCTGATCTGAAGTCTCCTGTATGAGACATGGTCCCAGTAAAGCTGCCTCACCTGCCTCCATCCATCACAAAGGTGATCGGCATGGCCTACCATATAAGCCTCGTATGGTGACATATCAATAGTTTTCTGAAAACTGTTATTTTAGTAAAACTCGAATAGGGGTATAAGCTTCTCCCAAGATCCCCAATTTCTAGGACGCATGCGCGCAAAATTTCTTTATGAACCCATATCATATGCTCTGACTGGTTGTTAGTCTGAGGGTGGTAGGCCGTACTCAGAAGCCCCTATGTACCCAATGCCCTCTGAAAACTTTTCCAGAAATGAGATGTAAATCGGGCATCCCTATATGAAACGATTAAATGAGGTACCCCAATAATACGTAAAACATCCGAGATATACAACTTCCCGAGCTCATCAACATCGAGGGTCTACTTGATCAGAAATAAGTGATCCACCATCGTGAGTTTGTCCACAATAGCCCACACAACATCATTGCCTTGAGGTGACCTTGGAAACCCCATCATGAAATCCATCAGGACATCATTCAATTTCCATTCCGGAATAGGTAACTGCTGTAATAGTCCTGCTAACCTCAGATGCTCCGCCTTCACCTACTGATATGTGTAACATCTCGTAACAAAACCATTTACCTCTCTCTTCATACCCGACCACCAATACTGAGGTCACAAGTCACGGTACATTTTGGTAACCCTAGGACGCATAGCCCAAGCTGAATCATGAAACTCCCGCATCAGCTCCTCGTGTATATCCCCTGGAACCCACACTTGTCCACGGATACCCAGTACCTCATCATCTCCTATCATCCATCAAGGAGGAGGGTCCTCACTTTCCACTGACTTCCGGAGAACTAGGCCTTCTGAATCCAATAGTCGTCTCATCCTCACTCTATCCAGGAGTGTAGAAGTCACAACTAAGGAAGAAAGATTGGTTTTCTCCTGAAAATTGTGCACCTCTAAATGCATCTCAGAGAAAAAATCCATAAGTTGCCACTCACCACTGGCCTTCTGAACTGCCTCTATCTAAGTCTTCCTGCTCAGTGCATCAGCAACTGCATTACCTTTACCAGGTGTATAGGCATGCTCAATGTCGAAGGACTGTAGGTATTCAACCCACCTTCACTTTCTCATGTTCAGGTCACGTCAGGTAAAGATATATTTGAGACATTTGTGGTCTGTGAATACCACAAAATAATCCCCCAATAGATAATGTCTCCAACAGCGTAACACATGAACAACTCCAGCCAACTCGAGATCATGAGTCGGGTAATTCCTTTCAGGTGGCCTTAACTATCGAGACCTGTACGCAACTACTCAATCTCCCTACATCAATACTACACTGAGCCCAATACCTGATGCATCACAGTAAACTGTATATCCCTCCTATTTCTCTAAAAGTATCTGGACTGATGCTGATGTCAAACTTCCCTTCAGCTCTTGAAAGGTTGTCTCGCACACTTTTTACCAAATTAAATTCACACACTTCTTAGTCAAACCTGTCAATGGAGCTGCTAAGCGGGAGAATTCCTGTATGAAATTCATGTAGTAACCATCCATCCCCAAGTAACACCGTATCTCAAACATGTTCTTCGGCTGCTCCCAGGAAACTATTGCTCTCACTTTCTCTAGGTCCACCACAACTCTTTCCTCTAAGATAATATGTCCTAGGAAGTGTATTTGGTCTATCCAAAAGTGGCACTTTAAAAGCATAACATATAGTCGATGCTCTCTCAGTGTACTAAGTACAATCTCAAGATGGGTGGCATGGTTGTGTCAAGTGTGAGAGTAGACAAAGATGTCTTCCATGAAGACTACCACAATAGAAACCAAATATGGGTGGAACACATGATTCATCAGAGCCATGAAAAATTATGGATTGTTCATGTGTCTGAAGGGCATAACCAAGTACTCATATAGACCATATCTGCTCTAAATAGTTGTTACCTGTATGTCAGATAGTTTAATGGGTAACTGATGATATTCAGATCTTAGGTAAATCTTCGAGAACACTCGCTCTCCTCGAAGTTGATAAGAATGATCATCAATCCTTGGAAAGGGATATTGCTTCTTGAACGTCAACTAGTTCAGCATCCGATAATCCACATAGAGTCTTAGGGTACCATCCACCTTCTTCGTATAAAGGACTAGAGAACCCCAAGGAGAAGTACTGGGTCATATAAAACCCTTTCCTTGTAACTCTTCTATCTGCCTCTTGAGCTCCTGCAGCTCTGGTACAGCCATCCTATAAGGAGGAATAGACACTGGTGCTACTCCTGGCACAAGCTCAACAAAGAAATCCACCTCTCGCTCTTATGGTAGACCTGAAATGTCTCCAGGAAGAAAACCCTTAAATAGTCAACTACTAGAGGTAAATACCTGTGATAATTTCCCTGATCATCTAGATATAAACTCGCAATTTGGGTTATCACACCACCTCGCCCATGATGCTCAGGTCCAGCTCAGCTCGCCTGGACAACCCACTCGCCCTTGTATAGAAACTCGCCGCCCTCTGGTGGCGTGAAACTCACCCTGCGACAATAGCAATCTAAAAAGGATCGAAAGGGTACCAACCGGTCCATCCTATGAATGACATCATAAGCTATCATCTCTAAGACATAGAGGTCCCATAGAAAGTGACACCCACCAACCTCAAGGGGGAACTCCTTGCACTGATGGACACTAGTCGTTCTAGTCCCCAACGGAGTGTCTAGCGTTATCACATTAGAAGAAGAAGAAACATGGAGACCAAGGCTCTCCACAACGGGAATAGATATAAAACTATGTGTTTCACCTGTATCAAAAAGTACAGAAGACAAATAAAAATAAACTACAATAGTACCTATGACAGTGGAAGGTCCAAGATCCTACTTCTACTGAGTCTGTTGCACTACATATGACAGTCCAGTGCCATGGACCTATGACACAGCCTGGCTACCCTGAGCTGACCTACCCTCATGTCTCTGAGATCCTGGTGTCTGGATACCAAAACGATGACCACCACCTCTACCTGTACAACTTGACGTATCCCAATTTCTCGACTGGTAAGAAGTTGTTGGTCCTGCTCCCACACGCGGGGTCTGCACTAAACCCTTCTGACTTTCCACTGGTGGAAATTCCCTACAAAAGCACTGCATATGACCCATCTTGCCGCAAGATCGGCACTCCATTAGGTCTCGAGGACACTGAGGTCTCTTATTCCCCTCTTTTCTACACTGGTAGCACATGACCGGGCCACCTGAAGAAGTCCTCTATCTAGTACTGCCACTATGGGAGAAATCCATCTGCCTATTCCTCTTACCGGTAGAAATAGTTCTAGAGACTGGTGCCGAACAGCCTATTACCACACCACTATCTACCCACAGGTTCCTCTGAGTAATCAGTTCCTGGTTCACAATAGCATGTACCGTAGGTAACCTGAAAATGTTCTCTAGCACTCAGATGTCATATCGAAGACCATCCTCAAAGCGTCTAGATATCAACGCTTCATCACCCACTAGAACATGTGAAAAATGATGAATATCGATGAAGCAAATAGAATAATACATCACAGACATGGGGTGTTGCGGCAGATTCATGAACTCTCAAGGTCAATCTACCCTCAGAATCTTTGGGAAGAATAAGTCATAGAAGAATACCTAAAAAAAATCACATGCCATGTCACGGTGATGCTCAGACTGGGTGGTAACATCCCCCCACTTTTTGGCGGAATCATAAACCATGTGTGTAGTGAGCTTTAACCTCATCATTGGAGGAGTCTTTAGATGCTCGAAAAATATGCACTAAACCCAACCAAGACCCCAAATCCATTGGTCCACCATCCCCTGAAAATGTAGACTAATGCTGCTGCTAGAAGATACGAGTCAGCTCTTCCATAGACGTGGAAGTCGGCGGTGCTCCCTAAAAGGACTGCATGAACCGCATAAATCCTTCATGGTACTGCGCATCTGTGCCTGTGTCTGGTATAATGGTTGGCACCACATGTGTCTCTACTAGAGCTTCTA
Organism: Viscum album; assembly: GCA_963277665.1. Lineage (NCBI taxonomy): Eukaryota > Viridiplantae > Streptophyta > Magnoliopsida > Santalales > Viscaceae > Viscum > Viscum album. The sequence continues at coordinate 1,075,802,064 of OY728150.1, forward strand.
TTGGTAACCCATGGCCTACCATCTCTGGAGTATAATCATTGATGCTCTCCTGGCGAACAACTCGAGGTCTTCTCTGAGACAATACTCTACAAGGCCAAACACATGACTTAAATCATGATTATCAAATACTTCAAAATAGCGGAGATGAAGGAAGGATCAAGAGAAATAAAGCATTCAATATTTAAAAAACATGACAACACGACGTGTATAAATACTACACGGTGTGTTCTCTCAAGCCATAAACATGGGCATGTACTCCAGCATAAACCAGCCGTGTAACACCCCAAGAAGACGGTTGTATCTTAACTACAAGGCATGTACTTGAATCCCTTTTCACTGCACGAGTCCTTATATATGGCCAAGATGCACGACTCTCCTAAAACAGGACTACACGGCGTGTCCCACCAGAACACAACATGTACACGACAAGCATTCACTGGCACATGTTGTTCGTGACACAGCCTGTATACTCTGGTCACATTACACATCATGTTTCATAAAGACACGACGTGTTCAATGAAGCCCTAGACCGACCCGTGTGGTTCGCTACACGACCGGCTACAAAACTGACACTACACGACATGTTTTAAGCGGACACGTTGGGTACTAGGGATGATAACACCGACCCGTGTTACTCATGACACGACCGGGTACCTGGGCCAGACTACACGGAGTGTTAACCGTAGACACGACGTGTATGGCTTATGTTTTCCTCCATACATGTTGTTAGTTACACAGGATGACTCCGGGTCAACACTACATGGTGTGTACAACCAGTACACGACATGTTTCCGAAAGCCATTCCCTACCCCGTGTCCCCGGCCACATGGTCTATGACATAGGAAGAGACTACATGGAGTGTACACGATGTGTACATAAAAAGTTTTCATTTCATCCCAAACATAAGAACACCCAACGTGTGTCTATAGAACTACACGGCATGTATGCTAGGTTTTTCTAGACAGTATGCCTCAGAAACTAATCTGAAGCCCATAAAAACATGGAAACAAACATCTAAGTTCCAAATTCCGATCCATGAGGGCCCATACTCTCTACGAATCAATGTTTGGCATCTTACAAATGTTATAAAAAAGTAAACACGTCAATGATCCACCATGTTCCAGTCATTGTGGGCCCATACTCCCTAAGAACCAAAGTTCTGTGTTCATTAAATCAAAACATTACACAAAAATACCCTATCAAATATCAGGTATTTATCAAGATAGCTATGACAATAGCATTCTTTTCTTGAACAACAACTATCACAACAACATGAAATTTATAATGCACCTACATGGCATTGATAAAATAAATGACATGTGATTTCCATCATGTGCCTAAATGATGCATGAGATGGCATAACCTCATCTCATCAGGATACAACTAAATAGAACCCAATTATAACATATAAAAAACACACCACATGTTTGTCACCCAATGGGGAAAATCAAATCAACTGTAAAATTGCAATACTAGTAGTAATTGAAATAGCTGAGGTAGAATGGATTCCCTCTACACGGGTTAGCTACACCTGGGCACAACTTATTACCAACTACCATTTCCATCCTATCCTTGACTAAGGCTCCAAACAGTAAGTCAAATAAATGAACCTGCCTCAGATTCCACTGTAATGTCTAGGATCTGGGTGCCACTCAACGGGTGCCCCGAACCCGGTTGGTCACATGACCTCAAGCGCTTTTCCCCAAATGCCAGAGGCTGTCGACTAGCAGCGAGGGAACATGTTTGATAGTGTAGAAACTATTCCCTCATTTTTCAAAGTTTAGAATAGCGGAAATGATAAATAACATACAACTGTAGAAGTAGTAAACAATATGCAACTGAAATGGACAAATGATGTAAATGAGAACCAGCAGACATATATATAAAGATGCACCATGTCATTAATTCTATGAAACCAGCCAGAACAGGACACACTGCAATAAAATACAATACAACTCAAAGTTTTATGTAAAACAAAACAGAACAAATCAGAGTAAACAGAACGCAGCAGCATCACAAGCCTAAGCTCGGTCCCATGCTCTGATACTCCTCTACTACAATCATGTACCTGTATGAGGACCCTTTCCCTGGTAGGCACCTACAGCAATATAGTCTGTTTCGGCTGAAGACATGAACCAAACAGGGTGTGAGAAATAAATCCCAGTAGGCACCCACCAATGGCACGTGCCAAAATGTCAGTGAAAATGTGCTACAGTAGTGTGTAGTAGTAAATGCAATAAACTAAGCAGTACTCAAAAGTAACTATCATTACCAGTTACATTGCAATTTTAATATTTATTTAACCATGTCAATCCCATGCTTTAAATTGGTAGGTATAACATATGAAAACACCATTGTGAATATTTATGATAACATTGTCCTCAGACATACCATCCTTACCCTTAGTTAACATGAATCGAAGCACGCAGGTGATTGCCCACAGGAAAAATGAATATTGACCTCAAACGTATGAAGTGTCACCCACATACACAGAATCTACTGCCCACATGCATAATGTATATGGCCCTCCGGCTAAAAGCACCACTGCCCTCTGGCTAAACGAAACACTGCCTCAGGCTAAGAAAGTAACCTGGATGAGCCCAACACATAAGAAACCAATTAATATACAATTCCTCTTAAGGAAAATGCAACGCACAATATAATCATAGAATACCCTCGGGTATCCTGGCCAAATGGCTAAACAGTGGAACGCACCCCCGGGGTGTTCTGGAACCAAGCAGTGATCCCAAACAGTAGATTAAACTTATCATTAGAGTATCGAAAAAATTATAGATATCTTTTCAACAAAGGCCTCATCCATATGAAACCACAAAAATGGGCTCGTAGCACAAAGGTGCACAAAAACACATAGCATTTGGAATTTAAACACCAGACCACCTACCTCAATCACCATTGATCTACCTGAATGACGCCTCCTGAAACAAACAAGAACAAAGAAATTCTGAGATGAACATAATCTCATTCAAACTCAGATAAATTTTCTATGAGAAATAATTGGTAAGAAAGGCTATAGGAAAAGAAGAGCATACCCACCTGGTTCAAAGGAGATCAACGATGTAGGAATCAGGTTCCCAGTGTGCGTTCGGAGGATCCTCCAAGGTCTGGTCATCTCTCCCTCTCTCCTTCGATATTCTATGCTTCCTATATGAATAGAAGATGCTACTACCCGTTTTAAGCCAAAAAAACAACATGGTGTGAACTGTCAAGTACACGGTGTGTATGTTTCTCATTAATCTGTTACTCTGGCAGCTAATTTTTCACCGTCGAACTGTTCACTTGTCGACATGTGTACACGACGTGTATTCCCGATTACACAGCATGTACTATCACTCCACTGGCGGCTGCCTCCACTGCCATACTATTCATTTACCGACTGAATGTATGGCATGTAAATACCCTATACATGGTGTGTAGTCAGTTTTTACACCCTTTATTGCCGACAAGCCTACATGCCCTGTGTACCCATCCCACACCACCAAAGTACATAGCGTGTGGAAAAGTACACTGCGTGTAGTCAAAAAAATTTGGGATTTTCCCCATTTTCATTATTTTCTCAACAACACTTAAGGAAAAAGGAAAAGAAAAAACCCATACCACAAGAGGAAGAATCGGGTTCTTATAATAGAATTGTATTTTCAATGAACTTAAGACAGGAATTTGTTTCCTAAGATGAAGGGTGTCATCTACGTCAGTCTCAAAGAAATTTAGAAAATCAATAGTGTATTGATCATAAAGGATATGAGTGATTAAATAATTCCCATGTGTTTACTTAAGATAATTCAGAAGATACAACTCATTTATTTATGGAATTGGTCAACATGGAAATGTAATACCTTGGTAAGGACCCAACTATATGATTTAATAACTAATTTATAAACTGGGATGGATTTGTTATCAGGAATAGCTATTACAGCCACTTTATTATAATACTAAAGCCTTCCCATCATGAGAATATCCTATAGTGGATGGTGAGTATGAGAAAATATCTAAAGAATGGTATTTGAATAGTTATGGGGGGATGTCTCTTCATGAGTTGACTGACTCATTCCATTGGATGGCTTCCTAGTTGAATTCCTGAGCAGGTACCTACCTAGAAATTAAGAGAACAGATGAGTCATGTTTTCCACCATTATTATTATGTAATCCATGGTAAGGGTAAGGATATTGGTTTTTCATTTCTATTGTAGTAAAACTATATTTTGGTTTTTGAAAAAACTAAAGTGGAAAGCCCCCATAATGAATATTTGGCCCTTCTAGGAGTATTGTGGTTGGATAAGGTGACAGATGGGTGAATATGAATATTTTAGAAAGCAGAACATTCTTAGAACCATGTTCGGACCCATTAGAATATGTATAAAATGAGATTTTTCAACTACACGGATGAGCTGGAATGTGGGGTGAAACCCAAATCTTTGTGATCACTTCACAATCACGATGTATTGTTTTCCCATAGGTTGATAAACTAAAATTGTAAAGGGTGACCCTGATACATGAGACTATTCTATTAGCATTTGTGATTTTTTCATAACCACATAGATTGAATAAAAAACCCTCTTACATATGATACATACATGATCAGTTGGTTAACTGTTTAATTATGTTCATATAGGATTCTTTACTCCATCCCATATCTTGTTGAATGGGAACCCAATATTGGTTACAAAATTCTATTTAATTTTTATTAGGGTGGAGATTGAGAGCCATGTAACCATTCATATTGCTAGTAATGAAATTTGACTTTCCAAATGGTTTATTAAGACCTAGATTCATCCATACACTAATAGGGATTTTAACCATACTAGTTACAAGGAACACAATGTTACAACCAATGATTTAAAGTTAATGAAATCAAATTCTGGGAAGAAATAATTCATATAGGAAACTGATGGCTCTAGAGGCATTCCATAATTAAGTAGAGCATTTAGAGTCAGCATCATCATTGGATAAGTTTTCAGCTCGCATGAATGGGATTAAAATATATTATATAGGTTAACCACCAATGATGACGTAATTTCCCATTTCATGTAAACAATTGGACGAATAGAAGAAATAAAACTCAGTCGCTCAGGCATGGAAGGATATGTGTTAAGAATAGAAATATTAGAGGGATTATCACATTTAATTGTTCCTATGGAAGTCTCCTTCATGAATTATATTACTACGGTTGAGAAATTACACTAGGATCCCAATTTATATATTCCCAGTATAGAGAGGAAAATCTATTTTTCATATCATGCTTAGAAAATGATGGATTCTTGCTTGTTGTTTACTGCAGTATAAATACGGGAAAAAACATGAGAAATGGTAAGAGGTAAAAGCTGATATATTATTTTAAATAAATTATTGAATTACAATAAAAACAATAATTATTTTTTATTCCCCTTCATTTTGAAGGAATTTAAAGAGATTCATTCACCTTTCATATCTCTGTTGAATTCTCCTTATGGGAAAATGGATGGAGATTTCTAATATGTTGATTGGGAAACTAGGGAAAAGGACTACCATGGTCATATGGTACTAATGATAGAAAATAATACTGATCATGAAGAAACACTTCATATACATTCTAAATATCCTTCTATAGGGCCTTATATGTATCCCCCTTTAATAGAAGCTTCCTTAGAATAAGAAATTAGGAGGAACATATTCATGTCCTCAAAATCATCTCATCTAGAATTATCTATGATATGTTATGTTATGTGAAAATAATCTTATTTTCATTTTATGTCATATGACACAATAAAATGTCCAAAATAGACCTTTTACGCAGGCCACTTGGAGAATAAGTACCTATATAGATTGCTTCCTTTAATTTTAAGGGATAATTAAACTGATTGATATGATATATACTTACATTTTTATATACATTATATCCATAAATAATAAACTTATGAGGACAATTATATTTTTTTAAAACAATTGACAACCTTATAGTGGTATGAAAGTCAGTATGGATGATATTATTTGGATTCATGGGAGCATATGGTCAAGCCTATGGAATAAAGGTCATTGAATTATGTGATTTGTAGGAAACCATGTATTCCATGCATGATCAGTTTTCATGGGAAATATTTTCTATGAAGTCTTTATCATAATTTTTGTAATTATAATTGTATAGAATATTTGAGATACTGTGATATTTGAGGAAGGGAACTATGATGCCTTTCATCTATCATATTTAATTACATGGTTGAGATCAAGGGGAATGTTTTTTGGATTGTGGGATGAAAAAAGATCCATTTTCTGGGAAATCAACATGGTATAAGAAACATTCCTTGATTATATTGTCATTAAGGGTATGATATAATATATTTATATGTACATTATTTATATAATACATCATTGAGATTATTCAAAATTAATATGTCCTTATATTGGTGGGAAATAGGTAATTAGAGTTACATCAGAAAAGAGGCCCAAATTGGGTCATTAAAATCATTCTAATTTCACTATCATCACCAGTCTCTAAGACTATGTGAGTCATCATCACTGTGAGAAACAAGGGATAATAGATGATTGAATACATTTCATAGGAGTATAAGATAGATTAATATAGTTCTTACACACTAAGGAGTCCCTGATCATTGAGTGGGGAAAATACACTTAGGGTTCACTGGTATTTAAGCCGTCATTTCACACTATGGTCGCCTGGATGATTACAGAGGTCATAAACTAATGTTTATTAAATTATTGACTGAGGATTATATATTATGGTCTACCTTTGGATTGAGTTCCAATTATACACTAAGGATACGTTGATATAAGACTAGGGAATTTTGAAAAAACATTGCCTTATATTTTAGTTGGTCCAACACACTAAAAATTCCCTCATATTCATCATCGTAATGAGATCCATTTGATGGAGAGCGTAGTAATATCAGGAATTACACCAAGAGATTGTTCCCATAATTAATTATTTGAATATATTAATGGAATGCACATATCAAATCTATAACTGCATATTAGTTATGCTTTGTGTGAGAATAAAGTGATTTCTGTATATTTTTCATGTTATATGTGGGTGTGACACTTAAAAATAGTGGAAGTGAACTATACAAAGAGAATATGTAGAAAAATACTAGGGATAATTTGTCTACCTAAAGGCTGTATGAGGAATATGAAATTTTTTTCATGAATATTTAATGGATTTTTTGGGGAATATTCCCTAATAAGGGTATTGACGAAAATATTTTAACGTAGGTTTGATGCCATAGGATATAATCCTATTTATCATGTTTATAATAACAATATTAGTTCTTGTAGTTCATAAATTACATTAATAAATATGGGTTCGAAATAATTATTACACTAAAATTGATTATTACATTTATGTTTTGGGAAATCTATGGAATAATTTAATGATAGTCTCCCATCCATTATGAAATTTGACTCATGAAACATACATGATAATTGTTGATCTGTAATCCCATGTGAGTCATTCCAATTATTAAAATAATGATACAAAAATTGATCAATAATGTCACCATAGAAACAACAAGGAATTAGTACATTGAAACACAATTTGGAATCTAGGATATAAATGTGATTACAAGTTACAAGGTAGATATAACATCACGTTGAATTACATGATCTTTCACTATAGGTATTATTATGGAAACCATATATTGGGGGATTATGTTCATTATGAGGAATACAATTGTGTAAAAATATGAAATAAAATCATGTTTTATATAGAACCTAATTGTTAATATGGATTCCAACATCTCCTAACCAAAATATGAATACTAAAAATTATATACCACTTTTACCTTTCCTACTAATTTTCCCTGAAATCAGTAATGATTCATGTTAGAGATTGTTGAGAAATTAGACTTGTAAGACCTGATGTGTTGGAATACATTAATGGGTCCTAGATTTTATTGAAGTAGGAATTATGGGATAATGGGTGACACCCTTGTGGGTAATGTTTTCACATTGGTTTAATGTGTTAATATGAATCATATGAAAGTAGGTTTTCCATATGATCTTATAGTGTGTGTGGATTCATGTCCTTAGTGTGATTCTATGGAGCCATGCAAGCATTTCAAAATGTGAGGGATATGAAACATCAAAATTTATGTGGGTGTTAATACTCACAAAGATTAGTCACTAAAACCAATATGACATCTCATTATCACATTCCTTGGCATGAATAAAGTTCGATATAATGATCATGTACCATTCACATGGAAAAATTGTTATTGTGTGATCACAAGCCCTTATTTCAAAATATGTGCTTTCATATGATCATATTTTAATAACATAAACAATAATTTTTAATGAGACTTTATTTTTCATGAATATTTTTTCTTTTAATATACAAAATATAATTTTTAGGAGGTATCATATTTGAATTATATGATCCCTTCACACTGGAATGTTCACTCCAATCATGGGGTTGTACAGTTTGTATTTTAATGGGGTGTTTTTATAAGCATCAACAACCATGTTTATTTACCACATTATATGATGATAAAGCCTTGTAATATGGATTATTTCAATGATAGGTGCATTCTCATAATTCGAACGCAAGTCATATTCTTTTCATGATCTAGTAACATATCATTATTGACATCCACTATTCATCATGTGATAAACTTAGATCTCTAGATCAACCCATCAATACCACTATCCATAAACTAATGATATGTATGTGGTTGTCCACGTGACAACAATAACATGATCCCAGGTTGGAGTTTCATTTATTTGATAGCATTATGGACCCATATGATAAGGGTGTCAATTTTAAAGGCATATATGGATGTTCATACCCATGTTAACATTTTGTTATTAAAAGGCTAGTTCACAAGAGTATATTTTCAAGGGTTAATAAAGGGTATGTATGGGAAATGTTTGAAATTTTTATGACATGAAAAATCCATCACATGTAATGGTTATAATAGAACGAAAAATGACATGATGCTTCCTTCATGAATGGATTCCTTGATAATGTAATCCTTACATGTGATGTTTTTCATGACTTCCATCACATGAAGAATCCATTCGAGAAATTTTACATCATGCGAAGACTACATAATTGAGGAAAATCTCAATTGTGATAAATCATGATATGTAATGAATTTAACACATACAAATTTTATCCACTTCATCATGTATATAATTTCTCACAGATAGCCTCGATCAATCAGATGCCTTTTGAGGCTTATCATTGAAATAATAATGTGGATCCAAGGGATTCACGTAATGAAAAGCGATCATGTGATAAATACATCATGGTTATCCTTTATCACTTTCACACATGTTTGGGTTGGGTTGAGTTCATTATTTGTCCTTATTATAGGATCAACCATGGGGAATGTGATGTCATGTGAATATTGTTAGGAATATTATACCTTAAAGTCCTTGGTGCATCACTTGAACAATGATGGATCACATGAAGATATGAAAACATTTTTTATGAGAGATAGTCTGATTTCCAGTGATGTAATGGGGTGTTTCATGATGAAATACAACCAAAAAATGATTCTTTCAATACTATACACCTCAGTTCTATAATCCTTACAAATGATGTTATTTTCATTGAATTTATCATGATAATCTGATAGGGAATAAAATGGTTATATTTGGATCATGCGATGATGTGAAACTTTTATTATTGAAAAACCTCTTTGTTGGTCCTTTGTACATCATGGGATCAAGTGAATCAAATCAGATGAATAGAGTATCTTCTTCATCTGATGAATAATGTATCATACATCACAGAAATATATCATCTTCTACATCCATCATTTCATGGTTCCAAAAAAAATTCCCCTATGTTTTTCATTTAGTTCTAAGAATATAAATTATCATATCAAATGAATAATATTGGATATTTATGTAACCTAAATGTTTCATCAGTAATTGCGTCACTCCATAGAGTAATCACATGATCATACATGGATGATGTGTCATTGTAAAACCCATTCCATATACAATGCCATCAACATTTCATCACTATATCATATGATTATTTATGGGAAATGTGGGAATGAGTCTTACTAATGGTTACAAGATTGCACCCTTAGATTTTGATCCCCAAAATGTCATGCTTTTTTCATTCTCATTTAAAAAAGAATGGTACCTTTTCTTTGGGTATTTTTTTCAAATGAAAAATTTCCAAGGATTATTTTGATGGTTTCAATAATTATAGGATTAAAAAGAATCCCATATCCAAAACAATAATCAATAAGGGTGCCAAAATGTGATAATAATTAATGATTAATAACATATATATCTGAGATAATAAACACAAGAACTCATGATCTAGGGAACATTGCTAAAAACTAATTTCTATTAATAATATTGTGATTATTGTAATAATGTGATAATATCAATTTTCTAAATGTGATAAAATCTTTGCCAAATTATTTACAATAATACTCATTTGAGAATTTTAGGAATTTATCTTACTCACACATAAATTTGTGAATAAATCTATTCAAAATGATGTCCACACATTTCATCATAATCATGAGATTTCAATACCACATTAACCAAATCATTAAATTATTATAGTGTATCAATCTAGAAAATAATAATAATACATTTATAAAAATCCCACAAGATCATTTCATTTATAAAAACCCATTGAAAAATGGTTTTTTTTAAAATTTAATCATCATAAATATTTAATATATAGTGAAATAATATATATATAATCATTTTATTATATCACCATTAAATATTAATTAACATACATTAATTTTATCCTTGATGAAAAACACATTTTCTATGATCACATGAATATTTCATTAGGAAAATCCAACTTATTTTAAAAAAATAAAATAAAAACATTCCTAAAATATTATGAAAAATATTTTATTTGTAAAAGTAATAAAATGTAATGAAATAATCAATGAATGGATTTTTAATGGTATTACGAAATAATTTTCATTAAATAGTCATTAAAACAATGATTTCATTTACATTTTCATTAAAATTCATTAATTATTCATTAAAAAATTTATCTGAACATTATTTTGAATCATTTTTATATATATGAAAATATGGATTAGATTTTAATGTAAAAATATTATGATAATATAAAAAAATTAAAAACATGTCAATGGAAACATGGAAATTGATGAAAATGATTTCTCACCCAAGAAGAAATGAATACTGTTATTAATAATTATATATTCCTAATAATTGTAAATTAAAAAGAGTATAAAATTGTACTATTACCAGGAAATTACTTGAATTAATATAGGGTAAAAAAAATTATCCATTTTTTATCAGATATGTATCATTTATTTTATTCAATCGAAACTCATCCAGAAACAATGGTGGTATAAATGGGATGAAAACATAATTACTATACCTCAATTCTAATATTCCATCATGTGTATTGAAATATCCAAAATTATATATATATATATATATTATTTCAAATTAATATGGAAAAATATAATTACATATATGATTTAATTATAAAATATTATCACCATTTTATAATAATCCTATTTTAAAATCATTATTTTTTGTGATAAATACTTCCATTTTCATAGAAGATACAGTTTTGATGTTAATGTATTTATAATTTTTTCATTATTTCATCATATCTAGCTATATATTCATGATATATATATATATGAAATATATATTCATTATATACATATATGTGATTTTCTATAAAATCTATATATAGAAAATTTATTTACACAGTTCAAGGATATTGTATTCCATATCATCACTTGAACACTATTTTCATTTTCTAAAAAAAATAATGAATGATTGAGAAATAATATTTTATAAATACATCACCATAATTATATCATAAATAAAACCCAAAAAAAACAGACAAACATAAACAGACACAAATATATTCATTTAACCCATCATTTTTACCATCCAAATAATGTAGAAAAGAATAAAATCACATCACTTTGTGGAGGAGGTAGGAAACTCTTACAGAAAAGTGATGTTATAATTTTCCAATATAATTAAAAGTACGGAGGTTGGTATTATTTTATAAATCAATAGGAATAATTATTCAATAGATATCATATATAATCATTTCACCAATCAAATTAACTAGCCAATAATGATGGTTATAGAATATGAATTAAAATACACTGTGTAGGTGATAGTCCACACCTATTAAAAAACAATAATGTCCCTTCTCATTTGATAAAATAATTTATTTATTGTAGTGGATTAATTATATTAATAACACATTAGTATATTTATGGTATTTTAACATTATTTTATGATCGATTAAACACATTTTGAAAATGTAAAATAATAAATAATTTGAATGATATCAGGTAGAATGGTTACCTTCTCTTTTGTTCACCTAATTATATCCATTTTTAAACAACCTTGGGATAATGTTTTAAGAAGAAAAATCGTCTAAATAATTTCTAGGTAATCATATTAGATAAATAAAATGTTTATAGGGGATTTATAAGGATCAATGTAATGTAAAAAAATATGTAGGGGGTCATTTTATTTGAGGTAGAGAGAATGAAAATATAATTTATTAAAATAATAAAATATAATAATTTCATTTTAAATTAAAATTAATTATATTGTTTATATTTTTGATATTAGGATATTATTAAGTATAAATGTTGTTGTAAAGTAATATTTAGACATGTTTAATTCAAAAAATACTATTATCACTTGTATTAACCCCTGATAAACCACTTTTAAAACTAACAAAACTGACACATTTTTAATGTTTCTAATATTTATTATGACCAAAATGAATGTTACATAATTTAAAAATATGGAGATTATTATTAATAATATTATATATTGTGTATAATAATCCATCTAAAAAATCTGGATAAATTTGATAAAAACTAACCTATAAAACAATTTCTAAAACGGTTTTCTAGAAGATAATTTATTTGGAATAAAATGATTTTATACCAAAATCAATATAAAAATAATTCAAGTCAAATTAGATTGATTATAAATTATATAAATGTATTAACAATGCCTTTATAACCATTTTGATGAAAAATGTGTCTTTCTGTATGCTTGAAATTAAAAAAATGTTTGAAATATATATTATTATTTTACAATATTCATTAAAAATATGACTTTTTATAAAATTTTCAAAAAATAAATCAAAGAAAATTTTTAAATTCATAGTGAGAAAATGTAATGTGTTATTAAAAAGTATGTTTTTAATGTGGGTGAATGTCATTATATTATTATCTCCTAAAATATAATAAAAAATGTTTTTATTGATAAATATATTTTTGAAGCTTATAATTACACTACTACCAATTGAGTACATATTTATCAATGTAATTTATATTTCTAAAAATATAATAAATAATTAAAAAATTATATTTTTAATAATTATATTACTAATTTTCTATCAAGGCTATAATAGTATATTATTTAATGGTTTATTTAACCTTGTGTTGTCAACTTCAACAAGATATCAAATATATTATATTTATATGATCCGAAATATATTGTAAAATATGATATTGTTAAATGAATTTTCATTTATTTTTAATTTCATAAATAATTATTTTGTATAAATAATGGTACATGTGTAGAGACTGGAGATTTCTGTATTTTGATGTTTGAGTAGAAATATAAATTCTTATTCTATAGTACTCATGACGGGTAAAATGGTCATTTTACAATAGAATATTTCCACAAATAATTATTTTACCACTAATTTGGTCATATAATAGAGTTATCAACCTAGAATAGATGTTTGGTGAACTTCATAGCACTTTGAATTTTATTCGAATATTGTATTTGTAATAAAAAATATTAAATTATTCTGGCAGTTCAGGTGGCCATATCATTTGAACGGAGGATAAGACTGATATTTTGAATCCACAGTAGAGTCTGGAATGATGTTTATTTAATAGGATAGGTATAAACTTTCTTGTGGTTCATGGACTCGAAAGGGGTGTTAAAAGGAAAATTAATTAATTAATAAATTTATTTAAAAAAGTCATACCACCAGTTTGGGGTTCCCACACATAACCTAAGAGGGGTAGATGTTTCATCTCATTCATGATGGATAGATAGAGGGGAATGGGGATGATATGTTTTTGGACTACGTCCTTCGCAAATATTGGGAACATATCGTGGTGTAGCAGCTTCTGGGAGAGGATTCAGAACTGAAGCATCAGTGTTTACAACAATAGGTAGGACGATTTTTATGTTTTATGCCCCAAACCACACAGATTACCTTTTTTGTTTTTATTCTATATTATGGTATCTAAAAACACTATGGGGTGTCGATCAATTCTTATTTGGGAAAAAATAGGAGCTTCGGGGAAGATGTTTGGATTTTTCCATTTAGAAATCTCAAAAACAGAACATGGGGTTCTACGACCAAAGGTTTTGTGTTCTTCCTTTTTGAGGAATAACAGCTTTTCATAACTAAAATCCATATACATTGAGTGCACAACATGTGTTGGTACAAGGATGTGTGTCTAGTAGTGTGAAAGATAACACGAAAAGTTGGTTTTTGGAAGGTACATGCCATAAACATTGGGAAAATTCTATGTAGTTTTACACATGAAGACCCCATATGGATTTTACATTGTAAATGTAGATGGCTAGGAGGGGAGACTAGTGTAATCACAATATACTCTAACATACATTCCATGTAATTTTTCCAGTTTTGAGGATTTTTGTATTTTGTGATCTATAAGTCTGAATTAGGCATTTGAGTTGACAATTAAGAGCATTTTTTCTCATAGTTCACAGTACTGGGAGTTTATTGACATACGAAGTTCATCTAAATAATTATATGGAGAAACTATATTGTGTAGGACAATTTCCTTGTAGTTTTAACCCAGATTCCATCATTTTATTGGTTTTGAGTTCGGAGACACTAGTGAGGGTTGTGAGATTAGTGTGAGATATGTAATGATCATACCATAGTGTTTACATTGTTTTATCTAGTTTGAATCCAATATGATATGACTTTAGGAGTATATATGGGATGTTCTTTTTTCATTATGAATAAAGACTTCTGATGTCATGTTAATGAATGTAAGAATTAGATTCTACATTTGAGTATCAGGGTGGATGGAGCCTTTATAGAAAAGTAGACTCCATAGGATTGTAGTTTTGTGAGAGTAACATTGTGGTGTAGAGTTGAGTTGGATTCAATGATTATGTTTACCATAGATGACATGATTCTAGTTTAGTGATCATGGAATGTTGTGGTTGGTATTTTAGAATTCATGTGTGGCATGATATTGATTTTAGATGACTTGGTGGAATGTAATTGATTAAGGATTGGTTGGAGGCTATTTAGGGATACATGAGGATGTTTCCTATGTTAGGGATGGATCGATATTCTATGGTTACAAGGTTTTAGAGAGGAGAAATTTTCTGGATTTTTATTTTTTAGGATCTATGAGGGGAACTCTCATCTTTTTTATGGATAGAAATATTAATGTGTGGCCCTAATTAAAGGGATGTCCTTGAGAAAGTGTTTGTGATTATGTTGTTAATTTATGGGTGTTCTTTGGGACCCAGGATGATGTATGAGATGTTTTGATAATATGTTATTGGATGAGATGGACGTATGTGCAGCCATTATAATGTTTTATTTCATTGATGTTGAGACATGTATTACCCACAAGAGGAAATTTATTTTTGGTTGGGTTGCAATTTTTTGGAAATCGGTTGTTCTTGTAAAAAAGATAAGAAGGTAGAGAGAGATTGATAGATGTTCCAAAGTTATGGTTTAAAATATCCATGATTTAAATTTCTGGTCAAACGGTCCATATCAACACTAATAGTTATTTTAGTTCTTATGGTTTGATTGTTGTACTGAGGTTCTAGGAACATTAATGAACACTTATGAGTATAGTTAATGTGATGTCACATGTATGTAGATTGATAAATTACTATGATTTCAGGCCCAACATGTATACTACATAGAGTTTTTCAGACTTATTCTCTAAAAACTGATATTATAATTCATATATAGTGCTATATACTGAGGCTTTGGGAAAGGATGTTATGCCATGGGGAATAAAGAGGTTCAATAATGCTCTTTCTCCTTAGGTTTGGGATAGATTGATTCTTTGGGATCTATAGATGTTGTGGTTTCTATAGTAAGGTTCTAGGAATAGATAATATACTTCTGGGAGGGTGTTGAAATAAGGATCTAGACACTGGTTGTATAATTCATGTATAGTACTCCAAACCGAGTCTCTGGGCAGTTATGGTTTACCAGCTAGTATCAATGAATGACTAACGCTCTACATCTGTTGTTATGATGTCTCACATATTCTCTAGGCATGGATGATTTGATATGTATATGGTTATGATTCCCTAATAATTATATAGGCATAGTTCATTTTATATATTTGTATTTTGGACTGTACTGATGCTTCATGCACTATGATTATGAGACTTGATATAGATGTTAGACTAAAGGTATGGGGTTGGTAGTACTCTTGTGTGGTAATGGAAAAAACTATTTCAAGGATCCATGTGTGGGAAACTGTTAATTTATCATGTCTTAGTAGAAGATTATATAAACTAGTATCTTAGGTGGGATGACTATCATAGGTTGGGTACCTGGTATAATCAATTTAGTTTTAGATATCCAAGGTATGGAGCTCGGTGGTAGTTTTGGGAGCATGGTCCTTTAGACGAGCTCAAATATATTTGGGTATTGGACAATGCATGTATGGTTGAATGAGGTATTGGATCAATAGATTTGAGGTTGTTATTTTTATTTTGTTTTTTAATGTATATTGCACAGGTAGAGAATATTCCTGATAATTCACACAAGGTAGTTTATTTCAGGTTCAATATTAGGGGGAACGTACTACGATTTATTTTCCACCCCTTGTACATGTATCTCAGTGTGTGTACATCCCTTCTATCCATTTTTAGGTTGATCATGGATTAAAAATGGAAATAAATGATGCCTTGGATTTGAAGATTGAGTGAGAAGTTCGCGTGTAGTCGACTAGATGGGGTGGATCATCTTGAAAGGGTATTGGAGACTATGTTTGTGTAATATCCCATATTTGGTAGTATTTCAAATTTTATTAACATATTAGTTTTTATTTTTTTAACACGGTATCAGCCTTGTGGGTGTCATGATTGTATGTATGATGTGGCTATTTAGGCCTTAACATTGGTTTAAAATTATATCAATATTTTTAGATTATATTATTTATTCTTATTCTCTATCTGTAGTGTTTGAGTTTTGTTATATACTCCAACTTGTGCACTCTGATAGAGGGTGATAATATCGTCATAGTTTCACCATTAGACAACCACTATTAGTCAGAATCCTCTGGAATATGGGGAGGTGTGTTGGAGGTCTTGTGGTTAACCTTCTCGGAGCACCTATTTAGTGTCTACCAGGTCAAAATGCTGCAAAGTGGAATTAGAGGATTTATGTTCCTACTATTTCACTAAATGGGAATTGGTAGAAATGAGATAAAGGAATGTGTCAGAGCTTTTGATGGATTCATTTCTTGTGTGTAGCGAACACATATTATGGTAGGATTTCCAGGTTACTAGGTTTTCAGATTAATTTTATTGTCTTGTGATGTTACATGTGTTTACGATTCTCGCTTTGATTGACACACATGGTGTTTTTATTTGATGGTTTATGATGAATTTTAGGCTCTTTTCCAATACTAAAGTTCCTTTTGATTATGTTTTTACACATGGACGTCAAAGGAGGGAGGTGTCTTATACATTTTCATTAGAATGTAAGAGCCCCATGTTATAGGCTTTCTAGTTTTATAACATACTCATTTCTTTTTGATGGAAGGTTCTATAGATCTATGGTGAGATGCATAATGGTGGAATCACTAAAGTGGTTTGGTATTGAGTTTTAATAGATATTTTGCTTCATTATGTTATCATTGTAGCGATATGGACTCATTGTAGATGGTTTTATTACGGTCGGTGGTATGTCTGGGTTCTCTAAGGAAATGACTGATGTGTAAATGCTCAGAGTGGAAAGACTCCCTAGTTGTAGGATTTTTTCTTTTTTATGAAACCATTATAGTGGATGACCCTTGAGATTAGAGTTTTTTTTTATTTTATGATGTCTGATGATGAGATGGGTTCTATTAGATTCAACATGAGGTTTGACCTTTTATGAGTTGGAATTAACCTTTGATGTGGGAAATAATATCGTGATGTGATTCATTATCAGCAGGGCTAGGTGGGAGAGTCTTATGACCTTTCTATGATGAATCAAGAGCAGGGAGTTAGTGTTGTTTATGTTAATAGGGTATCCTATGAGGCATTTCAATTGAGATATGAGAGGCATCAAGTGTGGGAGAAACAGTTGGGTATTTAGGATTCTTGAAATTTATAAATGAATAGTGCAACAGAATTTTATGTTTAGGCATTATGGATGCAATTATTTCAAATGGAATTCATGTGTGATGGTGTCTATTCCATGTAGCTGTTTTCCAAAGGGAGTGTTCATTCACGTAACTTTTCAGTAAATGGTTGTGTATGTGAGTTATGCCTAGTGGCTTTAGGTTGGATTTAGAGAACTTAATGTGCTTGATATTTTTTGGTTCTGTATTGTGTGTAGATTTTTTGTGGGACTTGGCTCATTGAGTTAGATTATGTACTATGAAAATATATCTCAAGAAAATTTAATGCTTATTTGAGGTAGGAAACATGAAAATTCATCCATTTTTGAGTAAAAGTATCATTTTTCATGGGGGGTCAGATGTTACAGGAGAGTGTGTTAGAGATGCCACAGTTGGGCCAATGACCATTATCAGGATGTGAAATTGTAGTAGGTGTGATTGGAGGCTCTTGGGAATAGTGACCTGAGGCAATAGTGTAGAACATATAGGTTCATGATGTATAAGGTTGTGATCGTATTGGTCGATGTCTGTATGGTATACTCGCAGTTTAGACATGATCCTTCCCATTATATTTTCATTACCCTGAGAATGATAAAAGATCACCAACCTTATGACATGATCTAAAGATGAGTCTTTGGGTAGATAAGGGGAGTCCTATGAGGTTTTCCTCAGATAGAGTTGTGTTTGAAAGCACAAGGTGGGGAGTGAAACATTGGATTTTATTGAGTAAGGTCTCTGTGGTGGGTCATATATCGAAGAATTCCATGGGTGTTATTATGAAATAAAGGGAATGGTAAATAGAATCTATTTGGATTTGTTTCTATAGTGGGATGATGGTGTCCATGTCTATCTATGGGGTGTATTGTGATTTGGGCATTGTTAGGGGAGAAATATTTTTGGTTATAAGGTAAAGATAATGATAATACTATGGTGGAATTTAAAAAGCTAGATATTGTTGTGTGACCCTACTATGGGAAGCGTTAAAGATATAATGAGGACCACATTTAGTGGGTTGGTGGATAGTTGATAATGTGTTTTGAAAGGCGAAATACAAGACGGGATGCATTATGGACCAAAAATCGGTAGATGTGGGTTAAGTTCTGTTATAGGGAGAACCATGATATTAATGAAGAGTTTTAAATGATGACGTGTAGTATCATGATGTATTGGTATAGTTAAGAATTTTCCTTGTTTTTTGATATTGGGGGAAAGTTGTGGCTCGGCTGTTGGGGGTTTTTACGCCCTCTCTTTAATTTTATGTAGATAAATTAAGTTAGTGAATTTGGGTAGGATGCAAAATGTTTATCTTTTCTTGATGTCCAATGTGGGTTAGGACATGTGGTTGGATGACCACTAAAGCTTCTCGAGTAGGATATGGTTTATGTTGGAGATGTTTTCGAGACCTGAGAATTCAATATTTTGAAATTCAGGTAGAAATTTGATTATTTATTCAGGGGTGCTCATGGGGGAAGAATGGTCATTTTAAATATTCATTTGGAATCAATTTACATACTAACCACTCTATCATCCATGTAATATGATATTTACCCTAGGAATGTTTTCTGGTAAACATTTGAGCACCTAATGTTTTTTCCGTATATTTATTAATTACTTAATAATATATTAATTATTTTTGGATGTTCAGGTGGTAATATATTTTGAACGGAGTGTCAGAATGAGATTATTACTATCAGTTTGTGTACAGAATGGGGTTATTTTATAAGATATGTATAATCATTCTTCAAGTTTCTTGATTCGGGGAAGTTGTTAAATGGGTAAGTAATTAATTAATTAATTAGTTAAATTAAATTAAAAGCGACACCCACATTTGGGGTTCCCACACATAGAAGGAGAGGGTAAGGGGTTCTCCCTTAAGCATTGAAGATGAATCAAATAGGTAGGGGGATTATATTCCTTTAAACTTTTTTACATGGCATAGATCAGGAATAGATCGATGTGAAACAACTTCTGCTGGAAGATTGGCCCTTGAATATTCATTGTTAACCCCATGAGTTAAGCCATTATTTATGTTTTATTCCGCAATCCCCGTATATTAGTTTTTAATTTGTATTAATCAAATATAATTATTTTTAGATAACCTATGGGGGTTAATATATGATTATTTAGTAAAAAAATTAGTGTGTTAGGGAAGTTTTATGGATTTACTGTTCAAAAATCCTGAAAAAAAAGGTGTGTCCTTCTATGAACACACACCATGTGTTTCAATTATTTGGTGAATAAGTACTTTTCATAAGTACATTACCAATTCTATGAGTACACATAGTTTGGTGGTACATGGTTGTGTGTCCATTCATGTGATAAAGAACCTGAAATATGGCTTTTATAAATTATTCACCATGTACATTAGGGACACTCAGTTTAGTTTTACATAAGTAGAACCCATGTGGATCTCTCCGCAAAAAAGTACATGGCCAAGAGGGGAGACTTGAGTATGCACTTTGTAATCAAATGTATATTCCATTTCCTTTTTCCAACATTGGGGTATTAGGGAATGTTTTTTCTAGAATTTAGAATTGGGCATGTGATTATCCCATTCTAATCAGTTGTATGTGTTGATTTACAAGGTGGGATCAGTTTGACATATAGATTTCATATAAATAGTGATATAGAAATATTAGGTTCATAAGGAGGATTTCATTTTGGGTTGGACTCAAGTTCTTTTAGTGGGATGGGTTTTTAACAAGTAGACCGCGATGATGGATTCGAACAATGTGTGTGATTCAGCATGATCATACCATGGTGTTTTTCATTAGGTTTCAGGGTTTAATCCAATAATGTAGGATTTGAGGTTTATCTATGGGATAATTTTGGTTGTCATTCTAAATCGAACCTAGTGACTTCATGAAATACTGATTATTTCCTAGTGGCGATGAGTAGATTCTAAGGCATTCTTGATTATTCCCTTGGAGGATAGGTTTTTTGTTTACTGTCCATGGAAAACAATGGAGGATGGTTGAAAATTAATTTGTGGCATGTTATTGATTTTAGATTACTTGGTGTCATGTCACTGATCATGGATTGGTTGGAGGACAGTGGGGTCTAAATGAGAATGATTCATCTGTTAGGACTCGACATGAGACATAGTGGTTACTAGGGATTAGAGAATATTAATTTTCATGAGTTCTAGTTTTGAGGATCCATGTGGGGATGCTTCATCTAATATGTTGATACATAGGTTCATGTATGGGATTGATTTATAGGTTTCCCCTAATCATGTGCATGTGACAGTTTTGTTCAATTATGTGTGTTCCTTGGGACCAATGATGATATTTTATCTTATTGGATAACATATTACTAGCTGAGATAGTCATATAGTTAACTGTTGTAATGTTCAATTTCAATGAGGATGTGACATGTATCACCCCATTGGAACAATTTTATTTGGTGGGGATTCAATTTTTTGGAAACTAGATGTTTTGTTAAGAAATGAGGTAGAAAGGAGACATTGATAGACGATCCAATGGTATGGATTTAGAAATTCTAGGTTGATATTTTTTGACGGAGGATCTACATCAATACCGATATATGGTTTATGATTCATGGTTTGAGTGGTGGACCGAGGTTCTTGGAAAATTGATATATATTCATGAGTTTAGGGAATGTCACGGCATGTGTTTGTGGTTTGATACTGGACTTAGTTTTAAGGCAAAGAATGTATACTACTTTGAGGGCATCAGACCGAGTCTCTAAATAATATTAGTGCACTTCATGGATAGTTATCCTAACTTAGGCTCTAAAAATGTATTTCATGACATTATGAATTAATAGGTTGGAATGATGGGACATATCCTTGGGTTTGGGTTGGACTGATGCTCTA
This sequence comes from Viscum album, assembly GCA_963277665.1. Classification (NCBI taxonomy): domain Eukaryota; kingdom Viridiplantae; phylum Streptophyta; class Magnoliopsida; order Santalales; family Viscaceae; genus Viscum; species Viscum album. The sequence continues at coordinate 1,075,824,231 of OY728150.1, forward strand.
GGCCCCACAGATGTTATCGTTGCGGGATTGAGGTTATGGGCGTAGAATTCATACAACTAAGAGGGTGTCAGGCTGATTTTCTAGTCCTTTATCGTATAATATAGTTAATGTTATCTAGAAATAGGGTTGGGGAATTTATGGTTTACCAGCTAAGATGGATGGTCGAATGACACTCTATATCCACGATTAAAATGTCAAACTAATGATTATAACATGGTGGCATTAATAAATATAAGTTTATGATTTTGGACTGATCCTCCATGAATTTTTGAATTGTTTTATATAGTATATGGGATGAACTGATGCTTTATTCACTATTTTTTTGGATACATGAGAAAGTTCTCAAAAAGAAGTTAAGTGTTTGGTAGTGTTACTGTGTGGTAATGGGAAAAGATGATTCAAGGATCCACGTATGGGACAATGTCTAGTTATGAAGACTTTGTTGGGGATGACCTAGACTAGTATCATTGGTGAGATGAGTATCATAGTTTGGGTACCTGGTATTGTTGGGTTGGTTGTATCTACCATCTGTATTGAGCTCACATGTTGTTTTTGGTTCAAATCCTCTGAGTTGAGCTCAAAGATATTCTGGAATTGGCCGAAACAGGTATGGTAGATTGATGACTCAGAAATATAGATTGGTGGTCCATATTTATAGTTTGGGTCCTATTGTATATCATATAACCTGATAATATTTAATGACCATGAACTTATGCCTGTATTTTTTTGAATTACTGTTAGGGGTGGCATACTGAGATTTATTAATCACCCCTATAAATGTTTGTCACTGTTCATACAATCCTTCTGTATATTTTCAGGATGAGAATATATACATAATGGATAGGGAGGAGGACCTGGATTTCACGGTGGAGTGGGATACTCATGTGGAGTTGACTTGTCTGGTTGGAGTAGCATGATAGGTTTTCAGAGAGTAGATATTTATTAGAGCCTAAATTTGTCAGTATGGCCAATTGTACATTCTTTTTTGTTTTTTTTTCATGTACATGGTATTGACCAAGTTGGAGATAATGATTTTATATGTGAAATTTTTGTTGTTTCTTTTACTGTAGTTTCAATTTAGTAAAAATGATTATTTCTCATTATTTATTCATCTTTATTATATTATGTTTATGTTTTTTGTTATGTAATCTTAGTTGTACAATATGATATTAGGGTATAGTCTCCTCACAGTTCCGGCATTAGACCACCACTTTTAGTCATTAGACTCTTGCAAAGGAGGAGGCATGATAACGGTCATGTGGCAAACTGGTGCTCTAGTGGAAGGTGAGACAATTTGTTACAACATATGATTAGATTCAAGTTCAATTTATTCTTTTATGAATTTGAAGAAAAATAAATTGAATAGTCTCAAAATGGGAATAATTATTTTTTATGTGAACTGATATATCGTAAAAAGCTTTTGAAAAATAATATTACTAGAATAAAATTATTTTTCATTAATTGTCTAAAATTACATATATGTTCCATTTTTGAGCCATCTTTCACTAGATATGAAAATATATAGATCAAAAATGTGAAAAAAGGGGATACAATTGATAATGTTAAAATACGTTAATAAAGGGGTTAAATCAAAATATATGTTTTAAAATTAAACACAAACATGACTAATTTTATTATGTTATTTCATCCTTATGAGGCCATAAATTCATAATTATGGTCCAATGGTTCCAATTAAATGATTATGATATATACAATATTTAAATCATTTAATTAATTCAAAGCCTATCTTTTCACTTAGTTATAAATAAGGAACTCCTCAAAACCATTAATCACAATGTAATATACCTATATCAAATTAAATAACCTATTTAATATCATCCAAGATTAATTAAAATTGTAATCAGGATTCTTTTATTTCAAAAATTCGGCTTCTTTATTGATTACGTACCATGCCTAATGAGGTTTCACAATGATGAGGTATAACTCTTAACTGAGTACATTCCCATTCACCTATTATAAAAAATCCATTAAAATATTATAACCTTTATAAAATAAATAATTAAGTCTCTTTAATAAAAAATTTTTTATTTAGATGTTATAATTATCATTATGCAACTTGATTCCATCATATTAGGAAACAGTCATCGGCAATGCTTATTTGTGGATAACCACCTTCACTATGAAATGTGTTTCATTATTTATGAAAAATTCACATTGATGTTTACAATGATGAATTTATAGAATGAATATAATATTTACAATATTATTATATTTTTAGAAAGGTGAATTAAATATTATTTATCTTTCATTCCATATTTCAATAAGTTGAAAAATCACTCATGTGTACGTACAAACCACTGTCTCTATGAAGTCCTGTAATTAATTTTGAACCATAATTTATGTAAAAAATTATAAAAGTGGATATAATGATAAATATGATAAAAATTATATTATTAGAATATCTTATTTGATAAAATAATTATCAATTTTTAGGAATCAGGTCATCCCAACCAACAAATTCTTGAATCATGATGTAGTTATCCCCTAAAATATAGAATTTAATAATAAGGTGTCTACTAATGGATTATAATATTTTATAAGTTAATAATATATGGTATGATATATATAATTAGTTTTTTAATATATTTATAATATATTTATGTTAATTATATAGTATTTTAAAATACATATGAAACTAGGGGAGACATATGATAAGGGTTTATGGTACAATCTCACTACTTTTTTTAGGAATGATATAGTAAAATTGTATTCAAATATATATTATGGACATAGCAATTAAACAATATATAATTAATTATCCATGGATATTCTAATAATTTTACGCTATCCGTTAACTTTTTCCTTATTTTTTATTCATTGTTATTATTAAAATGTATTAATGTGAAATCCAACCCTATTTCCTCTTGGGTCAATGAAATTTTTATTACAAGTCCAAAACCCTTCAGAAACAGTAATAAAATTTCGATATAATATTTGAAATATCAATAAAATTTTATTTTCAATATCCTTTACATTATTTATTATTTCGAAATAAAATATCATTATATGAGTTTTGATTACAATTTTTTTTGAAATTTTAAAAAACAATAAAATACATGTTTTCTTTTATCTTATCTGTCATGAAAATATTTTCCCACAAACATTTTAATTATTCGAATATAAATTATATTTTACAATTATAATTTAAAAAAAAATATTATGTGATATTTTAATTAATATATACTAAATGAAAAATTTATTTTTAATAACTTCAAATAAATGCTGACAAGAATTTTTAAACTTATTTTTGATCTATGTCATCATATTTCAATAAATTTTAGGACTCTTCAGGGTTATTATAACATGATACCATTTTTTCTCATGTGTTAATTTTTTAATGATGAGATATTTATGACACCATTATATTTCCAATCAGTTAATTATCATATGTTATAATATTACTAAAACTAATATTTCCCCATTGGTTATGATATATTGAAATACAGAATGGTTTATGATCTTTGTGAACACATATGCATGGTTTTAATACTATGATGGGTGGTTTGGTTTTATCCCTCTAACCCACTAGGTATAAACATAAATCTAATTTGATAAATATACTAAATGAGTTTTTGTTCTTGATTCAATATATAAGAAAATATGGATTCTGGATCCTCTATTATATGGGAATGAAGTGGGTATGCCTAAAAGTAAGATGATTTGAGACTCTTGTTTGAATGAATAATCTAATATAATATGTAGGTCCAAATAGTAATATTTGATATATTATATGGCCTTTATGCCTATTATGGAAGTTCAGTTTTATATATTGTTGTATTTTTTATTATATATCTAATTTATTATGAATGATTTCAAATGATTCTGTAATCTTTTTTTATGAAAATGGTTGGTTCCATGACTCGTTATTCTGATATTTGAATTTTTATGTGTCATTATATTTATATAATATCATGTTCTTATACACTTATTCTCATGAAATTATTACATATGGTAATTTATAGATATCTTCCATTTTTACCCTTATAGAGAATCTGATCTCACCCCTTCATATAGTATTAATTTTTCCTAGGTTAAGAAGAAGTTCAATATGTATGAAGACACTATAAAAGAGACTTATGTAATTAATTATGTTATAGATTATTGGTATTTTTTAAATATGATATATATATATATATATATTTATATATATATTCCATGTATACTAAACCTTTAAAATTTTTTAGAATGGATTTATATGTGATTTATAAAATATTCTTATAAAAGGTTGTAATATGTGTGCGTGAAATTGTTGGGTAACCTTATTATGTATCATTATGGTCCTATGGTTTATAATGAAATCAGATCGGGGAACTTCATCTAGTACCTCCTTTATCCATTTAGGTATTAATAGAACCAATAACCTCTATATAAACAATAAAACTCTATATTTATAGATGAAAATTATAAATTTACCATCATTGTTTAATTTGATCCACCTTTTCATGTCCTTATCATATTACTTTAACATTTTTATATGTTCAGTATATATTGTTTACCTATATCCTGTAAATGTAACAACAACTCTTCTTACATATAAATTATCATATCTATCTTTAATAGATTTAGATTGTACGATCCTTATTAATCCCCACAATGTAAAGAAGTCCATGTCAACTACTACTCATTGAATCATCAACACAAATTTCCTTACTAGTGTGGTGTGTATTATGTTATAATATTGCTTGAGTGGATCCAACCATACTGTATGTGCCATGATGAGCTCTTTATGATTGAAAATATTATTCAAACCTTTATGGTTGATATATATCACTAATTTAAACATATATATGGTTACTATATATCATTTATCAAATATTACTAATTATAAATAAAACTCATGAGTATTATTGGACTATGGGTGGTTCATATATTTCATTCATTTATCAGAAACCAATATTTCATTATATATAAAGAAAAATCCTTGTACATTCTACAACATATCACTATATGCTACCAATATTTAACTTCCTAATCTAAAAGTTAATATTATTCAATTAATCAATATTCACTTCAATTTTTTTTAAAAAAAACTCTTCAAATTAACATGAAATTTGAATTTAACAGCTTTATGTTTCGTATTGGTTAAAAAATTTTCCAATCTGGATGTATTTTGAAAAAATTAGGATAGTAACCTACTAAGAAAAAGAAACTAAATATATAAACTATATTAATAAATGTGACCATTATTTTTTATGGATCAATATATATTCCATCCTTCGAGACAATAGGGAACATAAAAGAAACTCTATAGAACAAAATTTCCCACAATGTGAATTTCCAATATAATTAATTTTCACTAATTTTCAACAGAATTATTCATTGATGATTCTCACATTAATGAATGAATTTTATGTATATAAAAAATATAATCTACATACACCCAGATTAAATTATTAATTTAATACAAGAATGCACTACTAATCATATAAAAAATAGAAGGGGTATTAGTCAATTTAATATTCATTAATGTAAATTTATAATGCCCATATGGCATGTTATATATCATCTTCAGCATAACCTCCTCTTTCAACCTTAACTGATGATAATAATACTGATAGATGATCATATAGAAATACTATGATAATTGTTATAGGTAATAAGTCTCAATTAATGATATTTATTATTTATTAAAATTTCATCGATCTCCCAATAATCATTTCCCAAATTACCATGAATGATTTTTTTTCATTGATAAAACAGGGGCTCCAAATGGTGAAATACTAGGAAAATTATCGATCCATAATACAAAAAAATAATTTTGAAATTTTTTTCTCTATCAGCCCCACTTTTTTCATTCTATTTAGTGTTCTTGATATTTGTGTTGCATCAAGAAAAAGTTCAATGGAATACTAAAATCGACACTCTCACTGAAGACTAGATAAGTCCTCATGAAATTTATAAATACATTTTCATATAATGGGTACCCTATATATAATTAGTATTTACATTACATACATATATAGTGTTTTTTGTTCATCTTATCCTATAATTTCATTAAATTGAGATACTAGAGGTATGTATTGAAAGGGAATATGGTTGAAGTGTATCGCATAAAAATAAGAGATTTTATGTCCCCAATAGAAATAATATTCTCAATATATTAAAAATAAATTCTTTCATTATACATTGATAGAAAATCACTATAATGGATAATGTCAAAATCAACCAATGATATAATAGTCATGTTTTCCATAAGGTAATATCTATGAATCTTGATTGAGATTTATCCTAAAATGATGATTGAAATATGAAAATTATTATGTGGCTTAAGATAAAAATAATTTCTTTATTACTATTGGTTCTTTAAATATTACCATTAATTTGGAATAATATAAAGGATGGTGTATATCTAGAATCATATAGATCACTCATTAACAGTGAGTTTTGAACCAATGATCCTACTATCTTGTTTCGTTGTACTTCAACCTCAGATATAATGATAATGTAATCTCTAAATTTCTCCATAAAATTTTTTTAAGGATATTATATTTTATTATTAGAGAATTAGATTTTATATTTCCCCCGTTAATAGTGTTCAAGTATTGATCCTTAGTAACTTATACATTGACTTTAAATTAATGGGAATTATGGGATTTTTATCGACAAAAAATTCGGAATCACATTAAATTCTAGATGTTTCCCCAATATCTCTTATCATAGTATTTAAATTTGGAAAATTGAACTCTTCCATTAATTCCTTTAAATATACTCTAATTTCAATGGTTCTCATTATAAATCTTATTATACAAATTACTTTCAATCACAGATGTATTGGATGATTCATTATATTAATTAATGTAACATGAGACTATATAATCATATGAGAAAATTGTCATAGAGACTAACATCCATCTAAAGATATACAATTGAAAATTCGTGAAATGATTAATAATTATTTTTAGTAAATATACATACACTAAAACAATTAGTCCAATACATATAATGTGATCATCCTAATCAATAAAATTGTGCACATACTTCTTTCTATTATTAAATAATTCTTATTAATTTAATCCACGTTCTCATTATTAAAATATTTTTCATTTAATATCTCTGAAAAAAATAAACTATATTTTCTATATCTTAAATTACAATTTATTGTTCTAAATTAGTGAACACCATTGAAATACATCACCCTTTGGATGATATACCATCTTATTGAACAATTTTCATTCACATCATCCCAATGATTGAAATATATTTTTAAGGACACGATCCATTTAGCATTTACAAATGAATTGGTAGTTTTAGTGTATGGCGGAGGATTTTTTTAAGTATCCAATATATTCTCTCCACATTATTGATTGAATTTTTTTATGAAAGAATGAGGGGTTTTATTTCAAATCCAGAATAAAATTCACTAAAGTCATTATGATTATATCATCTCCAACTAGATACTCATTGAGTTTATATTGGGAAATATATATACATTGAATATGGGATTTGATAATGTTAGCATTATTTCTCATGGTATAAATCATTATAAAATGGTAGATAAATAATTTGAAAAAAAATTTACATATAAAATAAAATATCCAATTATTTTTTATTGGTAAACTCTCACAAAATATTAATGTTTTCTATTATAATTTTGATATATATTAAGAGACCTTTAAATACTGTCCCATTGGTTTTTTAAAAACAACTTGAATACTAATTATAATAACCTAGGACCCACTCACCAAGACCAAGAATATATATTATATTATTTTTATTGAATACAAGATTAAATGATGGATACAATAACTTATTATTCAAGGATGTAATGAGAGATATATATTTTTCCAATTACAATTGAGAAAATAAATTATAGAATAAAATTTACATGATAAAATTATTAACTCTTCTAGAGTATCATTGAAAATATAAAAAATATTCTATTTTTGGTTTACTAGGGAAATAGAAAAAAAAATGCTCATTTTAGATATGTTGTATTAATTTTCCTGAAAAGGAAGATATTATAAAATAATTATGGGATTATTGTATTGGAATGAAATTTTGATGTTCATAATAAAGCTATAATAAAAATAAAATGAGGTAAAAAAATCCATGAAAACACATAAAGACATAGAAAATAATTACAAATATTATACTAATGGAATGAATAAATTTTAATATTCTAGATTTATAATAAATGTGTACTATAAAGACATAATAAATAAATAGGTAAGATATATCCTACTATATTAGAATGTTAGAAACATGATACCTAATAAATCATCTTGGGTCCATCTATATCATAACCCAACGATTTCTAAAAACCCTATTCATTAATAATATTATTTAAAAACATAAATAATAATATTTCCAAATTAAAAAATACATAATACTAGGAAATTAGATCATCAAATATTCAGGTGAAAGAAATAAAAAGAACAAAAAATTTCCACATTCAATGAAATAATGTGGCTATTTAGAGAATATAAATTGAATAATTATACAAATAAGTTATTGTCTCATTGTTATATATAGTACTCATTTCTAAAAAATAATAATTTGAATGATATATAGTATTTAAAGTGTTTGGTTATCAATAAAATATAGTAATTTTTTCAATGGGTCTATATTGTAGGATTCTATTGAAATAATTAATAATACATCATTAATTTCCATAATTATTTTGGGAATTATTTAATATATTTCCCCTAGGATTGTATCACCATGTGTACAATCTTATGCCCACTCATCATGTATTGAGTCATGATCTAAGTGATACTCAACACTCCACTTTCATTATGATTTCCCAAAGGTTCATATTTTAAAAAACCAGATCCACTTTTTAGTATCTAGATAATGATATAATCAACAGCATGACCATACACACTTTATGTTAGAAATTTTTTGATTTTTTACATTACTATATATTATTTGATGTCACAATAAAATTAAAATGATAGATAAAATTTAAAATTGAACATTCAATTTGATTAATTATTATATAATCATTATATTCAATATTAGATGTGTAAAGTGTATCTTAGAGAGTATTATACATTGTGTATGACACAGTCTTGTCTCAATTAATTGCAATTTGAGTCAAAACGTCCATACCATTATTACCACATAGAAAAATGTACTATATCCTCATGTATAAAAAAATATTAAAACCAATTTAAGTACATAATTCATATCTAAAATCTGTCTTCAACATCATTTATAATTAATCTATAAATTTTTATTAGTTAGTTATTATCAATTTTCAATTTCGTGTGTTAGTAATCTTTGTCATTATGAAAGTGTTCCAAAACAGCATTGTTTTCTACATTATTATCAAACTATTCATTCCCTGAACATATAGTTTGCAATAACTTATTACTTATAATTAAATAAAAGTTTATAATTTCATTATATGGGTTAGTTCGTTACAATCCTTAAACATGATGTAAACAATGAATATGTTTTAGTTAATTTTTAAATGAAAATCATTGGTAGCATAAATATTGAGTTTAATATTATTGTTCCCATCCCATATTAAAAAACCAATATTTACATATTTATATTATATATTTGTAGAAATTAAATTACCACAAACATCCTTGTGAAAAACATTTATCATGTTCATGTTGGTGGTCAAACAAACCCAAATAGAATATACCATTATTAATGGATGATAATGAATTTATTTAGTTATTGAATCACTAAAATAGAAAAAAAAAATTTACATCCAAATAGTATTTTATATAAATATTATAATGAATTATATGAGGAATGAGATCTCTTGATTGACCCATAAACACTATTGCTTCCAATTTTTGTGATGTCTTCTTCTAAATGTTGTTGATCTGGAATAACATTATTGATTTCAACCCTAAATGGAAATGACTTTTCAAGGGTAGTGATGATGAATATAGAAAAAATGAAACCTGGAAGATGAAAATAATACTCAAACATAGATTGAAATATCCAACCTGATTTTCATCCATGATGATCATAATGGTACTAATTTGTAACAAACTACCTCGACGAACCCACCTCTTTTCATTAAATTGGATGATAGACACTTCTCAGAATGGTTTGATCTTAGGCCCCCTCTACCAAGTTCTAAAATATTTATGTTTTTGATTATTGGTCTCATTTCATACATCAAAAGAGATAAAACATGGTCGACCTCTGTTCTTAATCCTACCATTTCACGCCTTATAAGATTAACAAATTGGAAACTTATTCCAATTTGAAGGGGATACATTCACATTTTGGTAAAATATCAAGAGGACCTGGATCATATAAATCTAAAACCTAGAATTCGCAGAATCTCGGAATGTGGTTATGATTTTAATACCATACTCATAGGAACTTTGTGGATCCAGTTTGGGTTAAATGGAATTGTCATAATTGAATTTTTTAGAACCTGAAGATATTGCATGAAATAGTCTCTTGCATAGGAATTTCTCTGATGATATATTAGAGAATACAATATGTAGAGATAGGGTAATATTAAAGTGTTATTTTAGGGGTACAACTAGACTTAAGACTCTTAAATGGTTATGATTACAATGGTATGTTTAGATCAGGTTTGAATGTAAACCACATTCACTAAACTATGTAAATTCGTTTGGCATTCTATTTTGAATTATAGAGTGGTGAAAAAAAAATTCTCAAGTAACGGTAAAATATTGGATTTATGTTCGAAGACATAAGAATAATATGAGAATAGTTATACATAAAACAGAGCCTTCTAAGAAGAAAATCAATAAATGGGTGAGGAAATAAAAATTTTCCAACCCTTTAAGAGTGAATTCGATTAGAACATGTATTGTAATAGTCGATGAAGTGGAGAAATATATTTCAGAACATAGAATATTAGAAAATTTTAAAAATAGGTATTGGTAGATATCAATCATTTCTAGGATGAACTTTTAACAATGGAATCCCACTAAGACACTTCAAATGAAACTGGACAACATTGTATTATTGATATTGACTCTCTATTGGTACATATTGATAACAACCAATGATAGCATGATACTCCCATTGATATGGATGAGAATGAATTGTAACAACATCATGTTTGGTATATTTTATTAAAGCAAAGGATCAAGGTAATTATAAATAAGATGTCGATCTCATGCATTTAGTGGGTAAATTGACTTCTGAATATCTGTTTCTTATGGAATCACCCAATGAGAAACAAGCCATGAGATCATTGGACTTTGATGGTAAATTACCTATTTCCAAACAATATGTTGAGGATCATAAAACCTCCAAGGATCTTGATAATCCCTTACCTCAAATGGGTTTAAATTCTACCATTGAAGCTAATCAGTTTCCAAAGGATTAAATCCTCAAGGATTTTAAAAAATAAGTAGAAGGATATATCCACTAATCCATGTATTCAATTGAATAAATCAGATCTAATGTGATGAAAACAGAAAATCAAAACAGTGTTTATAACATGGAAAAGGATCCTACATTAGATTTAACATCTATAGTTTCCCCAGAGACTACTACAATTACTCTTTCAAACTTTACTACTTCATTACCTAAATATTCATCCATGATATTCGGAACACAAAAAAAATTCTTTATAATATGTTAATTTTCCCAATTTTCAATTTGAATATCATACAACTTATTTATGTTTCAACCATGTGGTTAACCCAGTGAAGGATAAAAACTTTGAAATGACTCAGGGTGATGCATATTGAGGTACTAGTAACGTATATTATGTTTCTTCTATGAGTAAATAAGGATTGAATAATACTCCAAACTCATCACATAACTATAGAATATCTACTAGTATGAATGTACTATGATGTAAAAAAGTTGGTTTCCATTCCCTAAATCATTTTCCAATGAATTTGATTTTTGGAATTGTCAGGGAATTTCCAACCTTGACACATTTATTGTTCATAATGGATTTCTTAATACTGATCGATCACATATATTTGATATTTCTGAACATAATATCAACATTTGGAAAAAAAATTATGAACCTCTACTCGTATGGTTATAATTGTATTGGTGCATAAAAGGATGGTATTCATATTGAAACTCTGTAGATTTTTTTAATCCTTTCACTCTGTGGAATTTTAATGTTTTCAAAGTTAATGAGAAGGTATATTCCAATAATTTTTATTTTGATTGTTGAAACATTTGTCTTCCTTTGATTACATTAAAAATAGATACCAACATAGAATACATCTTTGTCATGAACATTCTTATTTATCAAAAAACATTGATGATAATTGGTTTTTTGATTGTTGATTTCAATTCGTTTCCTACATCAAAGTAAAAAAATTGTCTTGTCCCACTCTTATATCAACTCAAAAGAATTTAAATCCCCTATTGAGGATAAAAATCATGTTTAAATCTACTGTATTGGTGCCATGTTTACATGGTATAGAAGTTAGTACAATACAGTAGCTGATTTGAAATTAGATAGAGCTCTAACAACTTAGACTACATTGGATAAGATGGAAACCGTCTCTAGAATTACCCTTCCATGGCGTAACTGTATTCATCATTCCATAATCATCTGTATTTCTATCAAAATCCATAAATCCATTCTTCCTATCAGATTTAATAATTATTTGTGCTCTGGATATGAGTTTTGTAACATAATCTAAATCATTTGGTCATCTATAAATCATTACAAAGTTGTTTCTTGTATAATCAACCTAAAACATTAAAAGAATTGTTTTGAAGGATTATTTAGATTCAAATCTAATACAGATGAAAATTACATGTCTTTTAATGAGGATGAACTTTTCCAATATCAAAAAACCACTAGTAGATCTGATTTCACTACGGATCCTCAACATGAAATCAACACATCTATGAAACATAACTCTTTTCTCTTCATTAATGAAAATATTCGTAATAAAATCATAAAAAACAATTGGATATCTGATGGTGATAAAAACACTTTTTTTCTAAAACAAATCCATGAATTATGAATGTTTCTAGACCTCTCTATTTTCTTAGATATGGTTACAATCTAATTGATACTAATTATGAAATTTCTAATCATGTTGTATATTATTTTGGAAATATTTTTAATGGAAAAAAATTCAACAAATACCTTCTTCTAGATGTCATAAAAGATATAGTGAATGGGGATGATAATTATTATCTTTTAAGAAACCATCATGATCATGAAATAAATGATATTGTTATTATTATTATTCTTGATAGATCTCCAGGATCTTATGGTTTCAATAATGGCTTCAATCCGTACTCCTGGGATGTCATTCAATAGAATGTTTGAAATCATTTCAAATACTTTTTTCCCAATGGTTTACATCTGTAGGGGTTGAATGCATAATTTTTATTATTAATTCCAAAATATTTAAATTATTTACAAATTCATATCTTCATAACTATTCTCCTTATTAAAACTCATTACAAAATCATCACAAAACAACTTTCTAATATGCATAGTTTTATAAGAAATTTTATTGTTTCATGGAATAAATTTGGATTTATAAAGAGTTGGTCTCTAGACTATTTCATTTTTCCTTACTCTAAAAGAATTAAAATTTTCAACAATGACAACAGGCGAGGCAATATTTCCATTAAACATGATATCCAAAAAACCATTTATTACATTGATGTGGGTTTTATTTTAAAAATATATTTGGGGTTTGGTTATAATGATTCCTTCATCAGTTGAATAAATTCCTTATTAAAACCAGATTCTATATCCATCCTTATCAATGGATACCCTAAGGGTTACATTAAATTAACCAAAGGAGTTATACAAGGTGATACCATCCCAGGATTTGTTTTTTCAATTTAGAAATATTAATTAAAGTAGATTGGTCACTTCTGTGTCGATTAGAACAAGATTAAACATACTCATGATTCTTGAAACATTAATGTGCCCATACATTTCTAATATGATGATGACAACACCTTTTTCTTACAAGGATATAAAAGGAATATTGAAATTCCCAAAAGATACATCTCACATTAGTAGAAGATCTATGGTTAAACCATTAGATAGAACAAATATATTTTTATTTGGGTAATCATTTAATTCCCATAGAAAATGTAAAATTTTCAAGGAATTAGGTATAAACGAAGGATCATCACATTTTAATTTTTTATTTGTTCCCATTTTTGGGGAAGGCCTAAATCTAGTTACTTTCATAAAATTGTTGACCAAATCCTCATCAAAATTCTTCTTGGTAGGGTAAATTCATATCTATGGTTGGAAAAATCTATATTGTTAAATATAAAATTTTCTCTAAAATGGTATAATCATTGATATTTTACAAAGGGCTTGTTTTTCTTCTTAATATATGAAATTTTTACATCAAAAACATTTTTTGAACAAGAAAAAATATTGATATGAAAGTTGTGACCATTCATTGGACTACTATTTGTAAGCCTTCAGAATAAATAGATTGTGGCAGTAAAAACCTTAAACTCGTTAATAACATTTTATATTATAGACTCAATTGGAACATACTTTATAGTAACAATTATTCCATTAATTCTCACAAACAATTATTCCATAAATAGTTAAATAAAGGAAATATGAATTATACAATCTCTTGCATTTGGACATTCATTGGGCAATCCTTTACCAAAATCATGATTAAATCTAGAAGGATGGTTATTCCAGATTCTTCAATCATTTTTTGGTTGGCCAAATGGTCCAGTGTTACATTATTTTCCATGTATCCCCCAAATAATTCACTGGACCACAATAAATATACTATCAGGGTTTTTTTAATTTACATAAATTATGTATTCCTAATAACAATGTTCATGTTGTTAAAAATTATCCTTATTCCATTTATGTTGATTTTCTAATCTTGGAACCTTCTCATAATTGAATTCTAGACTCCAATAATTATTACAACCACAACATTCAAAATTCTTGTAACATATTATACTTTTTAATTTTTTTTGACATTTCATTGATTAATCCCTCGAGGCTTATTATTGTCTGGTGTATTTCTCATAATAGAGTCCCCACTTACATTTATCTTCAGTATTTTTGGATTCATCATTACTTGAGGGTTCATCATTATAAAATACATTGAGAAGATATTATCCATCTTGTTATTCCTTTTAATATATCTTTAGGTACCTAGAAGTATATTTTCGACATTTCGGATTTTATATAGTTACAGCTTGATTCAATCATCTATAAACTAAAGCTTTATATGGATATTAAATCACCTTAGTAAATCATGAATCTCTTATTAACTACTGTTGATGGGATTTTCCAAGTGATATGGTATGAGTAAAATACCTTTCTACGTAATTATTACTCATCCACTATAAATGTAGGTTAGACGAATATTCTATTTTCTATTAGAGATGAGGGCTCAATTAAGAAGGGTAATAGTGTTAATAATGTAAAATATTTTGCGATTATCTTAGGACATTAGATAAAAAGAATATATCGTCAAAATAAACTCATCGTTGAAGTGTTCTGTAAATCCTTGATCCCGTGGTGGATTAAGGATAATGTTGATGGAACTTCTAAAGTCATACCAGAACCCACAGGTTGTGATATTTTCAAATTCCAAATTGGGAAGTGTCTCAGATGCATCATTGGCTATTGTAGAATCACCTAGCCTCTTGAATCTGAAATGAGGATTTTGATTCATGTGGGATCTTTTTATCTACCAATTAATTGAAATAATATTAGGAATAAATGTAATTTTACCACTATTGTCTATGATATTTGGAATGGTGTGGTGTATCTTTCTTGTCCAATTACAACCCATTGGATGAATTTCCTCATTTCACTTCTGGATGTCAGATACATTGTCACTAAAACATTTCATAATGAGAAGATGGTTTCGTATGGTCTTGATAATAAGGGAGATAACCATGACATAACCATTATGGATGAACAATCTATATATTTAATTCATGTTTATTACAATTATTGTAAAAATATTTAATCTCTCATACTCATGTGACCCAATTTTCACTGAATTATAATTTTTTATTTGGTGTTTTACCAAGTAACCACCTTAATTTAAAATTTATATGTGGAAGAATACATATTCAAAGGTATATAATAGTATTAATATATCATTATTTATCTCTTATAAATCTCCTTTGGATTGTTCAATTTACTAATGTTTTTTATTTTTTATATTCTTAATAGGATTACCAATTTTTATATCTACAACTTTAATAATTTTAATAAATAATATTAATACATTAAACTCACTCTCATGTAATTCTATATCATTGAGTGATGAATATAATATATATAAAATACCCCTTCAATAGATATGATATTCCACACCTACAAATTTTTGGTGTCTTAATTATTCATAGAATGAAAATGAAATGTATAATAATTATTGTCATATAAAAATTTAAATTATGGAATAAATATCATACATAGTTAGTAATTTCTATATTTATTACATATGTTTATAGATATTAATAGAACACTAGAGAATAAATTATATTAAATAAAAATTATATTTAATATTCGAATATTAAGCAACTAACATTTTAATATTTAATATCACTAAAATTCTTAATTTAATAGAATGATTTTTATAACATTCTTTAAAAAATAAACATACAATGATTTGTTAAGATATTCCCTTAGAAATAAAGTATTATAAATAATAAATAATTTATAATTTAACTATTAGCTATATTATTTATTTAAATGTGTAAAAATATACTGAAAATTAAGGTAGTTACATTAAATTTGTACAAAAAAAATAAAATATCATTTTCTTGATGAAAATGGCTATATTTCAGAAATCTATTTCATTTTATAAAAATATTTTTAATTTATAATGAAGATACATATTAATTAATTATAAGTATTCATTAAATATGAGTTATTTAAATTATATTTACAAATTATATATAAAACTATATGAATTTAAATATATATAACTACTATTACTAGTCCAATAGTAAATATACTAGCATTAAATTCATGAAAAATTTGACGCCTAAAAAATACTTTTTTGAAATCATTTTTCATGATTATGTTTATAATAAATAAAATATACGAATTAAAGTTGTCAATATATATTCTAAAATATGAATCATAATAATTAATTTTATGTAATTACTCTAAATCAACTTTTAATAAAAAATAATAGTAAAAATATAAAAAATTAATTTCTGTGGTTTAGGTTAAAACAGTTTTACAAGAGGGTTATTCTATAAATATTTGGGTCAAAAAGATGTAACAAATTTTGAAACAAAATTGGATTGTTTAATTAATACCAAAACTATATACCCTTGAAATTATATCTATTTTGGATTCATATGTTCAAAAAATACATGGAATTATGGAATAAAAAAATACAATTATCCCACTCACATCAATTATAAAAGGGATCCTCATGCCCTATAATATTCACACATCTCAAGAAATATATATCAAAAAAATAAAATATATATACCCAATATATTGTTAAACATTTTATATATTATTTTATTCCCAAAATACTAACCCGAGGGATCAAAATAAGATATCAAATGGTGGTATTTATATACTAAGGTAACTGTTATCACTGTGCCCTTTCATTTTAATTATTATTTTACCACTTTCAAATATGTTTTATAAATTACTATAAAATGAAAAAAAATTATAATTTAATATTGATATATATTTATTTCTTTATATTTATCAAAATACTTCACCATCCAATGGGAAACAAAATATTTAATCATTTATATGACTGACTACACCTCGCAATCCAATGATATCTAATTTCTATCACCGAATCACATGGATTGTAATAGTGATGAATATGTGGAATATATATTACAATTATTAAATTATGCATTTTATGAAAATTTAATATATCATATTCTTCCAGTTCCATTCACCCAATAAGGAAATGAAAATGTCTCTTCTTTATATCTACAACATACCCTCTCCATAAAGAGATGTGATTCATTTTTCAACTTAAAATTTCATGAATTAATCTTAAAAGATATATAATGAAAAATTATTAAATCTAAAACATGGCCTTGTTATATTTTTTATGGAACTATATCCATTTCACTACTACTATAAATTTCATGAGAAATCATGAATGATTAAACATGGTAGTTAACATTTGAAACAATTGTAATAAAGAAATATCATTAATGAACTGGTGATTAGATGTTACAAAATAGTAATATATTTTATTATAAATATTAATATATTTCTTTTATTTATTCATGAATTTTTAAAACAATTACACATGATTTCCAAAAAATTTCAACTAAAGGGAACCAGTATGCAATAGGTTTCGTCACAATATACTCATTTTTGAAAAACAATAGTAATTATACACCCATTTAAAATTTTGTTATATAAATAATTGTATTTTTATAAATTTATTATGAATAAATATTTAGTAATATTTTTTAATTTTTAAAATCATGTTTACCCGTCCAATGTTTTATAATTAAATGATACCAAATATGTATTTATTTATTTTTTAATCAATGTTTTTTGGGATTACTTTATGTTTCATTATAGTAGTTTCAAATTTATTACATAATTAAATAGATATATTATCATATAACATAGATATTTAATTATTATACATGTTTTATTCCAACAATTCCTTTCAAAGGTAATTGAATCATTCAAAAAAATTATTAAAATAAAAGCATGTCTCATTTAAAATTTTGTGCAGGTGTATTTTTTCTTCAATAATGTTATTTGTAAATAATTTTTAAACAGAATTAATTTTAAAAATAAAATTATTTATTATTGTTAATTTTATTTATCCTTGACTTTTTAAAATATTTTAATGGAATATTTAAAATTTTTTCTAAAAGTTAAATTTTCAGTATTCTATAAAAAATCAAAAGTAGTGATTTTTAACCTCCATGAACTAAAAAAGCAATCCATCCAACTTAAAATTTTTATGATATTTATATAATAATATATTCATTCAATTGATTTAAAAATAAAACTATATAAATATTTATTATTTTAAAATTTTTATCTGAGTTTTTTCTCCAAATGATAAGATTTTATTAAAAAACTTCATTTAAAATTAACAGATCGTCTTCTCTTATATTATATTAATTTTGTGGTTGAAAAATTAATCTTCAAAAGTCACTTTCATTTTATAATTGGTAATTATATTTATATAATATATAAAAAAAATTGTATAATGCATATGATTTTTTCCTAAATCGTATACTAATTTACTATAAGTGGATTTCTTGAAAATTATTTTGTTGAATGTGGAAAATATTGAAAAATAAATATTATTTACCCTATAATGATATATTTCGAGAAGTAATTGTGTGAAGGAATTTAATTTATAGTTATATATATGAATAATTTTATTGACATGTATTAACAGATGGAGAACTATTTTTGATAGGCCCTCAATGCATTGACCATACTCATTATACAAATCGGTTGACAAAATTAATGTTGTTTTTTGTTTATACCTACCCTTAAAATAATATTTATTGGTGATATATATTGATATAATATATATAACGATATATAAGATCATTATTTCCTATACTATGTATTTCTTTCATCAGGAATTCAGTTATTATTATCCATGAGATAGTTTCACTAATATTTTCCATGGTGGAGTTTCATTCTCTTGTTATTGATTAAATGTAATGTGTTTTAAATTATTTAACATTCCATATTGATTGTGACATTAGTTAACCAGGATATAATCCTCTATAAATAATGCTTAAAGATCATTTTTGGTCACCATTATTTTGTTTCCTTTCCTAATGGCTTGATGAATAAATCTTTTATGGTATTCATGGATGTGAAATGTTTTACATTCCAATACGTTGTATTTTATTTCCATTGTAAAATGTGTATCATTTTTTATCTCACTCTAAAAGACTAATAATCGAAGAACCAATTTATGAATAAGACCCTTGTATTAATTTCAATGTTAATATGTAACCATTGGCTCAGAGTAACTGAATTCCATGTTTTATAGTTTTTATTTGAGTTTGATTAGTAAATCATTGGAAAATAGATTTATGAAATACTCTACTAAGGAACATAGTTATATTCTAGACATTTTGGATATGTCAAATTTCTGAATAATAACATAATTTTTTGGTGAAAATATTTTTCACGTAGTTTTTCCATGAAATATAATCCTCTATGGATAATAAAGGTTGACATGGATTTGGGAAATATTCATTGTGGGGTAATAACACCAAAAAAGTTGATCGAATGAATCTTATACATAATTCTATGCTATATAAAATGGGCTCATGTTTCCCACTTAGTTTAAAACTCTTACATGATAGTCATAGGATAATTGATCTTTTAATTACAACACAGTATGAATAATTTTGATAATATTTTTATGATTCATTGATACTCCCAAATACACCACGTTTATTATTTTGAGATTAATAATGAATAAATATTAAATTTATCATATGTAATACACTAGATAAAATGATTTTATGATATGATTCAAAATTGATTATTTAATGATCTAGTTAAATATATTTTATTATTTATAAATGGATCATGGAATAATTAATTGTATAAATAAACATAGACAATTTTGAAATTTCCTTTCTTATTATGCTAACACAAGTATTGTTTGGGATTGAATGTTCTTGGAAATTTCAAGCCAGATAATCTTGGTCATGAAGAATATTAATACACATGTAGAGAAAAAATATGGTCATGGAAGGATACAAATTTAGTTTTTCATTTCATGTGACAGAATACCCCATTATTTATTTGGACTACATATCTTGCAGTAGCTTAACAAAGGATAAAGTCCGCTGAAATGATATTTTATTTAATTATGATGTAATGAAAAGGAATATGTTATACATTTAGTATATTGCATCTATGGTGATACTGATCAATAAAGGTTGGTGATCCATAATTACAAAGAGGAATATTAAATATAGACAATTAATGTATACCTTTATGGAAACATTAATGGATTAATGTTTCCCTCATGTGTAATTGACTGAAATGAAGTAATTGTTCCTATCAATAATGATAAAAGAAAAAATAATGTTTACTGGAGTATGAGGATGACTTTATAAGACTAATCATGAATAATTTAGATTAAATAAGTTGTAAATAATGTCGGTTTGAAAATTTCATTGATATTAATAAGTCATGTATCTTAAAGTAATTTATTTTTATGTATTTTCCATCATATAATGAACTTGTATTTATTTATATAAAAATATTGAAGGGATTTTCTAAGAGATATATATTCATATTTAATCCAAAAAATAATTGTCTGTATGAACACAATGATATTTAGAATTCCTCAATAAATATGTATAAATGAAGAAATTTTTATCATGTAAAAATTGCTGAAAGAACGTAATGGAAAATTATTGAAGGGATTGAGATATTATCACAAGTCTATCATTAAGGGTGATATATATCATGAATGTATGGTATATAATGAGACCACTACTATCATGTTTTTAAACATAAATAAGATGGGATATTATTGAATCCAATGTCCCAATTGTAAAAGTAACATACCACTATAGAGGTTTGAATGGTATGGAAAACCATATATGCTCACTACAGATGTGGTTGATGATACCAATGATTTGGTGGAAGGTACATTAATCTTAATATAAAATTTATCAAATTATTTTTTCACTCTAAATCCACAAAATCTATCATATCCAAATTGTTTAATATGAAAATTATATACTTTCATTACACCTTAAGAAGGTTGTTTCCTATCATAAATCAAAGTAGAAATCTCGAAGTCACAATGATATGTCTGGTAGTTCACATTATAAAAAATAAAAAATATTTTTTAAAATTATTATGATAACAAATTTCACCTTGATAATATTTACATTTCTTACTATCTCTTAAAATAAGATGATTTTTTTTCAAATCGAAGGAAATTATGATTTGTGGTGAAATTATGGAATTACGTCTATTTAAGATATGGCTTAATTAACTGGTCCATGTTTATATCCACACCAATTATCAATTCTAAATTATATAATTGTAGAGAATAGGAATAAAAATATGTAGATTAAAATTATAATCAAAAATTTGTTGAATGACCATTTATAAATTAATACATTGATTTATTTTCTAAAGAATTACCCAAACATCGAATAGATCATGAAGTTGAGTTTTCCATCAAATTATTCCCTAATTAAATCAATGTATAAAATAAATCCTATATAAAATTATATATGTTACAAATTGTCTACCCTTGTAGATCCGAAGTTGTTTTCCTTAAAATGAAATATGGATTCATGAGGAAATGCATTGATTATTAAGAAATAAATTCCATTTTCATAATAAAAAAATATATTATGACTCACATTAATGATTTATTCAATCAAATTCACACATATCAATATTTTTAAAAGATTTACTTTTTCTGTATCATCAATTGTTAATAAATAAAGAATATATACTCAGGCCAAAAATTCCAATGATGTATAGAAATGATGAATATATAGTAATTTCATTATGATTAACAATTTTATCTCCTTTATCGATGCAATGAAATTTTTATTCCACTAGTGAATTCCTGGAGCATGTGTCATGATACCATCACATGGGCATTATATTCAATGATATAATGTCTCAAAAGACCGAACAATTTAGTTTTATTTGTAAACTAGCCAGATACATGAGCCATGTTTTACAAATGATTAGAGAAATTAAAACATGTTTTTTTAAAAATTATAAATTTTCTTCATCTATGATATCCTTGCATTAAATTCATATAATAAATTATGGAATCTTATGTACAAGAAAAAAAATAAGAGTGGACTCAAACTATCATTAGAGGTTTGGTACAACGGAATATATAATGAATCAATGAGAATAATCAACATGGCATGATAAATAAATTATAACCCATTACATGTAAAAAATAATCGATAAGGAAGTATGTAAATAATATGTAATTTTAAATAACTGAAAACCAATACCATTAAATCAATAAACTAATAATGAGGTGTGTCTATAAATGATTTCATATTGGGAATCATCTAGATAAAAATAACTTAAATAAACTAACTTCTTAATTATTATACGCCATTTTTCCCAGGTACAAAAAAATTAAACATCATAAACATTGAAAATATGGATTAAGAACATATTACAACCCAACTTGGTTTGTATAACTGTAACTCTACAATCATGACCTTTCAAAATAGAGGTTATAATAATAGGTTACAAATACGATGGGTTTGTCTAAATAAATTCAACCATGGAAACTACACATACATCAAAGGGATTAAATTAACTAGTCTAAGAAACATTTAATACATTATGAAAATAATTAGTAATATATAAAAAATAATTTATTGAAATTAGTAAAAAAATGTGCCTTATCAAAAACCCATATTCAACAAATATAAATATTTATGAATAGTACCTTGGAAAATAAATCAACATTCAATGTAAAAACTATATATATATTTGGTATTTTGTTTAATCAATATTAATATAAATTATAAAATAATATCGACATCAAAAATGAAAAAAAAATTAGGGACAAATGTTTTTGATGAAGTTATTGTTGTCAGAGATATTTCACAATCACAAAATAATTTCAGATTGCCACATAACTTTTACTAGTTTCTAGTTTTGATGTTGAAGCCCATTCGATGAGATAATTAAAAGTAAATAATAATGTAATAGGAATATAAATGGATTTATGATATAATATATAAATTGGGTAACTATATACAACACAAAAAAATTATTTAGGGAATATTAAATTTATCTCACATACGTAAAAACTGATATGAAATTCTCTTCCCTTGAGTCTGACTAGTCACATATGTCTCTATATTCATGAATAATAAACATATATCAATTTTTCAATTTATTTAGAACCTTTTAAAAAATTTATTTTAACTTTTATTTATCCTATTTATAAGGTATATACAATTTTATAATCAATAATGTTTAAGTTAGTTTTTATGAACATATTCGGTTTATGTGTCAATAACGATATAGATCTAATGACTATGGTCAATGGGGTTATTATGTAAACATATCCAGAATAATAATAATTAAAAAATTAACATATTTATACATAAATCATAATTTTAAAACAAATCATGTAATATAGTGATGAAAAAAACTAACAATTTTATCTAGGAGACTGTAGGTTATACATACTCCCTAGTAACGATTCAATTGTTATACAATAACTTTATAAAGATGCTAAGTAAAATTTATCATTATATATAAATAATTATATATTAAATATCATATTATTAAATTATATATTATTTTTTCTATAATTACAATTATAAAAAATGAAACGCATTGTTTTGAGGAGGCTATAGTCCACACATCCCCAGACGATGTTATCACTTTTCCGGTACGTGAAAGGATAATAATGAATAATATATATTATACTTCCAGAAAGAAAATTTATTCATTAATTTTTTAACTTTTTAATTTATTTAATATAAATTAATTACATATTTATTTTTATTATTCCATTATATTTATTTATATGAAATTGATTACCTTTCTCATAGAGATTGTACGTTGTACGTATGCATTAATGCTATTTCCATTTTCATATAATATTAAACGAATGAAAAATGAATGATTTCAATGTATATTATAATTCAGGTATCATATTTATTTTATATCAATAATATTTTTTATTAATACCATCCTTAATTTATCCCATGTAGACTATGAAAAGATCATATCACTTTGAGGACGTTGTGGGCCACACGTCCAGAAAAGATGTTATTGTATTCGATAAAAATTGATGGAATGAAGGTATGTGTTATATATGAAATAAATATTAATAAAAAAATTATAAATATCATATATATAATATATAAACTGTAAATAAATTCTTATTTTCATTCATGAATGATTTTAATCGGAGGACGAATGACATTAGTTCGCGAGGCGGTAGACTGTCATACCCCCTAAATGATGATTGTGTATCCCATTTGTTAAATGTGGGGGAAAGTATAGTTAATAACCACAAGATAAATAACATTAGTATATTTAAGATATTTATTTTGTCATATAAGAAGTATTTAAAATTATTTATGTGGTAGAGAATGTTATAAAACAATAGAGAACGTTGAAGAACATTATAACTTTTACAGGAAATTCCTTTTCGGTTATACAAATTACTTCATTTATCACTTGTTTATAAAAAGTGAGTATTATAAAATTATTCTATTGGTTTTTAAATATTATTTTTTCTATTTTTGGATGAGAAAATTGGGCTTTAGAGTTGTGATGAAGTGAGTGTTGTGTGTTACTTTTTGCAGTTTAGGGGGAGTGGTATTCATGAAAATATAAAAATAAAAACACAATTGGGATGTCCCCGTTAAATCGTATGCATCAAATAATGGCCCCAATTATTCAATATTTAATATATGATGGATATATGGGAAAAAATTATTTTGGGCATGTTTCTGGGTTATGTTTCTCCAATCTTAGTGTTTAACCACTAAGTAAACACATTTTTAGCTTAATTGCTATAATTAATATAAATTTTTTTCACAAATATTTTTATAAAAAATTATTTGAACAAAATATACATTCTAAATTTATATGATTATAAATATTAAATTCATTTTTTTAATTACAAACCACAATATTCGGATAAATTAATTAGAAACTAATCCCACTGATTGGATGAAAAAACATGTATATATTGTAAAATTTTTGAAATTTTTTAAAATTTTTTGTTTTAAAATTTAATATACAATTGATCCCAATTTTATAAATTGGATAAATAGTATTATTATGTTTCTAATTAATCATTAAAATAAATGTAAAAAATAATTTTACAGTATAAATTATTAAGATGAAAATTGATGCTTTAAATTAAGAATAAGTAATTTTCATTATTCATCAATAACTAAAACATCGTAGAAGACTATCAAAATATAACCTAGAATAATTATGAAATTATTATTTCTGGAATGAAGTTTATTTTTTATTTTAAAATATATAAAACACACAATATTTGGTTTTAAGATAGGTATACCATAAAAAGGCTACAAAACATCATTTTGAAAAATATTACTTTTCAGCCTAGAATTAGATTTATTCATAACATATGACTGTCAATAATATTGTATGAATTCCAATAGTAATTAATTTCTCATATTAAATATATATTTCAGTAATATCAGTCATCAATATCAATTAAAAAAATTTATAATATAAAACCCCTTTTCGATAAAAATATTTTTATTAATAAAAATTTTAAATTAGCTTTTATTGTAATTTATTTTTAGTTATAATTAATTGGTAAAAAATTATTAAAAAATATATCTTTTGATGTTAGAAAATCCTATAAATTAAATTTTAGATTATTTTCTAGGAGATAGTTTCCATTTTAAATAATAACATTAATGGTATTCAACAAAGGTCAGCCTTGCATTTAACACGAGCCATTGAGGAAAGTCATTATTGCAGGTAATAATATATAAACTCGATAATAAGTGTTGATAATGATACAGAATATTTAAATTTATTTAAAATAGTAAAATATATCATAATGATTTGTTGTGTTATACTCCCTTTTGTGCATGGTGTTACATATCATGCACTCTATCAAATAAAATGTTGTTATATTCGAATTTTCCAAGTGCAACATTCTACCCACCTTAAATAAGATAAGTACTCCTAATTTAATCATGTTCATGATAATCTAGGGATTGAAATTTTAAATTTCATTCATTTAAATCCCACAACATTATATGGGATGATACAAAATTGTTATGATAATATTTTGTCAGAAGTATAGAGTTCACATTGAATAACTTATTATTCGGTTTAATAGTATAAAAACATTAATAGAAACGCTTGATATGGACATAGAGAAAAACTGTAAATAAATATATAATGTGATTAATTTCATTGATTAAAAAAATTAATAATAAAAGGGATGTTTAGGGACTCAAAACCATTAATAAATAATGATTTTAAAGACCACCAATTAAAAAAAATTAGAAATAAGAATAAAATTTTCATTCCTTAAAATTTTCCATAATATTGAGTAATTATACTATATTCAAACAATATAATAAAATGTACTTAATAAATATAATTATATAAATACAATTTCATCAAACTGTTATGATTCGATCAATTTCTTATTCATTACTTTCTGCATTAAAATATATGTCATGAAATGAACATTTTAATACATGATGAATTAAAATTAAATCTTAATATATCAAAAGAAAAATAAAACATTTATTTATATATAAGTAACTATTATTAAAAAATATTGATTACATTAATGTTTAAAAATCTATTGTTATTGCTTCAACATTAATATTTATTTGTGAAATCCGTTAACTAAAACTATTTAGATATTAACATATACATTATTTAGGCTAGTGGATGCAGTTGAACCCTTATCATCCTATTTTTTTGCATTCACACTCCACATCATTTCCATTTATAATGGTTTTTCACCTAAAAAACAAGTTTTAATTTTTTTGACCAATATTAATATAATTCCTATAATGTTCCCAAAAAATATGATGAAAACATTGAAAAGAAACTAATCATTAATCAAAATTTTCACCGGGGTTTTCATTAGAGAAAATATTTTTGATAAATTATAATAATATATTTTGTTTATAAATCATAATGTTTTTCAATATATTTAACCATATATATATATATATAATATAATGTCATTATAATTCAAATACATTTTCTAAAAAATCGATACTTTCTCCCAATTTCACATATATTTTTATTATCATTGGTAGACACTCATTATAAAAAAAATTAAAATATTTTCTTCAATTATTGTACAAGTCAGTGTTTTAAACTCATAAACCAATGACACTATCTCGATATGGATGTATCCATAGAAAATAACCACATAATCCATTTCTTAAAAACATTATAATTTTATTCAATTAATATCCAATAATTATATCATATCTTTATGTTACATAATCAAAGGTTTCTGAAATATTGTTAGAAATTATTTTCTACAAAACATTCTATGATCCCAATTATAGTGACTTGGACCCCAAAATCCATGGAGTCATTGTCAGGTTACCATTAAATTAGAATTAGATTGTAACATCCTGGTTCCGAGAGTAGTTATAAGGTGCCCCATACCTCGTAGGTCACATGACTTCAAGTTCATTTTCTCGAAGTCCAGAGGCTGCCAACTAGAAGTGAGGGCAATGGTTGTGATAGTGGTGAAACTATGCCCTAATAGGAAGAGAAACACAGCAGAAACAAAATAGATTGAAATAATCAAAAGCAATTATAAAACCATAGCAACACTAAACAGCATAAGTAATAAATAGATTGATCAAAAATATATTATAGATGCGTTATAAATATGACTAGGAAAGAATCCAAACAAATAAAAATGCCATAATACTGTACTAAACCAAAATAAAAATGGAAAGTAGTAAATAGCTCTACAACATCGCAATCCTCATCTTTGTCCCATGCTCCCCATCTCTAAAGCAATCTATAACCTGAAGTTGGAAGGTACTTTTCGATATCTATACTGGTAGCAATATATTCTATTTCGGCCCAATGCATGGCCCAAAAGGGTGTGAAAATAATCTCAATAGGTAACCACCACAAGATCTATGCCAAAAAGTTAGTGAATATATATAGCATTGAATATACAAAATGAAGCAACAAAATTAAGTACACATAGTTGAAACCCTACAAATTCAATCGAATTCATTTTCATATATCAAGTATCAAGCTAATCAAACATTGGAAACCCTCCATAATATACTCACAACCTAGCGTCTCTGGTTCAACCAAAGAAACACAACCACCCCTCTGGGATGTACACATATTCTAACCCCTCTGGTTCATATATAACAGAAATACTCTAAGGAATCACTCACCATTTATTCCCCTTGTAGTCCCATATCAGTAAATAATAAGAAATATAAAGAAGCACTCAATGTTCAATTCCCACTATCGAAGGTATCAAGGAAACCAAAGAAACTAAGAGGGAGAAAAAGTCTATCCCCCCTATGGCCACACAACGTCATAGTAAACAGACACCCTAGAGAAGCCCTCAATATCCATTATCACTATGGTCATCTAAACTAGGTTCTCATAGCCATGTTTAAGTATGTCATTCACAAATTATACTTGGCAGCCAAAGTAAACCGCAATAACTTCTCGTCGAAACAATTTACATCACATCATAGCATGTTAGAAAATAATCACTCCATCCTAAAAATAATAAGCATAGAAAGCCAAGTAACCTAATAGGAAAGCTAGACCAAATGGTGAAAACTTGAAAAGAAGGGAAAAAAAATCCATATCGTGGACAAAATGACCCTATTTATATACAACTAACATCTATCCAAACAAACAAGGCATAATAGAAAAAACAATGCGAAAAACCAAAAACATGCAATACCTGGTTAATGGGTATTGGACACTTTTGCACATAAAATTCAAAGACGATATACAGATTGGCATAAACCACCTACCTCGGAATCCTGAGATTGATATTATGATCCTTAGGCCTTGAATCGCACATGAACTCCATAGATCTACAATAACATTAAAAACGTTCCACCGAGGATATCTCGTGAATGAGGATAAATCAGTACATGATGTTTTAGAATAAGGAAGGACTTCCCATGGAGATTCCAATTCAATCAATGGTGGTCGATTTATATGATGGATGGAAAGTCAGAGGCTCATAGAATATTTGTGTTCAAACAGATTCTCTTGGATGAGATAGATAAAGAAGAAGTATGTTCTGTCCATCAGACGTGACCGCAGTCCGTTTAATGAAAAAAACAATGTACGTGGTTTGTTTCTTTAAGGTACATGGCGTGTAGTTTCCTTTTCTGGAATTTGATTTGGGTGGTCTCCAGGTCACCACACATGACCATGTACTCAGCCGTTACCTGGAATGTAGACGGTCACCCGTGGAAACTGGGTACACGATGTGTACTTATTGTACATGGGGTGTACTCCTAAAATTTCTGAAAACTCCACTTGTTCTAAAAAAACAACTAGAAAAGTAAAACAAACCAGAAAAAAAGATCTTGGTTATTACAAAATTCTTCCCTTAAAGAAAATTTTCCCCATATTTCCCTAGTAAAGAGTCATAGAAGAAGTAACCTAGAACACCTACAACCACTATGACCGTACTTCGGCCTCCCTCTCCCAATTCACATCATGTACTTGCTCATGCTTCCTTATCACTCGTACTAGAGGAATAGACTATCCATGAAGAACCTTCACACTTCGATCAAAATTCTCAATAGGATGCTTCTCGACAGATGTGTCCACCTCTAACTCAACCTCATTGTGTTGGAATACAAGAGACTAGTCTGGGAAATAATTTGATGCTAAAAAACAAAGAAGACATCATGCATAGTCCGATACCTCATAGGTAACTGTAGCTGATAGGCAACCAGTCCTACTCTCTCCAAAATCTCAAATGGCTCGATGTAACTCAGAAATAACATACTCTATTTCCCAATCCTCCTGTGTCCCAACCACTGCGTGACACACATAAAATCCTAATCTTCAACCTTGAACTCCACAAGTCGTCTCTATTGATCAGAATCAGAATTATATCATAATTATATAGTGTCCATCCTCTTCTAAATGAACTCTATCGTATCCATGGTCTTCTGGACAAGACGAGGTCCCAAAATAGCTGCCTCTCCTGCCTCCATCCAACATAATGGTGATCTGTATGGCCTACTGATATGTGCCTCAAAAGGTGCCATCTGAATAGTTTCATGAAAACTATTATTTTAGGCCAAATCCACAAGATGACTTTTATTCTCCCAAGAAGACCAATAATACTAGATACATGCTTAATTGTTGTCCTCAAGCACCTGAATCGAATGCTCAGACTGGCCAAATGTCTGAGGGTTGTATGTTGTACTCAGAAGTACCTATATTCCCAAATCCCTCTAATGTCCCTGCCAAACCTGAGAAATAAAATGTGAATTGATTTCCGAAAAAATTGAGTGTGGAGCACCATAAAAACGGACAACATCTCAGATGTAATAACCTTAAAGGTCAACAATATAGAAGTTCTTTTTGATTGGAATGAATTAAGAAACATTCATGAGTATATCAATGATGACCCAAAATACATCATTCTCGTAATGTGTCCTTGAAAAACATGTCACGAAGTCCATCACGTCATCGTTACACATCCACTCAGGAATTGATAACTACTGTAAAAGACATTCAGGTAACTAATGCTCCATCTTCACCTGCTGATAGGTGGATCACCTCTTGACGAAACCAGCAACATCTCCCTTCATATCTGAAAACCAATACTAACAGTGAATATATCGATACATCTTGGTTACACCAGGATGAACTGCCGAAAATGAGGAATCAATGTCCCGAATCATATCCTCACATATTTCTACTAGAACCCACATCCACCCATGAAAACATATAACCTCATCCTCACCTATTGTCCATCTATGAATTGGGTCCTCTACTGATACACTATTTTGTATTACTAAGCCTTCTGAATCAGATAGAATACTTATTCATACTCGATCAAGAAGACTAGAGCTAACAACTACATAAGATAAAAATTTATTCCCCTATCTATCATTAGACTAGAAATGTATCTCAGAGAATAGAGGCATAAGATTCCACTCACTACTGGCCTCTTGAAATACCTGTATCTGGGTCCTCCTAGTCAACGCATCAGCCACAACGTTGCCTTTCCTAGGAATATAGGAATGATCAATGTCAATTAATGGATGGTACTCAACCCACCTCTACTGTCTTATATTTTGGTCACACTGAGTGAAGATATACTTGATACTTATTTGGTTGGTGAAAACCACACAATTCAATCCCAGAAGAAAATGTCTCCAACAGTGTAAAGAATGGAAAACTGTAGCCAACTTGATATTGTGTGTCGGTAGTTCCTCTCATGTCGTCTCAACAACATAGACTCGTACACAACAAATAATTCTCCCTTCGTAAGCACTGAAACCAACCCGATACCTAATGTATCACAATACACATTATAGCACTTTCCTGATTCTGAACAAACTATTATATGTGCGGAAGTCAACCTCCCTTTCAACTACTGAAAAGCTAACTCGAAAGAATATGACCACAAGTACATTGCACCCTTTTTAGTTAGACTCATTAGTGGTGCTGATAATCGTGAAATTTCCTGTATAAATCTTCTGTATTAACTAGACAGCCCTAGAAAACATTTTACATGAAATAGCTTTTTTGGCTGCTCCCTAGAAACAGTAGCTCTCACTTTCTCTGGGTATACTTACACTCTTATCTATGAGCTAACATGACCCTTGATATGAATCTGGTCCATCCAAAAAGTGTCATTTTGAGAGCACATCATATAACTGATGCTCACTATATGTACCCAACATGATATCAAGATGTGTGGCATGGTTGTGTCGAATGTGAGGGTACACCATGATATTTTACATGAAGACCACCATAATAGAATCCATGTATGGATGGAATTCTATGTTCATCAGTGTCAGGAAGACTTCAGGCATGTTCATGATACCAAACGTCCCGAATGGCCCGAAGGCCTCGTTTTTTTATTTTATTATCGATAATCCCTCTCTTAAGGGTTGAAGGAGAACCCGTACAAGACGCATAGGCCCAAGGCACAAGGCCTGACAAACCCACAATACATGACCCGAAGGCCCAGAGGAAAACCATGCCCAATACATGACCTGTAAGCCCAGCCCACTTGAACTACCCCTCCCCAGCTTTCTGCATCATTGATCACCTAGTTCCCCACCTTGCATTGCTGATCGACTAGCATTTCCCTATACAAAGCTACATGGTCCCTGGTCCTGATGGCGGATTCAATGCCCTCTCATTCTTCCAATCTGGTTAGCTCTGCATCTGGTGGCTACTACTTCTGTTGATCTAGTCCTCTTCTAGGGATTGTTCTATATGAACTTGGCTACTCCATTTACAACGTGACCCGAATTCCCTATGGCTCGAAGGCCTTTGATGTTCCGAACTCCTTAGAGACCCTTAGGCCCAAACTGGTGGCATGAAGGGCCAAATCAGTTGAATAGTTCCGACTACTACAGTATCAAACAGTAACTACTACAGTGATTACTACAGTACTACTACAGTGACTGCTACAACACTGCAACAGTACTGCTACAACACCCCTGGAAATTCGCCTCCACCCGGTTTTGAACCCGGGTCTCTTGGATGCCAAGCAGGAGCCCTTACCACATGGGTACGAGCAAGTTGGCTGAGACCAAATGGCAAAACCACATACTCTTATAGGCCATACATACTTAGAAAGGCTTTAAGAGGTACATTTGATGGTCTAACTCATAGCTGATGGAAACTGGACCTCAGGTCATTATTCAAGAACACTCGAGCTCCTCGAAGCTTATCAAAGACAACATCAAGCCTCATCGAGGGGTATCGATTCTTGACCGTCAACCGGTTCAACTTATGTTAATTCACGTAAAATTATATGCTTGGAATATGCCATCTTCCCACACCTGACAGGAGATCCTCAAGGAGATGTAATAGTTCAGATGAAACCCACTACCTGCAACTCCTCTACCTACTTCTTGAGCTCTTACAGCTCGGTTGTAGCCATCCTATAAGGATGAATGGACACTGGTGCCACTAATGGAACAAGATAAAAAATAAAATCCCACCTCTCACTCTAGATTCAAACTAGATATTTCAACTAGAAAGATATCCTTGAAACAATCAACCACTGGAGGAAAGTCCAAATCTTATGTCCCCTGGTCATCCAGATATAGACTAGAAATCTGGTTTGTGACTCCTCCCAACCGATGATGCTAGGGCCCCACTCTGCTCACATGGACATATCATTCACCCTTATTAAGAAATGATATTTTCTCTGGTGATGTTAAACTCACCCTATGACAATAGAAGTTGAAAAATACTTGAAAGGGAACTAACTAGTCCATTCCGATAATGATGTCATATAATTTCTTCTCTATGATGTAGAGGTCCCTTAAGAAGTGGCACCCACAAACCCTAAGAGGGAACACCATGCACTGATGTCCAATAGCCATTCCTGTCCCCAATGGAGTGTCCAACATGAAGATATCAACAAAACTAATGATACAGAGCCCAAGGATCTATTCAACAACAATAGATATGAAACTATGGGACGCCCCTATATTGAAGAGAGAAGAATCTAAAATTGAGGAAACTATAATAGTATCTCGAACTATAGAGGTTCTGGGATCCTTCTAATACTAGGTCTACTCTAATAAAAACGCCTGACTAGATCTACAAGGATGTGACCGAGCCTGATGTAACACCCCGATCTTCCATGATACGCTTCTCATTCAATAATGCAATAGCTTGCATTGTACGCAACTTCGAGTTCTAACACACCGCGACTAATCAAAGTATCCATTATGAATAGTAATAACCACTTTTTAAAATTATAGAAATTATATATTTCAAAATGGACTTCATTTTTGGATTTGGAATATCGAAATTAGCCTATGTTGAATTTTTGGTATTTTTCTGAGAACTTCTAATTTTTTATGAATAGTGAAAAATACTTAAAAACAACTTTTTTAATCAAAATAATTTATAGTGATAATTTACACTATTTAGTGTTTTTAAAGTATAATTATAATATATTTTTACCATTTTATCCAATGGTGGTCATTATAATTAATTTAACATTGAAATTGGACATAAACAATTGCCATGTTTTGATATAAATTGTTTCATAAAAACACGCTATTTGTTGTGACAGCGGGAATTAATTATAAAATTAATTAATGAAACTTATATGTTTGTAATTTTGTAAAATAGACATCATTTTTCAATTCGGAATATCAATTATATATTAGGGTGAAATTTTGGCATTGTTCTGAAAACCTTCAATTTTTGATGAATAGTGAAACCACTAAGTGGTAGTTAAATAACTGCTTTTTCGTTTAAATGAAATATTACCACTTCTGTGAATTGATTTTCAAAAATCCGACATACATGGTTGTCATTAAGAAGTAAAATGTGGTTCAATGAGATTAAAATAATTTTTGGTGAATAGTAAATTTTAAGTTCTTAATCGCGATTAGAGGTAATTAGTGTAGTTTAAGGTAAAAATAATGTTTTAATAATATGAGATGAGCTTTACACATGTCCTACCCTCATTGGATGTTCTATGGACGACCAAGAAAATCCATGAGTCAACTTGGGGACCCCATGGAGCCACTTTAGTTGGAAAATGACATAAATACCTTTTATTTAATGTTAAAGTAAAAAATGACACAAACATGAAATGTTTTACTAAATCAATTTTTACATGGGCTTATACAAGAAATATTTTTGACTATAAATAGTCATTGGAAAGATAAAAAGATTTCCTACATGATAGTATTTTTGTTTTAATTTTTAGACGTTAAATAAATTAAATTATTTATGACATCATTGTGATGCAGCAATGACCTCATTATTTAACGATTTTAATAAAATGAAAAGATAATGTACAATCCAAGGCATACACCTGTCCAAAGACTATTGGATGGGTATATTTCGAACCCTTATCACCTTATCCACGAATTATATAACTGTGGGACCTTTATAATCCGAAAAGCATTGTATAATAATGTAAAATTTCCTTACTTTCCAAGAGTGCCCCTCCTCTCCTCTTATAAAAGGCCCCCACCTCTACCACCACATTCACACTTTCAAGCCATTTGGCTCGGCTAGACTCTGCCCAAATAATCTCCCACCTTCCCCCTCTTACTCCTAGAAGCCTCACTTTGGGCAGAAATCTTCCCAAGGAAGCCTTTGGCTCAAATCAAAAAGAGTTACCCGATTTTGAGGTAATGTCTTCTCTAATGTTGTTTTGTTTTATTTTTCTTCTCCAACCCCCTAAACTCTTTTTATTCATTTCTTTTGTAAAAACACCAGTATCCTCAATATACTAGGATGTTTTTATAAGAAGTATTCATGCTACACTTACACACACCTACATCTAATGGTTAAAGAACATATGGTTTCTGTGGATGGAAAATTTCTGCCTCACGAAACGATGATTGTTCAACACTCATATAACACCTTCAAAGGTGGCCATTAAGATGTCACTATATTTATATATGATATATAATATGTTTATGTTTTACTTATGCTTCTTTATTTCTCATTTATGGCATACTTTATGATTTCCATTATGGGTAAACGCGATAATTTCATTTTAGGAAGTGCGGACTACCGCCCCCTCAATGTGATTTGAATCGTTAATGCCATATGTGGGATGTATAAAGGATGGAGTAAATGGTATTATACACTATATTATACTGGAATTATATTATACATTTATATCATTATGATTTAATTCTATTAAATACGAAATAGAAATGAAAGTAGCGTTCATGCGTACGTACGGCTTACCGTCTCCATGAACGGTGCATTTCATTTCTTACCTCTAAATGTTACGTAATATTATAAATGAATGTAT
Source organism: Viscum album (assembly GCA_963277665.1). Lineage (NCBI taxonomy): Eukaryota > Viridiplantae > Streptophyta > Magnoliopsida > Santalales > Viscaceae > Viscum > Viscum album. Next base: position 1,075,860,602 of record OY728150.1, read on the forward strand.
ATACTGGATATATATGATATATATGACATCAAATAATGAATATAATTCTGGAGATAATGAATACTCTACCACATAAACAACTTGTAATTATAAGAAGTTTATTGTTGACTCAAGTACCAAAGATCGACAAAACGACCGTTATTAACTTAAAAAATTACATAATGTTCATATCATTGTAATAAGTGATATAAAAAGGATAATGAAATTGAAAATGGTTCTTAATAAGGTATATATTAACTCTAGTTTATTATTTAGGAGGTTAAATAATGGTTGAGTCAAGTCAGACACGAGGTAAGGGAACTTCTTAACCCAATTTCCATTCTTTGGGTTAATCTCCTACTTTCAAATTATGTCATGATATTATTATGTCCTATATTGTATTTATACTTTCTTTATGTGTACTTATAGTGAATACACATAATATATCTATTTTATTTTAAAAAAAGTTCTTTGTAAGGGGCTTCGTCTCAATTTTCTTTCATTGAGGCATATTTGGTTTTATACACAACGTTCTTTTATACGGTGTATAAACCCCTTTGACTTTTACGTTATTCAAAAGGAATCTTTTTTATACGAAGTGTTTTACTAAACAACAAAAAGGGAATGTTTTTCTTTCCGTACATATGCGGCGACAACGACTTCTCCGCCGCCGTGACCATTAGTTGAGTTTCAGCTTCCTCTACAAGCCATCACGTTTTTTTTAATGAAAAATAAATACAAAGTTGTAACTTTCTTTTATTCTGGTATTGAAAATGGTTTTGAAATCATTTTTATTATATCAATGTGTTGTATTTATATCTTGTGATCGAAATGTGGAAATGTTATGTTTCCTTTATCCATGTTTTATGTGATACGATTATGTTATGGTTTGTGATATGTTTAAACCTATTCATATGAGGAATGAATTGGACTTAATAAGTGACGGGTGGAGCCCGCTATAGCTCCTCGATGTATCGGTAGGTCTCATGAGACAACTAGACGTGGAATTGGCCGAGGCCCTTTCCCAATTTGATTTACAGTTTTGGCCGAGGCCTTAATCATTTTAGACGTCTTGGTCGAGGCCTTGAAAAAATGTTTCAGAATGTCTGGCATTATACATTCCCTCATTATGAAAGTGGTTATTGATATTGCATGTGATTATTCGACCAGTAGAATATCCATGTGAATAAGTGAATGGAATTATGTCATTTTACTTTTTCCATATTATGTTGATGTTCAAGTTTAAAAGGCTTTTGTTTTAGTTATACATTGCCTTAGATTTTTATGTTTATTTATGAAAGCTTCCACAATATTGTTATCCTTACTGAGTATCTGAGCTCACCCCTTTCAATGTTTTAATATTTTCCAGGATGTGAAGAATTATTTTATGAATGACCTGTAGGGATAGTTAGAAGAGGATATGAGTGTGGACTATGAAGACATTGTTATTTTAGTTTTTCACCTTATGATGTAATGTAACATTTATGAATGTATCTAGTGTTTCTAAGGCTACTAAACTAATCAGTCTTTCGTGACTTGATCTTTTGTGATCATGCCAATGTTACGAAGTAATGCACCGACTCTGGGTAGCTAGGTTCGGGGCATTACAGTTGGTATCAGAGGCAGTTTAGTACTAACCTTGGATTCTAGACTTAGATAAACTCTGATTAGAGCACATAGACCAAAGATAGACTTTGAGGATTAGTATAGAATAACTTCCTAGAATTTTGTTGTTGTAGAGATTTTGTGAATTTTCCAAGAAATACATCCATGTCTGGATACGAGCTGGTAGAGGCGGCTCTGGCACATATTTACCTTGGGGTAAAACCCGAAAACACCGCTTTGATCTAGACTCGAACGGGAACTGGTGCACGACAACGGGCCTTGCTGTACTCTTGGTTACGACACTCTCGGGGGATATGCTTAGGATAATTTTCGTTTTCTTTATAAACCACTATGAACGGTTATGAGTATATACTTCCTCAAAGGAAACCTTTTTATGATTATGGATTATATCCATAAATAGTTCAATTTATGTTAAGTATTTTATAGGTATGGAATTATGTATTTTGATTCATAAACTAATCTAGTTTATGCCATTGTATAGAAATGGCACCTAGTGGAAGGAATGGAATCCGTATCAATGCACGCACTCCGTGTAGGGATTTCCCTCCTGCTCAAGATAATTATTGTGGATCTGGAGATATAACTGGTGCTGATCAACTTATTACCATACTGGGACAACTCACTCAGGTTATGAATAATAACCTTACTCGTATGGAGCACCCTGATCCGCAACGTGGAGGATCAATGTTAGACCGCTTCATGAGGAAACAACCACCAACATTTAATGGAGGTACAAATCCATTAGTAGCTGAGCAATGGATAAACTCCTTAGAGAAAATATTCCATGCCTTGGGGAGTATCGAAAGGGAGAAGGTTATCACTACAGTTTACCGCCTCACTGGAGATGCCGATCAATGGAGGTAATTGATTCAAAATAAAAAGGAAGATGAATAAGTATCATGTATGGAATGGAGAGAGTTCAAAGATATTTTCATAGAAAAATACTTTCCACATGACCATCGAGCAGATATGGAAAGGCAATTTTTGAGTCTGAGACAAAAGGAGGATGAGAATGTCGCAATGTATGAGGCCAACTTTACAAGGTTAGCGAGGTATGCTGCAGATTATATACGTAACCCAAGAGGTAAGATTGATCGTTTCTTTGATGGGTTAAAACCATTTCTCTGTCGAGCTTTAGTATCAGAATCGTTCTCAACATACGAAGATATTGTCTCATGTGCTATCAAGACAGAAAAGGAATTCTCTAAGTCATATGACAACAAAGTAAAGAAAGAGAAGAAGAGAACGGTGGAACAAGAGACAGATAAAGGGAAAAAGGGAAAGAAGTATTTTCCATTATGTGATAATTTTGGGAAGAATCACCCTGGTACTTGCCTAAAAGGAATGGGAGTTTGTTATAAATGTGGGGAAAAAGGTCACCAGGCACGTGATTGCAAGGGAAAGAAAGAGGCTATCAATGTTGAATGCTACAATTGTAGGGAAATGGGGCATTATGCAAATGAATGTCCTAAGCGTCAGGGAAACTTACCTTAGAAAAGGCCAAGGGATCAAGGACAATCTTATGTTGTTACTACAGTTGAAGCAGAATAACTAATGTATTGTTGCTTTTGGACTCATGGATTATATTCTGGTTATTAGAATAATGTGATATATATATAATAATTGTACTATAGTACTTGTTGATTTCAGTAAGGTTTTAATATGATGAAGGTAATTATATTTTTAGTATGTGACAATAATAGAAACTTTACTTTGTTTGGGGAATCTGATAAATTGATTTTGGAATTAAGAGACCATTTAGAGAAAGTCTGGACAGAGGTATTTTGGATAACTATAAAGGTTGGAGTGGATTAAGTTGACCTTTGGATAGTAATGTTTAAGGTTAAAAAATTTATGAAGATTATTTTTGAATATTATAATACTATAGTTTTAGGAAAAGGACAACCTGCAGGGTGGGGCATAACCCGTCGCGTCGGACAAAGCTGCAGGAATCGAACCCACGATCATAGTGTGACAGGCCTTTATTTCCTACCACTAGCCTACAAGAAGTCTCTGGTTATTACAAAATAATTTTACTAATCTAAATGGTATGTGTTAATATTTGGAACCTTATACAATTAGGATAAATAGAATATTTTTGAGTTGTATTACCTTTTAGAGTGAAATATCGGTTTGTGGTAAAAATTTATTAAATAATGAAAGTCTACATGAAAAGTATGTATATTCCCTTACATTTTTAGTAAATATCCTAAATAAATTCCTCAACTTTATAAAAGTTAACTCAAAACAAAAATGTTGTCGGTTAACTTTTCCTACTGGGGAATCAATGATCGTTTAACCAATCACAAGTTTGTGATTTTCTTGTAGTTAAACTTTCTACTAATCTTGTTTTCTATAACTCTCCATCAGACCTTGATGGTTTGTTTCTCCTCTATATCCATATTTTCATAGAATCCTAGAATGGGCTATCTCGGGTGACCTTGGTACTTATCTTGCTTTCTTTTAATGTTATATATTTATTAACCTTATTTCCGATGTGGGTTTTCCACAAAGGTATTTTCAATTTTCAACCTTTTATTTTCAAAGAAAAATTTCAAATTGGGAGGACCCAATTTATTGAAGGAGGGGAGAATGTAACACCCCGAGCTTCCATGATACGCTTCTCATTCAATAATGAAATAGCTTGCATTGTACGCAACTTCGAGTTCTAACACACCGCGACTAATCAAAGTAGCCGTTATGAATAGTAATAAGCACTTTTTAAAATTATAGAAATTTTATATTTCAAAATGGACTTCATTTTTGGATTTGGAATATCGAAATTAGCCTATGTTGAATTTTTGGGATTTTTCTGAGAACTTCTAATTTTTTATGAATAGTGAAAAATACTTAAAAACAACTTTTTTAATCAAAATAATTTATAGTGATAATTTATACTATTTAGTGATTTTAAAGTATAATTAGAATATATTTTTACCATTTTATCCAATGGTGGTCATTAGAATTAATTTAACATTGAAATTGGACATAAACAATTGCCAATGTTTTGATATAAATTGTTTCTTAAAAACGCGCTATTTGTTGTGACAGCGGAATTAATTATAAAATTAATTAATGAAACATATATGTTTGGAATTTTGTAAAATAGACATCATTTTTGAATTCGAAATATCAATTATAGCTTAGGGTGAAATTTTTCCATTGTTCTGAAAAACTTCAATTTTTGATGAATAGTGAAACCACTAAGTGGTAGGTAAATAACTGATTTTTCGTTTAAATGAAATGTTACCACTTCTGTGATTTGATTTTAAAAAATCTGACATACATGGTTGTCATTAAGAAGTAAAATGTGGTACAATGAGATTAAAATAATTTTTGGTGAATAGTAACTTTTAAGTTCTTAATCGCGATTAGAGGTAATTAGTGTAGTTTAAGGTAAAAATAATGTTTTAATAATATGAGATGAGCTTTACACATGTCCTACCCTCATTGGATGTGCCATGGACGACCAATAAAATCCATTGGTCAACTTGGGGACCCCATGGAGCCACATTAGTTGGAAAATGACATAAATACCTTTTATTTAATGTTAAAGTAAAAAATGACACAAACATGAAATGTTTTACTAAACCATTTTTTACATGGGGTCATACAAGTCATATATTTGACTATAAATATTCATTGGAAAGCTAAAAAGATTTCCTACATCATATTATTTTTTTATAATTTTTAGACATTAAATAAATTAAATTATTTATGACATCATTATGATGCAGCAATGACCTCATTATTTAACGATTTTAATAAAATGAAAAGATAATGTACAAGAAAAGGCTTAACCCTGTCCAAAGACTATTGGATGGGTAGATTTAGAACCCTTATCACCTTAGCCACGAATTATATAAGTGTGGGACCTTTAGAATCCGAAAAGCATTGTATAATAATGTAAAATTTCCTTACTTTCCAAGAGTTCCCCTCCTCTCCTCTTATAAAAGGCCCCCACCTCTACCACCAAATTCACACTGTCAAGCCATTTGGCTCGGCCAAACTCTGCCCAAATACTCTCCCAACTTCCCCTATTACTCCTAGAAGCCTCACTTTGGGCAGAAATCTTCCCAAGGAAGCTTTGGCTCAAATCAAAAAGAGTTACCCGATTTTGAGGTAATGTCTTCTCTAATGTTGTTTTGTTTTATTTTTCTTCTCCAACACCCTAAACTCTTTTTATTAATTTCTTTTGTAAGAACACCAGTATCCTAAATATACTAGGATTTTTTTATAATAAGGATTCGAGCTACACTTACACATACCTACATCTAATGGTTAAAGAACATATGGTTTCTGTGGATGGCGAGTTTCTGCCTCACGAAACGATGATTGTTCAACACTCATATAAAACCTTCAAAGGTGGACATTAAGATTTCAGTATATTTATATATGATATATAATATGTTTATGTTTTACTTATGCTTCTTTATTTCTCATTTATGGCATAATTTATGATTTCCATTATGGGTAAACGCTATAATTTCATTTTAGGAAGTGCGGACTACCGCCCCCTCAAAGTGATTTGAATCGTTAATGCCATATGTGGGATGTATAAAGGATGGAGTAAATGGTATTATACACTATATTATACTGGAATTATATTATACATTTATATCATTATGATTTCATTCTATTAAATACGAAATAGAAATGAAAGTAGCGTTCATGCGTACGTACGGCTTACCGTCTCCATGAACGGTGCATTTCATTTCTTACCTCTAAATGTTACGTAATATTATATATGAATGTATATACTGGATATATATGATATATATTACATCAAATTAATGAATATAATTCTGGAGATAATGGATATTCTACCACATAAACAACTTGTAATTATAAGAAGTTTATTGTTGACTCAAGTACCAAAGATCGACAAAACGACCGTTATTAACTTAAATAATTACATAATGTTCATATCATTGTAATAAGTGATATAAAAAGTATAATGAAATTGAAAATGGTTCTTAATAAGGTATATATTAACTCTATTTTATTATTCAGGAGGTTAAAGAACGGTTGAGTCAAGTCAGACACGAGGTAAGGGAACTTCTTAACCCAATTTCCATTCTTTGGGTTAATCTCCTACTTTCCAATTATGTCATGATATTATTATGTCCTATATTGTATTTATACTTTCTTTATGTGTACTTATAGTGAATACACATAATATATCTATTTTATTTAAATAAAAGTTCTTTGTAAGGGACTTCGTCTCAATTTTCTTTCATTGAGGCATATTTGGTTTTATACACAACTTTATTTTATACAGTGTATAAACCCCTTTGACTTTTACGTTATTCAAAAGGAATCTTTTTTTATACGAAGTGTTTTACTAAACGAAAAAAGGGAATGTTTTTATTTTCATACATATGCGGTGACAATGACTTCTCCGCCGCCGTGACCATTATTTGAGTTTCGGCTTCCTCTACAAGCCATCACGTTTTTTTAATGAAAAATAAATACAAAGTTGTAACTTTCTTTTATTCTGGTATTGAAAATGGTTTTGAAAGAATTTTTATTATATCAATGTGTTGTATTGATATCTTGTGATTGAAATGTGGAAAATCTATGTTTCCTTAATCCATGTTTTATGTGATACGATTATGTTATGGTTTATGATATGTTTAAACCTATTCATATGAGGAATGCATTGAACTTAATAAGTGACGGGTCGAGCCCTCTATAGATCCTCGATGTATCGGTAGGTCTCATGAGACAACTAGATGTGGAATTGGCCGAGGCCCCTTCCCAATTTGATTTATGGTTTTGGCCGGGGCCTTAATAATTTTAGACGTCTTGGCCGAGGCCTTGACAAAATGTTTCAGAATGTCTGGCATTATACATTCCCTCATTATGAAAGTGGTTATTGATATTTCATGTGATTATTTGACCAGTATAATATCCATGTGATGAAGTGAATGGAATTATCTCATTTTACTTTTGCCATATTATGTTGATGTTCAAGTTTAAAAGGCTTTTGTTTTAGTTATACATTGCCTTAAATTTTTATGTTTATTTATGAAAGCTTCCGCAATATTGTTTTCCTTACTGAGCATCTGAGCTCACCCCTTTCAATGTTTTAATATTTTCCAGGATGTGAAGAAGTATTTTATGAATGACCTGCAGGGATAGTCAGAAGAGGATATGAGTGTGGACTATGAAGACTTTGTTATTGCAGTTTTTCACCTTATGATGTAATGTAACATTTATGAATGTATCTAGTGTTTCCAAGGCTACTAAACTAATCGGTATTTCGAGACTTGATCTTTTGTGATCATGCCAATGTTACGAAGTAATGCACCGACTCTGGGTAGCTGGGGTCGGGGCGTTACACCTGACCACTCTAAGAATATCCACCATATTTTCACAGAATTTCTGGCGACTTGCTACCACGGCCGCGACATCCACCTTGTCTGGAACGGCCGTATGAACTCAAGTTCACGGATTGATGAGAAACATCTGGTGTGTCTCCTAAATGCAGAGTCATAGATGAACCCATGTCACCAACTATTCATGAAAAGAACTAACATAAGTTCTAAAGATGTCCCATATTGCCGCATAATCTGCCTTACATTGGATCTCTACGGCAATGTGTCCATGTATGCCCACTCATCCAGCACTAGAAGCACACCACCTGGCTACCATAAAAAGATTCCCACCTCCATGGATTCCCGTACCAAGACTCCCTATGGCGATTCCTTCTATCAATATGAGGTATACGTACTTCGGATAACGTTTCTCCTAGGCTCGCAACTCCATAATCCATTATATCACACTTCTTGATCAGCACATGGATGACTATATAAGTAAAGGAATTCAACCTGATTATATTCAATTGATATTGGATGTCATTCCATAGACCATCACCAAACATCCTACCCATGAATAACTCATCTCCTTCTGGAATAGGCGTGAAGCACTGCAGCTCTGTGAAACAAGATGTGTACTCCATGACTGAGAGAGTACACTGCTCTAGACTCATAAACTCTCAGGCTCAATCAGCCCTCAATTTATCCTTGTAGAAGTATTCATAGAAGGAATGTTTGAAATCAACCCATACGATAAGCTTCTGGTGTACCGTATATGAGATCACATACCACCATATCTTGGCAGAGTCCTGATGAATACAAGTAGCATGCTTCACACTCCTCTATGGAGGCGTCTCCAGATGCTCGAATATAGAATGTGTGGCTTCTAGCCATGAATCTGCAGCATGATTTCCTCCTTCCCATATGAAGGTGGGAGGATGCTGCTACTGGAAAACCCATATCATCTCTTCCATAGATGGGTTATGATGTGGTTCCCCACAAATGGTGTGCATAAACCACTAAAATCCCCCTCAGAACGTTTCATCTGCACTTGTGTCTGGAACAACAGTTGGTACCAAGACAGTCACAACTGGAGGATCTGCTGGTAGTCCTTGATCAGAAATATCTGGTATCTAATCACTGCCCTATAACTAGCGGAAAAATTGAGGACTTCTCCGTGGCATGAATCGGAATGGTCAGGTGCATATCTAAGATCAATATTATCAATGAATGGAACATTGAGATGTATGAAGGGAACAAGAGAATGAAATCATTCAAGTTCTTTTCAAAACATGTATACACAACGTGTATAATGCCTAAACGGAATGTTCCTTTCATAATTCAAATGGGTGTGTACTTCTTCCGACCAAGGTTATGTAACATCCCACCCACATGGAGTGTTGTCAAAACACATAGTGCGTGCTTGAATCCCCTTCCCATGACCAAGTTACTCTACTCGGATATGCCATACGGTTTCCATAGAAAAAGACTACAATGCATGTTAGTGCCAAACATGGCATGTACTGGATGAACCCCACCCATATGTGTTGTTAGTTATATAGCCGGTTACACGACTAACCCTATACAGTGTGTTTGTTCCTAAAAAACTGTGTACTATAAAGATTTCACTAACATGTGGTGTTCGCTACATGGTCGGATTCATGGGGCACAATACACGATGTGTTCTATCCTAATATGACGTGTATAACTTATGTTTTATCTATCTGGGACGTTATTCAAACTGTTGGACACATGGTTTACACAACACATCATGTAAAACTGGTACACGATGTGTTCCCCCATTGATTTACCAACCCCGTGTCACTTCCCACACTATCAGGGACACGGTTAGAGACTACACGACATCTACATTCATCAAACAGATTGTACTCAAGAAATCTAGTTCCTTCCCAAACATAAGGACACATGATGTGTATTCATCATTGCATGTCATGTATTCTAGATTTTTATAGATAGTGAGCTTCAGAAACTACTCTGGAACCTCGAAAAACACAGAAACTAACATTAATGTGCCAAATCTTGACCCGTGGGGGCCCATACTCACCGCGAATCAAATATTGGAATCTTATACATGTCATATACAAGAAAAGAAAAGTAATGATCTACAAAATTCCAATCCATGAGGGCCAATAAAATTTCACGAACCAAAGTATAGCGTTCATTAATGAAAATCCAAAAAAAATCAGTAACAAATCACAAGCAGGTATTCTATCAAGGCATCTATCAATACAACATTCATATCTAGCACAACATCTATCGCAATACCATGAAATAACTAATTCAACCAAAATGGGTAGGTAGGAATGCATGAAATTTGATTTCTAGTAAGTGCCTATGTGATGCATGAGATGGAATAACCACATCTCACTTGGTAACAACAGAAATAGATCCTCAATATCATCAATGATAACATTACAAAACATGTGAATCACCCAATGGTGAAATCAAATAAACTATAAAAATTGCAAAACCAGAAAAATTGCATTAACGAGATAAATTGGCTTTTCCCTGTACACAGGTTAGCTAATCCCAGGAACATCTTTTTACCAAATACCTATTCCTTCATATATCTAGCTATAGGCTCCAAAGTGTAAATCAAGAAGAAAAGAATTACTTTGATACCACATTATAATGACCTGGTTCCGGGAGCCACCTAGAGGCACCTCATTCCCGATTAGACACATATCCTCAAGCACATTTCCCTGAACACTAGAAGCTACTGATTCACAGTGAGGGCCTTGAGTGTGATATTGGGGAAAATATTCCCTCAATGGTCAAGTAACACATTAGAAAAAAACTTATATCAATAGAGGAAGAAGTATTAATAAAATAAAAAAAGTAAACAATGGAAGTTATAAATAGTTGGAGAAAACATATATAAATGACGCATGATACATATGTCTAGGAATGCAGCCAAACGAATCACAATGCTAAAATATAGTAAAAACCCAATGTATAAAAGAAAAGTAGTAAAAAACTCCACAGCATCTCAAGCCTCAGCTTGGTCCCATGTTCCTCAGCACCACAAAAATCAAGTACCTAAAGAAGAAGGGAACATTCCATTTTCTATACCTACAGCAGTATAATCATTTTTGGCCCAAATGCATGGCCCAAACAGGGTGTGAGACAAATCCTAGAAGGCATCCACCCAATGATATGTGCATGACAATCGGTGAATATATATTGCAGTCAATAAACTAAATGAAGTGTTAAAAAAGAATGTACACATATTAACAATCCTATAAATCTAATTACATTCATTTTCATATATCAAGTATGCAGCTAATAAAAATTAGGTAACCCTTTGTGATGTACTAACATCCTAACCCCTATAGTTCAACCAAACAATCACAAGAAACCCTATGGGATGTACAAATAGTCTAACCCCTCTAGTTCAGCTTTAGAAAATACACTTTGAGGAAACACTCGCTATCAATTCCCTATTAGGTCTCGTGTCGGTAAATAATTTACACTCTGAGGAAGCACTCAACATCAAATTACCCCTGTAGACCATATAGAAGAAACAATAGACACTCTGAGGGAGAACAGAGTCCATCCCCCATATATTTCTGTAATGTAACAGTATAGAGACACTCTGGAGAAGCCCTCAATGTCCATCTCTCAATGGTCAACTATACCATGTTATCATAGCACTGTGTATGTCAGTCGTGCACAAAAAATTCATGGAAGCCAAATTAAACGTCAAGAACAACATGACTAAACACTCTATATCATATCATAGCATGTTATATAATAATCAGTCCATCCTATCAATCCTAGGCATGGAAATAAAAGCAGCCTAATAGGGAAGCCGGACCAAACTGTCAAAACAATCAAACATTGGAAAACCCACCATAGCATGGAATGATTAACCAAATTCATAAAAAACTAACCTCTATCCAAACAAACAAGGAATTGTAGGAAAAACATGGAAAAAATCCTAAACAGGGAATACCCCATTCTTGGGTATTAGGAACATTTGCACAGAAAATATGAAAACTATCTACGGAATGGCACAAACCACCTACCTCGGCATCATGAGATAGATATACGTGAACCTCAGGACTTAAATCAGCCTAGAATGTTGTAGATATACAAAAATGTTAAAAGCATTCAACTGAGGATATCTCGTGCGTGAGGAGAAATCAGAAGATGATGTTCTAGAAAAAGGAAGAACTCCATATAGAGATTTCAACACAATTGATGGCAGTCATTTCAAAGAATGGACGATGAGTCCGGGGCTTGGAGAAGATCTGTGATCGTACAGATGCTTCTAGACGAGGTAAATGAAGAATAAGTGTGTTATGTCCGTCTAACGTGACCCCGATCCATTTAAGGAAAAAATAAAGTACATGTAATGTTCTTTAAAAGTATATAGAGTGTACTTTCCTTTTATGGACTCCGATTTAGGTAGTCTCCTGGTCACCCCAAATGTCCATGTACTTGGCTGTTACACTGTCAGTACACGGTCACTCGCGACAGCCAGGTACAGAGTCTGTACTCCTGAGATTTCCTAGAACTCCACTTTTTCTCCAAAACAACTAGAAAAGTAAAAAATACCTGAAAAAACGATCCAGGTTCTTACAATGATACATGTAAATTGATTCCCAAAGGACCATAAAATTTAATCTTTTTTCTAAACTAGATACATACATGAGTATTGTATTACAAATAAATATAAAAATGAAAAAAAAATTCAATAATTATAAATCTACTACACATATTATAAATTTTAATATAATCAATATAACACATCCTAAGAACATAGAAAAACAAAACAAATATGGGTGAGCTCAAATGATCATTAATGATCACATTTAACAGAAGTAATAACGAATCAATTAAAATATTCAATATAGAATGTTAATTAACTATACAAAATTTAATTCTAATCAACTATATTGAATTTAGTGAGTAAAAAATTTGGAATGTTAAATAACTGAAAAAAAATTTAGATAAATAAACTATGAATGAGGTAGATCCCAATATTATATAATAGTGAAAATTATATGTATAATAGTAACAAAAACGCTGTCAACACATTATTATTGTATTCCATGTTTCCTAAGTACACATTACCATTATCATTGAAACAATTTAAAATACATTTTAGAAAATATAGGTTATAAACCTAATTTAATAGGAAAACATTATCATTGTTACAACAATGTTTGACATTATTGTTTATAGCATAGTCATTACAAAGGCGAAGGGTTTGTCCATCAAAATTAATCCCCTGAGAATATTGATGACTCTAGGGGATTGTATTGACTAGTACCCAACCCATGTATTTCATGTACACATAATTCCTCATATATATAATAATATATTTATGTTTGTAAATATTTTTCCTTAACAAATACCAATAGTGACTAATGGATACAAATTTAATAATATTTACCCATAAATCAAACAAATTTCACTGTGAAAAACACATGTAAAACAGAATATGGTTTATTAAGTAATAGAATGTATCACAAAATAATATATATATATATATATATATATATATATATATATATATATTACAACATAATATAATTTCCAAATATATTTTTTTACCTGAAAGGGAATTTTTAAAAAAAAAATTATCAACCATATAAGAAAGTGAGATATCTAGATAACATGTACAAGTATGTAATTTTAAGGTTAATCCCCTTAGATGAGATAATTAAAAGGAAAAAACCAAATAAATTTAATATAAATTTAGTAATGATATATAAAATAATAATTTTTAGTATAAACACTACAAAAAATAATTTAGTGGTTGATTGACATTTATCTCATAGATGTAAAAAGTGAGATGAAAATCCCATACCTTTATTAAGACTTGTCATATTCATATCAATCTAATTGAATAATAAACATATTTTAATTAATTCCATTTTAGAAAAATTTTCAAATTTATTATTAAAATTATTTATACTATTAAAAATTAATATAAAATTACTTAATCTTATATTTTTATGTCAGATGTTTTTATTAGATTTGATTTAAGTGTCATAAACAACATTCATTGGTAGGGTATGGTCAAAAGGATCATTATAAAAAAATATCAAGAATAATAATCATGAAATATATATAATAATTATACAAAAATTATAATTATGAAACCAATCTTGGAAAATGTTCATGAGAAATGATCTAATGTTACTATTATGGAGATGGTGGGTCGTACGCACACAAGACTAAGGTTTCCATTTTTCAACAACCATTGTCGAATAAATATAAGTAAAAGTAATATTTCCATAATTATTATTATATATTCAATACTAAATTATTTATTAATATATACATTTATATAGAATTATTTTCATGATAAAATAATCACATTGCTTTGATGAGGCAATAGACCACACATCCATAAAAAAGTATTATCAATTTTTCTGTTTGTGGAACAGTAATAAAGAAAAATATATTTTATATTACTAGATAGATAATTTATTCATCAATATAATAATTTTATAATCTATTTAATAAATATTTTTTATATATTCATTTATTTCAATCTATAATATTTAGTGATAAAAAATAGAAAACATTTTTTTAGGGAGATGGTTGGTAATACGTACGTATGAACAATGATTCAATTTTATTGTCATATAATATGATTGAAAAGTAAATTATTTATATGTATATTATAATTTCATTATAATATTTATATCATATAAATAATATGTTTCTATTTAAACCTACCATGATTCATTCCATGTATCATGTGAACGAATCACATCGCTTTGAGGAGGCAATGGTCCACTCATCGACAAATGTTGTCATCGTAATCTTATAAAGTGTAAATCATGAAGGTGTGTGTCAAATAAAAATAAAATATTCATAATAAAATTATAAATATCATATAAAATAAATATAAACTATAAATTAACTATTATTATCAACTCTGAAATGTTTTAATGGAAGACCAAATGACACCAGTTTGCGAGGGAGATGTCTGTCACACGCATCAATGATGATTGCGTATCTCATTTTTTATAAATTTGTAAAAGTGTAATCAACGTTATTATTATAAAAAAATACAAGTGTATTTATCATAATGTGGTTATTATATAATAAATATTTAAAAATATTTGATCTGGTGGAAATAAAAATAAAATAAAATAGCTCATTGATGAATGAAACATCTTTTTCCTGTAATTTCTTTTGGTCTATAACAAATGACTTACATGGATGTATTTTTTCCCAAAGTATGGATTAAATGATGAGGTTTTTCAAGATATAATATTAATTGGGTAGGTTTTGGAAGAAAAAAATAGGATGTATAGGGTAGATTAAGTGAGGGGGTGTTGTCTCTTTTTTAGTGGATGGGGAGTGGCATTATTGTAAATATTTAAATGTAAACACCCTTGGGAAGTCTCCCTTACATAATGTACCGCCAATAATGAAAACCATTATATAAAATTTAGTATATATTAGGAATATTTCTATCCAATCTCATTTGGACATTTTTATACATTTTTTCCCTTATGATAACTTTTAACCACAATGTAAAGTATTTTTCTCTTTAATCAATGTAATTAATTTTCAATCATTTCACAAATAATTGTTGTTGAAAAGTTTCTGAACATAATATAAACTATAAATTATTATTCTTCAATATATGAAATAAATTTTTCAAATTTTTACCACATATGTTGAAGAAATTAACTTAAAATTAATCCCACTGATTGGACATGAATTGTAGTTTATAATGTTAAATTATTCTAATATTAAAAATATTTTTATATCCATTTTAAACATAAAATTTAACCAATTATACTAAATTTAAATGATAGATATAAAATTTATCTAATTATTTTTCATAACTAATTTAATATATAATTTAACCCCATAAATGTTTTATATGAAATTGAAGTTTTCAATTGAAATTCATTACTTTTAACTATTCATCAAAACTGAAATTTCACAGAAATATAAACAAATTTCAAACTATGATAACTTTAACCATCATATTTCAAAAACTAAATAAATTTTTAAATATAATATTTATGTACTGTTAATATTTTTTTTCTAATATGTACGTCAATAAAAGGTGGAAAACCCACTTTTAGAAAAATACATTTTTTATGCATAATATTGGATATATTTTTTAAAATAGTTATAAAATGTATTGTATGAATATTAATAAAAATTTATAGAATATAGAATATTTATAATTAATTTATATCAGTAAATAATAGAATTTAATTTAATTTTTTAAAACAAAATTATATTAGGTTTATAAAAATGGTTTCTTTTTTAAAAGTATTTCCATTACATTTAATTTCACTGTATATTTATTTCTAATTAACTGGTAACAAATTAATTCAACCATATATTTTAATATATTTTTTATAATATTAATTACTTTTAATTTAATTTTTATGTGATAATTTTCATTTTTAATAATAACATTAATATTATTGGGTAAAACAGAATATTTCTTAAAATAGAATCCATTGAAGAAACACATAATTTCATATAGTTCCATCTATACTTGTTGTCCAGTGTAGGGAATGATATAAAATAAAATAAATTTATTTAAAATAGTAATTATTTCGAAAATTATTAGTTTTTTATATTCCCCATTTTGCAGTGTGTTTCATGTCATACATGCTATCAAATAAAATTTAAATCTTTTTAAATTTTTATGGGGTAACAATTATATGTGTATTCATGAAATATCATGAAAATATTTGGTATTCGTTTACTATATCATTGCGTATTTTAAAAGATATGAGGGTTATGGTAATTTCATAGGGATAATTCCTTGGTATCTTGGTGGGAATATTTATATGGGAAATTGTGAATTTCTACAATATGGCTTTAGATAGTTCCTTTTATAGAGTATACTATCACGAATGATGGAATATGAGTTGAACCAATAATGACCAATGTTTTTGAGGAATAACCATTGAACAAAATAAATTACCTTGGTATGTATATTCAATTGGTTTTAAGGATATTATTCTGGATTTGTTTCAAAAAATAATGATTTGATAAACTGTTATCCAGTATTACATAGAGGGATAAATTTATATTGATAAAATTATGTGAGGGTTTTTATGATAAGTTGAATTTGAGATTGTGAAATGATCGAATTTTTTATCCACCATAAAAAATAATGGATTTTTATAGATAATGATTCATTAAATAAGGTACTTGGTTTTTTCCATATACAAATAGAAAAATCATTTTACTGTACATTAACATAGTTACAGACTCATGAAAAGAACTACCAAAATTGTGATCTTGGGTTGAAATGACAATTAATTTCTTTTAAGATATACATTAACTATCTACGTGGGGAAAATGTGAAATATGAACAGACTATAAGATCATAAAATAAAACATTTCCCATAAAGAGATCAATATGTGGAAAATATGATGGGTCAAGCAACTGAAGGATTATTATTTCTAAATACACTACCACATAGAGGACAAAAATAATGTAGTATAGGAAATGTGTAAGAATGATCAAGGAGTTTTTACCAAAATGATGATTTTATAGGATCTTGTGTTATTGGATTTAGTGAATATTGATAATTTAATATTACTAAAGGGGAAACATAAATCATGTTTATAATTATTTTGAACAATCATTTTTAGAAAATATAAACAGTACTGAATCTATTGATGAGAATTTTTAAAAGAAAATTAATGTCATGAATGATGGAAAATAAGAATACTTCATTTGTAATGGTGGCATTTTATAATTGGAAAAGAATTGTGATTTTAATTTATAGTGGAGCTTAAAAGTGAATTTTTAGATGAGTCACATCTCAAATTTCACTATAAACCTAGGATAAACATAGAGGTATCGGTATTGTTAAGTGTTGTTTTGGTGGGATAATATAAAATTTGAAATTGATTGTTACGTATCTAGATATTTGGTTATTCAATTGCTGAAGATTGAGATAATGTATCATAAATAACAAATCTACATCCACCTATTATTATATTGAAATGGTATGAAATTACTACATTATTTTTCAATGGATTAATAAATAAACATAGAATGAATGATTTCATATGTGTTATTGTATATTGGCATAAAAAATCGGTGTATTTCTTTTCTATAAGAGAATATTGTAGTCTTGGGATCCTTTCAAGACTCTATATTAATAATATTTTAATTCATCATGGTGTACCTATTTTAAATGTTTAGGAACATGATCCACATTACACATTGAAATTCTATAAATGTCATCATAAGGATCGTGTTATTGAGCTACATTTGAGCACCACCAATCATCATCAAAGTGATGGATAGACAGAAAAATATATTTAAACATCATAAGAAATGTTGAGATCATGATGAAATTACATTATAGTTTTATGGGATGATTATTTAAAAAAAATTTGTTTTAAAATATAAATAGTCTCCCCTTAATAATTCAACTGGAATCATCGGAAAAATTAAATAAATAGTTAAGTTATGCTCTATATTCATGGGATGAATTTAGTGAATGGATACATATAGGCCCATATCATATTGAGGATAAAATGAAAAAGGTAAATAATATTCACACACATATTAAATTAAGTCCAAAAATTAAAATCAGATATTTCAATAACTCATAGAAATATGTGGAACTTCAAGGGTATTATAAGGCTTATTATAAGATAGTATCTCCCTAAAAGGGTGTCATATGAATTGGTAAGAAAAAGAAACAAATCCATAGGCACATGTAACATTTTAATGTAATGGATTGAATTGAATTTGCGGCATATCATATTGAAATTAAAACATGTATACCTAATGTAAAATATTTGTTCTATATATCATTGTTAAGGAAGTACTTTTATAACAAAACACATGTGATCACTTGTACAAAGATATGATTGGAAACGGTTTTGACTTACTATAAAGATCTCATACATATTATTGATGTTATAGATAAGGTATTGAGGAATGAATGTACAAGAGAAATTTATGTAATTTGGATTAATTATAAAATTGGGGAAGAAACATGGGAACCAGATGATGCTATGTAAAATAACCACCCTCATTTATTTAGAAGGTAATATCCATGAAAATTTCAATGTTGATATTTGTGTGGGAGAGAATAATGGGGCCCGCAAGATTCAACTTTTATAAGATACCATAATATTTTGAAAAAACCATAAAAATGAAAATTTAAATTTTTAATGTAATAATAATTAAAATCTATCATGAAGAATATCGATACTGAGAATACATTGTCAGAAAAAAAACAAGAATGATTTTATGAATTTTTTCTTTTGAAATTATCTCTTATGAATAATCAAACATTCTGTATTAAAATATTAAAAAAGAGAATTATAAAAATATTTAATAGTATTTATAATTAAAAACATTCTTAAATAGTATTTTAATATTAATAAAGAAAAAATTTGTTTGGGAAAATGTGATTATTTATTTAAAATTGTTTCTTTATTAAGATATATTTTTAATGAATATTTCCTATTCATTTTAAATAATAAAAATAATATTTAATTATTATTGACATTAAATAAATAAATAATTTATATTTTTTACATATTAATATCAATCCATATATTGATTACTTGTTTTCATATAGAGAATATAGGATCATCTAATGCCTGAAAATGAATTTTTTTAAACCTATTTTTTGATAGTTATTGTTGGTTAATTTTAAAATGAAATATTTAATGTTAAATAAATTAAATTTTATGAAATGGATTAAATATTTTGAATAATTAAAATTAATATAATTTCATAATTTCACCTTAATTATTTGTCATAATGAATGGTTAAAAAATAAATTGTTTTAAACGTGTTTAAATACAAAACACGTTTTTGGGGGATAACATAAAAAGATAATGGTAAAATTGACTAAAAAATATGAAAACCTAATTGGATTGTTATTTTTATAACATTTAATTATAATTTTATGTTATGAGTCATTTTTATCCATATGTCCATGAATGTAACATTTCACTATTAAAAATCATTTAAAAGGTTCAAGTGTGCCACTCACCGCATTATATAAAAGGCGTCGCTAGATATCATGAACCATAATTGCATATATCTAGAAGAATACCAAGAAAAATATATCCCCAAAATTCTTAGCAAAATTTTAGATATAATATTATTCATAATATAAAAATATTAGGTATCTTAATAAGTGATCGAAATGTGGTTTTTTAAGGGATGGTAACATTATTCAATGACACCGTTCTTTTCTACTTCTTTTCAATCATAATTTATGTGTTACCAATTAAAATATAATGAGACTAGTATCCTATTTATTATAAGATGTAACATTGATTTAGCAGAATATTTATCCAACACCTTCTCTATATAATGAGACATAAAATATCACTCGTGTTCACATAGGACTTCAACCTTAAGAACCAATGTTATGTTTTCTCAGAAAGACTAAAATGTATAGTCATGGTGATAGAAGTAATGAATAAAAATAAATCATATGACCTGATCTTGATTTAGGAAATTTTATATATCAAAAATTATCTTACCTTTCACCAATTATTGAAATGATAATTTTATCTGTGCGTACGTACAACCTACAGTCTCTACATAGAGATGTGATTCATTTTCAATGGTCAAATTTCCAAAACAATTCAAAAAATATATGTAATAAAAAATATATATTTATAATTATCATATAAATATTTATATCATATATCTATATAAAATAAAAAAACAACATTTAGGATATGAAATGCATGATAAAATGAAGCAATCAATACCAGAATATGGTAATAATGAATTATTGTTCATCAATTTAGGATAATTTTTTTTAAAAGAACCATACATGATATTATAATATATATAAATATATGGTTATAATAAATATAAATAACATGTTTTAATCCATTATACATGACTTCAAAACACCCTCAACTAATAGTATATAAGGTATACATAATTTTATCTCAATTTCATCTCTGTTGAGACAAATTTGATATTATGCACCTATTTAATTTTTCATTGTGAAATGATGATGCATTGGTATTTTTAACATGAATAACTATTTATTCATTTTAATTAATGATTCAATTCATGTTAATTATTTCAATAGGTTATAATTTGAATGTTACCAAATTGGTAAAAATTTATTTTACAGCCTCATTTCTTGGGATTTCCTTTATTTTCATTTGAGAAATAGTAGAGTCCACAAATTGTAAAATATATCACTTTTCATATCATTTTGATATATAAGGATTTTGAATATTTTTATTATAACCATTAATATCCTCAGAACATGAATCATGAAAATAAATTTACTGAATAAAATACAGTCTTATTTCATTTCATGATGGGAAATTTTTATTTCCACGACCACTTTATTAAAAAATTATTTAAAGTAGTTAAGTTAATTATTTAATTCATTTATTAATGAAATTTTATGTTACCTTTTAATTTAAAAAATATTTAAATGAAATAATATATATGTTTTTGGAATGGTTTATTTTCCTGATTTATTAGAAAATCTAAAATGGGTTTTTAAATATATACAACTTTTAAATAATTCCCCACTACTATATATATTTTATGATATTTAGTTTCTCCTATATTTTTTAAATGGTCAAAATATGAAAATATTAAATAAAA
This sequence comes from Viscum album, assembly GCA_963277665.1. Lineage (NCBI taxonomy): Eukaryota > Viridiplantae > Streptophyta > Magnoliopsida > Santalales > Viscaceae > Viscum > Viscum album. The sequence continues at coordinate 1,075,882,124 of OY728150.1, forward strand.
AAGTTACTTTAATATCATTCATATTAGATCAACTAGGTTGAATATCCTGAGAGGGGGTGAAGAAGGGTATGATAGATTAAATATTTTTTCCCTTTTAGATCTTGATTCTTCATTAAAAAAACTCTATTCACTATAATTTCTATTGAAATGTATGAAAATGTTTTAAACATGCACGATACAGATATTTTTATATATGGTTTTCCCTAACGGGGCTATGTCCATGGGGCATACAACAACGATGTGATGATGTACCAAATTTACGTAGGCTCACATCTAATAGTGAGTAAAATGTTTAGAATAGATCTGTTATTCCAAAACTGAATACTTTAACAAGATTTAGTGCCTCCTCAACGCATTACCAAGGGTCAATACCTATGCATCTTTCTATAGATCACTTTCATTGGAAAGTATCATTATCTTCTTCTTCCTTCACTCATTTCTCAGAGAATGAAACCATATCTGAGTTTATAGACTTGTATGTCATATAAATTTTATGAATTCATGATTCATCATCTATATGTAGATGCTCTATTGAAATTCCTTTTCACCAATAGATGAATTCGACCATCCCAGGGGCTCTGAGATAACGTAAAATACTGTCTCAATATGATTTAAAGCTTTTTCAATAATTATTGTGAAAACCACGAACCAACATCTTTTCCTGTGTACTGAGTACTGGTTTTGGTACGTGAAACATATCCTCCACGCACTATTGATGCTTCTACGAATAGACCTCCCATTGTGGACTCCATCAGCCTTCGTTGTCATGTATTTCCTTTGTGTACCGAATTTTCGAACCTCCTCTGTGAATCACCCTTTGTCCATAAACTATTCTATGTTTATGGATTGCCTTCTCTTATCCATATATTCTCTCATACATATTCCATACTTCCTTATCTATGTACTAGAAATCCTCCTACACATACTACATCCTATTTAGGATGGAGTTCCCTAAAAAACCTTCATAGAAATTTCTACCGAGGGAACCACTTCTCCTCACGGAAATCCTCATCGCCAACCACATTCAGATTACACTGAAATCCTGAAATAAGGAATATTCTCTAACTTTATTATCCCTCACTTCAAATCGTTGGGATTAGAACTCCTTTTATTGGTAGAGATATCTTCAATATCTAATAATCCATAATTGACCAACTCATTGACTCCATATAGCCCCCACCGCATATCGATCCTCCTATAGCTAATCTCACCAATTCAAAAAACCATTTTTCCACGACATTCCACTTACATTTTTTTCACATATGTGGGTGAATTCCCTATTGTAATCCCATGAACAATGACACATTCCTCTTACCGCACTACCTTCATCTCAAAACATCATCACAAACCATTTTTTGGTTCTATGACCTACTCCAATGTACCATTCATGTTGCCTAATATTTTACATAGAACCCTTCGTGGACAAGGTACATGGTCAACGTCGTGGGATACATGTTTCCCCTTAATTTAATATTTCATTTGATGCTCATCTCACTGTTTATTCCATTAGAAAAATACAATAAAATTTTAAACAAAAATTCATTGTTTGGAGGGCCAATTATTATGCAAGTACATGGAAACTACGCCACCTTAAAAAAATGATTTCATCAAACACCAGCCATACGCATTCTCGGTCATCTAGACTTGTCGTCAAACTCAATCACATGAAAAAAATACTGATAGGACACTTTAAGGGATTTTTTCCTGTCAATATCCCCCTTTGGGTATGTTGACAAATCTTCTCATAAAAGTTCTTTTGTTTTTGAATCATCTCTAATGCTCCATCAATTGTTAATCAACATTAACTTAATGAGATTAAGACAATGATCACAAATTTACTCGACACATACGCTATGCTCACATGATCTATGCTCATCAATTGAAATATGTGAATAATGAAAATTTTCTCAATGAATAACTTTATTTATGATGCCAAATCATGAAACCAAGAAACATCCTTTATCACAATCCTCAATTGTAGTGATATATAGTCATTGATCATACACTACTTGAGTCATCAAATATAATACTCCCCCTATGTTATCTCTCATCCAAATATATTTTTCTCAACTTCAACTCCCTCTATCACACAACACTTCTAAACTAATTTCCCCATGTCGTTTATCCCATTGAACTAGTCACATTGTCTCCTCCTTTGTCAAGGATCCTGAAGGGTAGTTCAATGTTTTCTGCGAGAAGGTAAAGAACACAAATCAACACATTTGTAAAAGGCCCATCATACCTTTTGGAGAGGGGGTTCCACATCACTTCTTCTTCAATTTTGGGGATTCCAATCGACTTCCAGATCTAGTCGCTGCTTTTCAAATGCATCTTGGGGTATTTCCTTTGTATGAATATCATTAAATTTTTGTTCTATTGGGACATATTCCAACATTATAAGAACATTAATTGCATTATCCTTAATAAAATTAGTTTTTATTTAAATGTTGTTTTTCCTAAGGTGAAGAACAAAATTTTTTATGGGATTTGTTGCACATGAATTTTCACATTGAATTCAGATTTGATATTTCAATGCAACACCCATATCCTCAAGATGCTAATTTATCCACATTAGATTTGTGAAATAATGAGTAGGTACAAAATATTAAGCATATGTGGTTCTCAAATATAAGAAATATTGTTTCCTTCTCATCCATGAAATAAAAAATCGTCTGAGATAAAAATCACATCAAGATGTTTATTTCCTATCATCTTCTGATCTGTGCTAATCTGCATCTATATATCCCAATAACTCTAGCTATAGTTATACATTATACCATAACCTGAAATCCATGTATCCCATGATATACCAATGTATAGTTTTCATTAAAATAATATGGATTTACGTGGGATTTAGTTGATATCTCACTGCATTGAATATGGAAAAAAAATTCACACCTTTTTCTACCAGGTACATCGCACTTCCAATTATTTTCCTATAATCTGTGATACTAACAATTGTGGATGCATCATCCAGTGACTATTTTGACTAGGTAGAAATAATATTCTTAATAACGTGGGATTATCCATACCTAGCCATATCAAAACCTCCTTAGAACATTATAATTCAGGAATAAAGTATCATTCCATGGTTGTGTCACCTGTATGCCAAGGAATAACATCACCTCACCTATCATCGATATTTTTACCTCGGTCTCTATAAATTTGGAAAATGGTCATCATTATGATTCATCTGATACAAGAAATATTATTTATTTAACATAAATTAGGACCATTTTCCTGTGTATATTATCATTGTTGAACAACATAGTGTAATCAAATCCAATATGCTAGATACCGATCTTCTTTTAGAACTAATCTAGGCTTAAATACCATTTTATTGGTTCTTACATCAAAACATATAAATAATTTTCAGATAATAAAGAATATTATATTCTTTAGGAATGATAAAAACATCTATTTTTACAATGTAAAATTCTTTTTATGGTACCCCATTCAAAAATACAGTCTCAGAATCCATCAAAAAACCCATGAACATTCATTGAACAAATATAGAAAAAAAATCTGATTGTTTCAAGCCTCAAAATAGGAGAAATTTTTTAATTGACATCTATAACCTCTATATAGGATTACGCTTTAAACAAAAGTCATTCATTGTTTCAAATCAGAACACCATCCTCATTCATTTTATTGAGAAAGATGCATTTATTAGGTATAACATTCTTTTATAATGGTCGTGAAACAATCTCCCAAGTTTGGTTCTTTTAAATTTTTCAACATCTACATTCACATATTGAACCTAGAACTCATCATCTAATGCTTCATCAAAACATTTAGCATCCGCTTGAGATAATTATAAGGCTTTTTGTACAACCTTCATTTTTTTCTTCAAAGGTGCTACATGATCCCCAATTATGTTATGCCTATCAATTTAATCTCTTTTAGCTGGCCTCAGAGAAAACATTGATTTATTCTCATTATCTAAGTCTTATTCTAAATCAACCTCTAGAGTGGGAGAATCTTCTGACCTTCTTATCTCTATATCACTATCATCCTTAGTCATATCTAGTATTTTATGAATATTCATTCAATTCTCTATTATAGTCACATCCTGACATTCAATTACCATTCCTAGATTCTTATTGAAGCATTTATATGATTTTATTCTCTTTGAGTATTCATGAAATATCCTTTTATCCACATTGTATATTTTTCTACACCATAACTCATATGGTGTCTTCTCCATTTTTTGACAATGTGATGCTCTGTTTGATGTGTAGACTGATGTCGTCACTACTTTATTCCAAAATTTATCCAGAAGGTCTTTCTCAATGATTATTGTTCTGGAAATGTTGTTGATAATCCAATTGCTTCACTCAACTACTCTATTATTATTTAGAGATATTTCTACTGAAACGTGAAGACATATCACATGTTTCTCGATATAAAACTCCACATGTCTATTTGTGAGCTATTTTATACTATATATAATAATCATTATGATTTTATCACCAATCATAATTTTACATTCCCATTGATATCTTTTACTGCAATAGAACACTTAAAATTTCTCGTTTATATTTGAAACCCAAGACATTCATGGATATTCATAAATGAGGAGAACATAATATCTCCTTCAATCAGTAGCCCTTCTAGAAATTGGCTCACACACATCAATATGCACCAACTCAAGAAATCATGTTGAATTTTTCTCATTTGAATTATATATCTTTCTATTTATCTTCTTTTGTTAGCAGTCAATGACCGTCTGAGTAAAATCACATGATAATCTAGGGATATTTAGAGAATATTTATATTTCAAAAGATCTTCCAAGGAAGTAGATCTTATGTTTCCAAAAACCTTATAGATAACATGTTTTCATAATCATGGGATAGAAAGCACACATCATCTTCTTCACTCACTGGGTAGAGATTCCAATTTTTATGATTTCCATATAACACAACAACACAATCCTTTACCATGATGATGCCTTATTTTGTGGAAGAAAATAGTGCATGTACTAAGTTACAATATTGACTGACACTATGAAAGCTCTGACTGTGCCCCTCAAAAACCAAGACAAGTGCTCCTCTCATGTCTTTTCCTCTAATCAGGGCTTTTCCTGGACCAATAATTTTCATGCCTTCATCATCACCAAATCTTACAATACCTTTTTCATACATAATTATGATCACTATATCTTTATTTCACATCATATTGGAAGTGTGTCCACTACCAATTATCCATATCCACGTGCGATTTGATGCCTTGAACACAATTTATGCCACCACTTCCTTATCTGACCTTTTATTTTGCACACAAAGTCAATGAATTCAAACCAGACATGTAATAATAATCATGATCATCCTAATTATATGATGGAATAACTTCAGCCTACAGGGATTCAATTTTATTTTGAATTTTCAACTCACTTGGTGATACATTTGGCAGTGTCTTCTGAACAAATTCTCTCTGCCACAACAAATTCATCTACATTGTTGATGTGTAGTATCATTCTATATGTCGGTGACCATTACACCTGAAAAAATACCATCAAATGATGACCTCTAATTTTGATCTCTAAACAAACACCTCTATTTGTCTTTTTCCCATTGGTACTTATTTCTTATGGAACATATATTTTTAGAGTGTGTCGTCGTACCATAACAATATAATCTTATGTATGATATATTCCAATGGGTAAATGATGCACCACTAGTTGTTCATGGGGTTATCTAGATCTTTTGATTATGATTCGTATGGAAATCAATCATCAATCTTTGAGTGGGTGCTTGCAGTCTAACGTGAACCATGACATCTTTTAATTTTTAACCAATCCCCATATAGACCTTATAATTCGTAGTTTATAGTTGCATATATTCCATACGACCACTCCACTCAAATATAATCTTCTCTGTTTCATGTATGATCTTCATTATTGATGTCAATGCGAGAGTTAATAATTTCCCATAATATTTATCTATTCTTCAGAGACCAACAAATTCCTCTTCTAGTTCATTGATACATTTAATTTTATTTCATCCAGTTTTAGTCAAACTATCTATTTCTATTTTCTGTTCTGCAATTTTGAATTTATACATCACCACCTTTTCAGAGCATTCTGGAATTGAAGACATCAATTTTATAATTTCTATATTCAACTCATAATTATCCTCTTCTTCCTACTGCATATAGAGTTTGACATCAAAAACAACTTTTTTATAATTCATTGGTATGACTATCAAAATATCAACCTCTATAAGCAAAGCATCTAATTCAGCATGATGATCAACTTTTCCTTCAATGGATCCTTTTTCACTGTCACTTTCACCACATCTAAAAGAATTTCTAAAAACTGCCACCAAATAATCTACTTTATGATCCATGTAGTCCACCTATATGTTGCCTCTGATCCTTGTAATCATTCATCTTATTTTGAATGTGGATTCTTATTTTTGATGAACTCTCTCTTAGGATATCTCATACCATTCACATTTGATAAATAATTCTTTTTGGGAATTTCAACAGAATATTTATTGTCATCATCAATCTTATTGGTACATTTTGCAACAAAATGCCTAATCTTGCCACATCCACAGAATAAAAATGGAATTTTACCTTTGAAAATCTTTTTTCCCTGTACAGATTTAAAGATATTAATTACATAAAATTATCCATATTTCCCACATCATGACTATGTTAAATGATGAAATTCTTATTTTCAATGAATATAACTTCAATATAAATCCCCTTTTCACCTGAAACGTTATCATCGATTCTTATTTCATATGTTATGAGGGAACTATGTAGGTTATCTAGTGTCGGCGCTTTCTAATCATTATCATCTAACATTGAAACTTTTGTATTGAACATTGATGGATGTTTACTGAAGAAAATTTTTACAATATTTATATATTAAATGACTTGTCCAATACCCCACATGTATTCCACGATAAAATTTACCCTCTCGAAGAATGCATCAACATTCTCATTGGGGTTCATTATGAGATCCTCATACTTGTTCCACAGAACCTGCAGCTTTTCATCCCAGACTTCTATGTCACTGTCATAAATGTTCATCAATTTCCCCTCATAGCATGTGATTTTTTATTGGAAATCAACTTCTTATAAATTTCATTTGATAGTGATCTGCATAAACATATATCACATTAGCATCAATATCCAATCCCTTCATTCAACTTATTATAAAGCACCAATATAGATGTTATCTAATATTACATGCATAGCAGTTGTGAAGATATCCATACCTGATGATCGGAAGAAGTTCTACTTATGTTTCTTCCACATTTGAAGTTTATTTCAGTCGAATATCTTAAATACTTTATGATTGACCACCATTAATTCTTCTTCTTAGAGAGAATAATTGAATTTCATCATCTCCCTATGATACCGATTGTTTGGTCCACTAGGAAGAATACCCAAAGAGTGGGGTGGGTGAATCGGTGCTTGAAAATATTGAAAAAATATTTCCCCTTCAGATGTTATTTGGTTGTTAGAAAAAAAATAATTTTCAGTATTTTTCTTTTCACTGTGGGAATATTATTTAAATGAATCCTGATACATAACAATTTTTATTTGGTTTACCCTCACTGGTGTACAGCCATGTAGAACAGAACAAAAATGTGAAGATGTGGCAAATTTACTATTGATCACTACCAATAAACTATATAATGATCTGACAAGAACTTCTATACCCAGGTTTGCTACCTTTACAAGTTTTATGTTCTACTTACTACATTTTAAATGGTACCTCCCTATGCCGTTTTCTTTGGATCCCTGCCAGCAGAAAGAGTCACCAACTTCTAATTCCCTTGATCACTACTCTTGGAAAGTAATCCTTTCATATTTTATAGACATGTAGGTCACATCATTTAAGTGAATTCCACCATCTACACCTATTGGTAAATACTCTATTAAATTTATTTTTTCACCCACATATGATGTTCACCAAATCATGTACTATTATATACCGACCAATACTTTCATAAAATTATTTGATGCTTCTACAATCCTCATTGAGAAAATGATGAAACAAATTATTTTCTATCAAACTAATTATCAGATTTGGTTCCCAGAACGTCTCCTCCACGTACTCTTAGCACCTATGCTAATAGCCATTATTCTATGGCCTCTCTATGCCTTTGTTTTCGTGTACTAACTCTACATACCGACTCATTTAACTTGATCTGTGAATCACCATTTGTACATGAACGGTTATCTATTCGAATAATTCCATAACATATACACACCATCTCTCCTCCACATAACATAATTCATTATCTGCATAACAAAAATCCTCCTCTACATATGACATCAATTTTCGGTTTGAGTTCCTTGCATGAACCATCGAGGAAGTTAATTCAATGTGAACCACTTTTCTTTATTGCAATCCTCCTCGCAAACCACTAAAGGATTTCACTGAGTTTATGGAGCATATAGATGTTACCTAATGATATTTTATCTCACTTCTAATTGGTGGGATTATATCACTTAATATAGGAAGCGATATCTGCAAAATCAGTAATCCATGACATTCCAAACCATTATTCACTACCACATCCACCGTATATTGATACCCCTACCATGAAATGCACCTATTCTTTGAACTGTTTTCCACGGAGGTCCTCATACTACTGTTTCCCTTATGTAGATCCATTTGTTCTTCCATATTGAGAACCATCACACCTTCAGATTACAAGAAGACATTCGCCACAAACTGTCTTCATGAACCATTATCGGTTCCATGAATCACCCACGCATACTATTATCGCATCCTGGTACATGAATGAGAACTCTTCCTGGACAAGGTAAGTGGTCCTTGTATTTTTATCCATGTATCTACTCGTTTTTCAATTTTTTTCATTTCTCTTCACAATGTTTAGTATATATGATGAAAACATTACATTACCGGACACAACTTCTCGAGTTTGAGGCCCAATGGTTTGGAATGAACATTGAAATTACACCACCATAAAAACCATCATTCGGAAAATTACAACCATACTCATTCACTATCATCGCTCCCTATCAGGAAATAAAATAACACTCAAAACATTCCTATAGTACACATTGAGGTATTTCTACAAATCATTTTTTTAATTTTATATGTTTTTACAATGAACTTGATTTATGATCCCTTGTATTTGATGTAATTTGTTTTTTAATAAACTATGACACAAAATAATAATTCAAAATTTAATAAAAAAACATTTAATAGTTAAATAATAAGCACTTAATTAATTACATTATAAATAAACAACAAAGCACATATAATATACAAATCACACATGAAATTTATAGAAACATAATTGGAGAATATCCCATTAACAAAATAATAAAGAATGTGTTTTCCAATTCCAATGTATCTTTCATAATTATAAAACTAAAAGAAATAGGAATATAAAATATATAATTAACTAGAGTTAATTTGAGCACCATTTTATAAATTAATAAATAAAATTTTAGGAATTATGATTCTTTTCTTAATACATATAGATAAAGATATTTATAAAACTCTTTTTTTACTAGAAGAAATATTGTCATTGGGCTCATAATATCTATTATGTGACATAAAATGAAATTTAAAATTGATTAAGATGAAAATGTAATATTAATTATGAAATAAATTTATAAAAATTATGACTTTAAAACATTTTTAGTCAATCATTGAATTATAAAATTTAATATGTTTTATTTTGTAATGATAATAATAAATTCAAAATATAGTTTCAAATAATAACGGTAATAGTATTAATATAATGTATTACTAACAATGGTATGAGTAGACAAATGAAATTCATTAAAATAAAATAATAATATGAAAAATAATGTTATATTGAAAATATCGTTCTTTATGTTGAATTTGTAGAGAAGATGTTATATTTTAACCAAAAATCCACCCACCCACCATGGGTAGTCTAGTGCAACTACTGCTTATGTGGTAACTGGACAAGCCTTCAGTGAGAGAGGGATTGGTTACATCTATCCATGTAAGCCAGTAGGAATGGTAATAGTTCCCACCATGTTCTATTATGGAGCCATTTTATGAACCCATGTAGCTCTTAGATAGGATGGGTCGAAGACCTCAAAACCCTTGTGTACATATATTTGTGTGAGTGTTTGTGATTTTGTGAGGATGTTACCATATCTTGAAAAATAAGGAGTCACTGGAACTCCTCATGGTTCAATGTGTTATGAATTTTAATATCGAAGGATTTAACATTGGTTTTCCATTATAGTTCATGTTGATATTAGTCGGTCACATATTTTCGAGTTGTCTTCATCCATGTTAATCTTCCCCATATTTCCAAATAATAAAAACACTCATTACTGATGTGTTATTCTTCTCTACCATCATAAATTTATTCATCATGAGTTCCCACCCAACTATGAGTCCAATAATAATTACATAAATATTTTATAAAAAATAACCCTAATTATTTATCAAGATGATTGATATCAAATTTTATCCATTCAAGGCTTCGAAAACATGTTATATATAATATATATATATATAACTTTATCAGGATGATTTGTTTGTAATTTACACTAACTAATACCCTTACCCATATATTTGTTTCATTGTATTGAAATATCTAGTATAATCCAACATAAATCAAGAATGGAAAACTTCAATTTGATGTCTGTTGTTTTTATAATCAATCAAGGGTAATCCAACAAAATATTAAAAACTATCTAATGAATTTCATTGATAAAAACTAAATCACAATGAAAATTCAACACTGAAAATAAATAATGTGAAAAACATATATAAAAAGATTTTATATATAAAAAACTCATATTTCCCACCCAAACAACCAAACAAAACATTAACTTCTTATATTTCCCATGTTTAAAAACCAGGTTCTTTGATTCATCCTTTTTAAAATTTAATAGGAGGGATGTATTTTTTTAAAATAATTTATATATCTATTGGTATATATAATTATTCCCAAATTCTATACAAAAAGGATTCATGTATTTAGAAATTTTAATCCAATATTATGTTATTAGAAAACTAGGTTTTTGTTTTCTTCAAACATTGATTTCAATTATATCTCTTGCAAGGACATAATTTGAAATTAAGTCATTTATATTTTTCAATACATATGTGTGTGTGTTAAACATTCATTAAAAGGGGGGTTAATGGTAGGAATAATTATTACATGATTTTAAATAATCCATTTTAAAAAAATAACAACACATTTTTTATTTATTTATTATCATTAAATTGGTTATTATATCATTTTTAAATTGGGATAAGTTTTTATTCTATGTAATCAATATATATTACCATATGTGAGTTTTATTTATAGAGTTTTTAAATTGATAAATATTTTCTTTTCATTTTTGAAATGTTTATATATGTCTATAAATGTATTTTATATTTAAGATTATTTATTCATATAAATATATTATTTACATTTCATGAATTTTTATTATAATAAATTGTTTATACATCAGTGAAATTTTTTTTATTTCATTTATATATATGTAATTCTCTAAACGAATAGATTTCTCTTAATTAAATGGTTATATATTTAATATGATAAATTTTCTACTAATAGAAGCAAAAAAATTATATTTATCTATCAAAGTAATTAATGTATGAAATTGAGATGTTTTTAATATATGAGTTAAATTAAAGGACCAATAAAATTGATTTTTAAATTTTTGGAACAAGAGAATCAAATGAAATGATATGGTTTAAGGGTAAATACATGTTCTCAAGTGTAAATTTTCAAACATTTGATACAAATATAATGCCATGTCGTTATCTAAATTACTATTTTCAATCATAAATTATATATAAATGTTAATAGTTCTAATTAGATATATCCCTAGAAGTACTAAAATTGATTAATATATTGTAAAATAAATGATGGAAAATGTATTATATATATTTTTTGAATATTTTTAAATTTTATTGAAAATATATTTCTATGTATTAATTTTATCATATTTTTTTTAAAAAAATTGTTTCAAAATAGATTTATAGTTTTAAAATTTATTTTTTTCTAAATATTTTTAAAACCCCTTTGTGAGGTTATTAAAGCTTAACTAATGAATCTATTTTTTAAAAGTTATAGTATAAATTATGTTGAGGATATATTCATATACGAAAAATGACCACATGAAAATATTTGAATAAATTTATGTACTTCTCTATTATATTGTATTATTATTTTCAAATTCTCCAAAACCTAGATTGAAAAATGTTCTAGATTATATATATATTCTGTCTATATAGTTTTTTATTTTATAAAAAATAACCCAACATTAATATATAATAAATCTATAATCACATGATACGTTTCAATATATTTTTTATTAGAGATATGGTCTTCATAATTTTGAAAAAATAGAACTAATAAAAAATTTACATATGACTCCATATTTAAATTCATTTCCTTTAACATTTTCAGATTGATAGTAAATGATCATGAAAAACTATTTTAACAATTCAAATGACTTAATAAAAAATATAATTTTTAAATCTCATTAAAATTATTTTGATCCAAATAAAATCCATCGAATATATGGTAATTGTCTTTAAAAGAAATCTAAAAAAGGTTATAAACTTTAATTCATTCAGGTATCCGTTTTTGTCTATTTTTTATTGTGAAAAAAATCCATATTATTAATGTCATGGAATATTTTGTGATGTTATCATCAAAATATTTAATATCTCTAATTATATTGAGTATTTAGTGTACTCTATAGAAGCTATAGAAGAGGGTGACCATTGCGCATCCTATATGTGTCATGCTTTGAGTTTTATTTTATATAAAATATTTGAATGCATTGAAATATTGCAAGATAGTTTAGTATGATAAATTTATAATGAGAACATAAACTCATATTTCTATAAACATTTTACCCCTAATACATCTATCTCAATATATTATTGATGTTTACATAAGATTGATATAAATTTAGAATGTCTTTGATGAGAAATAGATATCGAAGATCCTGAAACTGCAATGAGGATAAATTTGATTGAAATAAACCTTAATTCTCATGACAATATCAAACATAGAAGATTCTCGTGATGTTTTAAATTAATTATTAAAATTGAATATTTAATAATTAATAATAAAAATAAATTTGTTTTTGTATGAACAATATGGTTGCAAGAAGTTGTTGGGTGTCTGTACGAACAAATTATAAGGGTATAATTCATTATCGGGGGAGAATGTAACAAATAATATATATAATTTTTATAAAACATTATTTAAAAATTTTTAAATAATTTTTTTTTGAAGAAACAAGGAAATATTATTTATATTTCACATATATCATTACATTCTTACCAATGTTGAAACCTAGCTAATTTATTAACTTCACAATAAGATGTAGAAAAATAACTGGAGTACCACCTATTTACAATATATTGCTGAATGTGTATCCCCATTCCCATGAATATTCCTAAATTAGAAAATTGGTTGAAAGAATAATAAAATATTCTATGAAAAATAGGAATGTAGACCACCATTATTGGAAGTAAGAAATGATCATCATGGAATATAGATATTCTTTGAAAAAATTTAGATTCATGTATTTATAAGATTATTATTTATCATTGGAATTATATATATTAGGATGATAGTATACATTAGCAGAGTTAAAAAGAAAATGAAAATAAAATTAAGATTATAACATAAAATTTAAATTGATATAAATTAAAGAAAATTTAGACTTGAAAGTATTTTCAATATATAATAAAGAAAAAAATTTAATATCAACAATATAATAATATTGATATCAATAAACATAAAATATTGTTTCAAATAATAATCATAATAATTGAAATATCAAGTAATTTTAATAAATTCATGACAAACCAAATTATTTTTTAATAATATATAATTGTATTTAAATAAAGGTTACATAGATAATTTTGTTTTTTATATTATATTTGTTTTAAAAATATTACCTTTTAATAAAATTTGTCTACCAAAAAAAGTAATCTAGTCCGACCATTACATACGTGGGACCTCTCCAAGACATCGGTGAGAGTGATTCCATGTACAACTAGATTTTTATGCTAGTAGTCGTGGGTGTAGTTCCCATTGAGGTTTGGAAGGGATCCACATTTTGGGCCTCCTTTACCTTATCCAGAGGTTGAGATAAATCCCTCATTGCCCATGGGTATTTCTTTTTTGTGTGTCTGTGATTATGATTTTAGGAGTGAGCTACTACACCTTGAAATTTTAGGAGCCACCATTTCTCTTGATGTTTCGATGTTGGGTGAGAATTAAAACCATATGAGTAAATATTTGTTATCCATTTCAGTACAATTTTATATGATCTTTTCACTAATTTTGTATTTTCTTAGTCCCTTTTCATATTACCAACTTTTTAGAATCAGTAAAACCCTTATTGTTGATGTGTTATTTTTATCCTCTTTCGTATTGTTCTTCAACAAGAAACCCATATCGACTACGAGTCTTGTAAAAACAAAATTAATAATTTATAAAATATGAACAAAACTATTGAAAACTAGAATTGATATATTTTTTTTTCCTTTCTAAAATTTTACATCAAGTAATGTCTAATATATATATATATATATTTATATATTTATATAACTCTATCATGATGATTTATTTATGATTCACACTAATGAAATCCATATAACATTATATATTTCTTGTGAATTTTCATACTCTCTAATAAGCCAAATTTCAGTAATGAATGAAAATTACAATTAAATATATTTATATATATTATATTTATCATCAAACGTGGGATAAAAAACTCATGGCCAAAACCAAGAATGATTTTATTTTTCAAAAATGAATGTAGTGTTCAAATTCATCAAAAAAAATTAATTTGAAATAAATATATAAAATAATAAATTTTCTCATCCAAATGACCAAATAGACACTCAACCTCTTTAATTCATTAAGTCAAAAAATGTCAGTTTTTATTTATCAATTAAAAAATTTATTATCAGGGAACTATTTGTATGGAAAATTAACTATATATATATATTAACAAAAGATATAATAAAATAAGGTTAATAATTTTAAAATTTCATCAAGACGGTGTTTTTTGAAAAATATGTTTTTAATTTTCGTTCATACATTTATTTCAATAATAACCCTTTTCAAGGAAGCATCAGAATTATAGTAATTTATATATTCATAAAGAAATATATATATTTATATATATATTATGAATTATTTAAATTGGTATTAATGTTTTGATGAATTATTTGGTGATTTTAAGTAATCCATTTAAAAAATTAAAAAACCATTTTTCTGTTATTGTATATATTTAAAATATTTTAACAAATAAATTCTATCTAAAATTTTATAAAGTATTTATTTTATTTATTAAATATAAGTTATCATGTCTCATTAATATTTAAATAACGTTTCGAATGATAAAACATTTTATTTTATGTTTTCAATATTTTTATGTACCACAATGTTATTAATATTATAGATATGTATGTCATATAAAGATATTTTTGACAATTCGTTAATTTTAAGTATAATAATTTGTTTTAATATCTATGATATTATGTTTATGTTTTTTATATATAAGTATATACAAGAAATAATGGATATTTACTAACAACTATTACTTTCTTACATATAGTGGTTTTTATTAATGTTATTTTACTCCTAGATAAAATATTGATAAATCTAAATTCTTGAACCAATAAAAATTTCAATTGATAATAAATATTGATTATGAATTGAATTAATAATTTAATATATAAAAAATTAATTGTATATTCAATAATGGGTGTGTATTGGATATATAAATCTCGTTGATGCACCAAGAGGTGTCTTAAGATAAATCAGTTTTCCAAATTAAATATGTTTATGGTGTATACCTTCCCATATAGTCAGCATTCCTAGTCTGAGGTCAATATGTTATAGATATCTCGATTTATGATATCATAATTTATAATATTTAGTATTTCCCTAATTTATAATCAAATTATTATTATCAATGGAATACTTGCATTGATATTTTCCATGGTTTCATTTCATTATAGTATAACTAAATAAATGGAATTAATTTTCTATTATTTACCATTTAATATCGATTATTCCTTATTTACTTAGTATTGATTCTACTACACATTATCCTTAATTATAAATTTATCCAAGCTTTTTTTCATTACTATAGGTTTAGAGAGATAATTCTTTGAATTAGTTCAATGATGCCGAATATTTTGCTTTATTATGCTTTATATTTTGTTACATACCTATAATGGGTATCATTTATGTATCTATATCACCATGACTACTAAATTTATTAGTACATTGGGATTAGAAACCATGTATCTATTAAAATGTAATAATGTGACCAAATTCTCTGTAAAATTTTATTTTTCATCATTACAGTTTAGGGAAATGAAACATGATTCTTTTTTAAGGCAGTAGTCTATGAACACACAGACATTGAAATGTCATACAACTTTATATGGGAGTGAAACAAGGTGTTTAATTGTTACTTAATTAGAATAAAAAATATTATTATGAAAATGATAACAATTTCAATATACATTAATAAGAAAAATATTTTTGGAAATTTAATATACACCAGAAATGAAATTTGGGAAAATATGTACTTACATAGATGACTTATTCATTCCATGTAGGAATTTATGGGAAGTATTTTCTTAGACTACAATATTTAATCAAATATATTATATTAGTGAATGAGTAATATAAGATATAGAATAAGGGTATATTTTCAATTTGAAAACTTTTTGTATTTCTATTTAAGGGTTATAGAGACGATGATATTATAAGTTGTTAGAATAACATTTTGTTAAATAATAATTCTTAATATAGGTAGGGTACATGTTTCACATGTCCAGGGTTTCCAAAAAATGAATAATAATTGAGTAGGGATTTATATGAGTTTAATATCATTTGAACCAATGAAATATAAATAATTTTAAAATTATTTATACATTATTATCGCATTATTTATTAATTTCTAAATGTTCAGTTTTTCCATTGTTAGTTGTTTTTTAACTAATGTATGTCATGTTAATTCTATTTTTCCCATTATTCTATAATTTTTACATACTAATATTAAATAATAAATCCATTTTATCATATAAATATTCTACATGGATGAATAATAAATTTTTACAATTTCACATGTTATGTATGCAAACCTGATTATAGAAAAATTATGTTTTTATGTTTAATGAATATGTGTATGGAAAATATGTCAAAATAATTTAATATAATGTTATTATTATATTAATATATAATTAATTTATATTTTAATGAAATAGAAAATGACATTTTTTAATATATTATTTAATTTAAAATACAAAATAGACAATTTTATTTCATACCATTAGTTATGTCTTTACAATTTCAATAATATGATTTCTAAATTAAATTTGTTTTCTAAATTGTATATTTTAAAAATATTACACCTATTTGAAAATATAAAATATTTTTATATAATTTTGGGACATTCTTATAGTATCATAAAATAGAGAGTTTTGTAAAAATTGTATTTCCATCATTCACCTAAAGAGAAATTATGGTAGAAAATTTTAAAAAAAATATTCATATGATATTATTGAAATTCTCCGTCCAAATATAAAGTTAATAAAAAATATAAAACTAGAGTTTAACCCATAAAAATCATGAATAAATTCTCTTTAGATTTCACATGATGTAATTGTCTTGGGATATTGAATTTACCGACTATTGTAGTGTCTCTGTTATTATAATATCATTAAAAATATAAATTAATGAATTCATTTTACTATGAATTTTGATCACATGAACTAAAAATAATTTATACTTTGGATAAAAATTGTATTTTATTTCTTGACCATTATATATCAAATGAAGGAACATATAATGTTATAGAAATTAAAAAATATAAAAATAATATAAAATATGACTCATTCAAGATGAATCATGGTGACATTTTTTAAAAAATTTTATTAAATTCAATAAAAACAAATAATAAAATTATTTAAATTTTAAATAATATCAAAGATAAAGCTCATGCACTGATAATATTGATAAATTTACCTAACAAGTGGATATGCACCCCTATCATCATTATAGATTCATGTGATGTTTATAAAAAATCTCTAAATGATTATGTGGGAAATTGATGGTTTATTAGAAGGGTCTACATTTTTATGATGAGGATATAAACCTAATAATTAAATTTAATTTAAATCATCTTAATCAATATATAAATATATTATTAAGGATTCAAAAATAGTTGGAAGTGATGGTGAGACTAATAATGGTGAGTAAATGGACCAACATTCTTGATGGATCATGAAGTTGTAAAAGAGAATTTTGTTTTTTTAAATAAAATAATAAAGGTAAATATGATAATTAAGAAAACTAGAATAAGTATTATCCATTTTGTGAGGTTACATTTTAATATTTCAAAATAAAAATAAACATTATAGTAGTGTATCCAATGTTTAAATATGAGAAGAAATATTTTGATAGGAGGAGAAAATTCATGATAATCATGAAAAAAAAACTAGGATGGTTTCAAAATATATATCTACTAAAAAAAGAAGTAAATAAATATTTATATGAGAGGGATAATATAAATTTTATGGATACTTCACCAAATGTAACAAATTCTATCTATATAGTATCTGCTAATTAATTTCATGATTATTATAATATGACTAATGATGAATTGTTTAAGAGTTACTAAATTCATGAACCTACTATTAATGAACTGAATGATAAATTAAATTATTAAAGAATATTAATTATTTACAGTTTATAGATTATTATATATTTTTACTGAAAAAGAAACGATTGATATACTATTTAAGAGATTAAAAATTTAAATTTAACTAAGGTGGTTATTAAAAGAGAATTTGATGGTTTCACTAAATGAAATGAATATCCCGATTGGGTTTTTCATAAAACAGATTTTCCAATTATTGGAAATTTATTTGGTTATTGAATTGGTTAAAAATTTAAATACAAAATATCTTTTCCTTATTATTAATCCAATAAATTGACCCTTAGTATGTACTAAATTTTGAAAACCCTATATGGGGGAATTTAATATTAACCTAAAAGGCCTATATTTATACACTTTATTAAATAAAAACTATAAGTAATTGTGACAAACATATTTGGATTCCAATGAAATTATTCTCTATCATTTCTAGACTGCTAAGGATAATGCTACAAAATTATCTCCTTTCTATGTAAATGTAGTTAACATTATTTTAAATATCAATTAAACTAATATTTTTTCTTGACAGATGGAGTTATATAATCATGATTGGAGACTTATCATGATTTACGATTCTAATGATGTTTAACGGTGGGAATCTCAAATTTATAGATAATAGTAAATGTAAAATAATATGAAATTGTAAAATCAACAAATTAAAATCAACTCATAATTGCATAGATTTATTTTTTGATGGTTTAAGGTATAATTTTCATAAAATAAATCAATTATGTATTTATTTATTTATTGTAAAATTTGAATATAAATCATTAAATAGTGACGACCTAGACCCAGATTCTACTAAACGGGTGCCTCGAGCCATGTGGGCTGCATTTCCGCACGTGCCTCTTCATGAACATCGGAGGCTACCGACTAGTAGTGAATAACTAGGGTGTGTCTCTGAGAATAATATTCCTTCACTATAAATTATTTTCACAATGGAAGGAATGTAAATGAATTGTAATCAATAGAAGAAATATAAACAAATAGCTGAAAAAAATTGATGCAATAGATAAGAAATAAATAATAATAACATTATCAACTAAACAATTATAATGTCATGTCATGTCACTAGAAAAATGGGAACCATGCATACAAAGCAATATGGAAAACAGTTTCTACCATGTAAAAGGAAAAAAATTCTATTCCAGGAATCCTGAGATCCTTATCAGTCATCTACTATCAAACATCTTCCTATCTGCACACAATCATGAAATGGAAGCAGCTTGCTTCCCTTTTTGAATTCCTACTACGATGTAATCTACATCGGGTACCAAACACCACCAGGAGAGGGTGTGGGATAAATCTTAGTGGTCCTCCCCAATTTTATATATAACATCCTGACCGTGTAATAGAATATAGAAATGTGCAGGAATTCATATATAATGTAAAGAAAGCATTACAATATAACATAATAACCACGTACCGGCTTTATCCATCATCTGGTGTCTGATCATTTAACTAGTTGATTAATTAATCAATTTCTATTTAATTTCTAATAGGTTACATGAAGCATATGCAACACTGACATCACAAAATGATAGTATAAGTAGTGATGATCCCAAGAGGTAACATGGCTACTAGTCAATGATTTCTAGTGAGGGAGTTCTGGGTCTAAAACCAAGGTAATGTGTACTCACAGAAAGCTAATTATGTAGTATCTGAGTCTAGATAAGGGGTAAGAGTATAATCCAAATAGAATAATCCTAGAAATTCCAATATAAGGATCTTATTGAGTCCAAGGTGATCAACCAAGGAAAAACAAGGATATGAAATGATAGGTCCCTATTGTATTTCACTACGGCACCTACTCGTCAATTTTGGTTCCAAGGAGTGTATCTGACGTATCTAGTAATAAATAAATTGACCCAATAGTAGTATACTGGGAATTCAAGGAAAAAACATGAACATATGTGTATTTTTGTATCAACCTATGAAAACCAAATCCTTGAACCGAAATGGGGATCTCGAGGCGCAAGGTATTCTTCTATCAGAATCCAAGGCGAGCTCAAGTAAGTCCATTCCTATTTGATATTGTAATGATGTAATGATTACATCTGGTTCAAGTCCTTACTACCATTAGTGTGGATAGGTAAATTAAATTTGAATACATTTATTTATTGGTCCATTCCTTTTCTTCCATTAGTGTGAATAGGCCAATTAGTAGTTCAAGCATTTAATCAAGTCTTTGTTATCTATTATGGCACCATCAATTATTGAGGTTCACTCAGCCAATTTCTTTCTACATGGAAATGGGTGATACGAACATGTAACCATTATTTAATTTCTTTAATTATGTCCGAGATATATACATAGTATACATTACATTTTACATTTCACATTTCACTTTTAATAACCCTTTTCAAGAACATTCCATAGGAGGTTCAAGTGGTGAGAATACATGTTACATGACATTATGCAATTCTTAGTAATTAGAAACCATTTATGATAAAATAATTACCTTTATAATGGTCAATTAATGGAACACCCGAATGGATGATCAAATGTGAGGAAACACTAATACCAAATTTTGGAATATCATTCAACATGAGTTTGATTGAGTTATAGGTTGATCCTCTAACAACTAATCACATATTTGGAAATATCATAACCATGCGATTCTAACAAAAATAATCATGGCATGTTAATTTCTGAAACAATTTCAAATGAAGCTAGTGGGGCCCACATGTACATTCCAAAAAAACGAACCTAGGGGATGAGTTATAGACTACGCAACATAGGGTGGTACGACTATTCTCCTCCAGTATCGACCATTTATTTTCCTCAGATCTAATTATATCTATAAAATAGTGAAAATGATCAAATAGAGATATCTTGGATGAGAGTAAAAGATAAAAATAATGTCTAAAGGGGACTTGAGTGCATACTGTTGCCCATCCAACATGATGAACAAAAACTCAACCAGAGGTCAGATGAAGGATATATATTTATTATATGTTTGGATCATCAAAATGCTCCAAAATAAGAGAGAACTTGGTTAATCCTGCATAAAATAAAATTATAGGGGATATGGGAGGTTTAATAGATCAGTAAGGTAATTTTAGACATTTTTAAATGGTTTTTATCCTGCACATGGTTTGTCCGCATTGTTTTTCAAACAGTGCGCAAACCGTGCTAGATAGTTCTGCCTGAAACTGAGAAAAAGGGGTGTTCACACGGTTCGGCGGCATGGTCGTGCACAATTTGGGTAAGGTTCCACTGTTCCAAAAAAAACTATTTTCTGAGTTAGGCAAACCTTGATCTAACCATTCACAAACCATGTGAGTTGGCATATTTTCCCAAAAAGTGGTGTTCTGAGCTCCAATCAATCTTTAGATGCTCTCATAATCTTTTCTTGATCATTATGAATCAATAAAATGTATGATGTAATGAGTAAGATAGAAAATTTAAGGATCCATACCAATGTAAAAATCCATGTTATTACAATCTTCTCCCCATAATAGAACACACCACCTAGTTCTCCTTCCATGGGTTAGGAAACACTATATGAGTTCAATGCAATTCATTGAGAATATAAATCAGATTTAATCCCCCAAGTCTCATCCTATACTTAGCAGTGTATCCATAACACCTATACAAGAGAAATTTTCTTGGCTTAGAGAACCTTTGTGCTTTGGTCAATGATTCATACTGGATACTCCTCAAAGGTGAAATCATCACCAAACTAAAAGTCCTCAGGATCAAATATATGATACGGGTCATCATGATATTAGAGAAGTTTTGATACATGAAATATGTTGTGCATGGAATGATACCTCTGGGTAGTAGTAACCGAAATGATACTGGCCCAACATTCTCTAGAATCTCGAATGGCCTGACGTAACAAGGTGGTAGCTTACAGTGATTCTGTAAGAGTCGGTGCCATAACATGGTAGATACCCAAAGAAAAACAAGATCCCCAAAATTTTCCTCTAGAGGTCCTCAACGACGATGGACATATGATTTTTTTTCTAGAATGAGTAGTATTCATAAGCTTCAAGAACAAATTGACCTATTCTGAAGTCTTATGAATTGAAGAGGACCTCGTATGGTTTCTTCCCCTGCCTCTAGACCGCACAAGGTTGAACGACATGGCCAACCATATAATGCTTCAAAAGGATCCATCTGAATCGTCACATGGAAACTATTATTATAGGCGAACATGCTGAGAGAGGTATACTTCTCCAAAGAAGCTCTGAAATCATTGACACATGCACAAAGAATATACTCCAAAACTTGTATTCTCTGTTCCAATTGACAATTGGTTTTAGGGTGAAAATATATGCATAGAAGAACATGAGTTCCCATAGATTTATAAAAACCCTACAAGTACCATGAATTGAAACAAACATCCCGTATCTAAATGATAGTATATGGAAACCAATGTAGTTATATAATCTCATAGACATACTGTCTTCCAAGATCAACAACTATGAATATATCCTGAATAATATTTACATGGTATGATTTCATTAGTCAATCAATGACTACCTAGATAGAATCGCTACCCCTCGACGACATAGGTAAGATGAATACAAAATACATAGGAACATCTTCCCATTTCCATTTCGGGACTGGAAGTGGATTTGACAAGCATGTAGGTATATAGTTCTCATTATTCACCTACTGAAATCTAGAACTGCTAGTGATGAAGCCTACTATCTAACATTTCATTACAGGCCTCCAATACTAGAATCACATATCTAGATACATATTTTAGATTCTAGGATGAACTGCACATTTGGAATCATGGGACTCTTTCATAAACTCCTCTCTCACATTTGTAGGAACCCAGATACGTCCACATAGATGAAAGACATCATCTCTATCCACTGAACAATACTAAGGTTGGTTGTCTCTAGATATACACTCACAGAGAACCAAGCCTTCAGGATATGTAAACTACCTACTCATCACCTTATCAAGGATAGAATAGGTAACTATTAAGGCTAAGAGGAATGACTGCTCATGAGTATCATGAAACTATAGATGATGTTCAGAAAAGAGGACCATTAAATTCCATTCATCACTGGCTTCCTATACGGCATAGGTTTGAGTTTTCTGACTCAGTGCATCTATAACCACATTTCATTTAAAAGTGTATATTGAATCTCAAAACCAATGGATTGTAGATATTCGACCCTTATTCACTGTTGGAGGAACTAGTAATGTTGAGAAAACATATATTTGAAGCTCTTCTAATCTGTATACACCACAAAGGACTCACCAAAAAGATAATGTGTCCATGCACGTTAGGTGTGGACAATTGCAGCTATCTCGAGGTCATGCATCATGTAATTTCTCTCATGAAGACTTAATTACCGAGATTCATATGAAACAACTTTAACTTCCTACATCAACATTGCTCCAAGTATAATTCTTGATTCATTGCATAAGAAGATATAACTTTTAACAGGTTTTGTAATAATTAGAATATTTTTCAATAAAAGCCTCCCTTTCATCTCTTGAAAAGATTTATCACTTAATTCAGTCCACAATAACTTATCATACTTGATTTTAAGTCTATTAACAGGTGAAAAAAGACATGATAAGTCATGTATGACATGCCTATAATATCCATAGGGCCATAAAAAACTCTTGATATCAAACACGTTATTCAGCTGCTCCCTGGAGACTACAACACAATGCTTTTTAGGGTTAACAGATATTCTTGATTAAAAAATAATAATGCCCAAGGAGTTAATTTTTTCAACCCAGAAATCAAATTTATCAATCTTGGCAGAAATCTAATGCTTTCTTAGTGTACTAGGAACGATCTAAAGATGATTGAAATGGTTGTTACGAGTTCATGAATACAACAAGATGTTGTCCATTAATACCACGACAAAATAGTCCAAATAAGAATGGAAAACCCTATATGTCAAAGCCATGAAATTGGATGGAACGTTCGTATGATTGAATGACATAACAATCTACTCATTATGACCACACATTATAATGAAATTTTTATGAGGTATGTTTTATGGTTTTACTCGCACATGATGATAAACTGATCATAGGTCGTTCATAGAGAACACCATTCCTCATCGGAGTCGGTCAAAAAGATCATCTATTACAGTATGTGGGTAATAGTTCATGACCGTAAGATGGTTCAACTATTTGTAATCTATGCATAAATTTAAGGATTTGTCCCTCATCATAGAGAATAACATGGGTGAACCCCAAGACGATGTAATGGGACATATAATTTCATTGGCCTTTATTACCTCTATATTCTGCTTGAGCTCTTGATGCTCAGTAGGTTCCATCATGTACAGACGAATGGAAACTGGATATGATCTTCGAATAAGATCTTTTGAAAATTCTACCAATCTCTCAGGAGGTATTCTGTAAAAGTAATTAGGAAATATATCCCTGAAACAATCAACTACTAGATGGAAATCAGTTTTAGAAACCCCTGATCCCCTATAAAAAGATTTTCAATCTGGGTGGTCACCCCACCTTGACAATGATTCTTTGGCCCCTCTCTCCTAGACTGGACATCCCACTCACCTTTGAAAAGATAATTTCTCCTATATAGTGACATAAAATAATCCCTTCAGTGATAACAATATACAATGTCCTGAGAGTCAACCAACCAATCATTCCTGATAATCACATCAATGCTCGTCATCTCGATAACAATGAAATTCCACAAGAAAGAGTTACTTCCTGCCTCGAGGGGACAATCCCTGCACTGGCATATTCCCTATGTCTGTATTCCCAATGGGGTATCGAGGCCCATTACACCATAGTGATGTTGTATCTCTAGACTGAGACATTCCATAATAGATATATAAATAAAAGAGTTTGAATCACACATCTCAGTCTGTACCCAATTCTCCAGTAGATTTAGTATAGCAATAATGATTGTTTTAGTCTAAATGTGGAACATGATAGTGGATCAAGTCAGTTTCATTCCTTACAGTCGATACGTGAGGATGAGTCTACTTGAATAATACATCATACTAAAGATGGTATTGCAGCCTCATCCACGCGTATCGACTCTAAGGAATGCAACTGACTTGATCCACTATCATGTTCCACAATTTGACTAAAACAATCATTACTGCTATACTAAATCTACTAGAGAATTGGGTACAGACTACCATGACCATGACCTCTGCATCTAGACCTTCCAATTCTACTCCAACTTCTCTCCTGAATTGGAGAAAATTAACTCACTCCTGAAGGTGGAGCTGAAGATGATTCTTTTCTACTCGAAGATGGTGGGAAGGTCCTGAAATATAAATGATGTTGAGGCATACGACCACAATACCAGCACTCCATAGGGTCTGTATCACACTAGGTCTTCTTATTCCCTAGATTTCCACTCTGATGACACACTATAGAGCAATCAAAGATAATACTCTGGTTTCCACAACCTGATCAATAAACCTCAAGTGGGATTTTCCTACCACCGGACTAACTATTGGCCTGAAATGGCACTGATCCTTTAAACCCAATACATGATACGTCCTTCAAGATACACTCAGTGATAAGGGAATAATCAAATATTTCATATAATGTTGAATGGATAAATACATTCACCCGAGATCATA
The DNA here is from genome assembly GCA_963277665.1 of Viscum album. Classification (NCBI taxonomy): domain Eukaryota; kingdom Viridiplantae; phylum Streptophyta; class Magnoliopsida; order Santalales; family Viscaceae; genus Viscum; species Viscum album. The sequence continues at coordinate 1,075,908,395 of OY728150.1, forward strand.
TGGCATAATGAATCCTATCCTCAAAACATTTATCACTCGAAAGCTCATCACCTGCTAGAAGTGGTGAAAAGCCCTGTAAATCAGTGAAACATGTTTAATATTACATAACTAACATAGAACCATGATCGATATGCCTGAAACATTAGGCACTGTCATCTCATAGTGACTTTGAATCACCATCCCCTAAAAAAGTAGGAGGATGCTATTGCCAGAACCCACTGGTCAGATCATCCATCATAGTTGCAATCTTTAGAAGACAAATCAAGGACTACATCACAACTAAGAATATATCATGTACATGGTCATCATTGCCCATATTAGTTTTTGTAGTCATTGCCTCATGTGGAACTAATGGATGTAAGAATGGTGGCTCAAGGCCCACCATGTCTGCAACATGGTCATCACCACCCTCTTTGTGAACAACATGAGGACATCGTGTCAGAATAGGTTGATAAATTCGAAGCACACACCATAGAACAAGATTTGAATCCAGATGATAGCATAACTAATGGAAGCTGAATGAATGAAAACTCACTACATAAGACATACTACTCTAACTACTAGATTATATATATAGGTATCGGTAAGTGCTCAAGTATATGTGATATGTCATTTTTCAGTTAATTATTATGTTTACAGATTTACCTTTCATAAACATGACAAGGAAGGATAAAGATGTGCAACAAATTCATTTTAGGTTTCAGGATTCACTTTATAATAGGTAGTCTTTTCCTATGAATTAGTTCTCATACTGTTATCACCAAAAATGATTCCCATTTACATATAGCATAATTGGTTTACATGATAAATTACTCATCCCAACCCATGGGGGACCATACAAATCATGAATTTAGATAGGAAGTAATTATGTTGAAGTCATTGTAATACAGGTACAAGAAACTATCACAACATCAGTCGACAGTCACATTCATATCAAGCTATGAAAAGCTATGAAATGCACCTATATGGAATAGAAATATGTATGAAATGTGAATTATAGTTTCCATTGATGAGGAATTTTTCAATACACCATTCCCTCATATCATCTGTACAATGATGAAATAAAATAAAAAGTTTATTAATCAATAACACCACACAACATGTGACTCACCCAACGATGAAATAATATCAACTATTATGGTCAAAATAAATCAACAAATTTCATTTTTTATTTAACATGGATTTTACCCTAATCATGTGTTCGTGACACCCGAGAACAGCCTATGACCAAGTCCCATGAGTTCCAATTTTCCAATCTATTATCTAAAAATTGTAAAGGAAGAAAAAAACCACTATTGAAACCACTTTGAGATGAATGAGACTTGAATGCCACTTAATGGGTACCTCGAGCCCGGTGGGCCCCATGGCCTCATGCACATACTCCTTAATGCTAGGGGATGACAACTAGAAGCGAGGGACAATGGTGTGTTTGTGGGAAGATTATTCCATCATTAACAAGGTTTAACACAACAGAATGAATGTAAATGAATAGTAATCAATGGGAGAAATATAAATAAATAGAAGAAGAAAACCGATTCAATAGATATGCTAGAATAACAATAACTATATCAACTAAAAAATTACAATGTAATGTCATGTCACTATAAAACTAGAAACTATTTATACAGAAAATAGGAAATACATGTTACACAATTTGAAAGAAAAAAAATTGCACCAAACATCCCGAGATCCTACTCAGTTATCTATAATCAAGCTTCATCCTATCAGCACAATAACATGTATTGGAAGCTTCATTCTTCCATTTGTCAATATGTTCAACCATATAGTGTACTCCAGTTATGAAATTTATCCTGAAGAGGGAGTGAGATAAATCTCAGTGGGCCACCACCAACGTTGTCTATAACATTCGGTCTGTGTAATGAAATATAGAAATTTTCAAGCATGCATATTTAATGTAAAGAAATATGTTTAAATACAACTAAATAAAAAAGTACCCGCTCTTGTCCTCTACTATTGTATAAACATGTAACCATTTGATTAATTAATCAATTTCTATTTTATTTTAATAGGTCACATGAGGCATATCCAAACATACATAACCTCATGATTGTATATGTAGTGAAGGTCACAAGACATTACAAGGCAACCAGAAAATGATATACAAGGAGGGAGTTCTAGGGTAAACAAAGCTAACATAAACTCACAGAAATATAACTCGGTAGTATGTGAGTCATGCTAAGGGGTAATAGTGTAATCCATGGAGCTTAATCCAAGGAATTACACAATCGGGTGCCGATCGAGTCCAAGGTGATCGGGCAATGTATTACTGGGCTAAAAAAACAGGGCCCTATTTTCTTTCACTGTGGAAACTAGTTGTGAAGGCTATATCCAAGGATTGTATCCGAGCTATCCGATAATATAGAATGAGACCCAATGGTAGTATACCAAGCATCCAAGGAATAGACAAAAACCAGAGTCTAGGTTGGTATCAACCTAAGAAAATTTGATCCTTGAATTGGTACGGGGTTCATGTGACCAACGTAATGTCCTCTCAAAATCCAAGGAGAGATCAAGTGATTCCATTTCTACTTAATATTGTAATCATGTAATGATTAAATTTTGCTCATTTATTCTCTTATATTAGTGTGGGTTGGTCATGTAGAGTTGAAACCATTTATTTATTGGTCCAAGACTTGTCCTCCATTTATGTGGATTGGCCAAGTAGTGTTTCCACCAATTAATCAAGTCTTAATAAGTCGGTATGGAATCTTCAATTTTTTAAGTTCACACTGCTACCTTCCATCAATATGGAATGGGGTTCTACTAAAAAGTAACCATTATTAAATTTCTATAAATAAGTCCAAGTTATTTACTATGTATTCTTTCCATTTTTCATTTCATATTTCATGATAAATAACCATTTGGGTGAACATACCTTAGGTGGGTCAAGTGGTGAGAATACATGGTACATGCCTATATGAAATTCATATTAATAACAAGAAATTTACGATAAAATACTCACATTTTGAATATTCATGTAAAGGCACACCCTAATGGTGGCTCAAACTTTCTGAAACACTAAAACCATATTTTGGAAAAACCGTTGACAAGAGGCAGATTGAGATGTGGGTGTAACCAATAAACACTAATAACATATTTTTAAATATCATAAACATAAAACTATAATTAGTATAATCATGGCCTGTTAATTTAAGAAAAGGCTTCCAATGAAACTGATTTTAATCACACAAACATTCCAAAAACAAATAACTTAAGGGATCAGTTATAGTTCCCCAACCTTAGGGTTGAACTAGCCTTCTACAATGGTATCATCCCTTTATTTTACTTGGATTAGTGTAGATCTTAGATAAGTAGAAAATGATCACATTGTGATATCTAGCTTGGGAGTGAGTGAAAAAAATAATGACTAAAAAGGACTCGAGTATATACTTTTGTGCATCCAAAGTGATAAGGGGAAGCTCGATCTGATGCTGGAGGAAAAAGATCACTACATTCCTTGTGTGGATATTCAAAATTCTCCAAAATGATAAGGAATTAGGTTAATCTCTCATGACGTCTGATTAGGGAGGAATGGGGAGGATTAATTGATCATTACACGTATTTTAGACATTTTACATTAGGTTTTTAGCTTTTGCACTGCTGGGATTTATGGGTTTTCAAATCATACGAAAATCATGCAAAAATGGTTTATCCTGAACCTGGGACAAATGGGTGCTCACGCACGTTGGATGGATGGCCATGCACAAGCTGTCAAAGGTTCCACAGTTTGGAAAAACACAATTCACAGGGTTTGGAAAACTATGTGCTAATAGTGCGCAAACCCTATGACATGACATGTTTTCCCAAAAAAATAAGTTGTTCCAGGCTTCAAACAAGTCCATGAGACCCTCAGAACCATTACTAACTCATTTAATATATTTATAAAGTACAACATAAATATTTAGAAAAAAATTGAAGGATCCATTCTTATATTCAAAATTAGTTTTTTATAGTAATATTTTTTATTCTATTTATAACATTGTTTTTAACGATTAATAAATGAAAATTATTTTGAAAATTATTTAAATTATTTATTTTCACAAAAATGATTCATTTTAAAATGTGTTTCACCAATAAATATGGTGGTGTAATAAAATTATAAGAAATTATTATTTATAAAAAATTAAGAAGATAATTATATATTGTTTTGTTAAAGATCTCTCAAAACAAGAATTCCAAAATTAAAATGTATGAAATTCTTTTTGAAATGGTGAATCTTCACAAAAAATATTTATATAAAATAAAGGTGTTTCTACCTTATAAAATAGATTTCGTTCATATATTATTATTTATATGATGATTCATTAATTGTTTACAAGGAAACAATAATTTTAGTGGGATTAAGTATTAATATTTATGAATTTCTTGGGTATATTTTCTTGATCATAAACATAATGATTTAAAATGTTTAGAAAAATATAATATTTATTATTTTTCATAGTGGATATACCATTAAAATTTGAAAATTGATCATGACCATGAATTTGAAAATAATGATTATCAAACAGTATTATTAAAAAATGGTTGTAATCTCAACATATATACTCTAAGAACTACTCAAAAAAATTTAATTTTATTGGAATAATAAATATTACCCATCAACAAATTTCCCATTTCATGATTAGAATATATGAAATACTTATCTGTTTTTGCTATGGAATTTTAAATAAAACACACAATGTATGTAATAGTGTCCTAATAAGACCTCTTTTGATGATGAATCGGTATTAGTTATGGAATGTAAGAAATACTAATTTGAATCCCTACATTATTTTTATATCCAAAGGATTTTTTCATTTTATAAAAGTGAATGTAGAAAATCATAATCCAAATTGGGATGAAATAATTTTTTTCTATTCAACAACCAAGATAATCTATAGAGTGTTGAAAAAATGATTTAAAATTGTTGATGAATCAATTAAATTCACATTGGATAAAATAGATCACCATGGACCCAAATTATCCATAATATATCATGGGGATGATATTTAAAATATTAATAACTACAATACATCCAAATATAGTGACGACACTATTAATTTTCATTGAAAATCACCCAATCCAGTCCAATGTAACCATCTTAACCCGAAAAAAGAATTGGAATTTCATGTCCCTTCCCCTCAATGTGTTCTCATCCCGAGGATGGGATGAAGACTAGCATCTAGGGTATATCATAAATATAATTGTGTGGAATTAACCTCTAATAGACAAATTCAGAAGAGATATATAAGACATATACTCCAAAAAAATATTTATTATAAATTTTCTATAAAAGAAATCATATGTATAGACATGAAATTTAGTATATAATAGAATCAATAGGAAAGAAAACATTATGTTCATAATGGGAACACTCAGTAGTGACCCTAAATCACAAACAGCTCATGCAAAACAATAAGATAGTAATGTCAAGCCTGATCTCATTCTTTCTCCTACTATCATGAAAAATTGTTTTTATATACTTGGGTTTATCATAAAATTATACTTAGTGGGACCCTCATAAGTTATTACCATGAAAAAGATATAGAAAACGTACTAAATCCTAGTTATGATAATATAACACAAACTTTTCACATAAAATGTATACTATGTTCTCTTGTCAATATTTCTATCTATCCCCAAGAATCACGTTAAAAATCATGTATTTTAATAAAAAAAGGGTACCTCACTATGACATCCCACTAGTTTTATGGTTTTACCTAATGTCTTGCATCTTTTTCCATATCCCTTAATAATTAAAACATCATAAACATTATTGGAATATTTATCAAGGCATGTATCTCCTGGATCACATTATCTAATAATCTTATATCACATTACCACATAATAACCTTGTAGATTATAATGTACAACACAAAATGTATGACATGAATCATACATCAGGTGTAATAAATCAGAACATCGCATCTCATAAAAAAAGTAAGATACCACAATACATCATAGCCTATACATATCATTTCTACAATTATCATTTACATACTATATCTTGAGATTCGTTTTTTCTAAAATTACCATAAGTTATTTCAAACCTTTACACACATATATGGGAATCTAACTTCCATGCATACCATCACGTAATACATCCAAGTGAAGAGGTAAGGGATAGAGGGGATAGTCAACTATCTATCATGACCATTAGGATGTTGGACAAAACACCCTCCCAATGTCCATTGGGTGTTAGATTCCCTATATAAATGGGTGTGGTAGTGTTTGAAATATCAAATTTTATATGATATAATATTTTTTCACAACCTCACTTTGGTAATAACATATTTATGGGATTCACATCAACTATCATCACTCAAAAAACTCTATTGATCTTCTAGTACTAGATAGCATATAACAATAAATGAATTTGTGAAGAATTAATTTTAATTTATCCATTATTTTAATGAGTTAATTTTACATAAATTAATTCAATAACTAGTAACTAAAAATATAATTCGAAATTACACATTTCATTACCTATACTAGGTAATTCCATACAAATAAAAAGTAATCCAAAAATATTCCATGGATTCTCCTTGATATCTCATTTTTATTCTAGAAAAACCAACCATTTAGGATAATATATTTTTTAATCATTGTTACCATTATTTAATTTTTTGTGCTTGATGAAAAAATCAGATGGTACCATCAATGATATGAACCTAAAAAAATCTATTTGCCTCATGTATTGAGGGATCGTAAATAAACATGAAACATTTCTATCCTTGAATTTATTATATTTAACATTAATGGATCTGAAATACCTTCATCAAAATAATGGGTAATCCTTGCGTCAATATACCCCTTCATCCAATTTCCACCCCCTACAATATCATTAATATCCATATGAATCTAACTATCCTAGGAGGTGACAACCATAGCAAGCCCACTGATATACCATCAGACATCCCAGGTTAAAGTCACATTAAAATGATAACGTATAAATAAAACTATTTGTATAAATCATATAATAAAAATTAATAGGAGAATATTTTAAATAATGAATTTTTTAATCCATCACATGAAAATTGGCTCTCATGACACCCACATAATTCTACAAGCCTTTAAAAAATATTGACAATCATAGACCTAATGATTTAAAATTATCAAAAAGTGGGTTTTATGCCAACATGAATTAATGGAAATTATTAATAAAAGATAATAAATTATAAATTATAATTCATCTATTAAAACAAGTAAACAAATTTTTTAATCATTAATTATACAATGAAATCGGTTTCATCAAACTGTGAGAAGAACAATTTTCAACACACATGCCCTTTTGTTATTTTAATTATTGAAATCAATTATAGTCAACAGATTCTTACATAATCCATTATGAATTTCAATGAATACATTAAAAAAGTATATAATTATAATCAATTTTATTACTATAAAATTATAATAATCGAATGACACATTTTTCATGCTGCTTAAGATTAATCAGTAACAAAATTAAATATGTCTATACAATTGGAGAAATTTTCTGAAAAACAATGCTAAAACATGGAAAAAATAACCAGAGTCATATGATAGATATAATTACTATATATAAAATCATGATTAAAACCATTAATATGGTGGATTTTGATAACATTTTATCACTAATACTATAAAATAATTCCAATATTTATTTGAATATATTATTTATTAGGTTATTCCCACCACCATCCAAAGTGATAAAGCATTGTCAAATTCTTATTTCATAGGAAATAACTGAGAAGGAAAAATCCATAACTCAAATATCGATTATTCAATAAATGGAAATGGGAAGACAATGTGGATCCATGAGTACCTCTCTGGCAAGAAACAACATCCCACCAATGATGTTGGGCCCCAAAAATGCCTCCAAATAATTCAATAGAATATTGGAGGTCAATCACTAGAACATGTAATTACAAAAACTGGGAAAATGGGATCGATTCAAGAAGTAAAAATGGGAAAAGAGAGGCTGAAAAAGTGTATATTGTTGAGAACCAATCATTGGATGCTGATATCCACCTTTTTCGAAATGGGATTCAATACCTTAAAAAATATCCCTGGGGACAAGGGGTTTAAAATAAATAAGTGGGAAAAGTGTGATTTGGATGAATATGGGTTATGTATAGTGAATTCTAAATTATAATACCCATACATAGGAAGTTGGGCCATTATATATAATTTCCTAACACAAGGGAAACTACAGGGCATCACAAGGGACTATGTCATAGTCTTGTGGTCATAGAGTGTATCAGATCCTTGTCACATAACATATAAAATGTTATTGAATACTGATACATATCCTTTATCCAAACTCTATATAACCAATTAACCAAAATGGTTTACACAACACAACTAAAGTACCCACGCCACAACTACCCTTAAATTAAGTGAATTTCAAAAAAAACTTTGTTGTAGCCAGATGGTCAATTCCACAACCATTGAACTACCTACAGTACAACATAACCTCTATGATGATTCCATTACAATAATATAAATACCCCAATACTCCCCCCTCATGAACTCCGGCAATATGGATGACATGTCTAGGATAAAACATATAACCCTACAAAAAATCATTGGGCTCTATGGCATAGAATTAAATTAGCTCCCCCCAAAACTAAAAATTTCATTCATAAAAACATTAGAACGTCCTGTGGGTGTCTTTGAATCATGATAATAACAATGGAAAGGAATAGTGGATATGATTCATTACAATATATATATATATATATATATATATATCAAAATACTTGCATACTTAATAATTCCAAACCAAACCCAGAGATAAATAAAGAGAACGAAGTATTTAGAACAACCAACCAAGAGATACCTCTCATGTATATCACCATCATATGATCTAAACCACCTCATCGTCGGAAGAAATACATGAAACAAAAAAACGTATTTAAACACTCTATTTGGAAGATACATCTCAAACATGAGAATGGAAATAAGATAAAATGATCTCATATTCCAAAAAGGACTAAAACCAAAAAATGAGAAACCCTACTAGGGAAGGGTCAAAGAACAAATAGGACATGGTATGGAGAATATATCAATGACTCACATTATGATGAATTATCTAGCATGTCATAATTCCACATTTGTACATGAACTAATGGAATGGAATTCAAACACAACACATTATAATTGCATTCATGTAATGCTAATGGCCATTACTCAAAGCATGTATTATCATCAAACTTGATCATAAATATATAAATGATGAAAGAGTATGCATGAATGTAATGGTGGAGCAGAAAAATATGAAAAAAAATCATTTATCTAGTTCATATTTGTGGTTGGTTCTATTTGATAAACCAATGATCTATCATAAGACAACACTATAAAGGCCCAAAAATATGAAAAAAACATACTAACAAGTCAAAAAATTCACTTCCCATGATGAGAAGTCTTAGTAGAGATCAAATGATCTCCAAATTTTACAATAGATGTCTCTCATATGACCAGCATATGATTTCTTATGATCGGACACAAATTCGTCCTCACATATATCACAAGACTCATCTCTGTTCCGTATTGAACATCCTATGGCTAGAGAATTACTAATCGTTCACACCCTATCTAGTACTTCACTAAATGGAAATTGTGGTTGTATACAGATTCAAATAGTTCCATTCTAATAGGGGAGTTAAATTAATTTGTTTGAAAACACATCTAAAAACATGTTGCACATCCATGATCCTCAAAAATAATAGTCACAATAATGAAAAATGACCTCAAGAGTATCGATAAAACACTCTATCCAGTCATCCCTCCATATATAGAATTTTTCTTATAAGGAATAACTTATATCCAAATGAATTCTATATAACCCTCAACATCATGTAGGTTAATCATGGACTTCAATCGAATATGACCACCCTTACGAATTTGTAGATCTTCACCACACCCTCAAGGTAATTTCACAACAAAAGCCTCAGAACTCAACTCCCTGATCACTATAATGTAGGGTGACATCATCCAGTGGTCCATTATCATTCATAGGGAATCAAAAATATCATTATATAATGTGATACTGGTAAAAAATTAAATCAATATGTCCTCCCACTACTATTTGGGGACACCTGATAGTGGGAAAATCACATGGAATTGGATGCTCAACCATCACATTCTGTAAGACCAAACATTTTTTAAAAATATCCACAACTAAACACTTCAATGATGAACACCAAAAACTACCATCTCTATTCATGGTACATATTTTCCAATATAGGATATACATCGGAGGGTGTTGTTTCGTAGTTACTTAAAATGATTGTTCTTGTTTTATGAATCACTACTTCCAGGCAGTTTCCATTGGATTTATTCACGTAAATGGAATCACCCAACTATTAGTTATCCAATAGGGACCTATTTTCCCAAGGTAGGTTTTCATTATGTTTGAATTCCACAATACATAGGAATGTGCACTAGTTGAGAGGATGGGAGGTTAGACTCATCATATCCTTTTGGGGGAAATTATTGTCTACTCCGGAACTATCTTTAAAAATTAATGATATTTTCATGAATCTTTATTAATTTTCCCAGTAAAACATATGTCTCCCATGGAATATTCAATCACTTATTACCAAGTGTAAAATTTAGATTCATCTATATGTATTCGAGGTTCTTCATTAATGGAGATATCCATATGTATTTGACGTTCTCTATCAATGGATTCATCTCAATTAATATTTAGAGATTCTTTTAATCATCATTATGATATTAAAAGTTATTAATCCAAATAGTGTAAAACACTAGAATATATTGTAATTTTTGGAGATAAATGATTGTTTTTATATTAGTATAGTTCCCATAATATGGGCAACCTATGTATCCTTTTGAAAGGAATTTGAACCCTCATAGTTTGCGCCGCTTAACATGACACATCATACCTATTTAGGTGATGTGATTAGGGCCTAACCATAATTTTTAATGTCATGCATAAAGGAAATATAAGAAAAAAGTGATTAGTCAATTTTTTTTGTGTGACTTACGTCGATGAAGCCCAAGGAACATTGAACCGATTTTGGGAATCCATGTATGATTAGACCCTATTGGGAATATGGACCAAGGAGAATAGGGTTAATTCGAATTGTTGGGTTTGAACCCCAAAAAGGATTCCTATGTATACAGTTTGGATTGGAATCCAATCCCATATGTTTTGATGAGTCTCATATGAGATTATTTTCCTTTGAGAGAAATGATATTTGGATTACATCCTGAAAATAATGCCATGGTGATTTTGGGTTTTAATATGGGGCTTATTCTTAAGGTGGATGCACAGATTAATGGAATTATGCTTGGATTCCAATAAAGGATATCCAATGAGCTCAGGCCCTAATAATGATTCATACATATCCAATTTATGGTGGGAATCATAGTTATGGTATTTTCTTCACCGTAGGAGGTTAGGAAAATTTTTTAATCATCACAAATCTTTACACCCACATGAGTCTTGCTCTGTGTGAGAAACAAGAGGTTGTAAAAGTTTCAACAATGAAAAAAACACTTTTCCTCGTCTACTGATAGAAGTGGGAAAACCTTTGGTAGACAAGGTGGATTAGGGTGAGGTGATGAGCCTTCCCACTGTTCTCTTGACATAGGACTAAGATCTAATGAAAAGGAAGAAGTTATGAATGTTAGGGGATTACACCCAGCCGGATGCCAAAAAATTGTTCCAGATAGGGGAGGATGATTTTTCTTTTACTTTTTTGGAAAGGAAAGCATGAAACATACCTTATATACCAGATAACTGAGGTTCTAGATCATTCATAAGGGATATCTTTAGACCCAAAACCTAATCGTCCAAACCAGAAACATCCCAACACAGTTCCTGGGAGTAATTTCAATGTGACTACGGATATACAAACATGCAAATTCTTCATGAATCCTAAACCAATTTTAAAATAAGTATGGGAAACCTAATACATTGAAAATACAAACCCAAATAATAGATAAACTGATGTGAATTTTCCAAGGGTTTGATATGTCAAGAGGTTTTAGTGGAGGATTCAACATCATCCCTTTCAGATAAAGGAACCATGGAATGGGATACCCTTCCATGAATGGCCATAATTATTGTTCTTAAGATGGTATATAATCCTTATAATTTTTCCATGATGTGTAGGTACTTCACTCAAATATTCCGCATAGGTACATCGTGTTGTTGCACCACACCGGTGTTCTGTGTAGTTGTGTCGTGCATGTTCGTATGAAGAATGAAGAATATATCTCACATAGGGGAACCATGACAATGTATTGTTATTGAAATACATTCTAAACATTCATATCCCATTTAATAATGTATTATCTCATGTCATAGGGAGCTACATGAGACAATTTGAGGGATCTGGGAGAATGATATTCGCAATGGATGATTTAGAGAGTCTTTCAAATTTTTCAATCCTTGAAATTGGAAGCCGAAGGGTCCTATTTATTAGCATGTAAGGGTCCGGGTCGAAGGAAAGTTTTCAGTGCTGGTCTTCCATGTAGGTATACTATGTAGGGGTATAGAAAATATAATTCAACAAAGGTATGATGCGCAAATCATCCATGCAGGTATGCCATGCAACTTTTTGCTGGGTTTGGATTTCCATTGAATTCTTCTAAACTCACTTTTGGATTTTGAAATATTCAAGGCTATATTCATAGACTTTTTTGTATTATTATGTAGTGTAAAAAAATCCACCCCTTGGGATGGGATTCGATTAGAAAGAGGGTCAAGTCCTGAGGTAAAATTGCTAGGAGAATACTATGGGCTAATTGTTGGACCGCGCTGGTTTTCCACGGTGTTATTTCCCTTAGGTATGTGACGTAGTGTTTTTATGACAACCCAGTTCTTTATTACAAACTAAATCATGATTTATTTCGTAATCTTCACGTGTTAATAAATAGAAGATCGAGAGGACTACTGTCTTTGAAGATTAGGATCATTACATAACAACTTAAAACATGAAATACACATCTTTATTGAAAACATCCTTTACATGACCACTGCATTCCCTTGTACTTAGCATTGAATTGGATAACATGAAGACATGAATAAGAAAGGGTGAGCTATAAATCCCAGTAAGGAAATAAACATGGAATAAAATTAGTAATAAAATACATGTTAGATAATAGGAATTTCAATGGATAACCAGAGAAACATGAACATAAATGCATGATAATGCTTTATAATCATAACATGAAAATGTGGCAACAAACACTTAACATGGAATTAGCATGATCCAAGGATCATTGCACATGGTGTATGAGTAAACCATCATTTCACATGAAGCATAAGTAAACCCTCATTTCACATGAAGTATCATGATTCGACACCCATTCCAAATGATGTTTCATGATACTATACTTTACCCAATGCAATGGAGCTCTATCATGGCGCACCCTATCCTAAACATTTCGTTTCGTGCTTAAATGTTCCACAAGAATCATATTACATAGAATAAATCAACATTATATGTTATTCCAAGGTTATGTAATGTGGAATAAACACATGAATTTGACATTAAAAATGTATATGTGCATAATGGTGAATACATTTTTTAGAGACAAGGGTATGGTATTCATTACACAATGATTTTGGCTGGGGAAAACGCGGTGTAATTTTGGCAGCATAACGACGTGACATAAGGATTCATGAAAATGGTTCATGAAAGAGAAATGGGTGTCTCAGAATATTTAACAGAAATGGATAGTAATGGGATCATATAGATACATGTCTCAACAAAACTAATGGAATTTTGATGCATAATACAAATGAAGTAGTTGGATGTAAAAGAGGAGAGATAAATCCCTCAGGGAATTTTGGCATGGTAATGGGTGTACATTAGAGGATTTAATGAGTGAGAAAGGGGTATACCATCATCAAAACAAAAATAGGGAATTATGTGGTAGTCATTAAATCATACCCCAACATTTTTAATTGAAAACAAAATGGCATAACATCTTAACAAAAATTTGAAAAAAATGAGAATGGAAGAATTCACTTACATGGAATTGTGATCTCCATGGCTTGGGAGAGGATTGAGAGAGGCATCTTGGGAGCTTGGGGAATTTTGGGAAGATTCTTGAGAGACGATGGATGAGTTTGGAAGAACTCCAATGGCTTTTAGTGAATTATAAGTGTGATATTGGGTGGGTTTATACATGAAAGGAGAGGGAATTCTTTGTTATTTAGGTTTGAGACGCCTCGTATTAAACTAATCAAAACCACAAACCAGTCGATGGTTTTGGCCTATGGTTTTTGGAAAAGGGGAGTGAAAAAAAAATACTCATAAGGCCAATGTCTTAACTTTTTAAAATAATAGGGGGGGCTTATATGGAGGTGAGTCACACTCTCAAAAAAACAATTTAAACAGACAAAATGTTTTATAATCCTTGAAGGGTCCACAATAGCATTGTAAAATAAATAAATCAAACCCAAAATCACTATATTTTAATGTTAAAACATATATTTTCCAAACATGATGTTTATAGAATTTTATTACATCACTATTTGGTCATTATGATGTCAAAAACAGATTATATATTTAAATGGTCTTTAATTTTCACCCAAAAATTTGACTGCCTCAAAAAATTATGAAACATTCACCATTGGATAATATTGATGTCCTGATTGCAAAAATAATATTCAATTTATCTAAATAATTTTCTAAATATGTGAATATTATATTTTAAAACAATAACTGACATTTATCGAAAATTCATGGGTTTTGACAAAAACAGATTTCAAACGATAATAAAAATTACATATGCATTCATAAAAATTATATGATAATTTATATTAAATAAAAAGTAATATAATAATAATAATTTATTAAATTATTGTTTAATAAAAAATACATTAATTCATAAAAATATACTTCTTAGTTGAATATTATCTAAAAATACAATTCTTTTTAAAAAAAATATTTACAACGTAACAATTACAAAATGAATGAGCATTATTTATAAAAAATAATTAATATAATCATTGTGAGAAGGTCTTGTTACATATCCCCTTATAACACCTGAATAAGAACGAAGGGTATGGTGTGCGATGGTGATAGACTATTGGGTGGCTTGGATAAATCGCTCAGGTGGTAATCTCTATTAACATCCACTTCTCCCATAGTCAGTTCTGCTCAAGATTAACATGTTGAATCTCGGTTCGGGCTTGGTAAAGAGAAAATCCCAATGAGGCCAACTCCTTTACAAGCTCTGAAAAATGGGCTTCGTATGGATGAAGTCTACTAGAAGAAGCCATTTATACCTTTTTTTGAGTAAATTGGATTTGTTAAATCTCTATATTTATACTAATCAGGTGATCACTGTTCAACCACTATATTTGCAACGATCACATATCATAATAGTATATTAAAATCCAAAAACAAAAAAACCAATGTTAATTACATTTATATAAAAAATATAAATAACAAGACATCAGATCAAGAGGAATTAATGAATGTTTTTGTTGTTACAATTTTCATGTAGGCATGTCATGAAGATCTGTGGGAAGCTATAAATAGGTTTGGTCGACTACGATTGTCTTCATATGAGCTTCCAAATTTTTTGGTTCTCATTTTGTATCTCATTATTCTATCCTCAATGCATTGTGCTCTCATGTATTTTTCTTGAAATTTTATCATGGTAAAACAACTATAGAAATGGTGCAACATTGTGGGACTTCACTGAAGGAGTTATGCTATGACCATTGTGAAAGGACCAATTCCACAGACCTCATTAAAGGACCTAGGAAAATAGTTTCCTTTTACAATATCTAGATTTCCTTTTCCTTTAAGTTGATATTTAATTTTTATCCATTACAAATACAACATAATAGGAGGAGTTTGGAAATTCTTTTATAGTAAAATGGTTAATTTGATAACCTCAACTGAAGTAGCTAAGGATTGTCAAAATGAGATGATTATGATTGTGTGACCAGATTTTTAAGACATTGTGTAAAGTACTCTTTCAAGAGTAAGGAATGGTTTAATTCTGTATCAATGTGAATACCCAAATATTCCTTACCTACACCAATAAGGGCATGGGATTTTACAAGATTACCATATCCCATATATCAATAAAGTATATCCCAAAGAATTGGTGTCTTTAAATATCTAATTGATACTACATGAATATTAGTGGTAGAAGCATGCCAATTCATAATGGAACAATCCTTATTGGTTTCATCCTAAATCATAGTGGTTGTCCTCTTTATATGAAGGATGATGTTATAGATACAAGTCTGTAATGCTTTGATTAAACCGTTCGGGATACTCAGATATATTATTCTAATTGTTAATTAGACGAATGTGATCTCCATTTTGGGGGAGGTGTGAATCCTGAATAGATCTTATAATTTTGGGTGTGTCAGATTTCTGAAGTATTCAGGAAAGAGATACAAATTTTTATATTTAAAAATATTTTTAGATGGAAAAAACATATGTTTAGAAAAATGATTTCATTCCCAAATTTCTGATATGATGGAGTCCTCATATGAATGCTTTCCATTTGACACATGGTGAAGTTGAAAATAGTATTTGGGATATCTACAAAATATCCAAGGTTTCCAATATCGGGGAAATAGATGACGAGTTTATTCCACCAGCTATAAAATGGGCTGATGTTACTAGAAAACCACTGTTGGCATAGGGACTATTCAAAATAGAAAAGAAATTTCCCAAAGACAAAAAATATATTAATGCTATAGTGTGGATGGAAGCCTTTTAGAACAAACAATAGGGAAGGGTCCCACTTGTGGAGGTCCTACTATTTTTCCATCTACAGATAACATGGGTTTTTCGGGCACATATTGTCTTACATTGGTGATAGGTGACTATATGAACTAGGGAAATAATTTCAAATATGATATTGATTCAAATATATGTTGAGATGAATTCTTTTCCATGTGGATGAGCATTTACTTCATTATTGTTCATGAGTCTGAAGGTGGTGTAAGGCCATATAATTTACTTATCACATTTAATTGGTATAAGGGATGTATATTGGAATAGAAACTCCTATAATGGAAAGAAGTTTCTATTCCCTACTGCATTTTTACATTAGAAGGGTACTATTTAAAAATTGAGGGGCATTCTATGTGTTTTGGTGCTAGATTATGGCACCCATTTCATCACACTCATTATCGAATTTAGTAAGAGTCCCCAATTGTTGATTCACTCTATTTTTACATATCATTTCTAGTATTCAGCATCAAATGGTGAGTCCTGATGTAGTGCTAGAGGAATTAAATGTATCAGGATAAATCATCTTCTTTCCTATTGGTAAAACATAAACTGGAACGTTTAATGTTGATGGTAAATAAATGAATTAGAAATCGAGGTCTTATATGATGAAATTTAGGGATTGTGTATTATTGACATGGATTGATAGTGAAATTTCTTGTGAGGCATACATCCCTTATAGGACTGCTCATTAGTTTAGATGTCATAAATAATCAAACACTTTCCACCCAAATATGTTAGACATGAGATACACCCAATGGTAACAAGATAATTATGGATTTTAACAGCTTTAGAGGCATCTAAATTTTCGACTATGTTACCTTCATCAGATGTGTCTATAGGATTGGAAGCTAGAAAATCCATATATTGGGGATCTTCATATCTTTAAGGGGCTTTTTCCAAAGGAATATATTTAGTGGAAACTACAACGACTATAGTGTGTGGAAATCAAGGTATGAAGTCCAAGAGCATAGATTATGAAGAAGTTTTAGTGGATTAAGATCCTTCAAAACTTCCTAGCGGGAGGTATATCTGAAAGACTATGGATAGAGAAGAAATACCTCTGATGACAAGGATACCATGTCTCCACCATCTGAATAAGATTCCAATTACTTCTATTGATCATTCTGATGAAGAAGGGAACCTATAAGAGGCTCACCAGTCAGAAGGTGGTGAATCTATACCACAACCGACCATACCGAGACCGAGTTATGTGATACATTCATCCATTCACTATTGGGAGAGTGTGCCACGTGATCATAGGAATGTATGGGTGTTTCCCCTGCATGGCATTCAAATACTGGATGTGGGAGACATTAAGTCACCTTCTGATTACTGTTTGGTTAATGACATTGTTGAAGTACATGATTATATTACAGAGATGGAAGATTTTATACATTCAACTGATTAACAAATCTCATCCTCTAAACGAGTATCTCACATGATGGACATAAGAATACACGAAGGGGTAATTATTGACCATGTAGAGGAGAGGGATATTTAGGTTAATACAGAAAAATTATTTTCCTTTTATTTTTCCTTAATTATGCATTACCATCCATCATTATTAATCTTGATGAAATGTATTTTCACACTGAATTTATGGAAGGAAACACTTAACCAGTTCTTGGATCACAAAGGTATGGGCCTCAGGTTCTCCCATCGAAGAATCAAATGATCCTTCCAGGTATCCAAAATATTATCTAGGAGATATAATCATGATTGGTGTAATGTAGATGGATAATCCACGTTCATTACCTCAAGTTTCTTTTTCCAAGAAGAGTGTTTCGTTTTTTTCTAATGCTTATGAAAAGAAATTTATGAGAGAAACCCCAAGAGAGACCCAGGTTCATGTTGATGGATCATCTACCTTATCTGATAAATCATCAAAATATTCATCTCTACCCACTCTTGGATCTACTAAGATAGATAAAATCCATGGCAAGATCAAATACAATTCTCATGAATATTAAATCATTTCTAATATTCTACTATTCATCATATCTCTGATTAGTTGACTAAGCATATGGATCCTACAAAAACCAATGCTGAAATTATTATTGCTCCAGAAGAAAGGAATGAATAACCAGGGAAGTCTGAGTTAAATACTAAAATTGACCCAAACATAGAATGATCAGATAATGATGCACCAATTGAAGAACCAAAAGAACAGAATGTCAGCGGATCCAATTCGGGCATCAACCAATATTTTTTGGATACCATAAATAGTGAGGATGCAATAGAATTCCAATACACATACAATAAAATGATGTAATACCTAAATCCAAATATTGATATTCCATGTTCTATAAAGTAGTTTTAGGGTTTTCATAATGAATTTCAAGGACTTATGTTCTCATTCATTCACTTTTGATACATAATTATTCTTCATTATCATTGTACATCACATCAATGTTCACTATAAGAAACTTTATCAATAGAAAATTTTGACAAGGCTCTTCATGAATAACGAACTCTAGAATATCCATCTTCTGCTAATGTAGGAAAAGTAACTTCTAATAACCCCTCATTGGGAGATGTTCTAGAGCCTTTAAATATGAAAACTGGGCAAACTCGAGGGAATTCCCCTTCTCTAGAAACATATACTCAAACTGCTAATGTTGAGTATACTGGGGATGAATCAAATCATGTGGATTACTTATTATTAGGTAAATTACTTTGGATTTCTATATAAAACTTTGTTTCTACATTTTATTTTACAACTAAAAATTATCTCGGTTTATCATTTAATATTTTCAGCTCCACTAATTATATCAGAATGTTATGTTTCCTTGTTTGTTGGGGCCTCCGTATAAGGTGAAGCTTCTTCTGTTCTGAGAAAAGGTGAACACAATAGCTCTTTAAGTGATATGTTTTTAGAGTAAAATTACCTTATGGAAGTGACTCTAATTCGGACATTGATAATAATTATGCTCTTGGAACGACACGTAAGAGGACCTGGACACATACATGGAGCATAATTGTTGATAAGCCTTTGGATGAGAGTCAGTCCCATTTTTTTGAACTGTCATCATTATTATGTATATTGTGATCTTTTGAATTTAATTATACACCAGTATACAATGAAATTAATGGGACCATTCACCAATGGGATATGGAGAATATGCTATGGAATTTTAAAAAAATTACTAAACAGATTATCTATATTTATAGATTCAATCATTAGTAGCTGAGGCAGAGGCAGATCATTCATAAAAGTTGATCAAAATCTGCTAACAAATTAAGGAATTCACAAAGGAGTGGTTATATCTGATACTGAAACTGTATTATGGTCATAAAAAACTCGGTCAATTGAACTAGACAGAGTGAGAAACCCAATCGAAGGGGATAACATCCATTTCCACATCTAAAAATTCACTTAATCAAGATGAGGAGGCTGGAATTTCTCAACTATCTCATCTTCTTGCAAGCGTTTGATAGGGCTCATGAGACAATTCAACTAATGAGAAGTCATATTTATTTTTTATTTTGAAACCTAATAGAGATGCTCCATTATTTTGATGTCCCTATGATTTTATATAAATGAATGAAATTTTTTCTTCATTATTATATACCGTCATTCATGCCCTCTTTTTCATTGATTCCAATATTAAAGGTAATGATAATTATGATTTTTCTAAACAAGAAACCCTCATGTTAGATAATCATAATATCAGTGGAAATAATGGGGGTTCTCTAAATTTTCATATTATGCCAATTAGATTAATGAGAATTGTTTTATTTTTACTAAGGTTACATGGACTACCCCAAAATGTTGTCTCTTTGACATTATATTGCCCAATATTACCAATATCATTCATAATGTATGTTTAGTGAGGTTGGACTCAACTTTTTTTCAGGGATCCCTTAACGGGTTCTCAATCATAAGAGTACCCCATCTCCTATTTTTGGAAGTTTAGAGTCTTGTATAGTAGACTATAACTGTCTAATATTTATGGTCGAATATATTTGACTATTAATTTTGAAATTTTATCCCAAATAATTCTCAGTGATTAAAAATTACTTCCATATTCATTAAAAATTTCCCTGGTGAATCTTGAGACCTATTTTTTATGGTTATCAGATTTTAAACTTGTATCAAAATAAGTGATTTATCTTCACAGAATGATGTCACAACTAGATGACAAATCTGTTATGGGAATTGTGTTATACATGGAAAACAAGGGAATATGATACATAGTCAAATAGTAGAATATTTTTACTAACATTACATTTATGTAGGAAACTTATGCGAAGCCACCTAAGGACACATACTGCATACTCATGCATATGAGCTCTTTGTAATTTAACATTTAACATTTGATAGATAAGGGAAAATAAGATTTGGGTAACTTTAGTCCATAGTGGATGGTTTTTAGAAGGAAAATTATTTTCAGATTAATGGTTTATCTATTCCTATATATCTAATGAATTGGAATCCCATTCCAATACAAATTTGGTGTATAAGGAATTGTTAAAATTTATTGGATAAGGGAATTGCTAATAATAAACAGTGTAGTTTTACGTAATTCTGTGAGGATATTGTACTACGTTGTTTTAAGTCCTGCATTTATGATATTATGTGGATTTAATTTAAGGTATTTTTCTTTGACCAGAAGAATTTGACTCTCCCAATTTCATGATAATTTGATTGGATACATATTACCATATTTAGTTCTGGAAGGGAAAATTGTAAACTATGAGTTGGGAATTTCTGGACCTGATAAATTATATGGGAAAAGGGCTAAAGGCACTTGAGGAAGTATTTTTATTTAATAAAGTTACCATTATTTTAATAAACTTTTATCAGGTCTGTATTATTCAAGGCCAACTTCGGCATATGATGAATAGAATAATTGTGGAATATTTTGATTGACATGCCAGTTATTTAGGAAAATTTTATGCATGGCCACCTAGGGGAACACACTTCATAGTCAGGAAAAATATATTCTTGGAATTTTAAAATTCAATTGCTAAAAGATGTTTAATGTTTATGGAGATTCCGATTTTTGGAAGAATATACTTTGGTTTATGGAGAAAGTTACCTTAAAATAGAGAGGGTATTTCAAATCATTATTTCCCAATAATCAGAGGAATGGGGTTTCTAGGAAGGTTTTACCCAAATGTAGGGAGAATGGTGTTTATAGATTTAGTTCATAAAACTAGGAAAAAATGGAAACAATATATTATATGTGATCAAGTGGTCCATGGTAATTTCATATTTCTTTGAACACATAGATTGAGAGAGATGTGTAAACAATGGTCTTGTAGACTTTGAGATCGAGAGAAATATAATAGGACAAATATACATGTATGACTATTTTAGAATACAGATTATTCTGTATATTATTTAATTTTTTAAGGGAACAATGACACTATAATAAAGTCTGAAATTATAATATTTGACAACCCCTTTATGGGGGAAGTATTATGTAGGTCCAACTAGGTCATATGCTACACAACCAAATAGTGGAGTCAATTGATTGATTGGCACATTATGTAGTCAACTTATGAAAGGACACATAATGCATAGTTAGGAAAATGAGATATTCGAGATTAGAAACTCTATCACCAGAAACCATAAGGAAGATTATGAAGATATGAAAATATTTCAGATTAAGGGTGTGAAATATAGAAGGGTGTTATGCTCAATGCACATGAGGAATATTTGAATCAAAATTGGCCATGAGTGTGAATTCCTTTACATCGATTTGACTCATATGTAAAAATTGAAACTTTCTTTGTGTCCATTGAATCAATAATGTGTTGTGCAGTTTGATGTCATACTGTGGGGACATTAGAAGGTGTAGATTTAAGTAATGTTGTTAGAATGTTATACTATTCATCTTTATGTGATGTAGTAAGGACATTGATAACCCTATAAGAAATTGATAGAAATTATTTATATAGATAAGTCTATTACATATTTCATAATCCCACATGAGATATTCTTATTGTGAGAAACAACAAAGAGTAATGGTGCCTTTTGTAACCCAATGGTGAAAACTTTGAATAAGAGGGCTACTGTGATTATGTTTTGGTAAAGCCAAGGCATAGAATATGGGCTCACTACGTATATGATTGGGGAAAGACTCATTAAAAACATAGTTTATATATTTCCAAACAGTTTAACGTCAGGAGTTAAGGATGAAGATTAACCGATATGAAAATAAATTCCTATTGTAGATAGACTAAGCAATAAAACCCAAGTGTAACTACATGTCATGCTTGGAAAAAGAATCAATCCGTACATAGTTCTTTAAACATACCTTATGCATGTTAGATTCTTATATAAGGAATAAAATGTGGTTTTTCTATATTGTGGATTGAACCATGAATGAAGAGATAAGAATCTCTATGTATATCATAAAGATGAGAATGAAGCCATATATACTTATGGAAGCAATCATTCCCCACAATCATCGAGTTTGATATGGGAGATGGTGAATTTTGACACATTCTAGAAGAAATGTTAAACCAAAGACACAAAATGGTATTATTATATAACCATGTATCTTAAGGGAACGCTTTGTATAGATCTGAATTCATATACAGGTAGAGATATGGAAGTAAAAATTTTATGGTTGTGGCTAGGCCCATGATTGGAGATACCAGCGTCTCTACATATCTCATATAAATAAGAATAAACCCACACATAGTACTTCAAACAAGGTCCCTATGAAGATCTAATTCAGACATTGGGATGTGAGGGACACATGTGACACTAAGTAATCACAACGATGTCAATGATTATTTCTTTTTGAAGCTCCTAGCATCATGTAGAGAATACATTTGTCATAATTTTTAATGTCATGTAATGAGGAAAAATGATTTCATGCATTTTAACGTTGTGCAGATATGTCAAAAATTATATGCATTTTATCATCATGCATCTTGGAGATTTATGATTGTAATCAATATTAATGGATTGTGACTATGACTTTGTGCAATAAAGTATAACGTCTTGCAATTTGGACAATAATACTACACATTTTATCATCATGTAGTATGGACCTTTATGATTGATAAGTATTTTAAGGTCTTTCGACTAGGACATTGTTCTATGTAGTATAATGACTTCATGTAAAGAGAATGTGTGCGATTATAAAATGTATTTCTCCAAAAATATTGAATTGGATAGAGTGGTAATAAGCACTCCATCCATTGATATTTGGGAACACGCTTCATTAGAGGAGACATTCTGTATGGAATAAGGTCCTTCCAACATTGGATCAACCTTTAGATGTTTCATTCCTTGTATCATTGGAGTCCTGAGGACCAATACCAATTCTAAATGAAGAAATTAACAGATGTGAACATTCATGTAAAAGGCTCACATTATTCTATTCTGATATACTTATAAATTATGTAATATATGAAATATTTTTTTCCTAATTACTCCAGCTCATCAAATCATTTTTGAGACCTCTAATCTACAGAAAACAGATCACATATTAAAACTATGTGTAAAGCTAATTAAATTTCAATTTTCAAAGATTATTCTCTTCTAGACAACAATGAATAAGGGGTTTCATGGGGTGCAATACGTGTAGTAGTATGATAATACCATAAATCATGAGAAATTTTATCAGGACAAGATTTCTTATCATTATCCACCATCATCTAGAGTTTATTATATTGGGTCTTATTGAAGGCCCCAATCAATCCATAGGCCACGACAGGATGGCAATATGAATTGATGGATTTTATGTTGTGCTCAAGATATAACTTCTTTAATTAAAAATAATAGAAATTAGTTCCATTGTCCACAAATATGGTATAAGGAACACCAAAGCTGGTGAAAATGTTAGTATTTAAAAACTAACAATGATTTTGGATCCAATTACATTAAGATGTATTGTTTCATCCCATTTGGCGAAGAATTTAGCAACAAAAAATATACTTGAACTACTTAGCTGTAGATGGAGGATAAAGCCCTACTACATCCATTACCCATGTGGAAAATGGATAGGAATATTTAGCTGTATGTAGCATGTTTGGGGGTTGATGAATGAATTGGCCCTGCACAAGGTAGGGATGTCATTTCATAGTGAAATCAGTGAAATATTGCGTCATTAAATCCCCAAAGTATCCAAGTCTTCAGATTTGATCAGAAATTCAATGTCCAAAATGGTGAGCACCACAAGCTCTTGATTGTAAGTTTTTCATGTCTACTGTTGTTTAATCTCTATCAATACACCATAACACGGTTCATTCAAAACCAAATTTTTGGAAGATCTTCTATTTATATGGACTATTATAAAGAGTAAAATTTTCAGATCATCGTCAAACCTATTCTTTTTCAGCCCTATCTAGTGGAACAACTCCATTTTGAAGGAATTCTGTGATTGGTGTTCTCCATATTGTGGTATGACCATATGGCTGATAAATATGGATAATTTCATTAATTTCATTCATTATTTTTTAAATGAAATGTGATACCACATGAAGATGGTTTATACTGAGGACTTTCTCATCCCGGTTTGGATCATACAAGGTTTTAGTGGCATTAGCTGGTGTATTAGCTTGGGAATTTTGTGATCACGAGAAACATGCCAATGTTAGCTCTGTGGGTAATTTTGAAATTAATCCTCTGATGTAATCACACAAAGGTATTAACTATTTTTTTCTAATATAATATTCCCCATTGATGTGTTTAATTAAAAATTCTGAATCACCATTCACTCTCAAGTGATTCCATTGCACCTAATGTTCAAATTTCAAGCCAGCGACGAGAGCTTGATATTCTGATTCATTATTTGTTCCACTTTCTAGAAAATTGAAACAATAAGGAAATACTACCATTTCTGTGAAGATATGTACAATTCCTAGTTTTTTTATATTTAGGTTTTTCCATTCCATTCCCTCACTAGTGCAGAAAACGTTTTTTACGTCACCATTTTTTACGTCGGTTATATAAAACCGACGTCATAATATGTAAAACGAGGTTTTTTACGTCGGTTATTTCTTAACCGACGTAAAAACCTGTGTTCGGTACACATTTAACGTCGGTTATTTTTATAACCGACGTTATTAATCGCGCGGCTTCATTTTTTACGTCGGTTATTTTTATAACCGACGTAACAAACGCGGTTTTCGAAGGCCCTTTGACGTCGGTTATTGAATAACCGACGTAACAAACACGGTTTTTGAAGGCTTTTTTACGTCGGTTATAAAATAACCGACGTAAAAAAAGAATCCGCAGATGTTTTTGACGTCGGTTATTCCATAACCGACGTAAAAAAACGCGGATTTTGAGCCATTTGTTACGTCGGTTATATAATAACCGACGTAAAAATGAATCGGAGGAAGGTTTTTACGTCGGTTATTGAAATAACCGACGTTATAAATGTTTTTAAAACAATTATCACGTCGGTTATTGAATAACCGACGTGATAACTCATTTAAAAATTTACCCAGACCCGTGGATTGTCATTCGCGAGTTTACCTTCGACAGTCGCGACTCGTCTCTCTCGCGCGTAAACCCGAATCGGCTCGTCCATTTCGTTGGTTTAGATTCGTTTTGCGATCATCGTTTCTCATATTTAATCTCCTCGGATCAATCATCTAAACTCGCAGCACTCAGGTAATCCTCCCACTCGTTCGTTTTTTTTTTCGCGGATAGTAAATATATATGTGTTGTGATTTTTTTGTTGAAACTAGCTAAGATTCTTCGATTGCGAACCCTTTTAACTCGTTTTGGCACCATAATCTTATTTATCATCCCTAGATCTATTTGTTCGACTTGCAATATTGAGTAATTTTATGATTTCACTAATTTTTCATCGTTTTCTATAAATCCCCGAGAGGGTTGGGGCGTGTCCATTTGGATGGGTTGCCCTTTTACAGTTGTTACTACTTTATTCACACACAACCATGGCATAGGTGCATGGATTTGGGGTCGGGGGTGTCCAGGGGGGTTTACAAGGGGGTGGGTGGGTGTGGGGGGCTGTCCAAGGGTGTGGGTGGGTGTTGGGGGGTGTCCAGGGGGGTGTCCAAGGGGGTAGGGGGTGGGGGGTGGTGTCCAGGATGGGTGGGGGGGCTGTCCAGAGGGTTGGGGGGTGTCCAGGGGGGTGTCCAAGCAGGTCGGGGGTGGGGGGTTGTGTCCAGGAGGGGTGGGGGTGCTTTCTAGAGGGGTCGGGGGCTGTCCAGAGGGGTCGGGGGGTGTCCAGGGTGGTGTCCAAGGGGATGGGTGGGTGTGGGGGGCTGTCCAAGGGGGTGGCGGCCTGTCCAGAGGGGTCGGTGGGGTGTCCAGGGGGGTGTCCAAGGGGGTGGATGGGTGTGGGGGGCTGTCCACGTGGGTGGCGGCCTCTCCAGAGGGTATTTGGGGTTGTCCGGGTGGGTGGGGGGCTGTCCAGAGGGTTGGGGGATGTCCAGGGGGGTGTCCAAGGGGGTAGGGGGTGGGGGGTGGTGTCCAGGAGGGGCGGGGGGCTGTCCAGAGGGGTCGGGGGTGTCCAGGGGGGTTTACAAGGGGGTGGGTGGGTGTGGGGGGCTGTCCAAGGGCGTGGGTGGGTGTTGGGGGGTGTCCAGGGGGGTGTCCAAGGGGGTAGGGGGTGGGTGGTGGTGTTTAGGAGGGGTGGGGGGGCTGTCCAGAGGGTTGGGGGGTGTCCAGGGGGGTGTCCAAGCAGGTCGGGGGTGGGGGGTTGTGTCCAGGAGGGGTGGGGGGCTGTCCAGAGGGGTCGGGGGGTGTCCAGGGGGGTTTACACATCGTTTTGTTTTATATTTCAAAATTGTTATATTCAAATTATGATTTTTTTCATATAAACATATATTTGTCTTATCTAAAAAATATATATATTTTTTCTATTTGTTATAGGTAATAATGAGTCGAAGTTGGATTACGGCACATCGAATGAGCAATGAATATGAGGAAGGTGTTGATGCCTTTTTGGAATTTGCTAAACGAAATGTTCCAAGTAGTGACATTTTTTTCTGTCCATGCCTGAAATGTCTGAATATGAAGAAGTTGAAAAGTAGAGAGATAAAAGATCATCTGATTTGTCATGGTTTCAATCCGAGTTACAACCCTTGGATTTGGCATGGCGAAACTGGACAGAATGTCACTGATGATAATGAATCGCAAGATGGTAACTCCGATGGAATTGAAGAAATGATTCGCGATATTGTAGCAGAACAAATTGAGATAGAACCAAGAGTTGAACGTCTATATGGTGATGCCGAAAAACCATTATATCCTGGTTGTACAGATTTTACGGTTTTGTCGGCGGTGTTAAGATTGATTAACCTGAAGGCGAAACATGGATGGAGTGACAGAAGTTTTACAGAGCTGCTACAATTGATGAAAGACATTCTTCCAAAAGATAACGATCTTCCAGATTCACATTATAAGGCCAAAAAAATATTATGCCCGATGGGATTGGGATACAGGAAAATACATGCATGTCCGAATGACTGCATTATATATAGGAAGGAATATGAATTTCTGAAAGAGTGTCCCAAATGTGGGACATCACGGTATAAGGTGAAAGAAAAATCACAAGCTGATGTAGAGATTACAAAGCTCCCTTCAAAGGTATTTTGGTATCTTTCTATAATTCCTCGTTTCAAACGTTTATTTGCTAATTCACATGATGCAAAAAGGTTAAGATGGCATGCTGATGAGCGGGTATGTGATGGAAAAATACGTCATCCATCTGATTGTCCACAATGGAAGAAAATTGATGCCCAGTACCCTAAATTTGGAAATGAAATTAGAAATCTGAGACTAGGCTTGTGCACAGATGGAATGAATCCATACCGAACCCTCAGTAGCACACATAGTTCATGGCCTGTTTTATTGGTAATTTACAACCTCTCTCCTGAAGTTTGTATGAAGCGCAAATATGTCATGTTGAGTATCATGATCTCTGGTCCAAAGCAACCCGGCAATGATATTGATGTATACTTGTCACCGCTGATTGATGATTTGAAACTTTTATGGGCTGATGGTATTAGGGTGTATGATTCTTATAAAATGGAATATTTTCAACTGCATGCAGTGCTTCTATTCACTATAAATGACTTCCCAGCATATGGAAATTTGTCTGGATACAGTGTTAAAGGGCATAAAGCATGTCCAATTTGCGAACAACAGACGTCATATTGTCAATTGCATCATGGGAGGAAAACAGTGTACATGGGTCATCGAAAGTTTTTGCCTATGGATCACCCTTATAGAAGACTAAAAAAGGCATTCAATGGCTCACAAGAATTTGATACTGCTCCTCAACCTTTATCCCCAGAATTGTATTTTGAGAGGGTGAAAAACCTTGATGTGACATTGGGAAAGACACAGAAATCTGGTAATGATAGACATATTTGGAAGAAAAGGTCAATATTTTTTGAGCTACCATATTGGAGGTATCATGAAGTCAAACATAATATTGATGTCATGCACGTGGAGAAGAATATCTGTGATTCTTTGATCGGAACATTGCTAGATATTAAAGGAAAGACAAAAGATGGGTTGAATGCAAGGTTAGACCTACTGTCAATGGGAATACGTTTGGAGTTAGCTCCCACTCCTAAAGGAAGACGAACATTTCTTCCCCCGGCTTGTCATACATTATCGAAGAGGGAGAAAAGTAGCTTCTGTCAGTGTCTTCATGATATCAAAGTGCCTCAAGGTTATTCTTCAAATGTAAAAAATTTTGTCTCATTGAAAGACTTGAAGTTGATAGGTATGAAATCACATGATTGTCATGTCATGATGCAACAAATTCTACCAGTTGCACTGCGTGGAATATTGCCCATCCGTGTCAGAAAGACTATAATGAGGTTGTGTTATTTTTTCAATTCAATTTGCAACAAGGCGATTGATGTGAATGCTTTGAACATTTTGGAAAAGGATGCAATTATTATACTTTGTCATTTGGAAATGTATTTTCCTCCAACTTTTTTTGATATGATGGTGCATTTACTGATTCATCTGGTTCGAGAAATAAGGCTTTGTGGACCTGTATATCTTCGTTGGATGTATCCTTTTGAAAGGTATATGAAAATATTAAAGGGATATGTTAAAAATCCATATCGACCTGAAGCCTCCATTATTGAAAAGTATATTTCTGAGGAGGTAGCAGAGTTTTGTACGAGTTACTTGGCTACGGCGCAACATATAGGTTTGCCTCCATCTCGCCATGAACGGGTTAATAATGAGGGAAAGGGGATTCGTGGCTTGAAAGTCAAATCACTATCAGCTGAACATATGAAGAAGTTAGAATCATACATCTTGAATAACATAGCTGATTTTCAACCGTATATCACATTGCATATTAATGAGTTGAAACAATGTCATCCAAAGAAGAAAGAAATGTGGATTTTGAATGAGCACAACAAAACTTTTTGCCATGGTTTAAAAAGACCTTGCTTGGTAGATCAGATGTATCAGAGACATTAAAATGGATAGTGGGTGGTCCATCTTTAAATGTGATAACATGGTCCGCTTATGACATTAATGGCTATACATTTCATACGAAAGCTCAGGACAACAGAAGTGCAGTTCAAAATAGTGGTGTATTGGTGTTTGCAGAAGCAATGCATTTTTCGAGTGCTAAGGACAGAAACCCAATTTCGGCATCAAGTGCATATTATGGAGTGATTGAAGACATATGGGAGGCTGATTACTTTAAAATTAAAGTTCCCGTTTTTAACTGTAAATGGTTTATCGGTAACAACAGTGTCAGACACGATGAATTTGGAATGACACTTGTTAATCTGAATAGATTGGAAGACACAACTGATTCTTTTATAATGGAAACACATGCCAAACAAATTTTCTATGTAGTAGATCAATCAGATATGCAGTGGGCTGTTGTTTTACAAGGGAAAAACCAATATGTTGGTGAGGATGAATTTGATGAAGATGCTGATTTATGTGAGATCCCTACTTCCATGGAAAGATTAACAGAACATAATGATGAGTATGTTGAAGACATGGTTTGTGCCATAAGGAACGATCACGACGAAGGAATTTGGGAAAACAATCCAACTGTACATTCCTAAAATTACAGGTAACACAAGTTTATTTCTTGTTTACATTTAGTTTTTTCATATAATGTTAGATACTGTAAATTTTTTACTTATTAAAATATGTATCAAACCAAAACGATAAAACAATAAAAACCGTAAAGAAGAGAAGTCCTGGGCGCACCGGCAACCGGTCCTCTCTGTCTGAACCACCGGCCGGCCGCTGGCTCACCACCGGCTGGCCGGTGGACCAGACAGAGCCTTCCTCTCTGTCTGGATCACCAGCGGCCGGCCGGTGTTGAGCCAGCGGCCGGCCGGTGGTTCAGACAGAGAGGAAGGCTCTCTGTCTGGTCCACCGGCCGGCCGGTGCTGAGCCAGCGGCCGGCCGGTGGTCCAGACAGAGACCGAGCCTCTCTGTCTGGATCACCAGCGGCCGGCCGGTGGTTCAGACAGAGAGGAAGGCTCTCTGTCTGGTCCACCGGCCGGCCGCTGGATCACCACCGGCCGCCCGGTGGACCAGACAGAGAGCCTTCCTCTCTGTCTGGATCACCAGCGGCCGGCCGGTGAGGAGCCAGCGGCCGGCCGGTGGTTTAGACAGAGAGGAAGGCTCTCTGTCTGGTCCACCGGCCGACCGGTGGTGAGCCAGCGGCCGGCCGATGGCATCAGTGATTCCACTTTTCAGCTTTCTTATGCCAACTCCTTGGCAACATTTTGCCTGTGTTTACCATGTTTATCATTGTTTAACATGCTTACCATATTACCGATGTTTACTATTATGTAATTTAGTACACTTTTCTATTTGTGAACTAATGTTTGTTTTTTTGATTTGATGGAAAATGACAGATCAATCAGTTGATCAGCCACATGATTCTGGAGATGAGCATATTGGTCATACATCTGGGGAGGAACATTCACATGCTCCTATTACGAAAAAGAGTTCAAAGGTTGGTAAGCGTGGGTGCACACGTTTACCAAAATTATCACTTGCCCGTACGAAGGAGGAGAGGATAGTCGTGGAGTTTGATGAGGATGATCTTCCTAGAGGTCCAAATGCTAAAGATTTTAAGGGTTTTGTAGCAACTCAGGCTAAGAGCAATGTAAGCATTCTCTATAATGATTGGAGAAGTGTGGATAAGGCGATAATTTCTCAGCTGTGGGAGACCATCTTGGTAAGATCTTTTTCTATTGTTTGACTGTTCTTTAAATGTTTCTAGTATATATAATATTTTTAACCTCTTTTTTATCAGATGACATTTGATATTCCTGACACTGGAGGAGTCAGGAAGAAATGCTTATCGTTGGCTGCTAGGAGATGGAGGGATTTCAAATCTACCCTCTCATCTGATTTCATTTATGGTCATAGGAGTCGTGAGAATCCATGTCGTATATATCCTTTTATAGATGAAGACACATGGAGAGAATTTTTTGAAAGTAGAAGAAAAGAATCATTTTTGGTAAGGGCAATGTAAACTTTTATAAGCTTTCTTATATAAATGATCTTATTATTGTTTTGTTAATGATTAATTATTCTTAATTTACAGCAAACAAGGAAATCTCATCAAGAGATCCAATCTAAAAATGTATACCCTCATAGTTTATCTCGGGGAGGGTATGCATTATTGGAAGAACAAATGATGGCAGAAAAATTTCAACAACTAAGAGCTGAGTCTTCAAGCTCTGGAGAGGTGGCCCCTCCATCCCCTCCATCTAGACATGAGAAATGGAAAAGAGCTCGGAAGGGCAAAAAAGGACAATATCTTTCGGAAGAATCGAGACTCGTAGTTGAGAGGATTGTAAGATATCTATTTTATTTATTTAAGTTTACTATTTTCGTCATATATTTCCAATCATTATAGAAAAGTTCAATTACTTATTACAGGACTCTCTTGAGGAGCAGAGTTCACAGGGGACATTTACACCATCTGGGAGGGAAGATATTTTATCTGTGGCATTGGGAAAGCCCGAACATCCTGGCCGTGTAAGAGGATATCCGGCAGGTGTATCGGTAAGAAAAGTGTTGCCACGTTCCTCAACTTCTAACGTTGAAGGAGTTTATAAAAAAAAATAGAATCGTTGGAGGCTGAAGTCCATAATATTAATGCGACAATGGAGGACAAGATTAGAGCATCGGTGCAGTTAATGTTTGCAGACTTGCAAAGACAATTTCAGGGTGCAGCTCCCACTCCACCTCTCCCAGTAGCTCCCACTCCCCCACCTCAGCCTGCGGACCCCATTTTTGATCCTCCTCCTCCGCCGCAGCTACCTACTTATTGTGAGTTGTATGTTGATGATCCTCAACATCATATAGTTGCATATGGGATGGTATATTGTATAGGAGATACAGTTCATCATCAACAGTTAGAGGTAGAGAATCAGAGGGTCACTGTACAGGATATTATAGATAGATCAGCTCGGATACCATTACCTACAGATGAGGTGACGACAGTTGGACATAGTATCGGCCATTTTTTACTTTGGCCATCCAGACTTCTTCGACTCATTACCATAGAGGTATGGATGTTATATATTTTATTTTATATTTTTATTAATGTTTTATCATTTGAAAACTAATATATTTTTCAATTTATTTTTACAGGAATACTTCAAAGGTAAAGAAATATTGTATAGACAACAACAAAGACAGATAGCTATGACATCAGATGCAGATACTAGCAGTCTTGACAAATTGTCAAGATATTCAAATTTGTTGGCGGATCATTATGACTTTACAATGGAAGCTCATGTCTGTGGACGTGAACTATGTGTGGGGATTATGAAAACTGATATCATGGAGTTTGTCACTGGAGATAAGTTGGGCATCAACGTGGTGCAAATTTTTATCATGTAAGTCTTAACTCCTTTTCCTTGCGTTATATTTATTAAAAATGTATACTTATGTCTGCTTTGTATTAGGTATATGTATAAAATTTGTGAGAGGAATGAGCTGACAGATGTATATGGATTCGTGGACCCACAATTGATTTCCCCTGAAGCATGTGCATTGGATGAGGAACAAAGAATGGTTTATATTGCTGATAGATTTGAAAAGAATGTAATCACACAGTGTTGGATGATGCCTTTTTGTGAGAGGTATGAAACACATCCCTCTCAAAGAGTTAATTATCTTTTAACATAAAAAACCACTAACGTTAAATTTCCTTTTCTCAGGGATCATTGGATGTTAGGGGTTTTTTCCCTAGGGAGAAAACACTTTATTGGATATGCTCTCTCCATGATGATGTGCGAGAACGTTTTAAGAATATATTGGAAACGTAAGTTTCAATTTCACAATAGTTTTATATATTATAATGAATTTTAAATTTACCCCATTCGTATTATTTTCTAACAGGGCATGGGTCCACTTTCGAAAAAGCGCAAAGAAAAGGAATTACAAGATCAAATATGTACATGCGAAGGTAAATATCCATTTATAATTTGTACATTTTGATTTATTACATAAAAATAATATATTGAATTTACACTCATTCAAACAGAAATGTCATGAGCAACAAGGCATCATCAAATGCGGATATTACATGTTATGATTTATGTATGAAATAATAACAACTGGGACAGTTCTGAGTTTTGACCTGGTAAGATTTCCTTTTTCTAATAATATTTCAATTTGATTTATTCATTATACACGTTGACTACTATCCTTTTCCTTTGTAGCTTTTTGATGACCCTCAACCCTTTACTGCTGAAGATATCAAACACTTACAAGTGGAGTGGTCAAATTATTTTACAGGTTTGATTGACTTTTAGTTGTTTGTAATGTAAAATGTAATTTTGAATATTGTCAATGTAATTGTGTATTTCGTAGTCGTTTAGGTTGGATTTAGTTTTTTTTGAAGTTGACATTGTAAGTTTTGAATGTTATATAAGTGAATGTTTAATTTTTCTCTACTTCTTGTTTTGGTCTACTGTTGATGGTTTTTCTGGTCTGGATTTTGGTATGGGGGGAGAGGTTCCAAGGGGGTGGGTGGGTGTTTGGGGGGTGTCCAAGGGATATGGGAGGGGTGTCCAAGGTGTGTTTGGGGCTGTCCTAGGGGTCGGGGGGGGGTGTAAATGAGGGTGGGGGGGTGTCCAAGGGGCGGGGGGTGTCCAAGGGATATGGGAGGGGTGTCCAAGGTGTGTTTGGGGCTGTCCAAGGAGTCGGTTGGGTGTAAATGAGGGTGGGGGGGGGGGGGGCTGTCCAAGGGGTGGGGGGTGTCCAAGTGGTGGGGGGGTGTCCAAGGGATATAGGAGGGGTGTCCAAGGGGTGTTTGGGGCTGTCCAAGGGGATGGG
Organism: Viscum album; assembly: GCA_963277665.1. Taxonomy (NCBI): domain Eukaryota; kingdom Viridiplantae; phylum Streptophyta; class Magnoliopsida; order Santalales; family Viscaceae; genus Viscum; species Viscum album. The sequence continues at coordinate 1,075,943,375 of OY728150.1, forward strand.
GGGGTTTCCAAGGTGTAGGGGGGGTTTCCAAGGGGTCGGGGGGGTGTCCAGGGGGTGGGGGGCTGTCCAAGGGGTGGGGGGTGTCCAAGGGGTGGGGGGGGTGTCCAAGCGATATGGGAGGGGTGTCCAAGGGGTGTTTGGGGCTGTCCTAGTGTTCGGGGGGTGTAAATGAGGGTGGGGGGGCTGTCGAAGGGGTGGGGGTGTCCAAGGGGCAGGTTGGGTGTAAATGAGGGGGGGGGGGTGTCCAAGGGGTCTGGGAGGGCTGTCAAGGTGTGGGGGGGTGTCCAATGGGTGTTTGAGGCTGTACTAGGGGTCTTGGGGGTGTAAATGAGGGTGGGGGGGTGTGCAAGGGGTGGAGGTTGTCCAAGGGATATGGGAGGGGTGTCCAAGGGTTGTGGTGGGGGAGGGCTGGCCAGGTTGTTAGGTGGGTATAGATGAGGGTGGGGTTCAGTTGGGGCTTGGGGGAGGGCTGGCATGGCTATTTTTGTTTGGTTTCTGGTTGCTTTTTGGTGAGAGCAGTGCAATTATTTAAAAATAATAATAATTTCTTTCACGTCGGTTATTTTATAACCGACGTGGTAAATAAATCGGTAGGGGTTTATCACGTCGGTTTTTTCTAGAACCGACGTGATAAACCGTTCCCGGGGATTTTATCACGTCGGTTCTTAATATAACCGACGTGATAAAAGGCCTGGGAATCGATTTACCACGTCGGTTATTCAATAACCGACGTGCTAAAACGTTTCCCAGGCCTTTTTATCACGTCGGTTTCCTAAATAACCGACGTTATAATAGGCCAGGGGAAGGGTTTATCACGTCGGTTATGTCATAACCGACGTGATAAACGATATCCCAGGCGTTTTATCACGTCGGTTTAGGTAATAACCGACGTGATAAAGCCCCCCGCGCATATTTATCACGTCGGTTATTATATGAACCGACGTGATAACCACCGTGATGTTAGGGATATTACGTCGGTTTTAAATAACTGACGTAAAAAACGTTATTTATAACGTCGTCCGTATTAACGTCGCCTAAAAACCGACGTAAATAATAAAAAATAACCGACGTAAAAAACGTTTTCTGCACTAGTGCCTGTTGTACATATGGAGGAACTATCAATGAAAATTCACCATGTTCGGTAGCTATCATGAATAGATAAGACCACATCATTATGTAGTTCTATATTCAATGATGTATCTTCCACATATGGGTGTTCAGTAAGGTAGTCAGCCAAATCATGGGCTTTTATTTCCTTCAATGTTAAAAAGTAGATATCAGAATGATTTTAAATAACTACCCACCATGCTAGACACCATATAAGCATAGGATGAATGATGATAAATTTCAGCAGGTTATTACGATACACCAATATGAATTCATGATGTTTCAAGTAGTGCATCAAATTATGAGCATCAAATATTAATGCTATGAATCACTATTCAATAAATGAATACTGAATTTTTGTATCAAGCATTGTTTGAATGAGATAGTTAATAATATTTTCATTCCCATTATAACTTTTTGGGAAAGGAAGACAACCAATGATCGCTCTAATGTTGTCACATAGAGAATATGTGGTCTTATTTCAATAGAATTCATTAATATCAGTGGAATCAAAATATATTTATTTAGGGAATATAATTATCCCTAGAAGTCTTCATTCCATTTATATGTGACTCCCTTCTTCATTAATCAAGTGAAGGGTAGACACATGCCTTCAAAATTGGCTATAAAGCACCATATATAGGCCAGTTGTCATTGGAGTACTCATAATTATTTCAAATTTCTAGGAGGTTACATTAAATAGAAAGATTTTGTTTTCCCAAGGCCAACATCGATACCCTGATGGCGTACAACGAAGCCTATGAACTTCCATGTGGTTACCCAAAAACTACATTTCAATGTGTTCATCTTCTAATTATATTGCCAATTTTTATTGAATATTGTCTCCAGTTCAACCTAGTGATTGTATCATTGTCTTCATTTAACCACCAAATCATCCATATAATAGTAAACAAGTTTACTTAAGAAGGGTTTGAGGATAAGGTGCATGACACAATGATATGTTTCACTTGCATTTTTTAAAACCAAAGAGAATTACCCGATAGAAAACACACTTTTAGGGGATTTTAAAGCTATATATTATTCATCCTATAGGTCCATTCATATACTATTATTCCCAATGTAACCATCCATAATTTAATGAGTTAAATATATGGTTTTTATATCAATTAAAAGTTGTGTGATCGGAACTGTAACTGCATCTTTAAGAAAATTCCTATTAAAGATCTCTAAAACCAATGAAAAACATGATTTTACCATTCAACTTCTTCACTGGGACAATGTTTTCCAGCCATTTTAGATATTGAACGTCCCATAAAATGTTATACTTTATAATCTTATAAAAATTAACATCAATTTTATATGCATGAGTTGGGCGTGTTTTTCATAATGCCTACTTGAATCCTTGATGTTATTATGGAAAACCCAAATGATGAGTAGCTACATCAATATTAAGACCTGGAATTTCTATATAATTCCATAGAATTATGTCTCTATGTTGGATTATAAATTAAGTATACACCTATTTATCTTAATAATTCATGGACACACAAATTAGAGATGGGCATGGAACTTCTTCTATACCCAGATTTATTTTTCTAATCTCATCCACAATGGTAGAGGCACCTACATAAAATTTTAGAGAAGCATCCATGGGATATTCCCCTTCATCATAATCTTCCATACATGTTACTTCTTCTATTTCTACATGAATAGTATATAATGAATCAAAATGTACTGTGCTATGAGAGGATTCAGTATTTTAACATCCTGAAGAAGAAGATACCTTTTCAGACACTACTGATGATTAAGGGTATTGTTGCGGAAGTAATGAGGAGATGATGGAATTATAATCAACACCCTTGTCTTCCTATTGTATTAATATAATTATTCTAATTTGATTAATGATTTAGAGGTTTTATGGGTTTTATTCAATTAAATGATGACATCTCCATTTAAGCTTCCATCACTACATGGTGGATCAACAGTTTCTCCCATGCTATCGAGCATGATTATCACTATTCACATCATGGAAGTCACTGGATGAGTGCTTATAATTGGGATTACCCTTTCAATTTGATTGATAGGTAACACATAGTCTGTACTCTAATATATGAATGGGTTTGCTGGGATATTCTCTAGTCAATTAAGAGCATCAATTCTGGTTACTTCATTTATCATGGACCTCATTCCCTTCATGTTATAAAATTAAACATTAATGTATTGAGATTCACACATTATTAATGGATTGTTGTCACCATACAATATTCCAAATGGAACATTGAAAAAATACATGAGTCATTGATTGTATGATAAAGGTATGGTTTCATGTTTATGTAGTCAAGGCCTTCCAAGAATAATGATTAAGTCCATGTACTGATGAACAACCATGCAATATTAATTATACACAAGATCTCCAAATTGAGTTTTGAGTCTAATATCACTTATATTATCTAGACCATTCTTGTCATATTCTTGAAATAGTAATATAGAATGAGATAATTCAGATTCAGTGAGGCCCAATCGATGAAGTGTACGAACATGATTGGGGATGACTTCTAATCCATTATCAATGAAGTCTCTTCAGATTTATATGTCATTATCTCTTCAAGATATATACAACGAACTGACATGTCCATGTAGAACATCATGTTCATCTTCATATGTAAAATATATTACCACTTAACATTCTTATGGATCATTCTCTATACGGTGTGCCTTAGTAGCATCTACTTCGGTTTCAAACTCTTGAGGTCCTGACAAAGACTCAATAAGTGCTTCTCGATGATCTTTTCGGCATATTCAAGGCAACGAGAATTGATAACATGGAAGGTACATGGGCCATCTATTTTAAAACATCATACATTTGGTCTAGAGGTTGGAGTTTCCAAGCATAGTGATGTGGTTTTTCAAGTGTCATGGATGTTGAATCATCTGATGTGGATGATCTCTGTGTCGAAATAGAAACTCAAAATACTCCTTGCTATGGAAAATTATACTGACTATGTCTATGTATATGATGTAAGGAATATGTTGTAACCACTATTCGGTCCTCCAAAATAATCATGTCGGGACCTAATCTGTCATGCATTGGAGAATCTCCTTGTTATTGATGAGCCCACTAAAGGGCTCTCTCAGGAGTTTCCACTGAATATATGGTATGAGAAGGGGTAGAGTTATAATAGTGGCTCCTAGAATACCCATTTTCCCTTGTATCCTAGACCTTTGACTCATCCTCTAGTTCACCATTTATGTACAAGGAACTCCATATCATTATAATAATAATCACCATTGGAATAATGATTTTTCAAGGGGATAATGTCGACGGAACCAAAGATCAATTCATTATCTGATAAAGATTATTCTTGACAGGACAGTTCTGGTTGTGCTGTCTGGCTGGGCGAAGCCCGTGCTTTTGAAATAGATGGCAATAATTCTTCCACAGTAAGATACAACATTATTCTTGAAATGATATCATCTTTTTCAGAATTCTATTTTCTATTATGATCATGTCACTTCTTTGATTACTGACATATTGATGAAGGTTGTTTTCTTGTGGTAGGTGTGGCAGAAGAAACAATCAGTTTTTTCAAATGAATTTATACAATGGAATGAGATCGGTTGATCATTTTATGGATCATCCAGTCATCATATTTCTGCACAATTTTACATTTGACTTCCTATCATTCTCTTTCGTCTTTTGGGTCATTAGCAGCAACTTATGCTACTTGAGCTTACATACATTTTAGTTTCAATAATCTAGGATCTCCCATTTTTGCAGGAGATCATTGAAAACAAAACACACCTAAATGTGATGCCACAACATATGGTGAAAGGGTAAATAGTTCATATGATCTCTATATCTTTCTTTGTTAAGATTACTTGCACTAGGAAACTGAAACCAATTATTTTTCTAGAGCGGAGATGATGTAATTGGGAATATTTTTATTCCAGAAAGATCAAAAATTGTTCACTAAATACACAAACTGTTTCCAACTTTGACATTAATTCATTATCTTGAAGCATAGTTCATTACTTCTGATGCCTTGAATTTAGATACCTTCGATACGATGCAGGTTTTAATGTGGATGTAGGTACATTTTCTTGCTTGAGTGTTACTATAAAAGCCACTACCATTATTATTCTCCATCACAGATCCGGTGGAATTAAAAAATTATTTCCCATAGGATTCAAAATTAAATATTCTATCTGTTGGGAAATTGATCTTAGGTCTCAGAACCCTCATGTGTATTTCACATGTATTAGTGGTGTGGGTAACTCATCTTGCATATTTTCCACACAAATTGGTAGCAACTCTTCAGGAGGGAGTTCAAGATTTAATGAATATATTAATTCTTTCTACAGAGAAATGAAATATGAAACTCTTTAATTTTTCATTTTTTTTCAATTATTTAGATCAAAAAAATTTCTTCCATAGAATTAGCTAAATTAATGAATGAATTTTTGACTGAGATCTTCCAATTGAGTAATTTATTGAGAAATAAATCTTGTGTACCATACAAATGCTGGTCCGTATAGTGACTGCAGAAAACACCTAAGCATTACTGCTTCTTGTTATTGGGGATTTCCCATCAAATTATCAAAATGAGAAGAAAAATGCATTATGTTTTGGTAAAGATCTCTTGAACCATTAATGATTAGGAAATTAGTAATCATAAATGTTTGTGGGGGAGTATTTAGATCCACCCATTCATGGTAAGATTTCTTTTCTGTCTGAACTAGCACACACCGTTATTATATGGATTTAAATCGATGTTCTAATGAATCAAATATGTTAATAATCACTTGGGGTATACCCAAATGATCTAGGAATTATATAGGTACAACATATAGAGCATGAACTTGAGAATGAACTAGGAAAACCAATGTTGGTGGAACTGATATTTTCATTGGATAACCCAAGGAAACAGGCCTATAAAAATGTGTTTGATCATGCCCAGCATGTGTACCCAATGGTGGGAATTCAATATCTCACTAAATAATTACAACAAATCCTTTTTATGAGAAAAACATACTAGATGATCATTTTGAGGATCCATATGGGGCGGATGTATAAAGGAAATGGCTCTTTGATGTAACTCTATATTGAGCCTTTTCAACTCTTTCATCCCATCTTATTGATGTCCAAATCCCTATTCATGTGAAAGGGATTGACCTTCACTAGAGTAAAAGTGAGATGTAATATGACATTAACCCTTTCCATTATTAGATTTCTTTCAGAGGGGTGGGAGTTGCTTATTTCAAGGCATACCAAGATTCTGGTTAAGCCTCTGCTTTCGGGTACATACACCTTATTAATTTGCCTCAGTTTGTATTGTATTATGGATAAGAACATCATATTTTGATTCCCATGAACTGGAATCATTTTATGGATGATCTTCAACAATGATGTTAATGACATTTACTGAGGTATAATGCATTGATGTCATTATGTGAGCATTATTTTAATATTGTCTCCTAATGTAACTTCCATGAGACTATTCTCCCTTATAGGATGGAATCTTAGGATATGTTCGATGGATAGTAACCCAAAGGTAACCCTAATATATTTTATTTGAGCTCTCTATATGACTATTCCTCACTAATATGGAGAAAATAGACCTCTGTTGAGGAGGAAATTTTATTTGGGAAATATCCCCTATCCCAACAGGTTGGGGATGTTCCAATTCTTCATATTCAAAACCTTTAACATTGTTCAATAAATTTGATGGCTAAATTAAACAAGCCCCAAGCTCTATAGGTTGGGGTGGATCTTGAACTGCTATGGCTGTGATTTGTGCATCTTCTCATCTGATTTTGTAATTTTTGGATCGGACAATAGATGGGGGAATTATCGTATAACAACTCAAATCACCTATTTCATAATATTACTATGTTATATCAGACATTTGCGTTATATGATGACTGACACCCTCTATGTGGGAGGACAACTGAATATTATCAGATTTTGGATGAAAAAGTAACTCAACTACATGTTTTCTTGGGAAGTAACTCAAATGAGAGATATTTGAGGCTTGTTTTTAATATTACATTTGATTACATACAAAATCTATTGATTGTATCTAGCCATGGTAAATAATATTACATGAGACCACTTTTGGCTATCTTTTCTAATTCTATAGTATAGTGATATTTAATGCTCCATGTAAATCCCATCCTCTGATACGAACACCAGATGTGGTGTCAGAAATTAAGATGTGTAGCCTCTTTAGAGAATTGTGTCATGCATGCTGGAGGGTCCTCTAATGCTTTTCAACATTTAGATGTTGGGAAACCAAGAGAGATGCCATGTCAATTGGGAATTAAAACCCTTCTGTTACCTTTAAGTGAATTTTATATTCATAACATGGTAATACTTTGGTTTTCAAATGACGAATTGTCTTCCAAATGTAGAGGTGGATATTATGAATGCAATATTCTTCCATCATTCTAGAATGTTATATTGAAATTTTTCCAAAGGCCAGAACATGAATGGTAATTCACATTTAGCCAATTAGTTTCTCGTGTTTAAAATATATTTATGACTATTCACTAGAGGTTTATACACTTCCTATGACCAAAGTGTACACACTATATTAGAAGTAAAATGACCCAAGGGAGGTTCTAAGAATGATTTTTCTCATAATATGTATTCCAGTTGAGAAATTCTTTCACATATTAATGACATGGCATCAGAAATGATTGTACATGTGTTGGAATGTTCCTCGATATAATAGAGTTTTCCTATCACTACATTTTCAATTATGGAATTTTATTGACAATTCGAATAACTACTACAGAGAGTACTTTTGCAGTCAATGAAAACATGGGGAGGACAAACGTGGTGGATTATAGAATGGGATAAATCCTATTTCTCCATTATCATCTTCCCAAAACGAGGGTTGGCGTGGATCTCATCAAGAGATATTATCATGGGATTGATATATTATTAATGGAGCAAGCCTCCATTTTGATGGTTCCAATAGATATCTTTACAATTATTACTACCACTCCTATAATTTGTTAATGATAGCATAGAATCTTTAGCTGTAGTAGAAAAATGATTGAGGGTTTCATGAACTACAACATTTAGAAGTGTCAGATTGTATCTTGACTCGTTATTTTCCATATGTTATTGGAAATAATTCTTCACGAATGTACCCTTACAATTATGTTCGGAGAAATACTATGATAAGTGGTTATCAAGGGATGGTGTATGTGCCTTCCATGGAGTGGCCAAAAGAACATACTGATTACCTCCAATTGGAATGTGTGAATATTCCCGATCTTGTCATCATTATTATATGGGGGAGTAAGCCCCATGACCCTCCTAGACCGGAATCAAGGTTTGTATATGCTCTGGGATGTCATGTTAATGTGTCATCCCTGGTGTGGGTATAAACTTATGTGTCTTTTCCCATGGTACTGCTGAGGTAGTTGTTATAATATTCTTTCATTCTACTTAAATATGGGCAGAAGTTAGTGTCTACCCTTTCAACATTGATTATATAGGTTTGGTAAATTAATCGGAAATAAATGGAATATATGCCCATTTCGTATCGGGGGGTAGGTGTATGTTCCTTCTCCTACCTTCTTTTTCCTATCAATGGGTGTTGGCAGTACTCATGTATAGGGGTTGAGTGCTGAGTCTTCCCCAGATTTGTCATTTGAGCATTCCAACCCATTTCTCCAAGTGCTTCCAAATGAGACTGTTGACATGCCTGATGAAATCTATTATGTGGGTGTTCCTACTGGTTATTTTCCACCATGAAAGGGTGATTAATTTCCTTCATTAAAGATAGATTAGGAATCTAGTAGAATTGGTGATTATAAGCAGCTGTATTTTCCTCTTTACTAAATTCCATCACATTTTATTGGAATGATTCTTTAAATACAGTACAACAGTCCCATTGAATGGTTGATCATTTGAAAATAGGGGTATGTGCATGTTCATGGTACTCTACCACATTATATTTTTGATATTAGTGGGTTACTCACAGACAAACATCCAAATGAAACACCCACATCTTGTTGGGGGTTCACTACCGCAAGATTATGATGGTGATGATTGTTGGTGGGAGTAATTAAGAAGTACCCATGTATCCTTGAATTATTGTCTTGACTGACCTCTTGATCCACCTCCAAGTAGTAAAAGAGGGACTAGTTTTTGCGTTCTTGGGATATGAACCCAAAACTGTTGAAAATGGGGGTTGGCACCATCTGCTTCTTGATCATCAGTTGTCATTGGCCAGATGATCGAGGATGGTTATTGACCTAGAGATCCTGTTGGGTAGCCCCCATTGTAGGGTTTGTACAGTGATGAAGATAATCCCTTACTAGAACGTTAGAGACCCAGCATTGAAGATGTTGCGTTGGTGATAATAGCATTCCCATGGTTAAGGATCCACCTGAGTAGTGATTGGGAATTTAACATATGTGCTCTTGAAAAAATCATTTTTCTACTAAAGTGAGTTCTGAGAAAATATATAATAACAACAACAAACATCATTAATGAGAAATATTTTAGATGGATACATGCATGATGGATTAATTTTTATGGACTTCCTTTATCTATTGATAGGGATCTGAGAGGTGGGAAATATTATCAACATGGTTAAGGATTCCTATCGGGTTTTCCATTTTTGATTCGTAGTTCCTTGAAACCTGTGTTATAGTTTTATGAGTCAATGATTCTAGGTTTTTTCCATTGGATTTTTTCATGGAACCGAAAACACCCAACATATCATTATCCAAAAGGGACCTTCATTCCAAAGGTTGGCGTTAGTTTTGTTTGAAATTTATGATACTTAGAAACGTGCATTGGTAGAGAGGATGGTAGGTCAGACACATGACATCCTTCTGGGAGAAATGATTGTCTACTACGAGACTTTATTTTTATATTAAATATATTTTCATTAATCCTTATTAATTTACCATGTATAACATATGTTTCCCTTGAAATTCTCAATCACTATATAACATGTGTAAATTTTAGAATCATCGATATGTATTCTAGTTACTTCATTAATTGTGATATCCATATGTATTCTACGTTCTCCATCAATGATATCCTATCATGTACAATTTAAATATTCATTTAGTCATCATTATGATTATAATGGTTTTTAATCCACACTGTGCGGAACCCTGTAATTTTTTGTCATATAGTGAGATGAATTATTATTTTCATATTGGTATTATACACATTAAAAGGGCTACCTAAATGTCATGGTGAAAGGAATCATAACCCTCGTAGTTCGATACTACTTATCAGGACGCATCATAACTTTTTAGGTCTTTTGATAAAGTCATAACCATACAGTTTAATGTCATTTGGTAAAGACATTTATGTGAAAGGTTCTTAGTCAGGTTTTGGTGAAGTGCTTATGCCAAATCATCCCAAGGAATATGGAATGAATTATGGGTTTCCATGTATGATTAGACCCTTTTGGTAATACGGTCCAATGAGAACATGGTTAATTCAAGTTGTTGGGTTTGAACCTCAGAAATGATTACTACGTATCACATTTATATGGTAATAAAATCACAAATATTTTTATTAGTATCATATGATATTATTGTCCTTTTAGGGAAATGATTTTGGGCCTAAATCCAGAAAAGGATGGCTTGGTGATCTAGGGGTTTAATTTGTGGCTTATTATTAAGGAGGATGCCAGATTAATAGAATTATGGTTGGATTCTTAAAGAGGATATATAGGGAGCTCGTACCCTGAGATGTATTCCTCTGTATCCCAATTGTTGTGGGAATCAGATTTCTTGTATTTCATTCACTGTATATGTTTATGAAATGTTGTAATAATCATGACTCCCTACTCCCACATGAGTCATGCTCGATGTGAGGAACAAGAGGATGTGAAATATTCATCAACTGCACAGACACTTTTCCTCCTCCGCTGGTGGAAGAGGGACAGCCTATGGTAGCTAGTGTAACACCCCACGATTTCATAGTACATTATATCTTCAATGTAATTCAATAACTTGCACTACACACAACATCGAGTTCAAGCGCACCACGACTTACCAAACTAGCCATTCAAAAGCAGTTATGAATAATAATAAATAAGTTTTGATCATTAAATAATCCTTTCAATTTCAGAATCAATATTATGAGTTTCTTATACATAATGTATGAACAAATTCATTATTTTAGATAAAAGAAGTGTTTTTTAAAAAATGCACTTTTACCACCTTTTAATGGTGAACCCATTTTCATCCCAATATTTGAATATTTTATATATTCAATATGTCAAAATAATCTTCTTCTTTAGATTAGTGACATATGAATTTAGTTTAAATAAATTTTTGGGGTTTTGCTGATAACTTTCATATTTGGGTGAATAGTGAAATATAATATAATTTAACTGAAAAAAATTTTAAATCACAATAATTTAGTGTTAAATTAGATATTTAAATGGTTTGACAATGAGAATTAATTTTAAATTTATAAATTACACTTTTATTTCTTTAATTTGGTAAAATAGACTTCATTTTTTAATTTGGAATATCGAAATTATCTTAGGTTGAATTTTTGGAGTTTTTCTGAAAACATTCAATTTTTTGACGAATAATGAAAAACAATGAGTTATTGTTTAAATCCGAATTTTTATTTAAATAAATATATATTTTATTTAAATTTATTTTAGGTCAAAATAGAAACATAATACCTATATATGTTCAATTTAATTCATTATAGTCAATTTGTAATAATTTTAGATATATAAAGTTTTATTGAACTTTTCACCGCCTTTTACCCACGTCCTATGAGAATTTGAAAATTTGCATAAAGCATAATTTTACAGCTTCCTGAGTAGAAATTCAGAAATCGAAAAGACACGGTTAACCATAGTAAGTAAAATGTGGTTCAATAAGATGAAAATAATTTTAGTTGAACAATAACTTTTTCCTTTTATTTACCACGGTTAAAGAAAAATAGGGTAATTCAAGTTAAAAAGAATATTGTAATAATTGAAATTTTCCTTAACAAATGTCTTAACATTATTGGATGATTAATGGACGACCATGGACATCCTTGGGTCTATATTTGGACCCCATTGAGACGCTTATGAATGATAATGACACTTTAGATTAATTAATTCAATGTAAAGGAAAAATTGACATAAACAAAAATCTTTTAGTAATTAATTTTTATACTGTGTTATATAAGTAATGATTTTGACTATCAATATTATTTGGAAATATAAAATGAATTACTAGATCATAGTAGTTTTTTTATAATTTTTAGACATCGAATAAATTAAATTATTTATGACACAATAATGATGCAGTATTTACCTCATTAATAATTGTTTTATGTAAATTATATTATAAATATTAAAATAATATACAAAACATGTTAAATTATTATTGGATTATTTTATTTCGACCATGAGTCATCTTTTCTTCGACACTAATGATTTTTGGACCTTTAGAAACCTAATATCATATATATAATAAAATAATATTTTCACACTTTCCTAAAGAGCCCCACCTCCCCCTTATAAAAGGTGACCAGTTCTAACCAATTCCTTACACCTCTCAAAACATTAGGATCATCCAAACTATGAAAAATAAATTTCTCTACATCCCCCTCCCTCTCCTAGAAGCCATGCCTTAGTCATAAGGCACTTCAAGAAGTCCTTTTGGTTCAAACCAATGGAATTTACCCAAATTAAAGGTAATAGTTTCTCTTATCTTCTTTTCTTTTATTTTACTTCACCAACCCCTAAACTCTTTTTATTCCTTTATTTTATAACACAACCAGTATCATCAATATACTATGATGTTTTTATGAGTAGGATTCGAACTGCACTTACACACACCTCCATCTAATGTGTGAAGAACATAATGTTTCTGTGGATGGAAAACTAACTCCATATGAAACAATGATTGTTCAATTAACTCCTACCACCTCGCATGGTGGCCATTATGATGGCACTGTATTTATATATGATATATATATTATGTTTATGTTTTCTTCTTGCTTCTGTATTTTTCTTCTATAGCATACCTTAATGGTTTCCATTATGGGTAAACGCGATAATTTCATTTTAGGAAGTGCGGACAACCACCCCCTAAATGTGATATGAATTGTTAATACCATAAGTGGGACATATAAAGGATTTATTTAATGATATTATATTTTATATTATACTGGAATAATAATATACCTATGTTTCATTATGTTTTAATTATATTAAAATGATGAATTGAAATGAAAGTAGCGTTCATTCATACGTACAGCTTAACGTCTCCTTGAACGGTGCATTTCATTTCTTACCCCAAAATGATAAGTACTGTTATTTTTTTTAATGGTTGGGGAAGAAACTTCATTTTATTATTAATGAAAATCAATGGCCTCTTTTAACTGGGTAGAGGCTGACCCATTACATAACCCGAAGGCCCAGTGGGCTTGTAGCCCATTACATAGCCCGTAGGCCAAATTTTTTAGCCTAATTGCCATTATATGAATAGTAACCCGGCTGCTACAGTACCCACACAGTACCGCTGCTACTACAGTGCCATGCCGCCACTACAGTTCCAGCTGATATACAGCACCGTTGTTACTACAGTACGGCTACAGTAGTGGCGCCCAATGGGTTTTGAACCCCCATTTTTCATGTAGGATTACAGGGTGCTTTCCACTAATCCAAACCCCAACTACATGTACTGTTATAAATATATGTATATACTAGATATATATGATATCTATATCACTAATATCATTCTAGTTATATTGATATTTTGACCATGTGAACAACTTGTAACTATAAAGTGTTCATTTTTGACTCAAGTGCCAAATATCAACAAAATGAACGTTATTAACTTAAATAATTACATAATGTTTATTACATGGTAATGACTGATATAATAGGAATAATAAACTCGAAAAAGGTTATTAAGAAAGTAGAAATTAACATTAGTTTATTATTCAGGATATTAATGAACGAACGGGTCAGGCCAGACACACGGTAAGAGTTTTCTCATATCACTTTTAATTATGTGAGATTTCCATTGGTCACCACCTATTTATTGCATGTGGTGTATTTTTTACTAACATTTGATATATTGTATCATGATTATCTTTATATTCATGATATTCTGTGATTCATTTGGTGGTTATTGACTATTTTTCATATGACTAGATTTATTACAATGAGGTAAGGGTTAATTTCACAATTTCTTTATTATCCGAGGCCGTTTTTACGTATGTATCTACTGAGACCGCTTTATAATCCACATCCATGTTTCTCAAAAATTTATTCCAAAACATTTTTATTATTTACAAGACTATGGGTTAAATTCATTTATACCCTTGTTGGACTTTTTAAAAGAAGTTTATAAAGGAATCTTTGAGTTGTTTTCCAAAAATGTCCTTTATAATATTTTCGAAAAAATTAAGGCAAGAATTTCATTTTTAACTTATATGGAGGGTGCGACTATTTTCCGAAGTTACAACAACATTGAATCTTCCCATACATTCTTATAAGAATATTTTCAAATTAAATTTTTTCTTTATAATTATGTGACTCTTGAATGATTTCAAAATATAATGACATATTTCTATAAAAAATGGTTTTGATTTCATCTATGTCAACATCCTTTGATGGATTTTAAGTTTATTTTAAGTTGATTTATTATGATACCAAACTTCCATATTGTACTAAAGGTTTTTTGATATGTTTGACTATGGATGTGCTATTCATATACAAGTCATGGTTTCTGGTTAAGGTATTGACATTCCATATGCTAGTTTTAAATCGAATGTTTATGTTATATTTAAACCTTTTCTTTTGATGGATGTATTGGACTAGTATGTTTTGGGTTGGGGTCCGATTACAGCAGAGCCTCCAGGTCGGAGTTCGGTTACAGAGGCTCTCCAGGATGGAGTTTGGTTATAGAGGCTCTCCAAGATGGAGTCCAGTTATAGAGGCTCTCCGGGTTGGAGTCCGGTTACAGAGGCTCTTTGGGAAGGTGTCTGGTTATAGAGGTTCTCCAAAATTGGGTCCGGTTACAATTAGCCCATAGGTCCTAGAACGAGGCCTTGACATAGAAATTAAAGTTTGGTATTATACATTCCCTAATTATGAAAATAATATTAAGGGTTCATGTGGTCATTTGACTAGTAGAATACCCATGATTATGATTTATTAGGGCATTGTTTACTCAAATCATATTCCATCAGTAAAAATATTATTGTTTATTACTTGTAAAGGCATGTGGTTTCAATTATTTACCATGCTTAATATTTATGTTATCTTTTGCTGTATTTATTACCATTACTAAGCGTTTGATCTCACCCCTTTCTATGTTTTGTTTTTCCCAATATTCCAAGAAGTGTATTCTGATTAATATGCAGAGTTAGGCTAAGGGAATAATGTCATTCATAATGGATTATTTATGTTGTGTTGTATGTCATAAAGTGTAATGTAACATTCATGTATGTAATCTATTTTCCATGACTTCTAAACCGATCAATCCTTCGGGACTTGATTCCTTGTAATCATGCCAATGTATTAAAATAATTCACCGACTCTGGTTAACTGAGGTTGGGGCGTTACAGTTGGTTTCAGAGGAAGTTTAGCAATAAACGTGTAAAACAGATTTAGATAAACTCTAATTAGGGAACATCATCCTAAGATAGACTATGAGGATTATAATAGAAGTACTTCATAGAATTTAGGTACTATAGAGATTTTTTGAGTTTTCGAAACAATACATCCCTATATGGATATTTACAGGTAGAGGCGACTCTAGCACAGATGTACCTAGGGGTAAAACCCGAAAACACCACTTTGAGCTAGACTCGAACAAGAACTAGTGCATGATAATGGGCCTTGCTGCACTCATGGGTATGACACTCCCGGGGGATATACCTAGGATAATTCTCATTTTATTTAAAAATTATTATTAAGGATGTATGTGTATATACCTCTCAAAGAAAATATTTTTATGATTAAGGATTCCATCCATAAACTATTCGATTAATATTAGGTATTTTACAAGTTTGTAATTATCAATTACAATTCATAAACTGACCAAGTGTATGAAATTGTATAGAAATGGGGCCCAATAGAAGGAATGTGAAATCCATCAATACGTATGATCCATAGAGTAAAAAGGATCATATATTTCACAATGTTAAGCCAAAAATTAGATGGAAAATAGTCTCCCATGTATTCTCCACATATGAAGAAATAGTTTCACATGTTAATAAAATAAGTAATTAATTCTATGAGTCCTATGGCATAGAAGTGAAGAAATAGAGGAAAAGGATGGAAGAGAGAAAGATGGATTAAGGGAAGAGGGAAAAGAAGAATTTTCCCATCTATGATAACTGTGGAATGAATCACCTTGGTAAATGCTCAAAGGGAATGGGAGTTTGTTTTACGTGTGGAGAAAAAGACATCGATTACGTGATTGCAAGGTTTTGAAAAATGTTTCAAATGTACAATGCTTCATATACAAGGTATTGGGACACTACACAAATCAGTATCCCAGTAACCATTGTATACCTTAAATGATGCTATAGGATAATAATCAAGTTATGATACTACCTTAGATTAAGAGTAATGACTAGTGTTCTTATGTTGTTATTATAGAATTATTTCATTTGACTGTTGTATCAACAATATACTGGTTATATGAATTATGGAGATAAATAAGGATTGTACTGAAGTACTGTTTTTTGTGGCTTTGAGATTATATGGTTCTAAGAAAAGTGACCAAATAGAAAGATACACATTATGGAAAATACATGGATTAAGGAAATGTAATCCTTAATATGGTCTTGATAAAGATTTAGTGATTTTAAAATAAGATATGTTTGATTTGGAGAAATTATATTGGATATTCTTGAATTCCTTAGAACTCATTAATAACTAACATTGGGATCATATGGTTTTTGTGAAAAAAGTAGATGAAAGTGTTGTTTGAATGGTCAGAGGGTTCTTATTGCCAAATTGAATATAGATATCCATGGTGCGTCCCTTTAAGAAACTACATATAATTGACTAAAATAATAGAATCTATAACATAATAAAATGGAACACACCACATATATCTTGGTCAAATAACACAAGAGGTCCATCGATGTATCCCTTTAACATATCCTATAGAAATGTATCTAAATCTGAGGCACATCCCCATGAACATTCCTGCAAAACCCATTCTCCATAAAAAAGTCTATGATGTAACCTAAGGCTATAATCAACAATGAAAATTGAATTTGAAAACCCATGTAAAATGCCAATGAAAAATATATATAATCCATGTAGTATCCACCTTAACATCTTCCATAGCACAACCATCATGATGTATCGAAGGTAAGAAAAACTTTTTATCCCAAAAAATATTCCTCAAGCTCCGATATATTGCATTGAGCCTTGATACACCACCATTTCTATATATATAGAACTGTCATGGGATCCATTATAGTTGTTGGGCTTAACTCCCCCCAAACAGATGATTTCCTAAATAATTAATATGTAACCACCTTATGGTTTCTCTAACACCCAAAAATAACAATGTAAATGCATATATAATCTATTTAATTACATGGATTAACCATGTACTTAAATTTATTGAACCTATAGAATAAAAAAATATGCATATAGATGTTATCATAATGGACCTAGAAAGAGGGACTCAAACATCAAAATAAATAAGAAAAAAGAAAGAACATAAATCCTTCTTTTTATATTATGTTCTTAATAACATAATTGTTGATATCAATAATATACCTTTGGTAATGGCTAGGCCGCGGAAATTAAAGCATTTTTAAAGGAATAGTTTGTGGGAACCAATTGAGTGATGGAAAGAGTAATTTACCATTGGTTCTAAATGGTTATATAGAACTTTGTTAGTTCAATATTTTTCAATAGTTAAAAATAATGATAATCTAGTTGTAAAAGGTTATTGTCAAAATAAATGTTTTAATTATTGGGAGACCATTGAAATAGTATCTCAACCCAATGCAATCAATATACTATAATCATTTTACGGTCATTAAATATTATATTTTTATAAATTTATGTATAGAGTTCATTCATAAAATGTTTTATTATTTACTATTTTTTTAACTATCATTTTATTTCCAATGAATCTTTTTTGAAATCATTTTTTCATATTTTCAAAGAAAAATTATATTTTAAACCAATATCCATGATCATTGTATGACTTGTATTGTTGATTTATAATTAAAATATGATTTTATAATGGTGTACATGGTACTAATTTATTTATTAATATTATTTAAAAATATATAATGGTTTTGAAAAAAATATTGATTTCATAATTTTAGTTTATATAAAAATTTTAAATGAATTAAAATTTTAAAACATAGGAAAACTAATATATAAATTAGATTACTTGGAGATGTAAAAATCATTCTTGGTTGGTTGATATTTTAAAATAAGGATCGTATTGTTCTCAAATAATGTATGAATAAAAAATATATTTTAAAAGGATTTAACATGGTTATCACTATATGGTGTGATACCACAATTATTACCACCAATAATCATGATGAGTATAGATCTCAAAATTCAATTGAATGTTCTAACTATAAAGGTATAATTAAGTGCTATTTTATATATAATAACTCTCTATGATGAAATCATTTTCAAGTATGAATGTATGATTTTTTCAAGATATATCCACGGAATAACATTTTAATTGTATTAAAAGGATGGAAAACAACTTGAGTGGTAAAAATCTTATATTTTCTCTATAGATAGAATGATTTTGAATTACATTGTTTATCATTTACTTATTTTGGAGGTTTTATGTAAGACTGCAAAATCTCTTTATGTACTTGTATCCTTTAAGGAGTGTCACAAGTATCTATGGTAATAAAATGTGTAATTATATTTCACAATAAACTAATATAGTTCGATATGTAGATGAAAAATGACATTGGATACAAATTTGGTTGATAAAATAACCTCTATTATATTATAGATACAAATTCAGACATGCCCCAATAAAATTTCACAAAACATGTTCTATTAATATCACTAATAATATTTTTCACATTCAAGGAAAAATAAAATTTGTAATAAAAAACATTTTTTAGAGAAAATTGTACAAAAATTGATATTATTCCTGGGTTAATTATCATAGAACATCACCATACGAATATATTCAGAAATCCATTTTATATTGAATAAAAATATTATATGATACATTAATTAGATATGATTTATTATTATTTATCCTTTATGTTTTCATATTAATATTTGGAAATGAATAATTACTCTATATAAATTTCCAAAAATATATTTGAACAATATATGCTACATATTTTTATGTTTGTTATAATTTATCTTTTTGTCTACACTTGGTTTATAATAATATATTGTTAATATAATTCATGTTTTTTTGAATTTTGGGACCATATTTTCTATATGGTAATTTCAACTATGATGCCACATTATTCATTATTTTATTCTATGAAATATAGATTTTGTAAATTAATTAATTTCGTGGAACACTTATCCAATGAATTTTTTTATAGAAATTGATTCTTTGGTAATTAATTCTTTGGATCATACATCTATGAAAATAATTTCATGAAATTAAATTCAATGAACACATTATATTCATGACATTATAGTGAATCCATATATATTACATATTTTTATTTCTTTTTTATGGATATATTTTATATTTTTCTTAAATTATTTTAAAACATCATGATATGATATTTGAATGAAACCCTTTAAAACCCGAATTCCACTTATTATTCTTCAACTATATCTTTCCTCCATTTATAATGAATGTTTTTATCTATACACTTATATATATTACTTAATGGTGTGAACAAAAAATATCTTGTGTTATTATTGTCTAGAAACACCATTACCCCATAAAAAATTCAAAACATCCCCCAGAAATCCTCTTGGGCCTTGAAAACGACATTTGTCTACACAAGAAGTGGTACCAAAAAAGGAAATGGATGTGGGGTGGTTGTTTAACAAGAGTTCTTTTGTGTTGATAGTTGTTCATGAACCTGGATGTACATAGTGGTAAAATATAAATGATAAACCCTTTTTATCCATGATTTGTCTGTGAAATCAATGTGAATGTTATGTTAGAAATGGATGAAAAGAAATAATTTTTGGGAAATTTTTTCTACATATAACAGATTGTATTTCATTTAAAATTTTGGACCAAATGATTTCTTATTTATCTCAATTGATAATTCAAGTATATATAATGATTCTGACCATTCATGATTTATCATTTAGAATCTGACAATTATCATGAAGATTGTAAAGACCCATAAAATTTAATGGAAATTTTTTCTTAATTTCTTTGGAATTATACTAGAACGCAGTTTCTGACGGTGCCTGATTCCAAGGCCCGGTGTGCCTGGAATCAATTTCCGAAGTTTAGCTCGGGTACATTCAGTGAACGAATGAGCAGGTTTTTCTATATTTTGAACAAGTGCTTGGAATCGAAATCTGAGGGCACCGATTAAACCGCAATGCTTCTAATGTCTTAGGAACACATATTCTGGAATTTCATTTGTGCCGCTGGAGAAGTTAAATTTGTGGATTAAATGAGGAATGAATAAAATTGTAAATCAATTTTATTTTTAAGTCTAAGGTGGTTTTATCCTACATGGGGAAGTTGGGGTGGCACCTAACTACCCATGTGAGGATAAATTTGAGGATAAATGTGAGGTGGGGCCTACAAGAGCCCCAACCTTTCACATTCCCATAACTCTCATAATCCCCCTCTAAACTTTTTAACTTCCTTTAATTAAGTAAATCTTCCAATTCCTTATTTAATTTTCCAACCTACCTCTTAATTAATTGAAAAACTCGTGGTCTAATTAATTATGTGAATTGGATTTGAATTTTTGTAAATTTGAATGCATGGCATGGGTAAATAAAATAAGGTGGATCCTTATCTTATTTTGGTTGGATTTGTTGTGTTAAGAGAAAGGGATGAGAGCTCTTGTGTTATGAAGAACTTATTCCTCCGAAGAAGAACGCTTCATCTCCTTTGTTGAAGAACACGAAGAACACCAAAGCTTCGACGAAGAACGCAGTCTCATCATGCATCTTCTCTAAACGTCGAAGGAAGCGAGATGCCACATTCTTCATTTGGAGAACACCGACGATGCTTACGGAACCTCGTTCCGCGACGCCGGCTTCCGCGACGTCTTTTTCCGCGACAAACCTCGATCGATGACTCCATCGAGGTAGGGGTTTTTCCTTTACGTTCAGATTATATATGAACATTCTTCGATAATATCGTCCATCTATTTTCAAAATAACGGAGGGGGGGTCGGACCGCACAAAAACAGAGGAACCTCCTCCCCTTTTTTAATTTTGATGGTTATCTTCGTGGCTTGAAATTGAAGCGACGTTGTGCGGTCGCACCGCGCGGGAACATGGAGATTCACGATGAACAAGCGTGGCATCGCCGCGCCACGCTGTTGAGGCCGAAAGAACCCGCGGCCGGAGTCGGGCCGCGACAAACGGGCGTGGCGCCGTCGCGCTGTGCCGGAGAACCGCGAAGACACCCACGGCCGGAGCGGGGTCGCGGCAGAGGGGCCTACCGCCGTCGCACCGCGCCGGTCGGACCCGGCCACGGCCTGTGGCCGCGACGGAGCATGGTGGGTGGCCGGACCTCCGGCCGCCGGTGCTTCAAGGTGGTGGGACCAGCAGGTCACGCAGCAGCAACCGGCCGACCATTATGGCCGGCCGGATTTCTGAAAGACCGGGAGTTTGTAACCCCCGACAGGTGGACAGGTAGTCCCACATGAGGGGGTCGCGGTTACAAAATCAAAGGGGGGTGGGGGAAGCGCACCCCCCCCCCCCCCGCTTCCGCTCAGCGCGTGACACCCGCTGAGCCGGAATGGGCCGCCCGCGCCTGGCAGGACCGCCCAGGCCGGGTCGGGCTGCCCGCGCTGGGCTGGACCCCTGCGTCGGGCTGGACCGTGCCGGCTGGGCCGGGCCACGCCAGCCTGGTCGGGCCGCGCCATTGTGAGCCGGACCCTGACCCGGACCCGGGTCTGGTCGACCGGGTTCGGGCCGCCAAGGGGGTCTCGGGCCGGGTCGGACCGTGCCCAAACCCACTATTTTCAGGTAGTTTTTGTTCAAACACCCATAACATGGGCTATGAACCTTTGATCACCGCAGATTTAGTTTCTATGCAATACTTGGATCAAGACGGTCGTTTCATATATTACACTCAGGATTTCGGAGAACATTGGGTACGACCGGGTTGGTTCAATCACGAAACCAACCAGGCCCTCGGAGCGAAAGCGCTTATATCTCGAGCTCCGGACGTCCGATTGACGTGCCGTCGAAATTTTTGGATTCTTCTTGATGAGACAGAACTTTTCGCATACTTTTCCTGAGATTTGGATGCATTTGGAGTATGGCCGGGTTGGATTGTACCCGAAATCCAACCGGGCCCCTATAACAGAAAAGCTGATAACTTTCCGACCGGGCGTCCGTTTGACGAACCGTCAGTGGCGTTGGTGATCACGTTGATAGACGGTCCTTATGAGTATAACCTATGTGAGTTTGGGGTACAGTTGGGATACGGTCAGGTTGGTTCGTATGCGAAACCAACCGGGACCCTGAGACGAAACGACTAATAACTCACAGACCGGATGTCTGAATGACGCGTTGCCTATTGCGTTGAGACCCCTATGATGAGGCAGTCCTCTGAGATACTTCTTCGTGGGATTGTGTGATACTTGGAGTATCGACCAGTAGCTCGTGGAGTAGACCCTTCCAGAGACGAGCGTACGGAGTACGAAGACCGTGTAACTGGCTAAGACCTGACGACTGCTTGACCGACTCGACTTGGAGTGAGTCGACTAGCCCAATGGATGGAGAACTAATTTGTTTGGGTGTAGAACCATGGCGGACAGAGCACTACTGAGTTTATGTGTAGACCCGCGGTACTCGTCCGGAGAGTACCTCTGCAGGCTATTAGGGGGGATGCACTACTGTGTTTGGGTGGCAGACCCCAGCGGGAAGCACTACTGTGTTTGGGTGGCTGACCCTCGATACTCAACATGAGGAGTACCTCAGCATTCTTAGGTTAGTGAGAAGTACCTCGGAGTCGTGACAAGATCACTGTACTCTCCAGAGATGGGGCTCTTCAGCAATTACGGTTTCGATAATGAAAATCCTGGTTTGAGCTGAGTGTATGACCTCTGTGTTTACCTGATGAATGAGATGGGTCACTTGATAACTTAGGTATATGTATGGGCATATACCTAGGTAGTGGTTATCCGTTGATTTCATAACATTTGTGTTTCCTCATGATTTAGATGGGTTACTTGATAACATAGGTATAAGTATGGGCTTATACCTAAGTAAGGGTTATCTGTTGAGATTCTTCTTTGTGGTTATCCTTGTTGGATTTAGTGATACCTTGAGGGTCTCAGGGTCCCTACTGAGTATTTTATACTCACCCTTGCATGGGCTATGCTCGCACCTCGTTGTGTTGGTTGCTAACGTCGGGAAGAGCTGATAGAGGCCGAGTGTTCGAGGACTGGATGGTTCCCGGAGGTGGACCTCACGACGAGTCAGTATCTAGAGGTGGACTTCACGACGAGACGACACTAGGAGGTGGTTGACGGGTGAGATCGTTGTGGAGGCTATATATACCTACCCTTCAGGTAGGATCCTTGGTGGACGATCCAGGAGCTGCGCTATCTGTACCTACCCTTCAGGTAGGATCTGAGGAGGATGACCCAAGAGCTGCTTCCATTCTTCCAGCTGTTTGTCTTATTCTATTTTACTTTTGTTCAGTAGTATATATACTTTCGATTGGGGTTGTATTATGGCCCATTTACTTTTCAACACTTCCTTTTGTACTTATTGTATTACATTCGCTTGCACTTTGTGTTGTTTTGTTTACTTTTATAAAGGCAATCCCTTTCCAGTTATCAGGAATTACGCCTTTGGTGGTAGTATCCCGCCCCTAGCCTATAGAAGGTGGGCTTGGGGTAGTCACGACATGGGCCCCGAGGATGGGTCATGAAAAATTGGTATCAGAGGAGTCAGTTCTACCACAGAACTTATAACTCTGATATTTTCTTTCTGTGAAGCGACAGTGTTAAGAGTACCGAGTGTGGTTTTCAGTTCAGGCAGTCTAGTGTGGGTGTGGGCGGCCGACGTATCCATAAAACAGGACCCTGAAAACTGATTTCCGACATTGTGCATGAAAACACTGATTGCGTGTGTATTTCCAAAAGTTTTTAAAAGTCAGCTCAAACCAGGTCAGCTCGCCAGGTATAATCGTTTGACCATGTCACGTTGTTTCTTTCAGGATTCCTTTCCACGAACAACAAGCTAGATCCTAGAGGGATGTGCATACCGACAGCCTAATCAGCGACAAGGCTTCAGTACAGGGCCCTCTTCCAGTTGAGGCACCAGTAGAGGCACTAGCGGTACTACCATACGTTGGGACACCGATTCCACCAGCCCCAGCAGTAAGCGATGTACGCCACTTGAGCGCGTTGTACGTGTTCTAGCGCCAGAGGCCACCTAGGTTCCGGGGAGAGACGGACCCGCAGGCGGCTGAGGATTGGTTGGATGCTGTTTTGAGAGTCTTCAGGCTTGTAGGGACGCCAGCAGACATCATGGTGATCTTTGCTGCAAGCCTCAATCAGACAGCAGCAGGCAGGTGGTGGAGCCACTTGTTCCAGTTTTGCGATGAGATGACCTTCACATGGGGATACTTTGAGACCTTTTTCAGGGTGGACTTCGTATGAGTAGCTCTACACCCCGAGCGTTTACAGGAGTTGTTGCCTTTGCCGCATGATTTTCGATCAGTAGTCGAGTCAACTGTGGGCAGTATACAGAAGATGCAGAGGTCCAAGAGGACCAGAGCCAGCCGTATGAGGAGCGCGAAGTGTTATGAATGTGGCAGGAAGGGTCACCTGGCATGTGACTGTCTGAATCCCCGCACAGTTGATCAGCAGGCGTTGGAGGAGCCATAGAGACAGAAGCAGTGGCGGGTGCTTGAGCAACAGACGAGCAGTGGACAAGGCAGTAGAGCCCCCGGAGCAGGTGGACAATAGCGGAACAAGTGGATACCTTTTTGTTCTTGGTACTTCTAGTTCCATGTTTTTGTTGTTGTTGTTGTTGTTGTTGTTGTTGTGAGTCTTTGTACTAAGAGCAACAATAATAAAAGACAATTATCCTAGTGACACTTTCTTTCCTGTCCTTTTGTTTGGTTGATACCGAGAGGTCCCGGTTTAAACTGTTGACTTGACCCTCACTTTTGAGATTTCTACTGGAGGAGACCCAGTGACCTCACATTGAAGCCGACAGTGTGACTCGACCCTTGGAGGTGATAGTGACGGTTGGATCTCTTTGTAGTAACATTGAGTCCTTTTGACGTCATCCATGGAATGAATGCATCATTCATGTCAGGATTGACTGTATTAGGAAATCGGCGTGGTTCATCCAGGGGATGAGACTGAGTTTCTATTTTCGGCAAAATAGAAATCTTAGCTGCTCTTAACAATCGTAGGCAAAGAACGTACATATCATCCAGGAGCAGATGAATACTGCACAGTACAGTAATAAATATGAAACTGGAAGCAGTCTTAGAGACTCGGGCGTGTTAAATGTTTTAAGAGGAGGAATCTTTAAGGAGAGACGAGTCTATGAAGCAGCAGACATGGAAGCAGAGCTATGAGAGTAGCATGGGGTGATGTACTTTTTGAAATGTTACAATCACCTGCCTTTGTAGTCCCTGCCAGGATCAAGGAGCTGGAGGGTAGGGGAAGAGAGTGGCTGCATGTGGTCAAAGAGTGTGACCCTATGGCTCTAAGAACGAATCAAGGGATAGTCTGTGTCCAATACAGGCTGCCATAGTAACAGACATTGATATGAATCATTCCATTCTTCCATGAATCTTATCCCAGACCTACAGTCTCCGGTAAGCCGTAGACTTGACCCTCACGTCTGGAGATACCTTGGGAGGAGACTCAATAATCACACTTATGCCGACAGTGTGGTATGACCCTCGAGGTGAGAGTTTTGGTTGGAATATCTTGGTGGCAGCGTCGAGGCCTTATGATGTTGGTCTTGGTATGGATTGGATTCAAAGTTCATGCTCAGATTGACTGTATTAGGCAAAAAAGGTTGTGGTCTATCTACAATGTCGAGGTTGGTTTTCCTTGGTTGGCGAAAAAGAAACCCCAGGCAACACAGGATAAACTCATGCTTATGAGGGTGTAGCCAATCACTCTTGCATTCTCCAACTTTACCCTCATGGTTGTAGGAGTTTTTAGATTCAGTTCTAATCAGGAAAATTAGGACTCTAGAGTTCGAGGATGGAGACCACGTTCTTATACGGGTCTCACCTCGATGAGGTTTACAGAGATGTCGCAGAGGCGGCGCGATATCTCTGAGGTTCGACGGACCATTCTAGGTCCTCAGCAGGGTAGACGAGGTGGTTTACCGCTTGAAATTTCCACCTCAGTTGCACCAGGTGCATGATGTCATCCCTGTATCTCTGCTGAAGAGATACGTGCATGATCCTTCACACATCATCGACCATGGGAAGCTGTACATTGGTGATGGGGTGACTTTTGCGGGGTTCCAGTAGAGGTTGAGGATCGACAGGAGTGGGTCCTATGAGGACGTTAAATTCCACTTGTGCGCTTTCATTGGAATTATGGCAACCTCTAGTTGAGCACATGGGAGCGGAAGGCTCAGATGCGTGCTCAGTACCACTTTTGTGTCCCTAGTTTGTGTTAAGCTTTATGAAGACATAAAGCGCTGAGGTGGGAGTAATGTAAAGACCCGTAAAATTCAAGGGAAATTTTTTCTTAATTTCATTGGAATTATAAAAGAATGCAGTTTCTGACGGCGCCTGATTCCGAGGCCTAGTGTGCCTGCAATCAATTTCCGAAGTTTAGCCCGGGTACGTTCAGTGAACGAACGAGAGGGTTTTTCTAACTTTTGAACTGGTGCTCAGAATCAAAATCCGAGGGCACCGATGAAACTACAGCACTAGTAATTTCTTAGGAACACCTATTCCATATTTGCATTTGTGCGGGTATAGAAGTTGAATTTGTGGATTAAATGAGGAATGAATAAAATTGAAAAAAAATTATTTTTAAGTCTATGGTGGTTTTATCCTACATGGGGAAGTTGGGCTGCCACCTAACTACCCATGTGAGGATAAATTTGAGGATAAATATGAGGTGGGGTCCACACGAGCCCCAACTATTCACATTCCCATAACTCTCATACTCCCCCATTAAACTTGTTAACTTTGTTTAATTAAGTAACTCTTCCACATCCTTATTTAATTTTCCAACCTACCTCTTAATTAATTAAACAACTCATGGTTTAATTAATTAAGTGAATTGGAGTTGAATTTTTGTGAATTTGAATGAATGGCATGGGTAAATAAATTAAGGTGGAGCCTTATTTTATTTTGGTTGGATTTGTTGTGTTAAGAGAAAGGGAAGAGAGCTCTTGGGTTTTGAAGAACATCCTCCGAAGAAGAACGCTTCATCTCCTTTGTTAAAGAACGTGAAGAACGCCGAAGCTTCGACGAAGAACGTCATCTCATCTTGCATCTTCTCTCCACGTCAAAGGAAGCGAGACGCCACATTCTTCATTTGGCGAACACAGACGATGCTTACGGAACCTCGTTCTGCGAAGCCGGCTTCCACGACGTCTTTTCCCGTGACAAACCTCGATCGACAACTCCATTGAGGTAGAGGGTTTTTCTTTATGTTCGGATTTTATTTGAACGTTCTTCGATAATATCGGCCAACTGTTATCAAAACAACGGAGGGGGGTCAGACTGCACAAACACGGCCGAACCTCCTCCCTTTTTTTTATTTTGATGGTTATCTTCGTGGATTAAAATGTAAGGGACACGGTACCGTCTCACAACGCGAGAACATGGAGATTCACGGCGAAGAAGCGCGGTGTCGTCGCGCCGCACCGTTGAGGCCGAAAGAACCCGCGGCCGGGGTCGGGCCGTAGCAAAGGGGCGTGGCACCGCCGCGCCGTGCCAGAGAACCGCGAAGACACAGCGGCCGGAGCGGGGTTGCGGCGGAGGGGCGCGGCGCCGTCGCGCCGTGCCGTTCGGACAAGGCCGCAGCATGTGGATGCGGTAGAGAATGGAGGGCGGCCGAACCTCCGACCACCGGCACTTCAAGGGGGAGGGACAAGCAGGTCCCGCAGTAGCAACCGGCCGGCCGGATTTCCGAAAGATCGGGGGTTTGTAACCCCCGGCAGGTGGACAGGTCATCCCCCATGAGGGGGCCGCGGTTACAAAATCAAAGTAGGGTGGGGGGCAGCGCACCCCCCAACGTCCGTTCAGCGCGCGGCACCCGCCGAGCCGGACCGACCGCGCCGGGCCGAACCGCCCAGGCCGGGCCGGGGCGCCCGCGCTGGGTCGAACCCCTGCGCCGGGCCGGGCCGCGCCAGCCGGGCCGGGCCGCGCCCTAGGGGGCCGGACCCTGACTCGGGTCAGGTCGACCCGGTTCGGGCCGACCAAGGGGGTCTCGGGCCGGGTCGGACCGCGCCCGAACCTCCCATTTTCGAGTCGTTTTCATTCAAGTTCCCATAACATGGGCTACGGACCTCTGATCGATGCACCGTCAGTTGTGATGCGATCCTTGGATCAAGACGGTCGTTTCGGTATATTACACTCAGGATTTCGAAGAAATTTGGGTATGGCCGGGTTGGTTCAATCACGAAACCAACCGGGTCCTCAGAGCAGAAACTCTTATATCTCGAGCTCCGGATGTCCGACTGATGTGTCGTAGACTTTGTTAGATTCCTCTTGATGAGACGGAACTTTTGGAATACTTCGCCTGAGATTTTGATGCAGTTGGAGTATGGATGGGTTGGATTGTACCCGAAGTCCAACCGGGCCCCTAGAACGGAAAAGCTGATAACTTTCTGACCGGACGTCCCTTTGACGAACCATCGGTGGCGTTGGTGATCACGTTGAGAAAAGGTCCCTATAGTTATAACCTATGTGACTTCAGGGTACAATTGAGATACGGTCGGTTTGGTTCATACACGAAACCAACCTGGCCCCTCGGACGAAAAGGATAATAACTCACATACCGGGCGTTTGAATGACGCTTCGTCTGTTGGGTTGAGACCCCTATTACGAGGTGGTCCTTTGAGATACTTATTCGTGAGACTTTTTGATACTTGGAGTATCAACCAGTAGCTCGTGGAGCGGACCCTCCCGGAGATGAGCATACGGAGTACGGAGACCGTGTAGCCGGGTGAGACTTGACGACTGCTTGACCGACTCGACTTGGAGTGAGTCGACTAGCCCAGTGGACGGAGCAATACTTTGTTTGGATGAAGACCCATGGAGGATGGATCACAACTGAGTTTGGGTGCAGACCCGTGGTACTCATCTGGAGAGTACCTATGCAGACTATTAGGGGGGATGCACTACTATGTTTGAGTGGCAGACCCTGGTGGGAAGCACTACTGTGTTTGGGTGGCTGACCCGCGGTACTCGATAGGAGGAGTACCTCAGCAGTCTTGGGTTAGTGAGGAGTACATCGGAGTCATGACATGATCATTGTACTCTCCAGAGACGGGGCTCATCAGCAGTTACTGTTTCGATAATGAAAATCCTGGTTTGAGCTGAGTGTATGACCTCTGTGTTTACCTGATGAATGATATGGGTCACTTGATAACTTAGGTATATGTATGGGCATATACCTATGTAGTGGTTATCCGTTGATTTCATAACCTTTGTGTTTCCTCATGATTGATATGGGTTACTTGATAACTTAGTTATAAGTATGGTATTATACCTAAGTAAGGGTTATCTGTTGAGATTCTTCATTGTGGTTATCCTTGTTGGATTTAGTGAGACCTTGAGGGTATCGGGGTCCCTACTATGTATCTTATAATCACCCCTGCACGGGCTATGCCCACACCTCGTTGTGTTGGATGCAGACGTCGGGCAGCGCTGACAGAGGCTGAGTGTTCGAGGACTGGACGGTACCCAGAGGTGGACCTCACGACGAGTCAATTTCTAGAGGTGGACTTCACGACGAGGCGACACTCGGAGGAGGTTGACGGGAGAGAGCGTTTTGGAGGCTATCTGTACATACCCTTCGGGTAGGATCCTTGGTGGATGATCCAGGAGCTGCGCTATCTATACCTACCCTTCAAGTAGGATCCGAGGAGGACGACCCAAGAGCTGCTTCCATTCTTCCAGATGTTTGTATTTTTCTGTTGTACTTTTGTTTAGTTGTAGTTGTACATTCGATTGGGTTTGTATTCTGGCCCATTTACTTTTCCGCACTTCCTTTTGTACTTAGTGTATTACTTCTGCTTGTACTCTGTGGTGTTTTGTTTACTTTTATAAAGGAAATGCCTTCCCAGTTATCGGGAATTACTCCATTGGTTCTAGTCACCAGCCCCTGACCTATGGATGGCGGGCTTGGGGTAGTCACGGCACGGGCCCCGAGGACGGGTCGTGAAAAAGATCTTGTTAGTGATGGAAACCCAATATGACCAGATTAGAAGTACCTAGATTGTAAATATTTTTTATACATTAGGTTTTCTATAAGAAATAATATATCCGAGGAATATGGAAATATGTATTGTAAGCCCCCATTACTTATTTTTTTACATTTTCTTCAAAAAATGGATTATGAATATGCCTAATGATTCATAACACGAGGAATATAGAGGCATTTAGTATGAATGCATCAATTTTATGTCTTTACCTTCTATAAAGATCATATTTTCTTTTGTAGAGATCATAAATTTTTTATCAATTTTGAGGATCTTTTTACAATAGTTGGACGTTCATGTTTAATAGAATCTACATATATAAGAATAAATGTAATATTAGCCCATGGAATAATGTTTTTGTTATAAAAAGTGATGGGATTTATAAAAAAGTCTAGTCCTAATCGAGATACACTAAAACTTAAAAGTATTTGGGCCCTTGGATTTAAATATGAATATGTATTTGAATATTATTCTAATGATTAATTAATTAAATTTAGTTAAGATTAGTAAATATATTTGGATGCAGAGTCTAGGAGTTCTTATGAAAGTGATGAAAATGTGTCTGGTGAATTAGATGAATGACCATTTATTATTTTTATAGATGAAATTAGAAGTCCTGAAAAGGGTATCTGTTTTATACATCATAAATATCTTATATGACTTATTTTATTGAATAATCATTACATTCTGTTATGTTTTTCAACTCGATGATTTCAGTTATTGATTTCATTAAGGAATCTAATTCTGTGGAAAAAATAATTACATGGAGAGAGATAAATCATCTCATATAAACAAACCTCTTAGAATTTTTTTTCGATTTTCATAATCTTGTTATGAATGTGATTTTAAATCTGATGAATTCAATGGATGTTATTCTGCAAGGCGTGGTTTGTCTTCCATTGTAGATATTCCATGTTATACTAAATGATCCTTAGTTAAAAAACATATCGTAAACCAATAATTGATATCTCTACTTCAGTGCCTATTATTGTTGTTAATAATTATATTATAAAAAATGAACAAAAACGTTTGCCTCATATCTATTAAATCATATTGAAAATATTGAGTCAATTGTTTCATTCAGATCAAAGGGAAAATATTTTACAATAGAATGATTCATGAATATAGATGAATCTAGATATAGGAAGTCTCCACAAAGAAATTTTAATCTAATAAATAATCCTTATCCATCCTTAATTACAAATTAATACATATTTATATTTATAAATTTCTAGAATGTTGTTTTGATAGAATTGTTCTCAAGATTATAAGATTTTAGTCAGCCGATAAAATATATAGAAATGATAATTTATATAGTTCATGTTTTCACTTACGCAAAACCAAAAATATTAATATAAGATGATATAATTAAAAAATATATTGATTTTTTAACGGAAAAAAAATTGTTTCTAATAAAAAATATTTCAATGATATGAAATTATACAGTGCTCGATGGGGTACATTCCAATTTCCCAAAAATTCAAATCATGCATCCACATCTAGATATTCTGGATTTTTTCATATTTTTTCACATACTACCCCTATAGTATATTCATAGTTTGATGATACTATTGTTAGATAAATATTAAACAATTTACATAATTTTATTTAAAATGAATATTATAATACGCCATATATGGTTCAAGATGGTTTTTTTTAAAATGTTTTAATTGTACTAAAGCTATCTATAATTGTTTTCATATAATCTTCTGATGGAAATCAAGTGATCAAAAGAGATATTATATATTGTTTCACATGAAATTTCCTGGAATCTAATTTTTGGACTTTGTTTTAATCTTTTGGAACTGAAAATTTAATGCATCCAATTACTCAAAATTTTAAATATCATGTAATGATTCTAAGGGTGATATAAGCTATCATCAAAAATATTATGAAGAATAATGTATATCTCGTGTAGGTTGTTTGGTTTTGGATTAAGATAATTCTATTATTTGACATGAATTATAGAGACAAATATGTACACTACCAATTATACTACTGTAACCCATGAATATCTACCTATGATGTATTTCCCTATCTCTACCTCCCTTGATCCAAACAAATAATTTGGAATAATCCCAAATTGTTCTACTGAAAATTTTAGACAAGATGCTATTTTTACAATTTTAACCATACAACTCATATAAATCATCCTTCATTTAATCTATATACAAACAAGTACAATCAACCCTTTTACCCAAATTACCTTCATGAAGAATCATCTAACTCGAATTTGAATTACTATTTATAATAAATATAATTTTTTATTTATTATTTTCCTCATTAATCTGATTGGAAATGAATGCTATTTTTTCTTTTCATCATTATATATAGATTTATTCTAATTTTTTTTATACTCTTTTGTATAATCTAAAATGGTGGAAAAATAAGTTGGAATGTAATCATTCATAATATATATATAATATATTTATTTAAAAAATTATATATCATATTGTAAGATACAATAATTATATAATATTCATGTATATTATATTCCATTATTGAAAAAGATTTTATATAATCATAAAGGGTTATATTATTGGAATTTTCAAAATAAATATTTATCTTAATGATACTGACTACTTTTTATTTTATTGAATGAATGTCTTCTTCTCTAAAAGTTATTAAATTATATGAATTATATAATAATCATATATTTGACTAATATTCATTCATAAATGTCCTATAATCTGCATGTATAATATTTATATATAACCATGAGTAATGATTTTACGAGAACTATCGACCCTAAGTCTACGTAGTTTCGAATGTAGAACGAAGAACAAGAAAACATGAAATCATGAATAAGATCTATAATTACACTATGAATTAGATATTCTATTTAATGGATTTATATTGACCAAGTGTTATAATGATCAACAATGAAACCAAGAATATTTATATCATGATTTCTTTATCAAACTTTTATGGAAGATTTATATATGGATGATGTAATAATTGTGTTCTTATTGAACTCACAAGGCCATGTAAAAGAACAAAGCTCATGGGAGAATTATTTATCCTACAACATAAATCAGTCTAAACAATCATTTCCTATGAATATGTGTGAAACATTTGGATAACTAATATGTCACCCTATGATGGTACCTGATCTTCTATGATAATATAGACCT
Organism: Viscum album; assembly: GCA_963277665.1. Lineage (NCBI taxonomy): Eukaryota > Viridiplantae > Streptophyta > Magnoliopsida > Santalales > Viscaceae > Viscum > Viscum album. The sequence goes on from OY728150.1 coordinate 1,075,977,108, forward strand.
CCCATATGATGGAATGTTCCTCCATGGAATTGAAATATATCTACGAGGATAAGAAATATTCCTCTCTAAGAAAGAATAAGATTGATTGAGTGAATGAAATTTAATCCCTGTGATGAAATTACATCATTAATGTCATGGTGTTTTCATCACTATGGGGAAATTATATTAACATCGTGTTGTAAATTTCATCTATGTGAATTAATAATGATAAATGATTGAAAGAATAAACGTACATAAGAATAAATTAAATCTTTTGTAAAAATTCTGGGTTCATCCTTGTGATTTATCAATCATCCATGAATCAATATGTTCATGAAAAATTTAATCTGTGAGTTTATTCCTATAGTGCCTAATAAGGGACCTTCTCCTTCCGTGCCTATTTTGAAATAAAATTTTATTTATCATAATAGTTAGTTTTTAAAAATTAAATGAATTTCTAAGAACCTACGTCTTATATAAATACGATTAGTACATGGAATTAGTTATTATTATTCATAAATAGATAATTAGAGACTATTTGAGTATAAATCAAATTATGTCTCATGTGTAATGTTTGTTGAAAACTGTGAGGAAGATAACTAGATAATTTTTTACTTATTATTCATTATGATATTGTGATTTCAACACAAGACTACCACATATAAGTAGAAATTATTATGGGAATTTCATATAATCTTATGTATATATTTAAATACAATTGATCGACTATAGATGATAAGTGATTAAGATGAATCAAAAATCAATTTTCTACTCTTCTCACTATCTTTGTTACTATACATAAGGGTTGAACAGGTATTAGGAATATATTTACTATGAAATAATCAAGGATTTTATATAAAAATACTCTAATAATCCTACTTTATTCATTTTATTCAGATTATCCCCTAAATAAACTTGGAATGGGATATTTTTAGCATGTAATTAGTAGTTTTTAGTTGGTGTTTGTAATAAATGTCAAGGTAGTGGATCTGTTTATTTGTATAATAAATGATCATCAAAGTTATTTATTTTAAATTAGTGAGGATAATTATCTTAATGGGAATTAAACCTGTTGTTATAATATATTCCAATATGTTTGATATTCAATTTTTCTTAGAGATTTTTCCTTTTATTATAATAAAAACACTATTTTTGAATTTACTCTAATATAATATTCTTCATATCAATTTTTAAATCATGTATATTAAAAATATGTTTGAATAATTATATATTGATTTTATATTTTTTTTAATGTGCATAATGTGTCTGGTGGGTCAAACAATATTTCAATAGTTATAGATATTTAAAATAATTATGACTTGGTTTAGTTCATTGTTGATTTCTAATGAATGAGAATAGGGAAATTCATAAAGGAATAAATAACTAAGTATGGGGATTATATTCCAAAAAAATGAAATGTTAGAAATGATGTCCAAAACAGATGGATTGTGTTAACCATCAAAATTCATGTGATCATGATACATTCAGAATCTCACATAATTTAGTCACATGAATAGAATAACCTATGGAAGGACCCATTGATCCCCATTAAAATGTACATCTGATCCTTTTAATGATTCCTCAATAATTTGAGATCATATTGTAGCTTCCATATTAGAATCCCAGTTCACATCAATTTTCAGTTCGTAATCACCTGAGAATCCAACCAAAAATACAAGGAAAATTTCTCGAAAAAAAGTCCAAAATGTAAGAACCTATCATAAAAGTAAATATCAGTACTAACACTCTTGATAATCCCGATAGCTTTATAGAAAGTATCCCTCATGAAATTATGGGATTGGACTACCTCTATGATATCTGTCACACCCCATATGGAACAAAAGAATAAGTAGAAGGGATTTTCTATGATAATTGTCTCACATCACCATAAGACCCATTGATGGTCATGTTATTCATCACCAATGTAGGGAATGATTTTACTCAACAACTCTTGAGAAAAATCGTGAGACCCCAAGTCCTCTTAAAGTAAACATGGAAATAAAAAATTAAAAATGGGAAGGAGACATTGCGGTTGTAAACACCATGAAATACGCCCATGATGTTTTTCTAGACACCTAAAAACTATAGGGACATTTCATCCTCACCATTTGAGAGCCCACCGGCATGCCACCCCCCCACATGTTAAGGTATTATGATAGTTACAAGCAGTTATATTCCCTCCCTTGACCTATGTAGAGTAAAAATAATGACATATCCCTGAAATGATTATGCATTACCATATGTCCATTTTTTTCCCGGAAAACATTACTAGTGGGGAGGGTTAATCTCATTTACTACACTTTTGGAATCAGGAAAGATCCCCTAGACATAAAAAGGTACAATTAGAAATTAAAATAGACAATTTGGGAGCCACATGAGGTTGAAAACATAATGTTACATTCTCTAGTTCTCTGTAAGGCCTTTGGAAATTTGTTCCTCATGATGGAAATATCTCCAAACGTCCCCCTAAAAGTCATCTTTATCACATGAAATTTCTTATAAAATCTATCTCAGATCACATGAAACATATTTAGTGGCCATGTTTTTCTTGATAATTTTCTTTTACATGTATGAATAACATTATGGAATTCCATTTCCATGTTCATATGATTTAGTGTGACCCAATTAATTGGATACAATCAAATAAATGGGGTGTCAATTGGATGATCTAATGATAGATTAAAATCATGTAACACACCAAGAATGACCAACAACAATACCTCCTAAAATGAATGAAATCATAAATTCCAACTAACTCAAGAAATGATTTTAATGATATGTTCCATGAATGTAGGAGAATAAAATGGTTGGAGGGGACATTAAATTTCTCATTCCAAAATCCATAAAATTCACCATTTGATTCTCACACTAAAACACCCAATAATTAAAAAAGATTTTTCAAAGTTTTTGATCACCTGAATAGAATGGTTGTCCATCTGGTATAATCCATGAAACAAGTAAATATATTAGGCATTTTTCAAAGTGACCTCTCATGATCGCTCATGATTCACACTATAAATATTTTTGTGGGTTATGTTTTGGGAATCCAACATATTTATTAAATCATTTGAGACATTAAAGAATATAATATAAAAAATATCTAAGGTATATGAAAAAAAATGAAAGAAGATTTTCAAATAACATTGGAGACTAATGTGAAGAAAATATACACTAATCTTCATTATCATTGAATAAATATTAAATGTAATTTACATAAAAAGAAACAGTTTCCCAAATTACATGAATCTATATTGTTATACTATTTGGATCACGTGAATTTCCCTAGACATGTCCAAGAAAGTAACATGGGACCCCTTAAGTATGCCACCCATGTCTCCCCAAATAATCTTGGATAACCATCTAGATCAAATTATGTCCTCTATACATGTCACCCATATCATATGGTGAAACATGTTCTTGAAATATACCATTCTTGATTTCACAAGATCATGTTAACTAGGTCTCACTACAACCTTTGGAAAATCCAACCATATCATGTGATGACCTTCAGGTAAGTCAGCTGGCTCTAATAAAATTGTAGGGAAATGTCTAGTTTATTTCTCAATGATAGCAAAAAATTTCATCAATGACATATGACAACATTCAGAAATTTCAAATTGACTCTCATGAAAAAATCATGGCAGGTTATCTAGATTTCATGATTACATCAAGGAAAGTAATCTAGATCATGTGATATCCTCACATCATATCATCATTGATCATTTGATGGATTATAGTATCAACAAGACAATAATTTCAAAATCATCCAAAAAATTTAACCTTGGTCAAGAAATTAACTCCTAACATTCCATCCAGATTATGTGATTTCCCTCATACAATTCGACAATATATTGTGACGATATTTTTACATTTCTAGTAGTAATCATATAGAATGATTGTTATGAAATCAATTAATTTCAAGAAGTCAATAAGACCAATCCAAATGGGTTTCCTTGAACTTGATAACCATTTCTAGATTTAATAAGGTGATATCCTAGTGTTTCATACACAATTTCATTCAACTACGTGATGAGTCTTTTTTTAGTATATTTTTAACTCTGTGGGGTTTATCCATGTTGTGGATCTTAGTAAACCAATTAATGATTTCAATCAATATAAATATTAGAAATTTTAGTATCATGATTGTCTTATTCTCTTTTTTATCACATGTAATAATATAAAATCAATAATGAACATTCACATTCTATTTTTAAAAGCATCACAACTCAATGAGAGTATCTATTCATTACTATGTATGACTTTGACTTGTAAAATTATTCTCCACTATAATGTAGTAATTTTTTACATTAGGTTGGATGGAAAAATCCATTATCTAGTGTGAGTCCCTATACCTTAGAGGGGTGAATGAAAAAAATTTGATTTTCCTAAACTGGATAGGACCAAGTCCATCATATACCTCCTAGATGGTCCATTATAATACCTCATAAGACAGTATTCTCCATATTGAATAAGGTTGGTTATTCATTGATCTTATTAATTTTCATCACTTAATTACATGAAATGAAGTATGCAAGAAAATTTCTTGTTCTTATATTATATTATTTAGTGAAAATCCATATTCAATAAAGCTCATTATTATTTTTCTCGAGAATTAGATGAACCTACATAACTATTCAAAATATGATGATCATCTCTCCTTGGAATCATGATAATCAACTATTTCATTCTTCATCATCTTTACAAAAAACAATGTATCAGTTCTCTAATGTTATTCATGATTGATTTGAAGCATCCATGTATTTTTTAAATGAACCCCTCATAATAGAAAAATGTGCATTTGGTTTATGATTCAATAAAATACTTCTAAAAACAGGCATTCCTTCTTCTGTACATCTACCTAATCTATAATTTCAATGGGTTCATGTCTTCACGCACATACTTTCAAACATTATACAAATTTCATCCACTATTTCGTCTGGTCTCAACATTCTTTTATTACTCGTGCATGATGAAATGCACAAGAATCTCTCTTCACACAAACCAGTTGATTGAGGGACTCTAGTTCTATCATCATGCACACCAGAAGGGATTAGTTATTATCTCTTCTCAAAGACGAGTGAATCATGGTTCTCCCTCATATATTCTTCATTAATCCAAATGGTTCACAGTACAAGTTTCATCCCAAATCATAGAAATTGTGTTCTTTCACTAGTTGTGTACCATCAGAATCACTATCTAATATCAAGATGAGAGTTTGAAAAAATGAGTCGCATGTTGGTTGTTCTCCCTCCACAAAGGATGTGTGGTTATCCTTCATATAGATGGTTCATATTTTAATCACAAAAAAATGTGGATAAAAAGGCTCCCCTTATCCACAAGAACATGATGTTTTTTGATCTCATTGACTATTCACATAGAAATATGAATGGGGGGTTCCCTATTTTTAGAAAACATGAACACACAATAACATATGATTGACCCCCCAATTTTCAGCTTCATATTTTATTCTTTTATAGAAGTATGAGCATAGTACATCATTCCTCATTTGATACTATATTTATGCCCCGAAAAAAATCTCATCATTTATAACATGGCCATATATAAAACTTATCAGTTTTTCATTGAATAGAAGATGCTCTCGGCTTTTTCATAAATTTTGAATCATTATGTGAATGTGTTAAATAAATTCATGAAATCATCATTTAAATCCATGCTCTAATCATCCACATTTCATCAAAAACTTCATATTTATTTGACCAGTCCTATTTCTTTTCATTACTTGAATGCATGAAAATTTATGGTGGAATCCATGATCTTTGTTCAATACTGAGATACTCATTCAATATACAGAGATCGGTTATGGTGATTTTTCCGTCATCTCTAGTGAGACAACTGTAGAATTGAGTGATGGAAGGAGGAAGAAAGTGGTTTTAGATGATACAAGGGCCATGGTGGGACCTACAGATCTGATTAAAATGGAAGGTCACATGATTATGTGAACACAGAATATCAATTCAATGATTAGAAAACCCACCCATATAGAAAAAGGAAATTCATATTTGGAGTGGTATATCAATCAAAATGCTACATGAACTTCTCAGAAATATCCTCTCCCCTCCCAGTAATGCCCCATATCTGTTCTGGTGGCATAATATATGCCCCCTCTATGGGATTCATCCAACATGACTTCAATTGTGCATCTTTCTTTCCTTATACATGGGATTTTTCTTGGACCTACACATGGGCTTATGTGGGAACTGTATGCGCTACCCATGCAACCTTCCATATTGGTGGGGTTGGTTACCTCAGCATGGTTGACCCTCAAATCCCACTTCTGCTATTTTGGATCTAACCATGGATGGATTATGGGATAGCCATATTTTTTAATTATGTCACAACTCATAAGGCCTCTAAAATTATATATCGAATTCCATATCATAATTGTCCTTATAATTCCAATCTCATCTTCTCAACATATTCTCATTCATTAATCATGAAATAAATATATTTATATTTTTTCAGGGATTTAAAATTAAATTTTCTCTAATAGTTCTTCAACTATTGTCCTCTTTTAGTTCATTCAGGATACTTATATGAATATTTAAGTTTTCATGGTTACCCTATTCACATTAAATCACTACATGATCCCTAACAAAATAATACATTTCTATTCTTGTTATCTCTTTCATGGTTCTCATGAAATATTGAATTATTTCATGATCATCATAAAATACTCAATTTCTTTTTTCTGTATTAATTAAAGAGTGATTCAATCATCTTTCAATATCTAAATGTGGATTGTTATCCAAACACCATAAATCTTGTAAATAATGTGTCACCTTTTACACATGTACATTGATCTAATGGTCCGTTCAATAATAATCTGATTTAATAACATGGAATCATTCTCAATCATGACATCCAATTCTTTGATTCCATACCAAATCATGAGGCATCATCACATGAACCGACAACCAATAACATTATTCGGGTTACATCATCATATTTATCAATGTTGAATACTTTTGAAAATCATTGACAACAAATATAATTCATACACAATATTGGTCCAAACAATACCCCATTTGTAATTATTTTCAGTACTCAATGTTATATCGACAATGAATGTGTCAATGTCAAAATGTAAATATTATATATCCCCTTTACCATTCCATATTAATTTCACTTTCTATCACCATTATTGATAAAAAATAAAATGTACATAGTAAAAGTGTATCAATATATACTTATTGAATTTTCCATACATCACATCACAATATCTATAGTTCATCTAGGCTTAGTGTACAAATAAAGAATATTTTATTTAGACATTAATTTTGTACAATACCATTAATCAAGAAAAATCATGATATGAGAAAAAATGTAATTTTCTTCATGGGTTTTCCACTTTCATTCCATGATGTACATATTTTTTGTGATAAGAAATCATTTTATAAATTATCCACGTGAAACTAATTTTTTCAATTAAACAAATAGATCAAAAAATTAAAGTGATGTAGTAATTATAAGTTACTATGAAGAGCTTACATTCTCGTTATATCAATGAATAATTAAATTTATCACCCTTCAGAAATATTTTTTTATTTTAATTAACCAACAAAGAGAGACTAAGAGTGAAATACATTGGCTAATGGCATGGACATCAAGAAATTTCCATAATAATCAGATTTGGAAATAATTGAAATAATAATTCTATAATATTCTATATTTGTATCCACCTAAAGGAAAACACTTTCAATCCTCATCACAATAGCGACTCTCATTATGAATGGATATCAAGAAATAAGATCCATCCTTGATAGAATATTATTTATCCTTTCATTCCAGAATAGAACATTACATTATTCATCTTCATCAAAGAGGATTTACTTATCATGTTCTCACCTTGAGAACATAATTACCATTAATTTTTATATTTTATAAACACAAATGCAATAAAAAAAATTCTGGGAATAAGGAGGATCTTCCTTGACCAATAAATAGTAATAGTGAGGTTGAGATTGTTTTGTCATCCAATATGCTCCACTTCATCAACTATTAAAACTAGCACATCTGATATTTAATTCTGATTTGGTTGTGTTCATATTATAATATATTCTATTTCATTGTGTCTGATCCATCATTCTTAAGGAGGTTTTAAGTCACTAGTATCTAATGGTGAAATATTCATTTTCATAAGGAATTCTTCTTATGAAGGAATAAATGAAATGGAATTTCTTACAGTTTGATCATCAATGATGCCCCACACACACAAATTTTCATGTGAAATATTCATTTATCATTTTCACTAACATTGTCTTTTGAATTTTCTAATTATAAAAATTAATTGAAAATGATCAGACCATAAAATATATGTCATTATAGGGTATGGACTCATGTTTGGATGTTCTGCATGGGTTCTTTTTTGAATTCTTTCATGGAATATTGTTTAAGGAATTGTTTTTTCTCAATTTTATTTTAAAATATTCCCATGGTAGAATTTTAATTATTTTCCATCTTATGTTGTATTTTAGAATTATCCGCACTTGATGTATGTTTAGATGAGTATTCACTAACCACGTGACTACTGCCATTGTAGATATGAGAGATGTTATCAAGCCTTGGAAATAATTTTTCCAAACATAGATTATTTTCGATATGTGAATGCCACTTCTTCAACACTTTCTTGGTCCCTATTGAAATACAATTTATATGTGATATTAATTTTTATGTATTTTTTCATCAATTCAACGAAAAATTCCCATATTAATCACCATACTGACCATGACCAACATACCATGATCACCTCATGTATTCTACATGAGGTTATTGGATCTTCTTTAGGAAATTTTGTCCTTTTCATGGGGAACTAGATGACACACTTATTTTCATTGTCACACTAATATTGGTGGTCGCTTTCTTCTCTAATTTATTGATCCATGCAAGTTTAGAATTGTTTTTAGGACCTATAATATTTTTGAAAACAAATTTCGAAACATCAGTACAAGTTGTTCTGGATGATATATGTTTCCTCTCAGATTTTTTAGATATATCATTATAATATTTCATGTTCTTATTATCATGTTTAGATGTTTTTCTTACTTAAAATAATTTATCCATAATTTAGTACCAGTAGAAACAATTTCATTCTTTTGTGATGTCTCATTATATGTGCTATATTGATTGGTCTATTATACTTCCAAATCTAGACCTCCCATTTTTAGGATGATTTTATGAATTTCAATCATAATGATTTTATCTTAACAACCCTTCTTCATAAATTGAAATTAAAATTCATCAATTTTAACATTTTTATTAATCAAATAGTCTTGTTATTTTATTTTCTTGGATATTTATCCTAATTGTATACTTTTAAAATCAATTTTCATAATAAATTTTCTGTTAAGTGAACAAATATTTTCTCCATGAGTCATTTTGACTCAGTAGTTTTTTTTCAATTTCATTTAGAAAATAAGGTGAAATGATTTAGTGTCCCAAACTTGTTTCTTCAATGGATACAACTAGTTTAGAGAGTTTTCATCATTCTATGATTTTTTCATTCATGTTCTTCTCCATTACATAAACATCCCCTTCTGGTTTGGTGATATCTTACTCCATAGAAAAAGATACTCCTTAAAAAATGGAGGCGGTTTCATTGTGAATACTAGAGGGAATATCTTTTAATATATCAAATGAACTTTATTGAGATGGTATAGATTGATCATCAACACTTCTGCTAGAATTTTCTACTTGAGAACATTTTATAAAATAACTAACACCTACATCCTGATCACTTGAGGTAAGCAGGTTTTTCATCTTCTTGGTAAAAAGGTGACCCATATACTAATTTATTCACATACCTGATATGTCATCATTATATACTAAGCATGGATAAAAACAATTCCGATTATATAGATAATAGATAATTCTTATTCATGTTCTTTTTCTCTTTATTTTTCCTATTAATCGAGGTCTAATTATATATAGACTTACTCTCAAAGATATTTGGATATTATCTAAAACTACACTTCATTGTTAATTCGAAAAGGTAAAAAAATCTTCAAAAAAGAGTACAACATCATCTTAGAGAATCAAATATAGGGGAACCTATACTTGATACCAATTTAGCGGACCAGTTTGGGATATAACTAACACTAATACGGCTTGAATCAGTGTTAGGGACCTTTTTGAACCATTAAATGTTTTTATCCATATGCATATTAGACCAATTATGATCTTGATTATCTTAGTCAATATTAATTATAACTGAAAATAATATGAATGTAATAAAGAACATGAAAAAATTATTATTACAAGGTTCACAACTCAATTAGACTACCTAGTACTTCTAGAAATTCCAAGTATTGTAGTAGTACTGTAGTAGGTATTGAATTAGTATTAAATCAAGTATTGTTCGTTACTGTAGAAGCTAGAACTATTCTTCCTTATGGGCCTCTTGGCCACCGGTTTTGTCCTCGGGTACTGCATGGCCTTTGGGCCACCCAATGACTTTGGACCTGTAGTTTCTCAAGGCCTTCAGGCCACCTTTAGGCCTTAGGTCAACCCAAATGCATTCAGACCACATCAATGTAGATGTACCAGTAACAGTTCAGTGGACAAGGCTTCAGATGAGGATTCAAGGCAGGCACATTCACTATAGTATAGCTAACTAGAATTGGAATAATGAGAGGGTATGGATTTTCCATCAGTACCATGCCATTAAATATTTTCATAGTACAGTTAGTCAACCATCGCAATAAATGTGGGATGCTGATAACATGACATATGTTGTGGGAGAGCAGTTCCATGTTATCTTGTTTGGGTGATTCCCTATAGGACCTATAGATCATGTAATTGTCTCTAAGACATCGGGCCTTGTAAGGGTTACACCTCACCCCTAGAAAGGTGGATTATGAAAATAAATAAAAGTGAGGAATTTAGGACATTCAAGGTAGTAATAATTTATAGTGGTTAGGATAGAAACTAATACTTTATATAGTGTGAGCCACTACATTTTTGAGGGGGGAATGAAACAATTATACCTCAAGGAACTAGTGATGAAAATTCCCTAATTGTAACCCCTTTATTTTTATTTATATAAACATTAAAGGACTTATTCTATATCTTGAATAAGTTTGGATCTATATCGATATTCTTAAGTCTTCATTACATGGTTACATGAAAAGTAGTAGGAAAGAACCTTTTCACTTCTTCTATAATATTCTTTAGTGAAAAAAGGACCACACTAAAAATGCTTCAATTTCTGCACTTCAATCTGAAGAACCTATGTGATTATTGAATAAATTTGGATTATCTCGCCTATGAGTCAATAGAATAAAATTTATCTTGATTCTTCTCCAATCCATGAAATGTTTTATCAGTACCCCAATGTTCTTCACATATGCATGGAAGCATGGATGTATTGTTGAAATAAACTCCTCCATAATTAAAAAGATAATATCATTATTAAATAAATTCATCCCATCTACCATCATGCATTCATTATTATTTATTTCTTATTACACACTATCTATAATGGATGAAATTCATCTCACCCATACTACCTATTATTCGTCATGGTTCTACCACTCTGTCGGGTGGGATCTACCTTCTTGTATTCATTGTGCAAGGGAAACTATACAACCTTCCCACATCATAGAGACAATATGATTCCAGGACCATAGTTCTTTATTAATGTATACCGGAAGGGCTCAATACATAACTCTTACTAGACCCGAGTAACTCATGGTTCCCCTTCCTCTTTTTGTTGTTAAACTGAATGGATTACTGTACCGCTGCCTACAGAAATTTCAAAAAGGGTGTGCTTTCTCTATTTGCATACCTATTGATTCTCATTCATGAAGAATGATGAGGGTTTTAATAAACTATTTTCAAATTCGCGTTTATCTGTCATAAAAATGATGTGTGGTTTTCTTTCGTACATAAGGTGTAGATATCCTTAGTGAAACTATAAATCTCATTGGACACCCCAAATTCAAAAGATCGTGAATTCTTGTGGATCTCCTTTAATATTCTTCAAGAAATAAAAATGGATAGTGTATTGTTTTTGTAAAACCAAAACACCTAACTATACCTGACTGGACACACACTTATCATCCTCAACTTTTATTATTTTATAAATGCATGAGGATAGTATATCATTCCTCATTAGATACAATTTTTGTGTTGTAGTGGGGATATAATCATATCACATATTACTATATATATAAAGTATCACTTTTCATTGAATAGACTATGATCAAGGATTTTTCTTCACAGATTAATCATCATGTTTTTGCATTTAAAATCGGATGCAATATTCATTTAAATACATGAACAAATCACTCATGAGCCCTTGACCACATAATTTTCCATCTGCCAATCCATGTTCATTTCATTCCTAATATACAATCAAATTTATAGTTGTATGCTTGATCTTAGTTTTATTATGAGATTATCATTTGATCCCCAATGATCGACAATGGTGATTCATCTTTCATCTCTAGTGACATAGATAAAGAATTAAGAGGCAGAGGGAGGATGATAGTGGCAGAGGATGATACATAGGTCGTAGGATATCAGATGGATTTTATTAAAAGAAAAGGATATGGGATTTAATGAACTCCGAAGATCACTTCAATTTTTAAAAAACCCATACCACATTGAAACACAAATGCATCTTTAGTGAGGTTTATCAATCAAAATACTTCTTAACTACTGATAAATCTCCTCTCCCTCTCCCGATACTGCAGATTATAATTTATACAGTATAACTTTAGGCCCACTCTATGGGCTACTTCCCACATTCCTTATGGTGTGCACCTTTCCTCCCATATACATGGGCTATCTATATTCCATAAATGCATGCATATGTGGGCACTATACACCATACCCATGCTATCTTTGTTCCTTGATAGGGACTATTCCCTCATTATGGTTGACCATCATGTGCCACATGTGGTAGGGTGGAGATGGCATTGGATAAATTTTGGGTTTCCCTCCATTTTTAATTAAGGACCAACTCATTAAAGCCTCCAAAATTACATATAAAATTCCATATAAAAACCATCCTCATAATGAAAAGAACATATTCTCATCTTCTTCTCCTGTATACATCATGTAAGAAATATATTTATATTTTCCCGTGGACTTCAAATAAACTTTTCTTCATTTATTTATCATCTAATCGCCACATTGAATTCATTTAAGAAAATTACATGAATATTTCTTTTTTACATTCCCACCGAAAACTATTTAAATCCCCACATCATCCATCATGAAAAAAATCCAAGTCTCATCAAGTACGCTCTTTCAGAATTCTCACGTAATAGTGAAGTGTTTCAGGAACATATTAAAATACTCAAATTCTTTTTGAGTATTTTTTATAAAAATAATTAATCATATCTTATAATACAAAAGTGTATGGTTCTTCAAAGACCTTCAATATTATAATCAATCTATCACCTATGAAAAAAATTATGTTAACTAAGGATCATTTCACCAATCATATGATTTTAAAACATATATAACTTTTCATGAATGGCATCAAATTAAATGATTCTATTAAAATTATCTAGGAATCATAACATCAACCAACCTACATTATCATTGATGTGGTTACTTAATCATATTGATCAACATTGAAAACATATGAAAATATTTGACAAAAAATAATACTCATACAAAAATGTGGTCCCCAAAATATGATAATTTTAATTTCTTCCATAACCAGGATACAAAGGATTCCTTCCTAATACATGATACTCATATTCATCCTCAAAAGTGTTGTCCCATTTCTTAAGTACTGCATCATTATGTAGTGAAAAATTTTATTTTCAATCCATTGTTTCTCACACCAAGATTATCTCACATGGGATTATGGAGTTTCAATGATAATATCATTGGCATCATAATCATCAATAAATACAACATAAACACTAGTGTGTATCCCCGATAAATAGTATTCAATGATATGTCCTACACATATGCGTAGACTAAGTGTTTATGCATCAAATTAATAAACTATAAGGACTCTTATTACTACCATAATCGTGATATGTAGGGCACATTACAAATCCATAATCCCAAACTAAAAAGGGTATCCACTTCAGTGTATTTCTCTCTATGCCCATGAAATTCCAACAATCGGGACCCAATCTCTCCAATGGGTTTATGAGCCTTCCTCACTCCCAAGATGATTGAGAAGACATTAAACTAAAGAAAACTATGATTGTTTCCACAATTATGATAAATAAGATTCTTTCTAATGGGTTGGGACCTATGTAAAGAATCTTATACATCTTCCCTACACATACACCTTTCATCTATATATAATAAGGCTGAATACATTATATCCTTTGTTTCTCAGACCATGAATAGATAATTTTGGCATAGAGAGTTGAAATAATTACATCATTGCATCATGCATATTCACTATATAGGGTATAGTTATTTTGTAAGACCCAATTAATGGAATTATATAACTACCCATCATACAAGGCTATATATGTTAGGTTAATTCTTGAGGGAGTGAATGAAATATGATAACTCTAATTCCTACCATAACCAGGATACATAGGAAGGTAACTCGAGGTTAAAGACCAATTATATAAAACCCCAGTTCCCAAATATATTTCCTTTTTATGTGATGTTAAATGAAATGGGTATAACTAAATTTTCAGGTATTGATTATCATTACAAAATATGATACATATGCCACCTCATAATGGATCAATCCAATTATAAAAATATTAAGTGCCTATATGGATAACAATAAACAATCGGGTCCCTTGTTATATGTCCTTAATATATTATTAGAAACCCCCTAATGATAAATGGGTGAAAACCCTCAGATACATGTAGATGGATTGACTAACCAGACCCCCAACTCTATGCAGATAAAGAGAAAAACCCAATTATTTTTTAGGGTAATCAGACTCATGGTAGAGTTATGAGGATACTATAAAACATATAAAAACCCAATATTAGAGTCCCATAATAGGAAACAATTCCCCCAAAATGGGATTAATGAGTCAGACCTCCCATATTCACAACTAATGGGAGTTCGTTTGTTTTATTTAGACAAAAACACAAACCGATCTTCATCTTTTGGAAACCAGGTCCATACATTGTAATGGATTATGGAACCACTGTGTGTTTATATGAAAGGTAATAAAATGTTGTTTTCAATTTAAATGATTGGGATGAACATTAAACCCCCAACAATCTAACCATCGGAAAAAACCCATCCACATCATTCAGAAGGAATTTTTTTTGACCCTAATGTTAAAATCCAAAAATTTAAAATTATTAGATTGTTATACCTTAGGCCAGATGATTTTCTATAAAAAATCATGATTCCAATTTCATAATCTCAAATATAAAAAATATTTGGTAATTATCCATTAGGCGATTTTATTTTATAGGAAAACAAAAATGGTGGACCTAAAATGAAAATCTCAATCCGAAAGATGATCTGATGAACCTGAAATTAATAGTACAATATTTCCACATTATCTAGATATCTCATTGATAAAATTACATCCCCTATTTGACAAGTACATAAGAGTATAAGGTATAGATCAACAATTAAATGACAATTTTTTCCCTTTCCTATCTGATTGTTCCCATATCATGCCTATATTGGGCCTATATCAGTTAACATGTTCTTTAATTTCTATAAGACAATTTATTCCTATCTCATTATAGAATCCAAAATTTGGACAATGTTTTCAACTAGAAATATTTTTTTAGAATTATCTGCAACTGCAACACCTGTGGGCCTAATAATTAAACCACATGATCGATATCATTATCGTACGATGGTGAATGAAATAATATGGGGATACCATAAACATGGAATGTTCCTAGACATTAGGGTTTCCAATGAGGATATTAATGAATTGAGATGATGAGTACACATCATCCAAATAAGCTAATGTAAAGGAAGAGACACTTGTTTCCAAATCCAACAAGTTCAAATGTTTATCCCCGAAGATATAAAATCACGAAATTCTGCATATGATGCTGGTGGATCTAGATTAAAACTATGGATCTATGGTTTTATAAGATTCAATCTAAGTATAGATTTTAATCCTGGTGTATTAGGAATACGTCCACTAAAATTGACAAGAATATCAAGAATCTTTGAATCAATATGATGTCTCGATGCCATTGTTGCAGCAATAAGCAGGATGAGAGTTCTCAGCATCTCTTCTGTGAAGGGGAATGGGCTCAGGCAGTATGATACACAATTGGGGTCCTAATAGAACTCTCCTATTTGGAACTCTAGGATGCTCCATTCTAGGACAAATGGATACAAGGATCCATGTATAAAGGTAATGAAATCATTTCTGGGGCGGTGATCAACAATATCGGGTGCAATAGCACGTGGAAGGTGAGAAACCAAGCCAGATTTGATGGCCTAGCCTCTTCGAAGAGGTCCATAAAAGTGAGGACCTAATTCCTTCTAAATGATATGGCCTATCACATCCCCGATTGGTAGGGATATCCCACATTGATTCTTCTTCAGGTTAGGAACCATCTTCCATTTTATTGATTTGATATGCCGTTGGGGAAATGGGTTTGTTGGAACCCTCCTACTACATGCTTCAAATTGAACTCAGGTGGGTCCTATGTTACCGGGGTAATGAGAGGTTGGTTGTGGTTTTTGATTCCAGGGGTACTGTGGTTATGGATTATTAATAATTTTATGGAAATGGTACCCTCTTAAGGCTGATGAAAATGTGCATCTCACCAGGCTCCCCTTTTTTAAGTAAGAGAAGCTGAACGTCTCCAAGTTCGAAACTGAATCTAAGGTCCTTCATGATTCCTTGAGTGGGAAATGTCAGTCTCCATGCTCCATAGCCTATACTGTTAATAAATGAAGAGAAATTCTTGGCACCAACATCCGGGTCTACCATACATGGCATGTGGGAAATAAGGTCGCTGATCATTTGGCCTCTTTGGTGGACCAGTGTTTCATTAGTACTCATATCATCTCCTTTAACTGCATGAATTTTTATGGTGTGAACCTGGTCTTAGGGGCTGCCCTAGGAATGCACAATTTTATTCCCCCATAGTTTGGGGCTTGGTGTACAATATTTTGTAATAAAAATTTGATATTGTATGAATGGATATTAATCAGTTGCTTGTAGGAGCTGTCACCTAACACACTACCACCTCTGACACCCTTGCTTTGATAAAAAATAAGACACATCATGCAAGGAAGGATATGGATAATCATAATTGGGATTATTTCCCTAAACCTAATAATTATATGTACAAACATATTTCAATAGTATCCTTCAAGAATGCTCATATCCCTACTCACTCATATAATGCTTCTACGAATATTCATACAACATGCATAAGGGAGGCCCATATCACAACCCATGTGAAATAATTCAATCGACATATTTGAGAGGTAAAATGAGGAAAGAAGTTTGATAATATCCATACATTAATTGAATATATATTCCAATATATGGTGAATATGTAATGTGTTTAGGACTATATCCCTCCTCACACTTCACTAAAATTCCATTATATCTTAGAAATATAAAAATACACAACCGAGAAAATTTGACAATTTTACGAATATAAGAACATTGGGATATTCCCTTCCATTCAACGAGGAAAGATCACTCCTCTTTTCATTAGGAAAAATAATTTTCTCTAGACATTTCATAATTCATTCTCACATATAGGACGATTATAACCATATTTCCATAAAGATGAAGGTGTCAGTTGGAAATCAAATTCTTATTCCAAATGTGCATCACTAGGTTAACGTAGCACATTCCTTGGGATAGCGTCACATGCCTAGAAAAAATGATAGATGAAAATATAAAATGGCCTAAGATCAAGTTCATATCAAAGTTTTGGCTAGGATTACCATGTGGGAGGGGAACATTACTCATGATAGGCTCATATTCTCTAGGATGACGACTGTCGGTGTGGTCCAAATGTAAAGGATCATGCTTATATTCTTGTTCTAGTTGGGGCTCACCTATTGAGAATGTTACAAGCCTTAGGATAGTCCCATATTCATATCTATGAATATTCTAGGAATATTATATCATCCTATATATACCTAGGGAATATACTTACGTCCACTGAATTACGACATCAACAACCCCATTTGAGGAAGTACAAGATGATTCTCATAACCCTTCCCCCATTCTGGATGTTCATCAGTATATTTTGATAGGGAATTCATGTTCAGACAATGCTCATATTCTGGTTCCAAAATTGGATCACCTAGTGAGAGTGGAATAAGCCTCAGTGAAGGCTAGTATCATAACTATAGAATAGTAGAAAAATATTCCAAATGATCAAAATACAGCCCATATTCTCATTATGAATGAAACTCACTAGTTGAGGATGGAACATGCCTTAAAATATGATCATATTCTTATAAATAATGTGGAATTCCATTAGAATACTCAAGATTTGAATGAGTATTAGGATTTCAATCCCACAACACTAAACGAGGTATGAAAACCATCATTTATTTGTCTCATATCCCTACCAAATTAAAGAAGACAGGTCTGTATACTTTTCCCACTATGCTTATTAAGTTTCATATCCTTAATTTCCTCAATTCAGTTGTCCTTGAGTTTGTTCAAGGCACATTATAACCACCCAAAGTGTACGTAAACTCTTAAAAAATCACAATATAATAATTACCATAATATTCCTCTTTATGGTATTGTGTATATGGATCACATAGACTATATACCTATGATACTTTTTGGAAAACCTCCTAACATTGATATTATCCATTGGCTAGGAAATCATTCCATTTCCCAAAAACCTATATATATAGGAGTGTTCCCAACATATACACCTTTATATAATGCGGTTCCTAAATCATCATGTTCAACTATATATAATTCTTCAATCAATATCCAACAACACTACCCTGCATTCATCAGGTGACCCGAAAGAGCACCTTCAATGGACTTATTTTTTAGAGGCATGTATGTATGATGATAAGGATGAATAAACTAATATATTGATATTTTTTTCTAGAAACAACTTCCCCATAAATTTCTGTCCCCTTTTAACTTATTTCTGGGTGATTATGAATGATCATGAAAAGATTTCATGCCTTATATAAAATTAAATATGTCGGAAACTAACCATATATTGCAGACTAGATACCTACCATATCATGGATATGAGGATCACATTGAAGACATTAATATAATATGATGTTATCTAGGAATGACTACTATCACTATTGTCTACGATTGGGAACTAGCAAAGAAAAATGAAAAACGGAAACTTGTTTCCCTCCATTGTGCCATATGTCATTTGAAATTGATAGCTGGAGACATTACATGTATCCATATTCCTAGATTGTTAATTTATACAATGTTATTTATTGAAACACCTCATGAGTACTAAAATAATTCATATATAGAACCCATAATGTCAGGGCCTCCATTAAAATTAGGATCCTGGGTAACACAAAGTTCAGTTGGTCACTAAAACAAAATTCCCCTCTTTAATGGTGCTGACACATCAAAAATGGATAAAGATGATAGCTAAAATATCTTCAAAATAGAACCCTTGAAGAAATGATGTCACATTTCTGACATTGAATCCATGTTTTTAATCAACTTGGAGTAATCCAATATCAAATGACTCCCGTCATGGGTCTCCCTTTCCCCCAACTCCCATGTAATCACAACAATGCCCAATAAAATATGTTTCAGTAGAATTTACCATAACATCCATCCATGATAAGACCAACTCACAGTGTCCGTAGAATATCTCCCACTATATCCACATCATATATGTTAAATTCAAATGAGAATTTAGGAAAAATAATCTATATCTTCATTAAATAACCAGCCCATACCGTTTATGGAACTTATATCTCTATCATCATCACCATGTTCATTATACCCTGATATGGCCCCAAGTAAAAAATGGAAGTTATAGATCATACATAGTCTTATGGGATATGGTCATTTATATCCCAATTCACATAACTTGAATAATCAAATCCTTGACAATCAACATCTGATCATTTAAAAATAAACAATCAATTACAAACGCATCCCGAGATAACCCCCAGCCCATAGGGGATGGTGAATTTTCATCATTATCATCGGTATAAATAGAACTAGTATTAACCTAGATTAGAGGTAATTACCAATGATCTAAATCCCATACATTCATTCCACAATATGAAAAAATTATTTTATTTAGGTCCTATTCATAAATCATGAATGGAAACTCTCTCAATTCATTACTCAAAGGATGAGACAAAAGGCGTGTATGGTAATGGAAATCAATCCCACCAGGGTCACATTCCAAAATGGAAAAAAATATCCAATGGATAGAGAAACAAATCTAATAAAGGTAGTTAATAATCAACCTATATCATTGAAATGGTATAAACATCATTTTCTAATACACCTATATATTTATTTTTAAAACCAACAAAACATATACTATGGATCATGATACAGGTGTATAAGGCCGAAATAGAGAAATAATACCCCGAGAGGAGGGGGATATTAAAGTTCCACCTAAAGAAAAATGTATGTGAAATATAATGAGGATCCAAAACATGGAACCTTTGAATATCTAGTTTCAACCTCTCCAGTAGAACACAACCAAAGATAATGGGAAAGGCATGTCAATATCCAAATCACCACCCTAAATAGTCAATTATACTTCTGTCAATGAGTTGTGTATTATAATTTGATAAAAAAAATAATACAACTCAATTTGGAGATACTCACGGGAAATATTCTCTCTATGTATCATCTTTATGTAGAGAAGGATATTATTCCACTCATAACCAATCCTTCTATAAGTGTATTATTTGAGCGACTGAACGGTTCCAGATATATGATTCTAGTCTACATTAATGAAGTAGTAAAAACGTGATTATGTATTCTTCCCATTACATTGATAGTGTCTCTCTATCCTAGGAAAAAACATTAAATTCACTTGGTCGGTGAATTAGAGGGAGATGAAAACATGTCGACCTCACAATTACTTGCCCCGTCCTTGTAGACGATAGGCCAGCTCAAGCAATAATAACTCCAAAAAATATGAATTCCTTAATCTCAATGGATATTATAATGTGATCTAGGGAAGGGAGACATGCACCTATTCATCCTAAAATGAATCCTTATCCGAAATGGGTGAATGAAACACTACCGCCTCCCAATTTTACCAATTTTATATCCTTCACCATCAAAATTGGGGAGACCCTGAATAGAATTTCACACACATTTTATCCCAATGTGGGATAATGACAGGACCTTATGATTATAAAGAGGTGTCTAAATTGTGGTTTTTATGGAATCTTGTTTTGGAATATTTTTTTGTTGAATAACCTTCTAGATGTATCCGTTGCAGGATGGGAAGACCAAAATTGTTAATTTAATTATTAGTTCAACTTTTATATGATGAAAATAAAAATAATAATCCAAAATAACTATAATCAATTGTAAATTGTGAGGATAACAAAATTCATAGTAAGATAGATTTTATTGAAATATTAACTCCATATAACTCTCTCAAGTGTAAATTTTTTTATGTTCTATGAAAAAAGTATTTTGGATGATTTAAAGACACCTATAATACAATTGATGCATCTAGATGGGTTTGGTGAGTTGAAAATAATAGATAATAGTCTAAAGAGTACATTCTGGGAAATAGAAATAAATCAAAAATTAGTCCTTCTAATGCGATAAATTTTTTAGCATGGATGTAGATACCACTATTTCCCTTTACCCAACAATAGTGCCCATTAAAACACATAAGCTGGCAGTGAACCGCCCAATGGAACATGTCAAGTGAAAAAAAAATTACATAAACATTGACCAGATGTATAGAAAACTTTAGGTCAACCACTATTTTAAGAAAATATAAATAAATAAAACCCTTCATAATCATTTATTTGTTTATTTAAAAAAGGAAGGATAGAAAGAACAATCATCCTAAGGGAATAATCCAAAAAAACATTAGGTCAACCTCACTTACTATCTCGACTACATCCCACTATGTTTAAGGATTTGTTCTTATATCAAGGATTTTTTTTTCAAATACCTCATTCATGGAACGATCGATTTAGAACATGTGTTGTTAGATAACTCTTCATAGAGGTTGTCTTACATAATCATTTCCTAGTAAGAAGAAGAGGCCTATTCACAGAAAGTTTTGGTTATTCGTGTGAAGATGTTGAACAACAAGATGGCTTCCAAAATAGTTGACCGATATCATCCAAAACTATGATGATATTTTGAAGTCCAAAAATAGATCCAACACCGAAGAATTTGACATTAAATTAACTCCAAGATGTAGATTTTACCACCATGTTCAAGAAGATATGAAAGAGGAATATTCATATTCTCCTCCAAAAGAAGCTATGACTCATGCATATTTCATACAAATAACAATTGATGTATGAGAACCAACCCAAAAAATGGAACACTAAACAGATGAAGAACCCATCACTGATTCATTCAAAATTATACACTTCAAAAACCACTTCTCAGATGATGAATATGACACCACGATTTAGTTACGCACACCAAATTAGTGAACATGAGGCTGCATGTGTAGGAATTTTGGATACAAGGGAGATCAAAAGTGTGGACTGACATAATAATTTTCAATCCAACACTAAAAATACATATCTATAGTAGGGACCCATGGAAAATATCTCTATAATTACCAAAAGAAATATATAGAGAAGTCTTAAAGCCCTATAATTGTCATCCTAACAGTGCTATATTGCATGAAGATATAGAAGTTGTTCAATTATCTGATCATCAAAAGAAGCAGGGAAGGCCACCGATACCAGTTCCTCCTGATGTAGGTTCTCCAACTACCCCTACACAATCATCATTCTCATCAACACCATATTCATTAGTTATTGAGACAAATTTAATCGAAAACCCCCACTATTGGAAGAAAACCCCACTGGAACAAATGTAAGACATTTTCAAACAACTGGTTGTTGTCTTGGCTAAGATATCAATAATGTATGTGCTTTATCATTCAAAAGAACTCAGAGTGGAACTTATTGGATCTCCCTCAATCCAATAAGAGTTTCATATATAAGTCAGTAAATGCAATGAATATCGAGGTATACCATGCCTGCATAATCCTTTTCCACCACAACATTCAAAGAATAGGAGCATGAATAGTTCATCCAGGGATAGATCAGACCCTAATAAAATTTGGATATAATTAATAATGAATATATCTGTAGTCCTCTAATTAATAATGGTTCTTGGATAAATCATATTCTTATTACAAACCTATGACTTTTATTATATATCTAAGGGGATATTTCTCCCAAAAGAATGACCATTTATGGTAAGTTAAAAATGAGAATGGACATATTGTGTAGATCAAACTCAATGATCAATTTTCAGATCTCACATTTATCACCGAGTTTAAGGTTATCTCATAAGACTCCTCATTTAATATCTTTCTCAGAATTCCATGTGTCCAAATCCATATGGCTACTCCGTCAATATTCCAGTAGTATGAAAAATATCCCATCAATGGAAGGGTCGGTATACTATATGGTGACTGTTCCCCCTATGAGAATTTCCTATCCAGATATGATGTAGAAAATTTCTCTAAAGGGGTAGGAAAATAACCGGTTGTGGATTCTGATATACAGATTACTACCTCAACGAACATGGAGACCACAGCTGAGAATCACTAGAATATTATTAAAATAAACAATGTCTTCACCATATGCCTTGATGAGGTAATATACCTAGTCCCATAGATATAAGCCTCCATTATCCCGAGTTATTGGTTGAAATACAATCAACTATACAATTTATCTACAATGAATCATTCAATAATGGTTGAAAATGACCATTTTAATGGACTCTATCACCCTAATATTGTTAGAGATAACCACATATTTCAAAAAAATTCTGAAAACACCTACATAGAATCAGATGTGGAAGAAGAGTTGTATGATCTAAGGAACACTATCCATAATTATAGGATGGAATCTCTAACACCATTTTTGAGATCATGAAGGTAAATTCAAGAATAAAAGATGACCCGTAGTCTACAATGATTTTTCCTCAATTCTCATCACAGAGAAAGAGAAGAACATTTCATTTATAATGAAATGACAATATTTGTACTCATAGAAATGTAGAGAAATGCGTTGACTTAATACATATGTGGATATGCACCAACATGTCTTAGCCCATGACAATTGAGGCTTCAATAGGGAAGCCATGAGGATGCACCAATCTCATCTTACCAATATAAAGGCCTTTGATGAAAATTTCATTAAAGAAAACAATGTATACGAATATAAATACTAGATATGTATTTTCTATATCATCCCCATCCAGAAAACGAATTTTAATATTAGTGTATTAATTGATTTTAGAGACCATAATTGAAATTTAACAATGGAAATCGTCCATTAATGATAAAAAAATTATAGATGTAACTGATTTCTTCCAATCCATTTACTTAATGGATGGGTACTATGTGTATATTAAAATTAGGATAAACCCTTAAGATAATGAATCCAATGCCTTAAGAGATACACATGAGATATGTTTCTATCAGTTCATGGTATTTCTATTAAAAAGCTCTATGGCCACTTATACACTCTAAATGAATCGTATAATTATGTTGTTAATTGGAGGAATTGATTAATGTAATGTCAAAGGCCCAGTTTTCAAATCCTGGAAATGATGTGATCACATTATGGATCTTCATGTATTTTTTGACAAGTTGAGACATCATAGATTGAATATTAAAAAACTTAATTTTATTGTGGGGAAACACAAGAGATGTTCCATTACATTTTGGTACTCCACCATAGCATTGAGCTCAACCAATGGAAAACCATATCAATTTTATAAATTCAAACCAAAAAATATAAATGGTCTGAGGGGACTCCAAAGGATCCTCGCATAACTTTTCCATTTCATAGCCAATGTGGATGAATAATCTCTCTATTTCACCATGCTAATGATGAAGGGAATCACCTACCAATGTAATGGGGACTTCCAAGAATCCATTCAATGTATCATGGAGTTTATAATATATCAAATTTTCCAATTGAAAATCGTAAATGTTAATCCACTCATCTTATATGTTGTATCCCTGGAATACTTACTTATAAACCTCATAGATTATTCAAATGATGTGAGGAGTGATAAAATATTGTATTATCATAGTCCAAAAATGTACAGTACTGTGTCCTGATACACCCATCATGTGATGAACACCTTGAACTCAAATATTCCATACAAAAGATGATGAATCTCCTTTAGAACCCTGAAATATTTCTGTTCCCTCATATTGAACATCTCATTGACATCCTTGGAATCCCCATGCTAATTGGTATTATGGACCATGGGGTTTTCATTCTTCATCAATTAGGCAACCAGTTCATGTCAAATAAGGTGATGAATGGGAAAGAACTGAGTAATTGTTTCTCTATATATCTCACCTTGTAAGATACACTAGTAGACACCAAATTCCTAGATTATGTGGGTATTTATTCCAATGATAATACCTAGAAAAGGGAGGTTTATTTTGACGTGATATAAAAAATATTATTAGAAAAAATTTGAAAATCCAAATTACAATTAGGTTTGAATAGGTATTGTGCGTATTAATCTAGAAAAAAATTCCCTAATCTTTCTCAATATACGAGGGATGAACAAATAATTAGAATGAATACCAATCCCTCATTATTGGGTTTTAATTGGACCTAAAATTACAAATATCCAACCTAGAAGTCAAATGGGATTCAGATATTGTGATAAAACAGATTATTATTGAATATTCCATAAAAAGGGAGAATTGGACAATCTCATTAGAAACATTATGGGTCTAATTGAAGATATACAATTTGATCAAACATTTCCTCAAATTCGTCAATCCTATAATGCATATAATGATGAATTGGTTTATCCATCCAAAGTCTGGGCTTGACCTAATAGTGAAGAAGCAATATTCTATATCCCACACTGAATAATGGTCTAATCGGTCATCATCTTAGATATGGATTAAATCATTCATGTCAACACATCCATAAATAATGGTGAACCAATATAAAAATCAGATAGATGTATCCTAAAGTTAATAATCTCTATAATGGTACTCTACAAAAAGTCCAAGCTAGAAGGGAACTGATATAGAGCCGTGCAATAAGCAATACCCTGTAGGATGGCACAATTGATAAAAAACCCAATATGACAATGGTTTTAAGGGAATCCTCTATAGAGACATTAGGAAAAAGAGTGATTCCTGCCATAATGGATGACTTCCATGTGTCCTCCTCCAACGCCCATCTGTCATGGGTCAAGCCTTCACACCAAAATAATATTCAGGGTTATTAAGGGAAAACTATAACACATGACGGTGTGGATTTCACTAGTGAAAGACAATCATTCCATATCCATCCAAAAATCTTCCATTAGCTTCTGGAATTTCTATATAGAGATAAATATTACAAGACCATTTCCATTTTGGGAAATGGATGTTGCGGTTCAATATCACCCAGCCACATATAAGTAGTTTAGGTGAACCTATACTACTACCAAATTCTTCTCCAACATGGATAAGACAATACAACTAAAGTTTTTTGAGATAAATAAAATAACTGAATCATAAAATCCCTTATCATAACCAGGTTTAGGGTCAATCGCACAACATAGAAAAAACATTGAACCAACATATATTCTAGGGAATTAATAA
Source organism: Viscum album (assembly GCA_963277665.1). Taxonomy (NCBI): domain Eukaryota; kingdom Viridiplantae; phylum Streptophyta; class Magnoliopsida; order Santalales; family Viscaceae; genus Viscum; species Viscum album. The sequence continues at coordinate 1,076,003,784 of OY728150.1, forward strand.
AATTATTCTATGATTAGATCATCTGGTCCTACAAATCATCACAATATTTAGCATTAGAAACTCGGTGGATAGAAGCAAAAAGCATGACATTTTCAATAAAACTCTAAATGATTGTGAATAAATACAAGAATTGTTCGATGGATAAACTCCTATATGGTTTAATGGAATAAATTACAACCACACATGCTTTTTAACAAGAAACTCTATTCATATAGGTTCATGGGATCGAGGAAACATTTCACAAAAAAGTATAGGTAATCTCACTTTGAATAGAAATTTGTGGACATCCCTCATATGATTATAAAAATAAAATAAGTTTTATGGAATGGAATGGATAAATCAGAACATGTTATTTATATTGAACAACAACGAATCAATCAGAATCGGATTGCACTGGCCAATGATAATTGATCAGACTCTATTTGTTCCTCATAATATAACTAGGGTTATCTCTTAGAACCCCAATGATTCCAGTGAACAAGTCTCCAAATATGGAACACAAATGGAAATTGAATTATATAATATATATTACTATCGTAAATGAGCCAAGAAACTTGAAAAAATGGATGGGTAGTGTGCCACACCCTCTCCAATGTGAGATTTCTAATATATACAATTCATTGTTGTCATTAATCACCATTTCATGGCAGCAAGACATTAAACATTACAATATATCTTGTTCTAACCACATGATGTTAACATATATGGAGTATTCCTAGAAATCCCATTCAAATTAAATCATAGTACATATGATTTTCCTAACCACATGACACTAAAATATATGGATCACATCCTCACTGCATGATGTTAAACTACACAGATCCACTAAATGGTCATGTTCATTATTATTAGATAAATATCTTCCACAATGAAATATGTTAAAATGCACGGCTAATGTCATCACTGACATAAGTAAAATTTTATAGAATATTCCATTATCATATGATTTAAATCAATACATATATAAGAAATTGATCTTCATTCATGTTGGGTGTCTTGCGTCCATACAACAAGATGTTAAACGACACATTTAATTTATTTTCCACACAAAATTTGCATACAGGGGTCTTAAAAAACTACATATGGATTGATTATTATTTAAATTATTTACATAGGGAGAAATCAGTACATTATATTTATCTAGAACCGAGGTAATGAAAATAAATGTGTCGTATCCTTAGTTGCATATTTATGATTATAGAAACACTTAACATTACATCATTCTCACAATGACCATAGATCATGTGATCTATGAAACATCATTATGAAATTATCCACACAATCAATGAAAAACTATTTATTAAAATCTGATAATGTTTATTATTGAAAGACTGAAAAGGAATACCTTGATTCCCCGCAGCATCATGTTAAAATGAACTGTTAATGTCTCTTTAATGACATAAAATTGAATAATATGGTGGACCTCACTAGAGAGGACCACTAATTTTGGTTTTAGTATCCAACAAAATTATCATTCAAGAAATAAAAGTGTATTGATTCAAATTATGATAGGATATTAGTGCCTCCTAGAATTCCATCCATGGGTCTAGTAGTGACACCAATTTTCACATCAGGATGCCTCTATCCTGGAATTATGATTTTAAACATCATGGTTCTTAATGAAATATTTGTTTCTTTATTCCAATCATAACATGATCCACAACTGAAAAATTTATCCAATCCTATGTCCAGCAACAATAATCGATAGGAATAATAAAAAACTATGTTTATGGTATAGACCCTTGTAGAGAGTTTCAAATTAAATAACTATGTGTGGATAGATTCCAAACATCAAATAAAATGTAGTGACTCATGAATCATCAATCCATGGACCAAATACAACAATTGATAAAAAAATTATCACAACTTCATAGGGAATATGAAATTGAGGAAAATCCTCCTACTTATGATTTATTTTTACACGATTCCTACTTGATCATGTAATATATTAGGAAACAAATTTTGTGTTAGTTTCCATTTCCTTGCCCTGTGACCATAGACTACAAGGAAAAAATCCTCATTAAAAGACATAAAAACTTCACCACAAATATTTCATTGATGCATGATTAATAATCATGGTAGATATCCATACCACATGATGTCAAACAAAAAGGAATAAAGTACATTCCAACAAACTAAAATTAATAATTTAAACAACAACATCCATTATCCACCGACTGTAATAACCTTACCTCAGTTAGATAGAGTAGGGTGTGCTTCTGTCATATTAAAATCACTAAAATCTATAAATCAGACTCCATGTATCGAGAAACTCACATTATTGCTAATATTTCATGTCCATTGAAAAAGGATACACGACATAAAGGGACACATTGATTGTTAATTAATGTATTCTTATGTATCTTCTTATGTACCTATGGCTTTCAACCAAATTTTTCACTATGAATAAGGGTTTTCTAATCATTGCTTGACTTGACATCACCATGGTACAACTCAAAACCTTATATTGTACTTTGGCATTCCTATTATTCATTTCATATATCATTACTCATGACTTGAGAACCACATGCTATAATTTTTATCATTGTCATCACCATGTTGGAAGGATATTAGAGTGTTCTTGACCCCGGGAATCCTAATTGTGCTCTTGTGTAACATCACCCTCATAGGTCCATGTGAATCATGACTTTAATATTCTTACACTATGGTCAACATTCAGTAACAGTGAAATCAATACTATTATGGTATATATTTAAAGACATTAATTTAATTATGAATGTGAAAAAAAATTCTTGGATTTTAACCCACAACGGTTGGCCTTAGAAATTTTTTGAAATTTTCTGGATAAATTCATCATCTCCAATGATTTGGTGAAAATTAGGGAAAAATTTAATAAGTAATAAATCTTAGTGTCTCTATACTATAAACCTATTAAAATCAATTCTAAACTCACATGACCATATGGTTTTGAAAATATTTCTAGTAATAATTTTTCACATCTCATCACTCTGATTATATGTTCTTTTAAAGGTGACAATGATTTAATGGTCTTCAAACCCACATTCTATGATACACATTACACATATCACACATTTTGATTTTAACATCTCGATTCAATGAAAACCTTCTATGGCCTTTTTAAAAATATTCCTAGCATAAAGGGATCAGTTTTTATCTATACTTTTATCTATGAGGATCCTGCATAAGAACCTATAGTTATCAACCAAATGCATCAATTTGAAAAAAAGATTTCTGATCCATGTTATCCTTGATGTCATCATGGAATAACTCATCACCATAGTGTGTGTAGGTCCATTCATGGTATGATTGTCCCATATCATAATCCAAAACCAAGAACATTATACCATTATTTAAAATTCCCATACCAAACTATCCGAGAAGATTCATCATCCTTGAAATTATGTCACCATGTGTTTTACCCTACCTCAAAGATGGAATGAGACACTCCATTCATGAATATTTTATTGACCACAAATTGTCATTTTAAACCACTGGGCATAATTATTTTGCATCATAATTTTGATCTGATCTACCCTCGGATTCCATAACTCATACCAAGCACTGTATTTCAACATTATGTTTCTACAAATGGATTAATAATAATGGAATTATGAAATTTTAACATAATGTTTATAAGACATTAAAATTACCTAAATAAACACTCTACCACAAGTTGAAAATAAATCTAATATGACATGTAGAGATGTGGGAAAAAATTGTAAAGGGGAAGCTCTAATATAGCCAAAATATTTAGTGGGTGATGAAGAAGGAGAACGAGTGTATAAAAATAAGGGTACAAGGTGATGTAACAAATTTTAACCTCCTAAAATTTATCTCATTAAGATATTAATGGAGTTCCAATAGTGGTTACAACATAAATTCTTTATGGTCCACTGTATTCATGGAATAAATTAGGCTATATGCGATAAATAACTATAATTTGAAAGCCAATTTTTCCATAAATTAATGTTCAAACTTCAACAATATGTTAATTCAATGAATGAATCAAATTTTAGTATTCCACATATAAATATGGGTCCTTTCCCAAAAAAACCAATAATACACTCTTATCCCCATAAATGGATAAAAACCATATTATACAAATGATTAGGAAAACCAGTTAAAAAAAACCATGAAATTTGATGGAATTATACCCATGCATTAATTTAGTCAAATTATAGTAAGGTACCATAACCATTAAATTCTCAAAAAAAAGATGAAAATTCCATTCTAGGTTGAGCTCCAATGGCGGAAAATATTAACAACATACCCAATACAAAAAACCCTAATTATGTTGTACATAAGTAGTTCATAAATGATGTATTAATCTATGATGGTTATCTTGTTAGGAATCCATCTAACCATAGGCAACAATGATTTATAATTTCAATACATGTATTTATATATCATTGGTAATATGTAGATTCAAGGTTTATATAACATATCATTAATTTTTACCTTTTGATTCCTTTCATTTTTCCTTTTAGAGAACTATTTCTACCAATTATATTTCTCTAATCATTATAATATTGTCATGTCATAAATACAATAATACATCATTATTATCATGTGTTATGGTTGATTCAAAGTCAAACTTTTCCAAAAATTTATCATTCAAATGGTCTTGTAATAAAAATAATGCATACATGAATAAATGATAAATAGATATTTATTTTACTATTAAATAATGATATATTTTACAACCATTACATCCTATCAATCATGTACCTAATATCAAGAGATTCAAAATCACCCTTATTATTTTTCTATTCTAATGGTTTATTAAATGGATCTTATACATTATCCTCTATATCAACCCAATAAAGATTTACTTATCCCATTGAAACTATCTATAAAATTAGATAGTACTTTTTCCATGAAGTGATTGGTAATTTGGTGATAACATTGTTTATTTTCATTAAAATTAACTTCATTGTTTTCATGTTAAACATTTATTTATCAAACAATTATAGGGACCAATGCATGTTAATAAGTAATATTAATGATCCAAATACTGTTTTCATAAAATCTAATTCCATGATTTATTTTTTCATTTTTGTTGAGTTTACTATGGTGGCATGTTTGTAAATCATTCAAAAAATAACTCCAATATTTAGAAATGTCCCAAGTAAATATTATGATAAAATATAATTTTATCCTTATTAAAAATATAGAATAGTATATCCACTTATAATTATATTATCCTTTCATCTAAATACTATGAAAACACTATTAATCCTTTACAATTAATTAATTTTATTCCTAATAGAAACCACAAAACTCTCACCATTGTTGTATATGTTTCCCATTGTAACTCTTGATGAAAAAGAATCATAGGGTCCAAACACAACATGACATACATTTTCTATATTATGGTTGATTCATTAGGAATCTTATTCATAATTTTAAACTATATAATGGTATTTTAATCTATTTATGAATTGTTTCCTACAACAACTGTGAAGACCTTATATTTGAGTTATCCATGATAAACCCATTACTCACATTAACAATGTATGTTTTCTAAACAATTATATATAACCCTCTAGATATATATCTAGAGAAATCTACAACCATTATACAACATTATTGATCCATGTTGTTTAGGAAGGAAAATTTTTTCATCCAAAAAATTACATATTGAAAAGTCAATTTAAATTTTTTTATAATTATTTTTTCATCCATGTATAATATCATAAACACAACCACAATATTAGTAATACACATTTATACATAGGAATCAACCACATTTTTAAAAATCCAAACTTTTATAATATTTCATTGATCCGTGTATTATAACTCCATGATGATTTGATCAATAAATATAATGATCATAGTAACCGGAAAACCATAATAATATTTTTTGAAATATAAAAATATTGGGGTTTTATTATACACATAACCATGAACAAATAATAATTGAAAATTTTAGATTAAATATAAATTTAAAATATCCAATAATAATAATATACATCTTCACAAATATAAAAATAGAACTTATTATTGGAACAGGTGAAAATGTTTCATCATAATCAATACCATCAAATAGTTGGTAATAAATTTTCATATTTAAATATTTATATGTATACACCTGACCATCCATTTTTTTTAAATATAATATTTCACCATATAGGTCATACCTATTTAGGTGAATAAAATAAGTATTAAACCAAGTTATCTTACATGTATTTAATTTAATATTCCATATCATTCATCCATTTATGTGAAACATAACACAAAATGAAATCCTATTCTATTATTGGATTATCATATAAGAAAATATTTTCATTATCATTTTCCTTAATAAATCGATATCTGTTGGTATTTAGTTGAATCAATCTTGACCATTGAGGTTATTGTGTAACTTGATTTGGTTCAACTACCAATACTATTTATGTAACAACGTATACTTCAATTAATATAATATTTAATATTTTTGGGTCTTGAACTTCTCTAATTTCAATTTTACATAGAATAACATATTGATTCATGTGATTTGTCTCGTGTAAATGACAATACGAAGACAAGAACACTTTTTATTTAGTGGGATAAAAATATTATTATTTTCAAAAACTAATAAATAAATTTTTTTTCATAATTATTACATACTTATTAAAAAATAACACAATGATAAAAACCTTGAGACATATAAAAAATTAAAAGAAAACAAGAAAAAATTTAAAATAATATATTTTCAAAGAATTTATGTTATATCCATTGTAGAAAATATAAATATTTCATATTTTTATATAAAACTACATGGTTTTACATTTAATTTATATATATAACCCATTTTTCTAAAATTTAGGTAATTAGTACTATAAATATTCATATTTTGTGTCAAAGAATTATATATTATTTTCGATTTGTTAAATAATTAATTGGATTATTATAATATTTTTAGGAAAAATGTATATATTCATTGAATCATATGTGTAAAATCCTTTTATAATGTATTGGAATCATATAAATCCAAAATCAAAATAAGATAAAATTAGTTGTCTTAATTGTAATATTGATGTGTTTAAAATGTAGGTGTGAATCATTATTTGATTCAATAATGTCTTAAAATATTATTTAAATTAATATTAATTATGATATCTTATTTTATATAAAATTACTTGACTAATGGGTATAATAACTAAAATGGATTATGGATTGAAAGAAATTCTATTGGTAGATGTGGGTAAAATCTTAACCAAATGACATATTGGTTTATAAATGTTTTTCAGAAAAATATGAAAAAATTATATATTCTATATTTTTTTGAAATTAAATATTGAATTATTATAGAAATGTTTCTTATTCATTTTACATATTTATTAGAATATATTTTTATTATAGATTTTTTATTATACATTAGTTAATGTTAAATGTGCGAGGATAAATTTAATTATATAAAGCGATTTTTATTTACTCATATATATTTGGATGAAGGTAAACAACCAAGCTATTTTGTTTATAAAGTATTAAATTTATCATTAATTATAAATAAAATTTATTTCATCATTATATTTGTTACAACTAATCTCAAAACAAAACTATAGAGGTCAACCCAAGGGTCCTTGTTGTGAAGGTCCTCCCTACAATAATATAATGACTATCTATTGAGATCATGACTACATAAATTGTTTAATGTCATTAGGAAATATAATTTTTCATTTATAGGGTATACAAATAATATAGAAGATAACTCCTTATATTTACAGTAAAATTATATTACTAGCTTCACCTTGACTAGCCCTCTATGAGGTGCTTGGTGAAAACATACTAGAAGACCACTGTTTTACAAACAAATAATTACCAATCTTAATTTAATATTGATAATTTTTTCACTAATTTATATCTAATATGTTATAGGAGTCCTTGAAAACCCCAAATATTCATAGATGTAAAACTGCGAATTTTAAGACACCATATAACATATTGTTTTTATATAACTACATAATAAGAATTATTATAAAGAAAAATAGAATGGTCTCAAGAGAAAATAACAACAATGAAATATGATGGTAACACTAAATATGAAAATATAAAACCTTGTACAACATTTTATTCTTAATCCAACTAAGTACAACATTATATATTGTAGTTTTATAAGGAGAATGTATTGTAAGAAATCCCAAATAACTCATATGATCATTGAATTTGATGTTGAAGTATTCACCACCTCGATATAATTGGTTAATATTGATAATTATTTTATTGATTCAATACATTTTATTAAACACTTTAATCTTTTATAAGTTTCCATACATTTCCCATTATAATAAAATATTAATAACCTCAAAAGTAAAGGGAAAATGTAAATATGTACTAATATCCACAACTACAATGACTGATATTTGGTCTACAATCTTGACTATGTATGATATCAAAAAATCCCTTATCCCTTTCGTATTTTCCACCAATAATTGAATATCATTTTTCTTAATAATCAATATTTACATTCATAAAATTATTCATAATATTATAATTAAATAAATAAATATTGACAATGTATTAGAATTTGGTTTACATATGTATGTCCATGTTGACAATGGCTATGGTAAGATGATTTACAACCAACCGTTACCTTCTTATTATGAATGATATATTATCTTTATATATAATATAAAAACATTTTACCATATTCATAATGACTTATTTGTTTACATATATATATTTACACACACATATATATATATATATATATATATAATACCACTCAAACATATAATAATGAATTAAAATCCGATCATTTCAAAAAATAATATATTAATGTAAATATTATGTCTTTGGTTGGAATTTTTTTTATTAAATTCATTAACTTATCAACTAGTTATTCATAGATCATATAAGATAGACTATATTAAAAAAATATTCACACACTTTCAGAAAATTAATATAATTTACCTATCTTCAATTCTCTAAAATAATTTATCAAAAATGTATCACCAAAAATATAATATGCACACCTTATATCTATTAATTATGAGTTATAGTGATATAAACTGATAACCATCAAATTTTATAATTATATTAATAGAATTATTCTACTCAATACAAATTATCACTAATAGATACCAAAATAGAATAGTTTTTAGGGTATATATATCATAGATATCAAATTGATAAACATGAATAATTATTTAATATATAAAACATACATTTATATAGATGAGTATCTTGTTTTATGTCTCATTTGTATACTCCCAAAAATTGTGACACATAAATGAAAAAATAAGAGTACCCATATAAGTATGGTGAATCATTTTTTTGGAATACATAAATAAAACTACCTAGATATGTACTTTTGGTATGGTGTAGTTTCATAATGGGTGAACTCATAGGATGTTTTTATGGGTGTTTGTGAGCCTTGAAAATTCTCTCTTAAGTAATGTGGCTTTTCTTATGGGGGAAATCATTTTTATGATTTGTGACCCCTGTGGGTAATTTCCTATGGTTTCATATTATTTCAATCTTGGTATTAAAGGTGAAAAATCTAGTAAGATAACTCGATTCACGGCCAAATGATGTATGGTCATGATATCTTCATCAAGGATATAAATTGAATGTAAATCTGCCAAAATTATAAGCATATAGATCTTCAAAATTATTGGGATAATATATAGAGTTCACTAAATAAGGATCCAACAATGATATAAAACTCATCACATGATATTTTTATGTATTTAATATAAAATTTGACTCTAGTATAATATATAAGGAAAATAATTTCTCATATATATAATTTGGATTAACTCCACTCATTTTATATATTATCCCCACTCATATATTTTCCATGTTTACAGTCACCTAAATTTCATGGTGGTACAAATTTTTCTTTCTTTAATGGTTAGCTATATAAACTATTCGATAAATTAGATAATCCACGTGTATCCCTTGATGGAAAGAACCTACTAATAATTATTTTCAAGTTTATGTTATGTTTTTTGGAAGAAATGTAATAATAATTATTAAGAGAGTATTTTATTAATTATTCACTAATTTAATACATATAAAATTAATATTAAATTTATAAATATTTCTACACCGTAAATATTTATTATACCATATTTTATTAATTTACCTTTGATTTCATCTAAATATTTTGTTTTGGAGTCCCTATTTGATACATCTAAATAATATGTTTACAAAAAAAATAATGTGTATCTCTTAAAATGATTCATAAATTTTTTGCGTCACCACAAAAGAGATTCAAAACATACTTATACATATCCAAAATCATCTTATGAATAATATAAACGATATTTTAATAAAAAAAATCTTAGAATTATGTAAAGTTAATAAACTCTATATGAGTTAGCCTCATGTCAGACATCATTAATCCATACCTATCACAAATAAATAATTAGAATTCAGGATAGTGGGATGTCAAAAAAATTCCATCTATTTACAGATAATTTAACCAAGAGATACACTAATTAATGAAAAATCTTGTCCCTAGATTTTATAGAATGTAACCAAAAACTAAATTTAAGACAATAAAATTAATTATACATAGTTCTTGGGTTGATGAAAACAAAATATTATGTTTTAGAAAAAAAAAGTTGTGAACTGAATGAAAATTTATATGTTGAAATTTATCGTATTTAATATTACATGAACAATATTTATAATTTACATAAAAATATAAATAGGAAAATGAAATAATAATAAATAAATAAATATTTATATAATTTATTTTCCAATCATGAGAAATATAATTAAAAATTTCATATTTTTTATCGTATGAGGTGCTATAATTTTTACATAATAACACATATATAATAAAAAAATTTAAACTACAAGAATTTTTATCCAATGTAATAATTTTCATCATTTTTCTTCTTATACTATATTATTGGGTAGACATTAGGCGTTGACTTATGTAACATTAATGTCATTTTTTGATTATAAAATCTACTAATTCACAAATGAAAAATCATATTTATTGAGAAACCCATGTGTAATAAATATTCATTCACAATTTAAAAAATAATATATATTTAATTACCCATGTGAATGTGAATTTATTATGCATTGAATAATAATTACAGCTAATCAATTTCTTATATATCTTATATATAAAAAATATTATAAATTCCTTTTGTATATTCCTATCATAATCAAGAAATTTTTTCTATATCTTCGTCATTATTTGAAACAATACATTCATTAAACCTAGATTTTAGTAATATCATATATTATTTTATCTCATATGTTATGGAATTGAATAAACTTGTGTTATTTTTCTACATGATACCTTCTCATACAAACTTTTTATAGAATGAAACTAAGAAAAAATAGTATTACCATATCATATATCATAAATTAAAGAGATACACTGTTTTAAATTATTCTCTGAAATCTTTTATTATATAATATTTACTTAAGAAGATTATCATACTTATGTTCATCACTAATACAGTAAATGAAAATATTTATTTGATGAATAATGTGTCTCTAGTAACATTGTTGGGTATTGCTGGATCTTCTTATGATTAATGTAATATAAAAAACCAATAAATTTTCCTTCTCTATCATTAAAAATATATCATTCATAAAAAGATCATATAATAAAGGAAAAAATAGAATGAAATTTGATCTATCTCTGATGATTGTGAGAGATTTTTTTTAATGGTGATCATTGAGTGGGGGCCTAAGGAATCTCCCCTCCATAGAAATTTCAAAGAACAATACAATCTTTACACATAATTAGATGTTTTCTTGAACAGTAATGGTGTACTAGCTCTATTGGGATGATGTTTGATGGTGAACTTAGATAAAAAATTCTTTTAACTATATATTGATAATAATAAACATTCAAATAATCATAATTTGAGGATCACATCCAATATATTGGATACCTTTATCTAATGAAATGAACATGTGCCTTTTAACATAACATGATCTTCATTTGGAAATATGATTTTTTTCCAATTGGAGTTTCATATTAATTTATTTTTAATTTGATTGCCTCTATATATAGATGAATAAAATTACTGATTCATAATTAAAGAAGAAAATTGAGATCCATTGACTGAATCCATACATGTGATATCCCATATCAAAAGTCGAACATACAATATGTAAGATTCTATCCATGATAAATAGAATATATATCTGAATTCCCAATCATAGGTTATAATTCATGTGATATTATAAAATATGGAATCAAAATGTATATACATTTATATAATGGTATTTTTTCATATAGTACATTCCATATCATGATCATTTTCTTTATTTTGAGTATGAGATGAATGATTTTAATATAAATTACAAGTTTAATCTAATAAACATGAACTTGGCCATATCAAACAGAGCATATTTATTATTAATAAAAATTATTTTACTACACATAACAAATTAATCAATGATTTTTTTCATAATGTATCATTATAATCTAAGGGACTTTTTTTAGAGTGTGATGAGATTATTTTACTAAAATATTACTTTTAATATAAAAATGTATACTTATAGTCATAATAGCCTCATTATTTATTTAATTTACATGATATTTACTTGTAAAGAATAAAATAATAAAAACTCATTTTATTAATAAATCTTGCTAATCTCAATGTTGTTTTCATCAAATTTTGAGTAAGTGACACCTATTTTGAACTAAAAAGTCACTTAATAACTAAAATCAATGAATTTCATTCATTCCTTCAACTGAAAATATTATATTATTGTGATAGTTATTCACATAGGTAGTAAATAAAAAAATATCTTTTTCTTATAGAAAAAAGTAATTAAGATAAAAAATACTTGGTTTTGAGATTGAAACATTTACTTATAACTAAAATTATCCTTTTAAATGAAATCACACACTTTCAATCATACAACCCATAGTATGAATTGCATATATGTATGAGAAATTTTAATTTATAAAAAGTGAATCACTCATAATTATGCAAAAATTTTGCAATAATTCATGTAATTTTACACTTTTTGGATTATGTGATGCTCATTTTGATAAAAAAATGTATCTTTTAAACAATAAACATACACTTTTAGTTATACGAAGAAACACAGTTTCATGGATTGGTGTAATTTTAATTCTAATTAGTGATAAATGAATTGTAAATTATTTACATAATTTATCATGATAATATGATCATTTTCTCAATGATTTGATAATGAGACATGTATTTTGATATAAAAAAGAAACTATAATTGGAAACAAACACTTATAATCATTCAATTAATGACATGTGGTATATTTATATGTGTTTAATTCATAAAAGTCAAGAAATATCCAAACAGAATTTTCCAAAATTATCACTATAATAAGAGTTTGTATTATTAGGTCTGAGTATGTGATTCTTTTTCGGAACAAAAATTGACTTGTAAATTGAATGCATGCTCTTTCAGTCATTCTGGCATGATTTGATTGAATATTTTTGTGATGATATTTCATATAGGTAAAAAATAAATGTAAAATAATATTCTTAAATTATCATAATAAATAAAAAATATTCTATTTGCTTCATGTATATGATTCATGACATTTCCTAAAATTCCACATTTAATGAGAACTAATATTAGTTGTCATACATGCCATAGAGTGTGTTATATTTTTATAAGGTCAATTCTTTCAGGTTAAAAATTAATCCTTCATGTTTTTCTAATGTAACAAGAATGTTTCCGTGAGTTTTTTCTATTTTTGTTTTGTGAAATATATTTTTAACAACAATGTTACTCTTAAACTAGAATCATTCAAATTTAATCATATCTTCCCCACATTCTATAAGATAAATATTTAACAAATTGTTATAGGTAATCAATGAACAAATCAATATTTTGATAAATATCATGAGAACCTAATAATGTATTCCAATTTTTGAGTATGTGAAATGGATATTAAAATAAAAAAATGTTATAATTAAATCCACAGACACAAAGAAATATAAAAAAATCCATGTTTTGGATTCATGTTAGGTTATTTTCTACTAGTCATAGGTGAATCATGTATAATATTTAGATATATATATATAATAAAAATCAATTTTTGTTGGTTTTTGAGATTGTGGATTATGGTTTCAAAAAAAAATTATCTTTTATACTAAAAACATTCCTATATAGTTATACCATTTATACATACTATCATATTTATATGTGGTTAATTTTCTTAGGTCAAAAATATCCCAATGATTATAATCATAACATATCATAATAATCCATTTATTTTCATTATTTTCAATATGTGTCAAATGATTTGAAATAGAATTTTATTTTCTAATTGAAAACATTCATATTGAATATATTTAAATAAATTAATAATATTAAATAACGATATATTTTTATGAATTATTAATGGGATATGAAATAAAAATAAGAAATCAACAATTCCTTGGTCAATATATTCTTAATTTAAAAATATAACAAAAAAACATGTTTTTATTGTTGTAATAATAGTATTTATTAATATTTACTATTTTTGTTGTTTAATATACCTCATATATAAATTTATATACAGGTATTAGAACCCATATATCATATATAATAATTTTATTAACTAGATAAAACATTCAATCAACAATAACAACCAAACCATGATACTTGTGTTCTCTTATATATTAGAAAATATATTATTCTTAATTATTATCATTTATTATAATAATAAATATGATAAATATCAATTTTTATATAAAAATGAACTCATGTCTATTAATGTTTTTTTATTGTTGTTGTAGTTACAAATAATACCATTCCCACATGATTAGTGTACCCAGTTTAGCCCCAACAAATATTGTAATTATACAATACATAAAATAATATTTTTTATGTGATATGATTATAGTTTCTTGGAATTAAAATAAACTTCACCATTAATGGTGTGGAACCATGTCATTTTAATGTATAAAAACATTAAAGTGTCATCACTAATTCCTAATCATTCTTAAACATTACACCTTTTAAAATATGGATTGTTGAAATTCTAGGTAGTATAAGAAAATTATAGCTAAATATAATATTAATATATATTTTATTTAAAAATATAATTACATTTGGAAATTATTATATGGGTGCGTAATTTTAAGGATATTAGATGATATATTTAATAATTTTACAGTAGAACTATACTCGATGTGAATAATTAAATTTGAACATTATAGACACAATAATGAAAATAATTAATTTTTCACGACATCTTATTTTATTATGAATTATTAATATATATAACATAATAGACATTTTTATATAAATACATAGGATTCATGTTCTTATTGTATATTGGAATACAAATATTTTGTTAAAAAATAAGCACATCATATAATAACAAAATACTTGTTATTAGGTAATATTAAACAATTATTTTTATTTTTATTTATCAGAAGTTTAATGTAATGGATTGAGAATTAATTTGGGATAACATGTGGGATAGATTGGTCAAAAAATAATTATTATTTTAGTATAAAATATATCTTTATTCTGTCAAAATGGATTTCAATGTTAATCTAGACAGTAATGAGAAAAGGGATACATAATAAAAAAATTAATATATATATATATTATAAATAATTAGAGTGTAGTTTTTCACCACTACATTATAGATAATGTTATTATCTATTAATTATTAATTTTATTTTGAAATTTTGTGAGTTTTTTTTATATTCTTACTAAAATGTGATCTCTTTTCCATTGATATTTTTTTCATATATGTTACTATTCAATATAATATTTTCATTGAATGTCATTCCCTTAAACATGTTCTGAAATAAATTCCTAAAGAAAATATGAATAAAATTATACTAAAATTAACCTACTAAAAAATTATTTGTAGAAATTATTATTAATATTTACCGCATAAATAAATTGAGAACAATTTATAAAAATAATTCATGCTTTTTAATTTTTTAACCTTATCAAATGATTCATTTCTAAAATGGGCACACAATAAATTCTTTCAACATATATCATTTTTTTAAATAATTCTATTTTTGTATATGGTATATGACTATAAATGTAATGTTTATATTTTTAATTTTAAATTTGGGTTTTAAAGGTAATATTTAAAGGAATTATTGGTAAAATAATTGATCCTTTTATTTTATCATGACCCAACCTTCTATTAAATCATACATTTCTTTTTCGAAAATATAAAACAATAATTTTTTATTTTTCATTAAATTTATTTTTTATATGAAATAAATTTGAATGGTAAATAACAAAATATCACCATGTATCAATATTATATTAAAAATGATATGATAAAGTTCAATTAAAATGTTTGATCTTGTAAAAATCATGATCATCAAGAAGAGTATGTAGGTCGGTGTTCGATTCAGGAGCAATAAAGATCGTTATTATCCTATGATATTTTGAATTTTGTATATTATATATAATATCACCCTAGATATTATACACTAATAATATCACAATACTTTTATGAGTGTGTGTTAACATATACTAATGAAAATCAATTTGATATTCTTTAATTTCAATAATGTCTCGGTATAAATGTTTTTTTGATTCAAAACTAACTGAAAATATTATCAAAATTAAAATACCAAATTGAATTAATGACATTGATGGGAATTTATAACATTAAAATTTTGAGGGGTTTTATTTATTATTATAATTTATGATATGTTTATTCATCTACATTATCCCATGGAAAAAACATGTTTATCACAATACCCTCACAACTAACATTTTCAATTAGAATATCTATCATTCAAAATATAATTTTCATTTCCACAACAATATCCTATTTTTTTAATATCAAATTATAATCATGGTTAAAATCCCAATCTTATGCCTCTAATATGAGTATCTTATACAACATACTTCAATTTCATAAAAGAAAATGTATTCATTAATAAGATATATTAAATGTTGTTTCATGTATCTAATTATGAAAATAAATATTTGATAATTAATATTATTTAATACAATGAAACACAAAAATAATTTAAAATTTGATCTTTTTTTAATAGATTACATGAAAATTAGCACCAATCTTAATCAAGCCCCAAAATATAATTTTTAAAATTTAATCTCTTTGATATTTTTTGATATACACAAACCTGAGTTGATATTAACTGTATTCTATTATAACATAGTAGTTAAATACATGGGAAGTAGTTAAACATATAAATTTATGAAAATTTTATTTGTATAAAAATTTCTGAAAACATTAAATGGTTATAAAATAATTACACAAATAATAAGAATAATTTAATTGAAAAGGACATGTTTAGTAAAAAAAATATATTTTTATAAAAAGCTGTTATGTCTTGCATTGTAGCCATACTGTAATTTTTTCCTAAACATAGAAATGATATTTAACAAAATTGTATTAAATTTTTAAATAAAATATTTTAAATAATTCTAGACTGATAATTTTTGTTTTTTTATTAAATTATATGTTTTCGATGAATAGTAAAATTAATTGTTTTTTTAATTCATTGCCATGTAAAAATTTAAATGATCAATTTTTAATAAAAACAATTAATTGAAATATATGATGAATAATATTAATACAAATAAAATTTCACTGATTATAGTCAAAAAAAAATTTTTATATTATTTCTTTATGTACGTATCTGAATTTTCATTTGGAAATCCGATATTTCTTTGAGTCTACACATTTCATATAAATATATATTTTTCACAGTATTGTAATGGAATTTTGAAAAAAATTATTACATATTTGTAATAGTTATAATTAATATTATATATTAATAAAAATATAATTTTTTATAACAATGAGTGATGAAAACAATAAAAATTAATTACTGGTGTTTTAGTTAAAACGAGATTACTGGGGGTTAAATAAAGAGGATAAGGTATAAAATGACCAAAAAATTGAATAATTCATATTATATAGAAAATTTTCAAACATATCTCATATCTGGTTAAGTAATGATCAATTTTGGAGCCTTATGGAATATAAAATATTTGGGAATCACATTTTATTTTCAAATATACCAAGAGAGTGATCTTATACACTTTTTAATGGACACCACCACTAATCCACATATCATGCACCAATTTCATATTGTTTTAGCCAATACCTACAAAAATATATTCCTTACAACTTTCCTGACATCATATAAGACATTTTTTGTCATTAATAAAATCTATGATGTGTTTTATTTTAATCAAAAATATGTTGATCAAAGAAGTGGTAATATTTGTAACCAATCATGTTCATTTTATTTATTCTTATTAGTCATTAAAGTATTATCGAAATATGATTTAATAAGAACTAAACTATATAATATATTTTTAGATATCATTATTTAAATTTAGTAACATATATTTGTCTCATCTACTATCAAATGGGATATTAAATCGTTGATTGTGTTTACAACGAACCATCAACTCTAAAATCATTGTAATTTGTTTTTGATCACCACCTCTTATGGATTCATATAATGATGGATTAAATATATTTTCTACATATTTATGAAAATAATTTATATATATTTAATTATAATATTATATATACTATCTAACCATCAAATTCTTTAGAATATAATAATATTACAAGTTTGTGTGTGTGGTAAACTACAACCACATAGTAGTGTGACGTGTTTTTTATTTTAAATTGACATGGTTGGATATAATTATTTATTTAATGAATATAAATGGAAAATTTTATATAATAATTGTTTTATAAAGGTTAAATATTATTTTTCCTTCACATGTTCCATCAGTTAGAAAATTAGAAACAATGATCATGCATATACAAAGTCTACAATCTCCACAAACACAATAAATAATTTTATAAAATATAAATTTTATGGAATATTAAAAATAAATATATAAATATTATATATAATATTAATATCATTATTAAAAAATGTAATATTATATAACTATGAAGAATGAAAAATTTATAAAATTTCCATATTAAAATATATAAGAAACCCGATGAAAATAACATCTGAAACTATAATTTTCTGAAATAATAATTTATAAAAGGGTAATAAAAACTATAGAAAAATCATATATGGCATGAAATATATTATTATTTTTATGTAATATTTTTATAACAAAATATAATTAATATTATTGTGGTAAAAACATCCATGACATAAAACAGACATGAGGAAATGCATTCTCGTCTTACTTTTACTTCAAAGAGTCATATGCCATATTAAAAACATGTTTTTAGTTGATATAATTCTTATTTGATATTTTCTATCAATAATAAATAAATTCATTATTTTTAATTTTTAATTTTATTTTATTTATATCATGGATCTTATAAATAAAAATCTACCAATGTTGTAAAGGGTTATTTCACAATATCATTATTATTCATTATTATTTATCTTTAGACATATATCAGAGAAATTATTGAATGTTTTTATGTTAAAAAAATTATCTTCATCTCCTTTGGTCATTTCTTAATATTTTATGTAAAAGTATCATTTTCCTCTCATTTGTAGTTAAAAGGATTTTAGAAAAGGATTTATGAATATTAAAATATATTTATTTCATTGGTGGGAAATTCTTTCTCTTATATATCATTGATTTAAAAGAATGATTCCAAAATAGTTTTTTACATTATAAAAATTATTTATTATGAAAAATATACCCATCGTATAATTTTTAGAAAATATTTTAAAAGGTTTTTTTCATTTACCAAAAGTTGTACTTTTTTTACTTTTACTTAAAATTTTAATGGAATAATTTTTTAACATACTTTACATATAAAAATTTTACCTCCATATGTAATGATCTTTCATTTGAGGCATATAATAAAAATTTAAAAGGTTCTTTTCAAAGAATAATATTTCAAAATTTTCATGACATTTTTTACTTGATTTTTAAATTGGATGTGATTCTTTTGGTGTTTCTATTCATTAAAAAAAGAATACATATTTTAAATTTTGACTCACTGGTAATTTATTGTTATTGTTAAATATTTATTATTTCTCTAGATGTTTTATGATCAGTTTGATTTGGATGTACTATTTTCCCCCCAAATCAGTAATCCTATAGATTATTTTTTCTTGTGTTTACTGATTGGGGATATTATTAACATTTCATATTCTTGTTTTTCAATAAAAATAATTATTTTTACTATTTTAATATCATTTTATATAGGTATGAAAATAAACATAGTATATTGTGGGAAGGTCCTATTATTACCCCTAGATGCATCGATATGTCTCAAGAGACAAACTATCTTGGGTTTTTGGTTGATGCCTCACCAATTTATGTAAGATTTTATGGAAATGGGAAATGAACGTATATTTTTTATGACTAAAATTATAAATTCCATTATTATTAGATTAGATATTGATGTCCATGTAATTATTTTATTACATAGAAAATACAAGTATAAGTTTAAATCTCATAGTATTATTTATATGGGACTATTTAATCATCAATTATTATTTCCATATAATCTATATGTTCAATGTTATTCAATTAGTTTATTGTATTTCAGTTATTTATCAAGCATTATTGATTACACTTTATTTTGTATTTTCGTATTTAGATGCATGCATAATATTACTGAGCAATAATGCTCTCCAATTCTTATTTTTTCATTCCATATATGAATGAATGTGTATAATGATTGATATATATGGATATAAAAAAGTGGTTAATTCTATTCAACAATAAATTTATATATTTCATTTTATGTTTTAAAATGTGATGTGAAATTAATTTATGTATCATTTTTTATAATGTTATTATAAAATCTGTTTCTTTAAGAATAGATCTATTTTATTTAAAAGCTATTCAAAATTCTGTCCTCATAATATGGGTAACTAGGGTCTGGTTATTTATATTTTGTATTAGATAATGTTGAGTAGAATCAATGGAAATGATATTTAGTGGAAAAAAAGTATAGAACATACCCTTATGAGTGACATTGAAGAATAGTCTATTTAGATGATAATGTTATATTGTTTAATAAGGTATATATTATGATTATTTATAATAAATATTTCCCTTTATGGACACTATATGAGGATATAGCTCTTATATAGATGTAATGAAGGGTAATTACATAAAAAAGATGTCCATTGATCTTTAAATTGATTGTCAGCTTTTTTCTGACAATGTACTTTTCTTCAAACCTTGTTTGACACTCATGGGTTATTTTCCGCCCATTTAACTAATTCTTTAAAACCCATTACAAAAAAATTAAAAATATTTTTTTTAATTGAGTATATTCTCAAACATACCTATTTGATGATTATGAGATAATATGTACAAAAATTTATCATTTTTTTTTAATTTGTGTCATTGGTTATTAAATTATACATTAAGATTCATAGTATTGTGATAAATTCATATATATTCTATTTTTCTAACTATATACTTGTTGAAGGAATGTAATAAATCGAAATGAGGTTAATCGTTGAAGGTATCTCCCACATAGGAATGTTAATTTATCAAGTGCTAGATTTGATCAAATTGTTCATATATTGGTGATGCTGACTCAGGTCACGTCTGATAACCATTCCCTTATGATGTATTCCAATGATCCATAATGTTGTGAAAAAAGTTTACACCACATTATAAATCATCATCCTCCAACTTTTACTCGGACTACAAATCAATTTTTATCTATATAATGGTTGAGTTCCTAGGAATGATATTCCTCACCCTTGGATGTAATGAAAGAATGATGTTTTTCATGGTTGTTTTTCATCTCTCATGGTATTTTAACAGCCATGTATGTTATGAGATAGATTTATTTAACGTAATTTATTAATCGTCTATTACACTACACAATTATTACCTTGTGGTATAGAAAACACCATACTTGTCATATTTTCTAGAAAATTTTAATTTTTTTGATAAAATTCATTTCAGGAAACACTGAGTATAGATTTTTTGTTGTATAAAATAAAAATGTATGGATTATTTTATAAGGAAAATAAAAATAATTTATTCCTATACAAAAAAATGATTTTCCTTCTGTTATACGCAAGAGAAACCTTCCTCGATAGTATTTGTTGTACGCAATACCAAGTTTCACTAAACAATGAGATAATATTAAAATATTATTCATTCATGGGATATAATCTAGATTTTATGAATAGTATTATCCAAATTTTTTATTTTATATAACATTAAAATTAAACTTATTTATTTTATATAACATTATATAATAACAAATTCATATTTTTAGATAAAAGATATATTTTTTTAAAATACAGTTTTTCCATATTTTGATGGTGCACCAATTTTAAATTTAGTTTTAAAACATTTATATAATATATTTGAGAAAAAAAATTTCTTATTTGTTATAAGGACATCAAAATTTATATTCATTGATTTTTTCGTTCTTTTAGAAGAAATTCATATTTATAATGAATAGTGAAAAATAATCTATTTTAATAAAAAAACTACATTTTCATCTAATTTATTTATATATAAATATTATCTTTCTAATTACTTGTAAATTTTAATTTTCTTAGGTATTTATCATTTAATCCAATTTTGGTCCTCGGAAGTAATTTTACAATTAAATTGGTTATAAATGCATAAGAATATTTGGATAATATTTTACATCATAAAACCCCACATTTTGTTTTTTGAAAACAGGAATTCAATTTAGTATAATTTTTTCCAATTTTGTGTTTTGAATTTTGAAACATGGATTCAAAATTTAGAAATAGTGGTTCAAAATTAAATTAATAGGTAAATAATTTTTTTGTGGATATTATGAATAGTAACTAATAGAGTTTTTTTTACCACAATTAAAGGTAAATCAGTCAAATTAAGGATACTAAAAAATGATAATGATAATAAAAATACCCTAAACAATTCCAAAATAATATTTTATGGATTATTGTCTACCAATTTCACATATGCGTTGTAATTAAATCATTTATAGGATTTTTATAAGAAAGTGATGTAATTATAATTTCAAACAGAACTTGAAAATATGTCACTCTCATATATCTGATAAGTATAATTATTTTAATATAGTGATAAAAATCATAATAAATCAAACAAAAATACACTCTAAAACTAAAATGAAATTTTCTACTTCATTTCAAATTGTTTAGAATTTTTATAGACTAAATAATTAAAATTAATGATGACATAATAGGGATGTAGAAAATATTTTAATGATTGAAATATATAATTAAAGATTTAAAAATAATATTAAAATAAATATAATGTGAACTAATTAATGTGATCCACCAATTATCATGGTGAAATTGATATTATTGGAGTGAATCAAATATTTTGGTTGCAATTTATTTCTTTCGTGTATTTTTCTTAATCTCAAATAATTAAATTTTTTTCAAAATTGACACTAATGATATATTATAAAAAACCATAGTATTAAATTATATAAAAATAACAAAAAAAAAATTGAATGTGAAAATTTTATGGTTATAAATTTCATAATATATCAAATTATGTACAATTGACAACACATATGTAATTATTTATAAAATTTAATTTCTAAAATATTTTTACCACAAAATAAAATTAAATAGATTAAATAAGGATAAATCAAAATTATATGGTTTAAAATAAAATCAAAACACGTATAAATTTTAGTGGTTGAGATTATTTCAACCCGTTCTCATCTTATCTTCTAAATAGATGATTTTGGTACCATTATAATCCCAAAATAAATATATAATAAATTAATATTTCCATACTTTCCAAATATGCACCTCCCCTCTATTATAAAAGGGAATATATCGTCTATTAATCACCCCTCTGAAGACCTTTTCCTTGGCCAAAACCTACCAAAATATTCTCCCAAAATCACTAAATGCATCCTATAATCCACCCTTTTGGAAGGATTTCATCATATGATGTCCTTTTTTGCATTCCAAAAATAGATTAAAAAAAGGAGGCACTTGTTTTATCACCGCTTTCAAATTTATTTTCTACTTATAATTAAAATTCTAATGATGTTATCATAATAAAGTAATAAATATATTAACTTATACTTCTTGAGATATTATTATAATTATGGGACGAACTTAGACCTTCTTTTAAGAATCCTACAAATAACTATATCACCATACGTGTGTGAGTACGGCTTACAGTCTCCACATTGTGGTGAAATTTGCAATTCCAATTTTCATATTGATGAGTATAATGGATGTAAATAATGAATATAAAATAATAATAATTCATTATATTCATATACCATCTAATTCTATAATATTTATAAATCATGGGAATGATATTGTCTCTCAGGCGTACGTACGGTTTACCATCTCCACGACGTGATGAGATTTATTCTCCCCTTTAACCAATAAAGAATGGTTATAATGTATATATAATAATTTAAAATAAAATATATGACCTAATAATTCTTCTGTGTTGACATATATACATATATATCATTTACTTGAATCCATTAAATTGAATAAGGAAACAGAAACATCATCCATGCCTATGTACGGCCTATCGTCTCCATGAACGGTGTATTACATTTCATTTATATATATTTTATATATTATTATATAATGAATATATAAGATATATAATATATATAAATAATTTTTTACATTATGGAATTAAGTAAATCATGATATATGTAATAAGATCACGAATAACAAGTCAAATATGTATAAAAATTAAATTATTAATACCCAAAACGTTACTTTAACATGGAATTGACAAATGAATGGGTAATATAAAGTCATAAATGAATCAAACATGATATAAAAAATATTATTATGATTATATAACAAGATAATTTTATTAAACACATTATTAAATAGTTTCATACATAAAAAGAATAAATCTGACCATAGTTAAGATATAATTTTCAATCACTTAGTATGAGAGATTATTTATTTGTAAGTATTTACTATGGAATATTTATCATTCATGTCCATGTTACCTAAATATTTAATATTATTTCTATTAATATACCCTTTTAAGGTTAATTTTACAAATTGGTGAATTTTTATTAAATTCAATGGATGAAATGATTCTTTCATTTTTAATATGAGGTACTTTTTTACATTGCTGGTAAAAGTACGAGCATAATATTTTTTAACTAATACGGAATGAATGTATTTTAAATGTTTCATGACACTTTATTTACATAAATATTACTCTAAAATATTTCATGATTATTTTCAACTAAATTCTTATTTTACATTTTTTATGGAATTATGAGAGAATATAATTTTTTTTAAGAAGAAATAATATTTTCCTTATGAATTAAGTTCAAGGGTTTTATGAAAATTATTTTTTGTCTATGTTGATTATCTATAAATAGGTATATGTTTCTATCCATATTATTAAAATTATATAATTATGTTAATTATTTAATGTTATTTGATATGGATGATTTTATTATGGAATCATGTTTAAGAAGTTTATTTTATTTCATGGGTTATGGAATGGTGAATGATTTATGTTTATGGGAAACATGAATGAATAGTTTCATTATGAGATGTGTGAGACATATATCTCCCTCCAATTATTTGGGTAAATGTTTCTATCTCATGTGATATAAATTAATATAACATCATGTATATCTGGTTAATTAATATAATGCTGGAAGAAAAAGTAAATCTGATTCAATAATACATGGGTGGAATGATAAGTAAACCCGATTAAGTAATGGAATTTTTCCACTATGAGGGTCTTGGAAGCAATTCCTTAGCTACCATGGAAATCATATTATGTGCTTATTTATTCCACAATTCCAGGGTTTATTCAATTCCAATTTTATCAATGTTAATGATTCTTTATGATCTATGCCTTACGTACTGTCGTGATATATTTCATGACTAATGATTTGGATATTTAAACTTTGTGCTTGTGTTTTTACATTTTTATATTTATAGTTTTTTTATGTTGTTCATATCGACCCTTACTGAGAGTTTCAGCTCGCTATTTTTTTGATTTCTTTTCCCTATGATATAACGTAAGGATTTACCCTGGAAAACTGAAGGGAAATATCATTATGGGGGATGTTGATGATCATTCACCATCCTAAAAGATTATGGTCCATGTATCCAATGGATCTAAAATAATATAATTTTTTCGAATATATTTTTGTAATGTATTAATTATTTTAAAAAAGAATTTAATATTCCATGTACATCACGATTAGGACGTTAGAGTTTGAATCAGATGGATGGTTTAGTTTATCATTGGATATAAGTATTTGAAAACCATAGGGAGATCACTAATGATATTTCGAAGGTATGTCCATTGATGTCACTAAGGTTAATTATAAATATAGGTTACAGTCCTAGAATGATACTAATGATCATTAATAACATATTATTAGTCCTAGGATGTTGGATATTGAATGTACTCAAGCTTGATTCTGTTTTTTTTCTAGTATATTTTCCTATCATGTATTTTTTTTTTTAAATGGATTGAAATAGTAGGATTCATGTTTAGGGAGAATATTATTGACAATTGAATGATATTCTTCATGACAAACCAAATGAAATAGGAGTTTTAAGGAAAACCATAATGATTATTCCTAATCTTCAATCTCATAATATGATCAATAATTTTAGCATTGGTGAGTTTAGTCACCCATATAATAAAGAAAGATGGAGTTTTATGCTGATCATAGTGGAAATTGTTCAATTTTCATCATGAAAATCATGAGGGAAGAGGCATCAAGGAGAATGATTCTATGTAATTGTAAGATGATTTGGTTTTGGAATAGAAGGAAATTATGCCAGTAATTGGAATGGAAATGGATCACTTATCCCAATGGACAATGATTATGGTATTGCTAAGACATAAAAAATAGTTAAATATTTTAAATGTGGAATTTATGGGCATTATAAAAATAGGTACACTAATGGAACATCTCATGAATAGAATCAACTTGGGCATTTAAGAAGTATTTATTTTTATAACTATGATGAGACTAAAAATGATATATGATATGAATGAAGGGTTGAGGAATAAAATGATGAAGCTTCATCAATTATTTAAGAAGATTGTGAAATTATTGAATGTTTATCAAGAATAATGTTATATATGTAAATTTATGGTACTATTGAATAAATAAACATCAAAGGATCATTACAATATTGTTTTTTCTGAAGTATCTGAAATTATATGTTGAATGGTACTACTAAATATTAAATTTTATTCAAATATTTTTGGAAAAAACATGATATTTTAATAATGATTGGATAAGTAGATAATTAGTAGTTTGATAGTATTAATCGCCTCAGGACTAATTTATGAACAATGTGATATCATGGATTTATTATATATATATATATATGAAATTGTTTTTGTGGAAAGTGGTAAATTTGATAGAATACATGTTTTCAATAGGGTTCTACTGTAATTTATATTATGATAATGCTTCAAGATAATGCATGATTATGTTATTAACTTGATTGGAATGTGATAAATGAGAACTACCTTATGAGATATAGGATAAGAACGTTAGGATATTTTAGTTCACCTTTTTCTAATGTTTTATTTTTTTATTTTTTTATGGATTATAATGTTATACCTTTATGAATAGTATAAGTTAAATTCAATTTTAAATTTTTTAAATTAATGAATTATGTCACTATAGGTGGACTTATGCATATTTGATTACCATTACCAATCTTTTTGTTGATAATGATGGAAAAACCTATCATTATTTATCATGATCTACTAAAACATCAAGAACGAAAAAATGAACATCATCTCTTTAAAAAATAGATGACATGGATATTTTTCAAGGCTGACCAGTGATGAGATTGTTCTGAAATAGGGTAAATATTTATTCTAATATTCCTATTCTTTACAAAAACCATTATAAAAACCAAAAAATTTAAACAAGTAAATTCTTATTTGATGAATCAGATGGTCCAATAAATTATCACAGATTATTTTATTTATAGTTGTAATTTTCTCCAAACATTGTTCTATATCACTATCAATCAAAACATGATGGTTATACTTTTTTCCCATTTCCTTGTTTTAAAATCCCACCTATGTACTCCTATAGGAAAACCAATCCATTATTTATTTTGGGTAAAAATTATGTCTCTAAAATTCCTTTCCAAAATTATGTTTTAGTATTATATTTTATGATGTGGGTTTATATGAAATAAACATTCATGTAGTAAACATTTTATAACCACAATGAATTTTGAGAAAGAAATTAATTTTTTGGGTGGTATAATATAACAACCCAATTTTCTATGGAATATATTTTTTAATTTCTTTGATACAATGTTTTTATTCAATAACAATATTAACTTTCACTATTCACAACACCATACTTTGCTTGGGATAAACAGAATTTCAATTTATTTTGATAAATTTCATCATAGAAAACACTAAGTATAGATTTTGTTGAATATATACAAGAAATATGTTTGTATTATGATATATGTAACTCAAAATTAATCATTAACTAGATGAAACTTCGAATTTTCTTGTGTTACACATTGGGGTTACCTTCCGCAACAGCTTGCATTGTACACAATACAATGATTCATTAAAAAACTATATATTATTAAAATAATATTAATTAATGGGATATAAATTAGCTTTTAGGAATATTATTAACCAAATTTTTAGTTTTTACATAGCATTAACATGATTCTTATGTATTTTATAGAATATCATATAAGAACAAATTAAATTCTCTAGATAAAAGTTGTTTTTAAAAAAAAAATTGCAGCTTTTACACCTTTTGATGGAAACCCAATTTTAAATATATTTTTTAACACTTTTATATATTCTATATAAAAAATTAAATATTTTATTTGGATTCATGAAATAAAAATTTACATTGGATGAATTTTGCGTATTTTTCTGGTAAAATAATAATTTTAATTAATAGTGAAAAATATTGCATTTTAATTCAGAACTACCTGTCTATCTTATTTATTTATATATTTATATTATCATATTAATTAGTATTAATGTATAATTTGGATATTGTATTATAATTTAATCAAATTTAGGTCATTGGATATAATTTTACAATGAAATTTTCCATAAATACAAGAAAATATTTCGAAAAGATTTTACTTCTGAAAAACCTATTTTTTTGGTTTTTGACAATAGGAATTAATTTTAAATTAATTTCTTCCAATTTCATGTTTTGAATAATGAAAATAAATTCCATATTTTGAATCATGGTTTCCAAATTATGTAAATATGTATGCATTATTATTTGGATATTATGATAATTGACTTAGTAAATAATTTTACCATAGTAAACAGTAAATCGATTAAATGAGGGTAACTAACAATATGACAAAGATAATTAAATTACTCTTACATCTTCAAAAATTCTATTTTATTAAATGAAGCATAAAAATAACCTATAATGATTTATTGATTCATTTAATTGAATTTTTTTCAATGAAAATTATGCTTTTATAATTAAAACAAAAGAAGGTGACAACATGTCACTAGCCAATATAATAGAAGTATAATAATTTTAATATAGTGATAAACATCATATGAAATCAAAAATAAATATTATACGGAAATATACTGATATTATATACATAATTTCAATTAATTTATAATTTTTAGACATTAAATAATAAACATTAATGATGACACACAAGATATAAAGTAATTATTTTATTGACAGATAAAATAAATGGTTATAAAAAATAAAAAATATATAATATGAACATATTAATGTGATAAAAGAATTTTTTAGGTTACAATTACATGTAAGTATTGTGTTAAATATTTTTTTCAAATATATATTTTGTGTGGGTTTTATTTGACGTCAAATAAATGAATAGTATCAAAATTTACACTATTAATATTTTATAAAAAAATATTAATAAATTTATTTAAAATGAAAAAAACTATAAGAAAATTTAAATCATATATAGTCGGAAATTTAATAATGTATCCAATTATTTACAATTGATAACACAAAAATTAATATTTTAATCTATTTAAAATTTAGAATATTATTTTACAACAAATAAAATTAAATAGACTAAATAAAGATAAATAAGAATGATATGGTTTAAAATAAAATAGAAACATGTGTCTATATTATTGATTGATAAAATTTCGACACATAATCATATTATTTTCCAAATAAATTAGTTTGAGACCATTATAAACTGAAAATTATTTTTTAATAAATTATTTTTTCATGATATTCCAATCACACCACTTCACTCTATTATAAAGCAGAACCTATCCTTTTCTTTTGATCACACCTCCAAAGCCCTATGGCTGGTCAAAACCATATGAAAGACTCCTACCAACATCCATAAATTCATATCATAATCTACCTTTGTGCATAAATTCATTATAAGGAGTCTTTTGTGCATACTAAAATTTGATACCCAAAAAAGAGGAAATTGGTTTATCACTTCTTTAAAAACACATTTCTTATTATACTTCATTTTATTTTATTTTTGTCATTATAATGTAATAAAAATAATATATTATACATTATGAGATATTATCATAATCAACAAACAACCTTATTCCACATTTTATACATTCTACGAAGTACAATATCACAATTCCTGCATATGTACGTCATACCGTCTCCAAACTGTGGTGTAATTTGTTAATAAAAAATACATAATTTATATGTTTATATTGATGAGTATAATGGATTTAAATAATGAATATAACATAATAATTTACTATAAATTTCATATACCTTCCTATTCAATACTATTTAACCATCAAGTGAATGATATCGTCGCTCGGGCATATATAAGGCTTACCGCCTCCATGATGAGATGAGATTCATTCTCCACGATAACCAATCAAGGTTGATTAAAAGGAATATATAATATATGATCCTAAAATATACGACCTAATTATTCTACTAGATTTATGAATATATATATATATAATTTACATTCTTCCACTCAATTCAATATTGAATCAAAAACAACGTTCATGGGTACTTATGATCTACCGTCTCAACGAAAAGTGTATCCCTTTTCATTTATGTATCTTATATATATATATATATTTAAATACTAAATTTATATGATATATGAATCATGTTTTATATTTTGATGTAATTTTACCTTGATATGTGTAATAAAACCAATAATAATAAGTCCAACCTGTACGATAAACAACACAATTATTATCCAAAACATTGCATTAAAATAGAATTGACAAATAAAAGGGTAATATAAAGTTTGAATTGAATAATATATGATATAATTAATTTTATAATGGTTATTTTTCAATTTAATAATATGTTAAAACCTAATATAACTGGTTCTCATACAAAAATAGAAGCAATCAGACCAAAGGTAAGGGATATTTTTGCAATCTCAATATTATCCGAGATTGTTTATTTATAAGTATTTATGGGGATATATTTATCATTAACATAAATGTTTCAAAAATTTAAAATTTTACTTCTATAATTATACTATTTGATAAAGTCAATTATACTCATTAATTAATTTTTGTTAAATGGTATGTAAAGAATCCTTTTTTTGTTTTCCATACGAGGGATTTTTATACATTTTCAGTAAAAGAACGATGCAGATGTTTTTTTTGCTTTTCCGACATTATGTTTTTCTATGTTTTCATGGGACCTTATTTCCATGAATCATACTCTAAAATAATTCATGTTTATTATGAACTAAATTATTCTCTATTAAAAATTTCATGGCATTTTGTGAAAAGAAATCATTTTTGAAGATGAAAGGATATTTTCCACAAGATTTATTGTCAACTGTTTTATCAAAATTATTTTCGATAGAAGGTGAAGACAATTAATTGGGTTAAT
The DNA here is from genome assembly GCA_963277665.1 of Viscum album. Classification (NCBI taxonomy): domain Eukaryota; kingdom Viridiplantae; phylum Streptophyta; class Magnoliopsida; order Santalales; family Viscaceae; genus Viscum; species Viscum album. The sequence continues at coordinate 1,076,035,411 of OY728150.1, forward strand.
TTTATATCCCTACTATAAATTTTATTTTATTGTATTAATTATAAAATGATATTTTATATGGATTAGGTTATTATGTGATGACGTCTAAGAATCTCATTTTATTTAATAGGGAAATTCTATGATGAATGATTTATGTTTTTGAGGAACATGTAACAATGATGTAATTATGAGATGGGTGGGACATATATATCCATTAAATTCATTGGGTAATGGTATATATGTCATGAGTTAGACATGTATGGAACAAAAATTGAATCTGGTTTGTTAATACAGGATTGGAACGACATGTAAATCTAGTCCAGTAATACATGGCTAGAATGGCATGTAATCCCAGTTCAGTAGTGGACTTTTCCACTATGATGGTTTTTCTTTAAATGCCATGGAAACTATAGAAATATTATTAGATTCTTATTTTCTATCCAAAATTTCATATTTTATTCCAATGCTATTTTTCCATTGTGAAATTTTCATTATGATCTATTCCTTACGTACTGCAATGATTCATTTCATTACTAAATATTTTAATATTTAATATTTTTTATCATGTTTTTACATTCATATATTTATGGTTTGTTATTTGTTATATATGTTTACCAAAGCTATGAATTTGGGCTCACCCTTCTTATGTTTTATTTTTCCCAGGATATAATGATTGGTTTTATGTAGGGAAAAAAGTGGAAAGTTATTATGTGAGATATTAAAGAACATTCACCATGTTTGAAAAATATGTTCCATATGTACAAAGGCACTAAAGTAATATGTTATTTTGGAATATAATTATGTAATTTATTAAATATTCATGAAGGAAATTTTATTTCTATGTATTTAAAGATTAGTTCATTAGAGTATGTTGAAAAATGGTTGTCACATATCAAAAATATTACGGTAGAAGAAGAAATATCAATAATGTAGTGGATGTATTTATGAAATATCTCATTAAGAAATATTTTCATCATAAGAAATGAGAAGATTTATAGATTTAATTCTGGATTCTATGAAAAAATAAATAGGATTATATTTTTATGTATGTTTAAAAATTCAAAAGGTTATTATGCCATATAGAAGACAATATATGTAATTCAATGTAAAATATTAACTGTTTACTTGATGTAATTTATCTTATCCAATGAAGGGTCTATTAACACAAGTAATATCAATATATGAGATCATATAATCATTTTACATGATGGAACAAAAGTAATTGTCAAGGTATTATGGCTTTACAGGGATGAAAGAAAGGATAAGGCTGGTAGAGAAAAAAATGGATAATATGAAGAGATGATAAAGGATTTTCTCAAATCTCAAAATTGGGGAAAGAAAAATCATGGTACTTAATGATGGTAATGATATTATTTAAAATGTGTGGCAATAAAACAAAAATTATCGTGATTTAAATAGAAATAAAAAATATTCTAAAATGCACTACTTCAATTCTAAATAGACACAACACTATAAAAATGAGTATCCCATGTGTCAATGATATATTCCTCATAAAAGATATTTGTATGGTGGTAAATATTTTTATATTACTACATCCAATGTGTAATTATTAATGTTTTTTTCAATTTGGAATAAAAAAATTTATTATCAAAGTATTTTTACCAATTATATTTTACTTATCAGAATCATATAACATCTATGGATCTTGTTGATTTTGAAATAGATATGTATTCATGTGTGATTAACTTAAGAGTTGTGGATACCATCATGGGTACATGTGTTTATGATTGATTATTAGTTCAATTTCATAAATAGATTTTTTTTATGTTATTGGAGGTTATAGAGATTAAGGATTACTTAGATACATTTATCAAAACATAACCCATTTGTTTTGTAATCATTTTAGTGAATACATTATGTATGTTTAAATTCATTTATATCTTGGGTATATAGGAATAATGGTAGAGGAAATTCATAGACTCAATATGATCATTGATGTTAATTTAATAATATTTAATTTGTGGTATTGTATTTTGTAGGTAAAATCAGATAGAAACCCTTATGGTTAAAATTATATTTGAAAAAAATGTTATTTTTTAAGATACTAATAATATATAAGGAATTTTATATGAATTATAATAAATAATTTTATAATAAGACAAATAGACATGTTCGATGACAACCCATTGAATCCGGAAACGTCAAGGGTCATGATCCAACAACAAATGTCTGACAAGGGTTCAATGCCTACCAAGACCATATGTGAAATTCAGGTTAATGTGATATTATTTGAACTAAAATGATTTTATTGATAAATATTTATGGAAAGGATTAGGTTGAAATTTATTTTTCATTATTTATTTTTCTAGATTAATGAATTATATTGGGTAACTCCTTCTATGAATTTTGGCTAAAGGAGATATTTCGAGACATACATAATGACTTCTAAATATTTAATGGATCATATGATCCATTATATATTAATTTCATATCTTCCTTAATAAAATAATTGATCTTGGATATTCGTTTTGTATAGATAGAAATGAATTATAAATATATCAATGAAAAAATAAATGATGAAATTATATATATATTTTCTTGTGCTCTCTATCATTATAGTAAAAAAATACATTAACCCTATGAAAATGATCTTAAAACAATTTGTTAATATTATCTTCATTTCAAATGAATTAATTATCTTTTTACTCATCATTGACTTATAGTTTTATGGTTTTTACCATAACCCTTATCTTACACTCACTTATGATCAAAGATATCATTCTCTCTCTGTAATTATTTATGTTTTTCTTCAATGTACTTATTTTCAAATAACACTATGGTTTTCATACATACAACCCTTATTATGTGTTATTATATATAACCACAATACTTATTTTTCTTTGGTATTATGATGAAGCATTATCCACCCTTCTCACGAAGATGAAACTAATTAAATGTAATAATATTTGACCAAACATTCATTTCCATGTACAAGATAAAAATTGCAAGGACAAAATTTAATGAAGGAAGGGAGAAGGTAATACTCCAAGATTTTAAAATAAGAACATTACGTTTTATATAATATTGCACATGAAATAAAATTATAAGAAGAATTAAATATATTTATTTAAATATGATATCTTCAATAGCTTGTGATACACTCAACACCGAGTCTAAATGAATTTTGTACCTTTATAACATATCTCTTAAATTGGAGGGTATAAAGATGAAAAATTAAATAACTGATATTTTAATGTTTATAATTGTATAATATAAAATAAATTTAAATTTATTTACTAGAAATGATATAATAATTAATTTAAGGAAATATAATTGATTGTTGAAAAAACATTATTATTCTAAAAGGTAGTCTCTTATCACATTTTACACATTGTTTTAATTTTTATTACATTTTATTGAAATTTATTATTAAAAATATACTTATATTATTGAAGTGTATTTTCTAAATTATTTTAGTGTGAATTTTCGATATTTTTCTAGGGAATTATATTTTTTATGAATATTAAAATTAATAATATTTTTATAAACATCAGTTTATTTTATGATTTCAAACATCATTTTTTATTTTAAATTGTTATAGAATTGTTATTTTTTTAATTATAATATAATAAATAAATGTATGTTTATTTTAATCAAATTCATTATAATTTTGGAATTTGATATATTTAATGCATCAAAGACTTTTCTCTTTAGAATCCGAATTTTTCATCACATCTATGGTATTAATTTTAATTTAACATTTTCCACTTATCAAAATTGAATATGAAATTATTGAATCATTATTTCTATTTGGAAAAATTAATATTATATATTAAATTTAATTAATATTTTTTTGATTATCGGTAGATAAAATCTTAAATAATAATTACCATCCTTAAGGATAAAACGAGTTTCATATGGGCTAAACTAATATGATAAGGGTTAAAATGACCAATGAAATTTTATAATTCATATTTTGTGGTCGTATATATACATTATCCCAAACAAAGTTTGACAATTTTCCATTTTTTTCATTTTTTCATCTGAAAACGTCGCTATCACTCTTTATTTTCAACATTTTCATTTATGTCCTCTCGTGCACATATAAAATTCCTCCCTCTCACCTTTTATATTAATCATTCCAAATAATTTTTCCATCAATAACATCCTAAATATTTATAATACATACCTCCCCTTATATTAGACGTCTTTTAATGATCATAAATCCATTTTTGGGTGTCCTAATGTATAAACCTAATGTGGTTGTCCGATGAAGAAGTAAAGTTATTAACCATGTGTTTTTGTTCTAATTTTTCTTATATCTCATTAAAATATTCTAAAAATATAAGAAAATTATATAAAAAATAATATAATATATAGGTAAATTTCATTATGTTAATTTAATAACTTATATCCACATAATCTTCCATCAAATGGTAAATTAATATGATGATCATGTGTGTAACAATCAACCACCTCAAGAAATGATATTAGTGGTTTCTATTACCACCTCTCAAGGATTTATACAATGATGGATGTAATATATTTATATTATATTAATTAAATTAACTTAATAATAAATTTAAAATATCACCTATATCTTATTACCATACAATTTATTAGTGAACAATAATGATGTTAGTGTGTACGTTTGGATTATTTCTTCCACATTGTGAAGTGAAATGTTTTTAATTTATATTTTAAGGAATCATAATAAGTATATATTTAATTAATATACCATAAATATTATATATATTAATGTTTCTTCAAGGTTAAAAGGTTATTTACCTTTCTAATATTCTATATGTTGGAAAAATGGAAATTGAATTCATATGTAAATATTTTTTACCATCTATTGGAAAGGTGTAACTCATATCCACATATCGAACATTTATGGACATTTATAAATAAAAATATATTGATTATTTTTAAAATTTATTCCATAGATAATAGTATTTTTATAATCTAACAATTTTCAAATAACACTAAATGAAATTATTGAAAAATATATATATAAATGAAGCAATTATAAACAAAATAGGTTATTTTAACAAAGAATTGTCAATAAACATGTCACAAAATCCTGTAGGTAAATATAATATTGTATTAATTAAATTTTAATGATATTTTAATACATCAATAAAATGTATATATTTATTATATTTGGTTTCTGTAAATTTATGAATGAAATTAAATCTAAGGCAAGAATTTCTCATCTCAATTTTACTTCGGCATACCATATTCCGAATTCACCACTAAGTTATTTTTGTGTGTGAAGAATAACTAGATTATTGATATGTTGTATCATCAATATGTTTATCTTAATGGATTTTAATGATTTATTTTAATACATTTCTTTCATTATTGTTATTTTTCAAAAGTTATGAAACTATTAAAGTTTTATTTTACAATCTCACCATTACATCGGAATATTTATGGTTAAACCTCTATATGGGAATTGTATTATCTGATTATGTTGAACAAAATTTTCTTAATCCCATTTTTATTTTTGGTGATATAAAATAATCAAACCACTTTCCTTTAATTTTTACCTAAACTAATTAGAGAGATTATTTCCTAAAAATATACCATTACATCTCCATACAAATGAAAATGCATTGTCTTCCATGTCCGTGATTTCCAAAACTATTTCCTAAAATGATTTTTACATTCATAAAATGATTTAGGAAATAAATTTTAAACCATGTCATAATGATTAAAACAATTTAAAAATTTTATTCTTTTTCTTTTTCCAAACAACGAACATTTTGTCTTTTATTAAAAATGTGAAATGAGTATATTTTGAATATACTCGAAATGAATTTTATTTCCTGTTTTCATGAAGAATAATTTCAATTAAGATCACATTAACTATTTACGAGGTCCTTTTGAAATAAAATTAGTTCCCAAATAGTATTTATAATTTTATTTTTTAAAATTTATTTTCAAATAGAAATGTATCTTATTCTTAAAAATGATTTTAAGGGACTTTTATAATTTTTTATGCCCTAAAAAATAAATTTCTACATAGTTCTCTACTGTTAATATGTTTTACTAATTCAATATTATTATCTATTTGGATGGCTTATAATAAGTTTGATTGGGATGTACTATATTGATTCCATTGTCCATATTACACTAGATAGTGTAAGATTATGTTAATTGTTTTGTGATATTATTTATATTTTGTTTTCTAGATTTTTAATATTTATTTTTTATTGACCATGTTTATCCCTTTTTATATTAGGAATGGGTTATACTTATTATGTGATGGTTGGGGAATTCTGTATCCCATCAATGATTTTTTTAGTCTCATGAGCCAATCTTACATGGAATTTTTTGTTCTATGTTATAAACATTTATATAATATGTCTCTTCATGATAATTTGAAAATATGATTATGTTATATGATATTATATATTCAATCATTATAAGATAATAAATTTATGTCCATTTCATTATTTTATTAGTTTTAATATCCATGTAGATGTTTCAAGAACATGTGATTATTAATTTATAATTATTTGGTCATTATTTATCCTACCGATATAAATTATCTTGATCAATTAATTTATTTTAAGATACATGTTTTAGTTATTTACCATGAAATATTTATTTTTCCTTATTTGTTTATAACAGCTTGTACTAGATTTATACCATTATTGAACATTATATCTCACCCCATTCTTATGTTTCAATTAACATATATTCTAGGAACTGTATTATGATTGATATAAATAAATATGAGAATTTTATTATTGTTTTTCTCAATGATAATACAATTATTTATTTTATGGTTTCATATTTAATGTTAAATAATGGTATGTATCTAGTTTTATAATATAATAAAAGTATTCAGACTGTTATGATTCCATCGAATGTATCTAGTACCGATTTATAAAAGTACCCACAATCTATGGTCTATTTTTGTCTAGGTCCTTACATATAATTTATTATTTTAATTTATTAAATTTATGAAATATACAATATGAAAATATGATTAATGTAACACCCCGAGCTTCCACGTTACGCTTCTCATTCAATAATGCAATAGCTTGCATTGTACGCAACTTCGAGTTCTAAAACACCGCGACTAATCAAAGTAGCCGTTATGAATAGTAATAACCACTTTTTAAAATTATAGAAATTTTATATTTTAAAATGGACTTCATTTTTGGATTCAGAATATCGAAATTAGCCTATGTTGAATTTTTGGTATTTTTCTGAGAACTTCTAATTTTTATGAATAGTGAAAAATAATTTAAAACAACTTTTTTAATCAAAATAATTTATTGTGATAAATTATACTATTTAGTGGTTTTAAGGTATAATTAGAATATATTTTTACCATTTTATCCAATGGTGGTCATTAGAATTAATTTAACATTGAAATTGGACATAAACAATTGTCAATCCTTTGATATAAATTGTTTCTTAAAAACACGCTATTTGTCGCAACAGCAGGAATTAATTATAAAATTAATTAATGCAACTAATATGTATGGAATTTTATAAAATAGACATCATTTTTGAATTCGGAATATCAATTATAGCTTAGGGTGAAATTTTTGCCTTGTTCTGAAAAACTTCAATTTTTGATGAATAGTGAAACCACTAAGTGGTAGTTAAATAACTGATTTTTCGTTTAAATTAAATATTACCACTTCTGTGATTTGATTTTCAAAAATCCGACATACATGGTTGTGATTAAGAAGTAAAATGTGGTTCAATGAGATTAAAATAATTTTTTGGTGAATAGTAACTTTTAAGTTCTTAATCGCGATTAGAGGTAATTAGTGTAGTTTAAGGTACAAATAATGTTTTAATAATATGAGATGAGCATGAAACTTGTCCTACTCCTATTGGATGAGTCATGTCCGACCAAGACAACCCATGGGTCAACTTGGGGATCCCATGGATCCACTTTAGTTGGAAAATGTCATTAATATATATTTATTTAATGTTAAAATTAAATTGACACAAACATGAGTTATTTTACTAAAACAGTTTTTAAGTGGGGTTACACAAGACCAAATTTTGACTATAAATATTCATTAGAAAGCTAAAAAGATTTCCTACATCATAGTAGTTTTTTTATAATTTTTAGACATTAAATAAATTAAATTATTTATGACATCATTGTGATGCAGCGATGACCTCATTATTTAACGATTTAAATAAAATGGGAAGATAATGCAACATCCAAGGCTTAAACTTGTCCAAATACAATTGTATGAGGAGATTTCGAACCCTTATCACCTTAGCCTCGAATTATATAAGTGTGGGACCTTTAGAATCCGAAAATCATTGTGTAATAATGTAACATTTCAATCTTTCCAAAAGAGCCCCTCCTCTCAACTTATAAAAGGCCCCCACCTCTCCCACCTCATTCACACCTTAAAGCCATTTGGCTCGGCCAAACTCTGCCCAAATACTCTCCCAACATCCCTCTCTTAATCCTAGAAGCCTCACTTTGGGCATAACTCTTCCCAAGGAAGCCTTTGCCTCAAATCAAAAAGAGTTACCCGATTTTGAGGTAATGTTTTCTCTAATGTTGTTTTGTTTCATTCTTCTTCTCCAACCCCCTAAACTCTTTTTATTCATTTCTTTTGTAACAACAACAGTATACTCAATATACTAGGATGTTTTTATAAGAAGTATTCGAGCTACACTTACACACAACTACATCTAATGGTTAAAGAACATACGGTTTCTGTGGATGGCGAATTTCTGCCTCACGAAACGATGATTGTTCAACACTCATATAACACCTTCAAAGGTGGCCATTAAAGTGTAACTATTTTTATATATGATATATAATATGTTTATGTTTTACTTATCCTTATGTATTCCTCATTTATGGCATACTTTATGATTTCCATTATGGGTAAAACGCGATAATTTCATTTTAGGATGTGCGGACTACCGCCCCCTCAAAGTGATTTGAATCGTTAATGCCATATGTGGGATGTATAAAGGTTGGAGTAAATGGTATAATACAATATATTATACTGGAATTATATTATACATTTATATCATTATGATTTCGTTCCATTAAATATGAAATTGAAATGAAAGTAGCGTTCATGCGTACGTACGGCTTGCCGTCTCCATGAACGGTGCATTTCATTTCTTATCTCTAAATGTTAAGTAATATTATAAATGAATGTATATACTGGATATATAAGATATATATGACATCTAAATCATGAATATAATTCTGGAGATAATGGATATTCTACCACATAAACAACTTGTAATTATAAGAAGTTTATTGTTGACTCAAGTACCAAAGATCGACAAAACGACCGTTATTAACTTAAATAATTACATAATGTTCATATCATTGTAATAAGTGATATAATAAGGATAATGAAATTGAAAATGGTTCTTAATAAGGTATATATTAACTCTACTTTATTATTCAGGAGTTTAAAGAACGGTTGAGTCAAGTCAGACACGAGGTAAGGGAACTTCTTAACCCAACTTCCATTCTTTGGGTTAATCTTCTACTTTTAAATTATGTCATGATATTATTATGTATTATTATGTATTTTTACTTTCTTTATGTGTACCTATAGTGAATACACATAATATATATATTTTATTTTAAAAATGATCTTTGTAAGGACTTCGTCTCAATCTCCTTTCATTGAGGCATATTTGGTTTTATACACAAATTTCTTTTATACGGTGTATAAACCACTTTGACTTTTATGTTTATTCAAAAGGAATATTTTTTATACGAAGCATTTACTAAACGACAAAAGGGAATGTTTTTGTCGTACGTATGCGGCGACAACGACTTCTCCGCCGCCAGGACCATTATTTTAGTTTCGGCTTCCTCTACAAGCCATCATTTTTTTTAATGAAAAATAAATACTAAGGTTTAACTTTCTTTTATTTTGGTATTGAAAATTGTTTTGAAAGTGTTTTTATTATATCAATGTGTTGTATTGATATCTTGTGATTGAAATGTGGAAATGTTATGTTTCCTTTATGCATGTTTTATGTGATACGATTATGTTATGGTTTATGATATGTTTAAACCTATTCATATGAGGAATGTATTAGACATAATAAGTGACGGGTGGAGCCCGCTATAGCTCCTTGATGCATCGGTAGGTCTCATGAGACAACTATACGTGGAATTTTCTGAGGCCCTTTCCCAATTTGATTTATGGTTTTGGCCGAGGACTTAATCATTTTAGACGTCTTGGCCGAGGCCTTGACAAAATGTTTCAGAATGTCTGGAATTATACATTCCCTCATTATGAAAGTGGTTATTGATATTTCATGTGATTATTCGTCTAGTAGAATATCCATGTGAGTATGTAATGGCATTATTTCATTTTACTTTTGCCATATTATGTTGAAGTGCATGTTTAAAAGGCTTTTGTTTTAGTTATACATTGCCTTAAATGTTGATATTTATTTATGAAAGCTTCCGCAATATTGTTATCCTTACAGAGCATCTGAGCTCACCCCTTCCAATGTTTTAATATTTTCCAGGATGTGAAGAAGTATTTTATGAATGACCTACAGGGATTGTCAGAAGAGGATATGAGTGTGGTCTATGGAGACTTTGTTATTGTAGTTTTTCACTTTATGATGTAATGTAATGTTTATGAATGTATCTAGTGTTTCCAAGGCTACTAAACTAATCGGTCTTTCGAGACTTGATCTTTTGTGATCATGCCAATGTTACGAATTAATGCACCGACTCTGGGTAGCTGGGGTCGGGGCGTTACAGTTGGTATCAGAGGCAGTTTATTACTAACCTTGGAAGCTAGATTTAGATAAACTCTGATTAGAGCACGTAGACCTAAGATGAACTTTGAGGATTAGTATAGAAGAACTTCCTAGAATTATGGTATTGTAGAGATTTTGTGAGTTTTCCGAGCAATACATCCCTGTCTGGATACGAGCAGGTAGAGGCGGCTCTGGCACAGATGTACCTAGGAGTAAAACCCGAAAACACCGCTTTGAGCTAGACTCGAACGGGAACTGGTGCACGACAATGGGCCTTGCTGTACTCTTGGTTACGACACTCCCGGGGGATATGCTTAGGATAATTCTCATTTTATTTACAAACCACTATGAAGGGTTATGAGTATATACTTCCTCAAATAAAACATTTCTTTTTATGATTATGGATTATATCCATAAATAGTTCAATTTATGTAATGTGTTTTACAAGTATGGAATTATGTATTTTGATTCATAAACTAATCTAGTTTATTCCATTGTTTAGAAATGGCGCCTAGTGGAAGGAATGGAAACCGTATCAATGCACGAACTCCGTGTAGGGATTTCCCCCCTGCTCAAGATAATTATTGTGGATCTGGAGATGCAACTGGTGCTGATCAACTTATTACCATACTGGGACAACTCACTCAGGTTATGAATAATAACCTTACTCGTATGGAGCACCCTGATCCGCAACGTGGAGGATCAATGATAGACCGTTTCATGAGGCAACAACCACCAATCTTCAATGGGAGTACAAATCCTATAGTAGCTGAGCAATGGATAAATTCCTTAGAGAAAATATTCCATGCCTTGGGGAGCAGTGAAAGGGAGAAGGTTGTCATGGCAGTTTACCGCCTCACTGGAGATGCCGATCAGTGGTGGTCGCTGATTCAAAACACAAAGGAAGATGATGACGTATCGAATATGGAATGGAGGGAGTTCAAAGAGCTTTTCTTAGAAAAATACTTTCCTCGAGACCATCGAGCAGATATGGAAAGGAAATTTTTGAGTCTGAGACAAAAGGAGGATGAGAATGTCGAAAAGTATGAGGCCAACTTTACAAGGTTAGTGAGGCATGCGGCAGATTATATACGTAACCCAAGAAGTAAGATTGATCGTTTCTTTGATGGGTTAAAACCATTTCTTCGTCGAGAATTAGTCTCACAAACCTTCTCGTCGTACGAAGACATTGTCTCATGTGCTATCAAGACAGAAAAGGAATTCTCTAAATCTTATGAGAATAAAGTAAAGCAAGAGAAGAAGAGAACTGTGGAACAAGAGACAGATAAAGGAAAAAAGGGAAAGAAGGATTTTCCATTATGTGATAATTGTGGGAAGAATCACCCTGGTACTTGCCTAAAAGGAATGGGAGTTTGTTATAAATGTGGAGAAAAAGGTCACCAGGCACGTGATTGCAAGGGAAAGAAAGAGGCTATCAATGTTGAATGTTATAATTGTAGAGAAATGGGGAATTATGCAAATGAATGTCCTAAGAGTCAGGGAAACTTACCTCAGAAAAGGCCAAGGGATCAAGGACAATCTTATGCTGTTACTACAGTTGAAGAAGAATAACTAATGTAATGGTGCTTTTGGACTCATGAATTATATTCTGGTTATTAGAATAATGTGATATATATATAAGGATTGTACTGCAGTACTTGTTGATTTCAGTAAGGTTTTAATTTGATTAAGGTAATCATATTTTTAGTATGTGACAATGAGAGAAACTTTTCTTTGTTTGGGGAATCTGATGTTACAATTGATTTTGGAATTTAGAGACCTTTTAGAGAAAGTCTGGACGGAGGTATTTTGGATAAATATTAAGGTTGGAATGGATTAAGTTGAACCATGGATAGTATTTTTTAAGGTTAAATCATTTCTGAATATTATTTTTGGAATATTATAATACTATAGTTTTAGGAAAAGGACAACCTGCAGGGTGGGGCATAACCCGTCACGTCGGACAAACCTGCAGGAATCGAACCCACATCCATAGTGCGATAAGCCTTTATTTCCTACCACTAGCCTACAGGAAGTCCCTGGTTATTACAAAATAGTTTTACTAATCTAAATGGTATGCATTAACATTTGGAACCTTATACAATTAGGATAAATAGAATATTTTTGAGTTCCATTACCATTTGGAGTAAAAGTTGGGTTTGTGGTAAAAATTTATTAACGAATGAAAATATACATAACAAGTATGTATATTCCCTTACGTTCTTAGTAAATCTCTTAAATAAATTCATCAACATTATAAAAGGTAACTTAAAACAAAAATGTTGTCGGTTAACTTTTCCAACTGGGGATTCAATGACCGTTTAACCAATCACAAGTTTGTGATTTTCTTGTGGTTAAACTTTCTCCTAATCCTGTTTTCTATAACTCTCCATCAGACCTTGATGGTTTTTTTCTCCTCCATATCCATATTTTCATATAATCCTAGAATGGGCTATATCGGGTGACCTTTGTACTTATCCTGCTTTCTTTTAATGTTATATATTTATTAACCTTATTTCCGATGTGGGTTTTCCTCAAAGGTATTTTCTCTTTTCAACCTTTTATTTTCAAAGAAAAATTTCAAATTGTGAGGATGCAATTTATTGAAGGAGGGGAGAATGTAACACCCCGAGCTTCCATGATACGCTTCTCATTCAATAATGCAATAGCTTGCATTGTACGCAACTTCGAGTTCTAAAACACCGCGACTAATCAATGTAGCCGTTATGAATAGTAATAACCACTTTTTAAAATTATAGAAATTTTATATTTCAAAATGGACTTCATTTTTGGATTCGGAATATCGAAATTAGCCTATGATGAATTTTTGGTATTTTTCTGAGAACTTCTAATTTTTATGAATAGGGAAAAATAATTTAAAACAACTTTTTTAATCAAAATAATTTATTGTGATAAATTATACTATTTAGTGGTTTTATGGTATAATTAGAATATATTTTTACCATTTTATCCAATGGTGGTCATTAGAATTAATTTAACATTGAAATTGGACATAAACAATTGCCAATCTTTTGATATAAATTGTTTCTTAAAAACACGCTATTTGTCGTAACAGCGGGAATTAATTATAAAATTAATTAATGAAACTAATATGTTTGGAATTTTGTAAAATAGACATCATTTTTGAATTCGGTATATCAATTATAGCTTAGGGTGAAATTTTGGCCTTGTTCTGAAAAACTTCAATTTTTGATGAATAGTGAAACCACTAAGTGGTAGTTAAATAACTGATTTTTCGTTTAAATTAAATATTACCACTTCTGTTATTTGATTTTTAAAAATCCGACATACATGGTTGTCATTAATAAGTAAAATGTGGTTCAATGAGATTAAAATAATTTTTTGGTGAATAGTAACTTTTAAGTTCTTAATCGCGATTAGAGGTAATTAGTGTAGTTTAAGGTACAAATAATGTTTTAATAATATGAGATGAGCATGACACTTGTCCTAATCCTATTGGATGAGTCATGTCCGACCAAGACAGCCCATGGGTCAACTTGGGGACCCTATGGATCCACTTTAGTTGGAAAATGACATTAATATATATTTATTTAATGTTAAAATTAAATTGACACAAACATGAGTTATTTTACTAAAACAATTTTTAAGTGGGGTTACACAAGTCCCAATTTTGACTATAAATATTCATTAGACAGCTAAAAATATTTCCTACATCATAGTATTTTTTTTATAATTTTTAGACATTAAATAAATTAAATTATTTATGACATCATTGTGATGCAGCGATGACCTCATTATTTAACGATTTAAATAAAATGGGAAGATAATGCAAAATCCAAGGCTTACACTTGTCCAAAGGCAATTGGATGAAGCGATTTAGAACCCTTATCACCTTATCCTAGAATTATATAAGTGTGGGACCTTTAGAATCCGAAAAGCAATGTGTAATAATGTAACATTTCAATCTTTCCAAAAGAGCCCCTCCTCTCCACTTATAAAAGGCCCCCACCTCTCCCACCTCATTCACACCTTCAAGCCATTTGGCTCGGCAAACCTCTGCCCAAATACTCTCCCAAAATCCCTCTCTTAATCCTAGAAGCCTCACTTTGGTCAGAACTCTTCCCAAGGAAGCCTTTGGCTCAAATCAAAAAGAGTTACCCGATTTTGAGGTAATGTCTTCTCTAATGTTGTTTTGTTTCATTATTCTTCTCCAACCCCCTAAAATCATTTTATTCATTTCTTTTGTAACAACACCAGTATACTCAATATACTAGGATGTTTTTATAAGAGGTATTATAGCTACACTTACACACAACTACATCTAATGGTTAAAGAACATACGGTTTTTGTGGATGGAGAATTTCTGCCTCATGAAACGATGATTGTTCAACACTCATATAACACCTTCAAAGGTGGCCATTAAGATGTAACTATTTTTATATATGATATATAATATGTTTATGTTTTACTTATTCTTCTTTATTCCTCATTTATGGAATACTTTATGATTTCCATTATGGGTAAAACACGATAATTTCATTTTAGGAAGTGCGGACTACCGCCCCCTCAAAGTGATTTGAATCGTTAATGCCATATGTGGGATGTATAAAGGATGGAGTAAATGGTATAATACAATATATTATACTGGAATTATATTATACATTTATATCATTATGATTTCGTTCCATTAAATATGAAATTGAAATGAAAGTAGCGTTCATGCGTACGTACGGCTTACCGTCTCCATGAACGGTGCATTTCATTTCTTATCTCTAAATGTTAAGTAATATTATAAATGAATGTATATACTGGATATATAAGATATATATGACATCTAAATCATGAATATAATTCTGGAGATAATGGATATTCTACCACATAAACAACTTGTAATTATAAGAAGTTTATTGTTGACTCAAGTACCAAAGATCGACAAAACGACCATTATTAACTTAAATAATTACATAATGTTCATATCATTGTAATAAGTGATATAATAAGGATAATGAAATTGAAAATGGTTCTTAATAAGGTATATATTAACTCTACTTTATTATTCAGGAGTTTAAAGAACGGTTGAGTCAAGTCAGACACGAGGTAAGGGAACTTCTTAACCCAACTTCCATTCTTTGGGTTAATCTCCTACTTTCAAATTATGTCATGATATTATTATGTATTATTTTGTATTTTTTACTTTCTTTATGTGTACTTATAGTGAATACACATAATATATATATTTTATTTTAAAAATGATCTTTGTAAGGACTTCGTCTCAATCTCCTTTCATTGAGGCATATTTGGTTTTATACACAAATTTCTTTTATACGGTGTATAAACCACTTTGACTTTTATGTTTATTCAAAAGGAATATTTTTTATACGAAGCGTTTATGTTGACGCTCCTTTTGTCACAGAATCTAAAGATCGGAAAAGGGAATATATGAGCTCAAAGTGATTCAGACTTTGAAGAAAACATCAAAAAATCAACAAAGGAAGGAAGAAAGGATCAAAGCAGAATCACCGCGCAAGTTATATAACTGGCGCGCAAGTGTACGTGCGCGGCCACCTTGGTCGCGCAGGTTACTTGCGCGACCTAAATGGTAACCTCTCGGTAACCGCCCGGGGTCTTCTTTTGCCTATAAATAGACCCTGTGGGCCCCCCATTCGAGAGGATCTTTTTCCAGAAACTCGGATTGAAGCTCCCGACGCCCAAGTCTCTTCTCAAAGCTTCCGAAACACTTCTAAGGCAATTTCTTACCTAGAACGGAAGATCTAAAGAGAAGAAGGAAGGCCTAAGTGTTGAAACTTATCAAACACTTGCGCGCCGACTTAATTCCTTCAGTATAAATTGCCCGTCCATTTTTTGGAAGAACCTCAAGGGGATTCTAAAGGGTTTTATGAAGAGTCGCTCAAGTATTTCAAATTCTGATTGAAAATCGCGCAAGTACACCATGTGTCGCGCAAGTATACTTGCGCGGCCAATACTTGCGCGCCGCCGCAGGACTTGCGCACCTTTCAAGACTTGTGCGCCCCTATCTTTTTGGGTGCCCATCTTGCCCATTTTACCCCTCTTAAGCCATTTCAACTTTCCTTTTCAAGATTCAGTCTTCAAGACACTCTTCAAAGCCATTTATGGAATGATTTCTTGATTTGACTTTCTTACCTGAAAGGAATTCTGTGGAATCTCTCTCAAAGTCTAGTGATTTAAATATCCTTATATCACTAAAATACGGAGAGTTCATTCATTCAACCTCATCCTTTAAGATGAGAGAATCCTAACTTGGGTCTCCTTTTCAGGAATAATCCCCAGTGATAAAACCTTTAATCTGGGCATCTTCCTCAGGAGTAAGCCCCAAATTCTTAAAGTTCCCAATCTTGGGCATCCTCCTCAGGAGTAAGCCCCAATCAAGTCCTTTAATCTTGGGCATCTTTCTTAAGAATAATCCCCAACCTCAAATATGGGCATCCCCCTCAGGAGTAAGCCCCAATCCTTAATCCCTAACCTGGGTCTCCTTTTTCAGGAATAAGACTCAGTCATAACCTTGGGCTTCCTTTTCAGGAGTAATCTCCAAGTCCCTTAACCTGAGTCTCCTTTTCAGGAATAAGACTCAGTCATAACCTTGGGCCTCCTTTTCCGGAATAAGCCCCAAGTCCCCTTAAACTTCTCTTAACCAGTCATAATTTACCTTTGATTTGGGTTTCCTTTTCAGGAATAAAACCCAATCATAAGTCCCCTCCTAACTTGGGCATCCTCTTCATGAGTAAGCCCCAAACCTTAATCCCTAACCTGGGTCTCCTTTTTCAGGAATAAGACTCAGTCATAACCTTGGGCTTCCCTTTCAGGAGTAAGCTCCAATTCCCTTAACCTGGGTCTCCTTTTCAGGAATAAGACTCAGTCATAACCTTGGGCCTCCTTTTTAGGAATAATCCCCAAGTCCCCTTAAACATCTCTTAACCAGTCATAATTTACCTTTGATTTGGGTTTCCTTTTCAGGAATAAAACCCAATCAAAAGTCCCCTCCTAACTTGGGCATCCTCCTTAGGAGTAAGCCCCAAAGATTAGAGTATTCAAATCTCCATGAAGCACATATAACTTTATGGAACCTGTTCATGGATTTTCTCCCTAAAATTAAATCCTAAACCTTCATCTATCTGGGAAGTCATCTATACATAAGCCCCAAACAAATTCTTATGATTTCATCTTTTATGGCACAATTGTCTAAATTTTATCAATACCTCTTGTTTCTCACACCGAGCATGACTCACGTGAGCTTGGAGTGTAAAAGTAATTATGACATTCATCTTTGAGCCATCAATCATAAACATCATACCCCATTCCCCGAACTACGTGGGTTCTAATTCCTTTTTCCAAAAGAAAGGATACGTAGGTAGCCCATTTATGGGTTCGATCCCAACTTTGAAATAATATATGTCCTTCTGAATGACGATAAACTTCAAGTGCCCCACTGAGTGGCTTTAAAACCAGCCTGGTCATCATAATGACCTAGAGACTTTTATATAAATGTTTTGAAGGATACCATTGACCAAGAATCTCTAAACAGATATAGATGATTCTCTATTGATGAAGAACCTCGAATACATATAAAAGATTCTCTAAATTTCTTGCATATTTTATCATTGATTGTTAAAACTAAAGGAAAGCACGTTTTATACTTGGTAATGTAATAAGGATTCACGAACATAACTTAAATCTATAAAGAGAGTCCCGGAGTAGACAATAATTCCCCTCAGAAAGGTGTGATGAGTCCGACCTCCCATCCTCTCGACCAATGCAAATTCCTAAGTCTCATTAGTTCACAAGCTAATGAGCGCCTGCCTTTGGAAAGTAGGTCCAAACGGATGTGGAATCATTGGATGTTTCCGGTTCTACGAACAAACCCGTTAGAAACCGATCGGAACATTTGAATCTCCCGTCCTGGAGGTCATCCCCGGATTCCGTGCGAAACAAAAATGGTGAACCCGACGTGAATCCTTAACCAAGTGAAAGTGATGTTCTTATTATTTGTTAGGCCCCTTGAGCCAACAAGGCAATCATTGACATATGCTCATCCAAAAGATGAAGTGGCCGGATTCATCTTGATTATGTCTGTTACATGGAACAGGCACTATTTTCTCAAGATCTTCTGCAAAAATGGCTTTCCTTAAATTTTCCCCTGTGAATACTGCTGCTGTGAGCACCTCTACTGTGAGGTCTGCTGCTGTGAAAACCAATGCTGCTACTCCTGCTGGAACGTCATCCGCTCTGAGGATGACATCACCAACTCAGCGTCTTCAACGCTGTGTTTCTAATGCACTGGTAAAGGAGTACCGTCGCAACGGTACTATTCCAACTCTGGAGGCCGCTCTTCAAGCCCTCCAAGTTAACAACTCTACCTGGTCGTCCGGACAACGGCGGCCATAAATCATGAAGCAGGCGGTGCTGACTACCGTCTCCAACCGTTTCGGGTCGTTATCCCCGGAACGCAATTTCCATTCACTCCCTTACTCCGAGGAAGTGAATGAGCAGGTCCCTCGGGGCCTTAATTCATAAAGACAGGAGTCCTTCTCGAGGGCTCCCATCAACAATCGCCGCCAGACTTGTGCGGTAGTGCGCCCTCAACATGATGAGGGTACCGACTCCAGGCATTCAGCTCAGGTTCCTCGAACCCGAGCAGGGAAGATGAACCGCCAGAGACGGAATCCGGTTAACAATATGCAGGTTGTCATCCCTGCCATCTCCGGAGAAGTCCACCAACCTAACTTGGTTGCAAACAACGAGCAGGCATACACACCTGCCCGTTTTAATTCTGCTGTCCAGCAGACTCGTCTGGCAGCATCAAGCCGATCCCGCCAGGAAATTCCGGCGGAGTACCATAGGCAGGAACATACACCTGCTTATACATCACCAGTTAGTCAGCAGGCTCGTCTGATTACATATGATGGATCTCGTCAACCGCGTTTGGCGAAATGTAATTAGAAGGCACATACACATGCTAATATTAATCAGGCCTACCAACAGTCTCGCTTGGTAGCACCCGGAGAAGTCAGTCGGAAAGTCCTGACGACAAACAGGGGGCAGACTCAACTCTCTGCCTCCACACTTGAGTACTGTCAGGATTCACTGACAGGAAAAGGAGGACAGGAGCAGACACATACACCTACTCCAAGCCAGGAATGGACGTATATCCCCGTTCTAGCGGCTGAAGTCACCAAACATATTTTTTCAATGGTGAAAGAGCAGAAGCAAATTCCTGCTCATATTCTGGATGCTTGCCAGGATATCATAACAGCTTCAGCATCATCTCAGGGACAGACACATAAATCTATCCCTAGCAATGGAGTGACACATCAACGATTCACTCCGGAACAGACACACACATCTGTTCCATTCCAAGAGGGTTATGGGGCATACTCCCCCATATCATACGGACAACCAAGTCAGGCACATACACCTGATTTGAGTGGAGATCGTTAGCCTAACCTGACCATATTTCCTGATCAGGCACATACACCTGCTCAGAGCAATCACTTTCGTCATCAAGTGGTTTCTAAAGCGAGTAAGAAGGCATCTAAGAAAAAAATCCGCCCAGCACAGTCAGGAGATCAAAGGCCAATCTGCAACAAGGCCTTGCTCGATGCTGGAGTTCTTGAAGCCTTCAGAAATTTATCTGTCAGAATTCAAGATTCTACTCCCTCAGTTCCCAATAACTGGAACATTAATTCTGAAGGTCTTCAACAGACACTTCCTCATGAAGACTTGCTTCATGAAAATTCGGTCAATCGTGAAGTTTCTTCTTCAGATGAGAGCCACAAGAACCCTCTGTGTGGTCAGAAGGCCAAGGAGCAAGAGATTTCATCTTTTTCTGTAACCCATCATGACGGTCCTCCTCATGGTGATGAACTTCGCTGCGAAAGTCCTCTCCGCAGTAGTGATTCACGTTGTCTCGAAAATTCTTCAGAAGGCAATGTAGTGACGAGAAAGCCCTCCTATCTCAAGGCACTTGCAAACGTAAAACCAGTCATGTCTGATGCTTTACTATCGGCAGGTGAAACTCTTTCTCCATCAGAAGATAGCCTGGGGTTCAGGTTATTCTCCGAACCATCCCTAGGTCATTTATCTTCCAACATGAATAGTGATTTCTCTACCAATCTTGTTGAATCCGATGAAGCAACAAGGAAACACCAACTCTGGTCCAAACAGGTAGAAGAATCTTCATTTAATGATAAAGAGGAAATGCTGAACATGAGGAAAAAACTGGCAAAAGGTGAAGTATCAGTCATGTTTTGGCCTTTGGCTGATTCCCAGTACGACATTCCAAAGATGTTGACGGATGATGGAATCCATGATATTCGTCTCAACATATGGAAAACTCTTTGTCAATTAAAGAAGAAGGTATTATCTTACGATGAATATGAAAATCATCTTAATATAATAGAAGGGTTACAACGCCAGATTGATTTGGCATCTCTATCAGTCTCTCGGTATCTGAAGGCTGAAAAGCAACAGAGAACCCTTCAACGTTCATGCCTTGGCGCACTAAGAAGATTGCGTCAGTTAATTGCCAATGCTCCATCTGATGTTCATATCAGAGGATGGGGTGTTCACGGAGCACTACATTTCACAGTGCTTTCCGGTCAGCAAAGCCCGCCGAAAATGGTCTCATGCAATGTTATTACCCATGGCCGACCACAGTCAATGGGCTTTGTTCATAATCAAAAGCTTGCTCAAGAACAAGCTTCAACTAGTTCCTCTCAAAATCAAGTATATAGAGAACAAGTTGTTGAATTGCTCCTACATCAGGCAGGCAAGAATATTGCACAAGCCTCTCGTCTGGAGAAAACATGTCATCAAATGACAGAAGTTTCGGAAATCATCCAACGGTCTGTTGAACCCGGTGATAAAAGTGGATACAGGTTAATGCATCCAGCTAATTTCTGAACTATGATTCGCAAGATCAAGAGAGATTTTAAGAAGATCTCATACATAGCATGTCAAGAGACACCCTAGCTTGCCAGACTGGGGACTTCTCTAACCCAACCCTTAGAGTCAACGAATGGGATTCGAGGAGTTGAGCGGAAGCAGCAGGAACATCCCCAGTCCACCGGACTGGGGACTTTTTCAAATCTTCAATCCTTCCCTCAGAGAAAGTCAGTATTCTCTCGATTAGGGAATAAGCCTCAAGAGGAACGAAGAGCCAAGCTGTCAGGAGATTCTCTCCAAGTGACGGTTCTCCAAGAAATTCCTGAGGGATCAAGTCAACGGAATGCCATGTCTCATCATGGACATAGAAGGAGACAATATCACAGAAATGATGATAGAAAGGATTCCATGCAATATGCATCCATTAATGTCATCAATGCCGTTGCTGCTGATTCACCAGATGAGGCTCAATCAGAGGGATCAGACGAAGAGGTTCCTGCTCAAGAAGTCGCGCACACAGACCTAAATGAAGAAGGTGTGTGCACACGTAATCAAAGGCTTACCCAAAATTTGGGTATTCCTTCAAGTAACCCACTTCCCCCTCTCCGAAAAAGATCCAATAAGGGGAAAGGAAAGAATCAGGTTACTTCTCACCCTTCCTCTGAAGAAGGTCAATCGCTCTCATTAGAGCAAAGGTTTGCACAACAGGAGGAAGAAATGAAAGAATTAAGAAGGTTGAATGCAGAACTACTTCAGAGTAGTCTTCTTCTTAAGAATGCTGAAGTCCGACAGCCGAAGGAATTTGTTGTAACTACTGAGATGGA
Source organism: Viscum album (assembly GCA_963277665.1). NCBI lineage: Eukaryota > Viridiplantae > Streptophyta > Magnoliopsida > Santalales > Viscaceae > Viscum > Viscum album. The sequence goes on from OY728150.1 coordinate 1,076,057,829, forward strand.
TCAAGAATATCCTCCTTTATCAGTACACCCACAGAGGTCTAATCCTACGGGTCAAACGCAACAATGGTTGGCATCACTACCATCAGTTGCAGCACCAACCACCACATCTGTCCAAGCTCCATTCATTGCACCTACCCAAAACCAAGTTCAACCTGACGTTTCTCAAAAGTTAATAACTACTATTGAGTCATTAACAGCTCGGTTAGAAACTATGGAAGGGAAATGGGCGCAAGTTCAACCTAAAAAGAAAGTTTACCCTGAAAGGGTAGATTCAATTTCTCCTCCATCCAGTTTTGGAAACCCTATTTTCCCTACTTTAAATGGATCAGGTGACCCTGAACAACATTTGACGCATTACGTGTCTTGTTGTGATCCTATGATGGGAACTCCAGAGCAGCAAGAAGCAGTGAAACTTAGAAGCTTCGTGCGAACCTTGCAAGGACCAGCTTTTGTCTGGTATACAAGCTTGAAATCCCGGTCAGTCATCGGATGGGAGGATCTTCGTCAAAAATTCCTTCTTCAGTTTAGCTCAACTTTTCCAAAAAACGACAGTTTTCGATCTTACAAACTGCAAGCAAAGGGAGAATGAAAGAGTCTCTGATTTCATTGCTCGTTGGAAGGGATTAACATATTCCTTGAGTTTATCACTCCCTCAGGGGGAATTGTTGCCAATCTGTGTGGCAAATTTGCGTGATGAATTACGCACGCCATTGATCCCTGTGAAATACACAGGAGGGTTTCGAGACCTTACTTCAATCGCTCAACAGATTGAAGATTCCCTTATACAGGCTAAGGTTAAATCTCGTGTAATTCCATCATCTCCAGGAAGAAGAATGGGTAAAGCAGACACTGCTACAGTTATGATTAAACAGGCACCTGTACCTATTTCTACTTCAAAACCTTCATCTTCTCGAAGGGCTCCACCTCCTAAACGCCAACAACAAAGGCTGTTTCGTCCAAATGATCAAAAAGATCAACGACGAAAACAATTTGAGGATATGAAGAGTAAAACATACTCTTTCCGAAGTGAGCAAGTTCCTGATTACTTCATTTCAGCTCTGGAAAATAATTTGGTTCAATTACCAGTGCCGAAGAGGCCAAACAAGGAAGGAGATGAAGACCATCCCAATTATTGTCCCTTTCATCAAATGTTGGGGCATCCCATCCAGGAGTGTTTTGTCTTTAAAGACCTCCTGCAAAAGATGGTCGACTTGGGACAAGTCAAATTGAAGGGTTCTTCAGCTCATGTAGCGTGTATTACCGCTACAGATCCAGAAGAAGGAGGCGTGTGGCAGGAAGTCAAAAGCAAAACTGCGAAAAAATATGATGATTGAATGGTCAGAAAGACAATCAATCGGACCCATTCCATTTTGCGAACACAATTGAAGAAGCCAATTGTGTCTCCTACAAAAGCTGCAGTAAAGCCTCCATAAAAAGACAAATCCTCAAAAGGGCAGCGCAATTCAAAGAAGAAAGAGGAATCAGGAGAAGATGAGTATGCATCAAAGCCTAAATTGTCTTTGACTCTGGCAGATTTCATGCCATCTACTTCAAAGCCACGGGCACCGTCCCACCAAACGGCACAACCTAAACAGGCTAACCAGGCAGAGTCTTTATCAGACGAAGAGTTAATCTTTGGTTCTGTTAATATGATTCAATTAACAGATTCATATTCCAGTCTTGATGAGCCTGAATTCCCTGTATCAAATAAGGGAACCCGAGAAAATTCTAGAGGTTCAGGATATAGGGGAAGACGTGGATCTTTCCGAAGCCACTACTCTAATTCTACCCCGGCTAGCACTGTATATGCAGCAGAAACTCGTGGTAGAGCCCTTCAGCGAGCTCAAAAAGAACAAGCAAGTTCTTCTGCCAATGGCCAACTCAGCTTCGGCACAGTTATTTTGGAAGACCGATTAAAGGTTCCATCTTCTTTATCTCAGCAAGTAAATGGATCTAATCGGTCTAATTTTCCAAAACCAAAGATGTTACCAACTTCAATACAAGATGCATCAGCTTCCAAAGCATCTGCTTCCAAGGTACCTGCTAAACCGCATATTCATATTGGGAAACACAGACCTCTAGATCAAAAGTATGATATATTAAAACACTTGGCCCCAGTACCAGCCAAATTATCAATTTTAGATGCCTTGGATCTATCAAGAGATCTTCGGGAAGCACTCATCGAAGCTTTGTCAAGTCCTCAGGAGTTTGAAGCTGAAATTGTTGCAGCTGAAATTTATCACATAGAGAATAATCCTGCAGAATGCCATGCAGTGATATCTTTTACTGATAAATATGAAGATGATGTTGTGCATGGGAACATAAAAACTTTGTACTTATCTGGAAAAGTCAATGGTATAGATGTTCGAAGAGCTTTTATTGACAATGGTTCAGGAGTCAACCTCATGCCCATTCGCACACTTCGTCGATTGGGCCTCACGGAATCTGATTTATCTCCTTCTACCATGATGTTGCAAGGATATGATAAAAATGAACAAGAACCACTGGGAGAAGTTACGCTCAGAACTCAGTTTGGAGATCTTGTTTCCAATTGGGATTTCATGATTGTTGATCAAGACTCAGCTTTCAATATCTTGCTTGGAAGACCCAGGCTACATCAGCATGCAGCTATTCCGTCATCATACCATCAATGTCTCAAATACTGTTTCGATGGTCAAGTTGGAACATTGTATGGTGATAAGTCCCCGTTCAAGACATGTGAGTCTCAATACATTGAGGCGGAATTTTATCACATGAAGGGAAGAGAAAAATCTACAATGAAGGAAATTACCAAAGTTAATGCTCCATATGGTTTGGAAAAAATTCCAATAAATCCATTTTCACATGTGAGTACAGATTATGTGTTACCTATCAGTCAAATTGACAAAATAGGCCCAAATAAAAATACTCTTATGGGAAGATCCATAATGTCAATTATGGCAATCGAGCCAGACAACATGGGAGAAATTGGTAACTTACCAAGTAGTGATGAAAGCATAAGTGGTGACGTTTTCATTTCATCTGCTAAAATCCAACAAGTCTATACTTCGCTAATCAGGCCAGAAGAAGTTATAGCAACACCAGAGGTGAATATTGATGTCGATTCTCAATCCATCATCTCCTCTTTATTTCCCAAAGAAGACCCTTTTTCATCAATAGGGTCGGAAATGGAAGCTTCTTCTTCAAAATGTGAAAATTTTGACATCTCTTATGATCATGAGAATTTCGTTTTTTCATCTACTTTGAAAGTAGAAACGGAAGAAATAACACATGATGAAGAGGAAGAGGAAGATCTTAGAGATGCTCCTCCAGCATTTGAAGAGGGTATCTCTACCACTGTGGATGAACTCAGAGAAGTAAATCTGGGTACAGGGAAAGATCCACGCCCCACTTTAATTAGTGCGGCCATGACCCTTGAAGAACAAGAGATGTATATTTCTTTTCTAAAGAAAAATAAAGATATTTTTGCTTGGAATTATACAGAGATTCATGGCCTTGATCCTGATGTTTCCACCCATCATTTGGGTTTGCCAAAAGAACATCGAGGATTCAAGCAAGCCGCGAGAAGAACACACCCAACCTATGCTTCCAAAATCAAGGCTGAAGTGGATAAGCTTATAAAAGCTAACATCGTCAGAGAAGTTCAATATCCCAAGTGGTTGGCTAATATTGTCCCTATAAAGAAGAAGAACGGACAAATTAGGGTTTGCATCGATTTCAGAGATCTTAATCGGTATTGTCCTAAAGATGATTTCCCAGTTCTGATTACAGAACTCTTAATTGATGCGACGGCTGGCTATGAAGTACTCTCTTTCATGGATGGATATTCTGGATATAATCAGATCCGAATGGCCCCAGAAGATGAGGAATATACAGCCTTCAGAGCTCCTCAAGGTGTGTTGTGTTACCGGGTGATGCCCTTTGGTTTAAAGAATGCAGGTGCAACATATCAACGCGCCATGCATCGTATCATCAAACCTTTTCTAAGGAAATTTGTTGAATGCTATGTAGATGATCTGGTGGTTAAATCCAAACAACGTTTTGATCACTTGGCTGATTTGGAAGTCGTATTCCACAAGCTTCGACAACATAATTTGAAGATGAACCCCTTAAAATGTGCTTTTGGGGTAACCTCAGGAAAATTCCTAGGCTTTGTTGTACGCCATCGTGGTATTGAAGTCGATCCTGAGAAGACCAAATCAATCCTTGGTATGTCACCTCCTCAGAATTTGAAAGAATTATGAGGACTTCAAGGACACTTAGCCTATATTCGGCGTTTCATCGCCAATTTGGCAGGCAAAAGTTTACCCTTTACCAAATTATTGAAGAAAGGAGTCACTTACCAGTGGACTGAAGAATGTCAAGAAGAATTTGATGTTCTCAATAAATACCTCCTGAGTCCACCAGTACTCATGCCACCTGTTGAGGGTAGGCCTCTTATCCTCTATGTGACAGCTTTAAAGCGATCATTGGGTGCCTTTCTCGCTCAAAAGAATGATGCTGGGAATGAAAATAGTCTCTACTATCTCAGTAGAACTATGCTTGAAGCAGAAACCCTGTATTCGAGTATTGAAAAGTGCTTCCTAGCATTAATCTTTGCAGTTCAGAAACTGAGACACTACCTGCAACATCACGAGGTCCAATTGGTATCTCGTAATAATCCACTCAAATTCATCCTTAGTCGTCCAATGCTTACAGGACGTCTGGCAAGGTGGGCGGTTATTCTACAGCAGTTCGACATCCAGTATGTGTCTCAAAAGGAAATTAAGGGCCAAGCTTTGGCTGATTTCCTGGCTGAACATCCTTCAGTGGAAGACACGTATTCAGATATCGAACTCCCTGATGAGGAAGTTTTCTCTATTCAAGAGAGTCCTCAAACATGGCAAATGTATTTTGATGGTGCTTCTAGAAGTCCAACAGGGAAGAAAATGGAAAATCCTAAATTCAACAAAGTTGGTTTAGGAATTGTGCTCATTTCTCCAGATAAGGCAGTGTTACCTTATTCCTTTTTGTTGTGGGAAGGTGGTACCAATAATGAAGCTGAATACCAAGCTCTCATTACAGGCTTGGAGTTAGCGCTTCATGCACAAGTGAATCACTTAAAGGTGAAAGGTGATTCAGACCTGGTAATCAAACAAGTCAATGGGGATTATGCCATCAGAAAAGAAGAATTAATCCCTTTGTATGATTACGTCAGAGAGTTAATGTCGGAATTCCCTTCAGAACCGACATTTTCTTATGTCCCAAGATCACAAAATGCTCAAGCTAATGCACTAGCTAATACAGCCACAGCTTTAGCAGATCCAAATCGGGAGGAGACAACCATCTGTATTGCCCACCGTCGTGCAATTTCACCTTTTGTTCAAGTCAGAACAGAGGAAATTAATGAAATTAGTCCCATTCCTGAACCGTATGGTCATACTACAGGATGGATGTCACCTATTAGGGAATACCTTCAAAATGGAACACTTCCACCTGATAGAGCCAAGAAAGAACAAATTCGGCGACGTGTGGTCAATTTTACTCTTTATGATGGTCCAAACCACCTCGAGAAAATTCTCTACAAACGTAGTTTTGATAGAGTTCTCTTCAGATGTATTGATGGTGAAGAGACAATGGCTGTCATAAAAGAAGTGCATGCAGGAGTCTGTGGTGCCCACCAGTCTGGACATAGACTGTCTGATCATATTCGAAGGCTTGGATACTTCTGGCCTTCAATGATACAAGATTGTGTCAATTTCACAAAGAAGTGTCATTCATGCTAAGTATATGCCAACTTCATTCATCAACCTCCAGAGTTGCTTCATACAGCTAAATACTCATGGCCATTTTCCACATGGGGAATGGATGTGGTGGGACCTTACCCTTCAGCTACGGCCAAGCAGTTTAAGTACATTCTTACTGCTACTGATTTCTTTTCCAAATGGGCAGAGGCAGTACCTCTCAAAGAAGTCAGTTCTAAATGCATTGTTAGCTTCATCAAGTCTAACATCCTTACTAGATTTGGTGTCCCTCATACCATATTGACGGACAACGGCACCAACTTCTGTTCTTCTGAGGTAAAGAAATTGTATCAAGAATACAACATTAAGTCCAACCATTCATCTCGATATCATGCAGCGACTAATGGCCAGATAGAGGCCTTCAACAAGACTCTTTCAAATATACTGCAAAAGATGGTGGATAAAGATAAGAGGTCATGGCCTGATAAACTCTATCATGCTTTATGGGCTTATCGAACTACCACTCGCAATGCAACACGGTCTACTCCATATTCATTGGTATATGGAACAGAAGCAGTCTTGCCAATTCAAGTTCAATTGCTCTCACTCAGAATAGGCATTTGTGATCAGTTGTCAACAGATGAGCAATCCCAAAAGCGGTTGAATGAATTGGAACAATTAGATGAGAAAAGATTGTGCACTTTGCACCACTTGGAAATCTATCAGAATCGGATAGCACGAGCTTTTAACAAAAAAGTTCGTCTTCGTTCATTCATTCAGGGAGAATTGGTATTGGTTCTCAGAGCACCATTGATACCAGGAAAGAAACCTCCCAAGCATGAACCAAAATGGGAAGGACCTTATTCAATACATAACGTCTACTCCAATGGAGCGTATTCTCTGATCTCAATGGATGGAGAACACATCACGACTCCAACTAATGCCAGATTTCTGAAGAAGTATTTTGTATAAACACAAAATATTGGTCCCAGATCCAAAACAATCACATTGGTTTATATTTTGTCCGAGATGACAATAAACTATATTTTGTCCGAGCTTACATTAAACTATATTTTGTCCGAGATGACATTAAACTATATTGTGTCCGAGATGACATTAAACTATATTTTGTCCGAGATGACATTAAACTATATTTTGTCCGAGATGACATTAAACTATATTTTGTCCGAGATGACATTAAACTATATTTTGTCCAAGATGACATAAAACTATATTTTGTCCGAGATGACATTAAACTATATTTTGTCCGAGATGAAATTAAACTATATTGTGTCCTAGCAACATGACATTAAACTGTGTGGCACTTCCAACGTCCAGCATGACGTTAAACTGTAAAAAGTCCCCAGAACTGATATCCTCATATTGGTTCACCTTAGTCCTAGCTACATGACTTTAAACTGTATAGCACCAGTTCGTCCTTGCTATATGACGTTAAACTATACAGCAATGGTCCAGTAAGACTTTAAACTGCAACTTCGTCCCACACGACATTAAACTGTGAAAAAGTTCCCTAAACCGTCCAGCATGACCTTAAACTGCATCATCCCTGGTCCATGTATATGACCATAAACTATTTTCAAATCCCTTATGTCCAGCAAGATGTTAAACTATGACGTCCTAACTACATGACGTTAAACTGTATAAAAGTCCCTCACGTCCGAAAAGACGTTAAACTATATAATCATCAAAGGTCCAGCATGACATTAAACTGCACCATCCACGGTCCATGCATATGACCTTAAAATATTCACACTTTCGTCCAACATGACATAAATGGTGTGTTATTTTGTCCTTACAACATGACATTAAACTGCACAGTCCCCCTTTCGTCCAATATGACGTTAAACTATTGTATCCCCATAGTCCTAACTACATGAAGCTAAACTGTACAGAAAATCCTTGATAGGTCCTACATGACATTAAACTGTATTTTTTCCCTGCCACATGACACTAAACTGTGCATCACCAATAGTCCTAACTGCAAGACTTTAAACTGCATAGTCCCCTTTTTATGTCCTACATGACATTAAAATGTGCATCGTTAAGGTTGTTATTACCTCTTGTTTCTCACACCGAGTATGACTTACGTGATCTTAGAGCGAACATCAACCATAACACTCCCTTTGGTCCACTAACCATGTGTAAGTCCCAAAAACATTTTTTATTAGATCATTGTCCCCAAGAACAACTTGATCATTATTTCATTCTTTAATTGAACTACACGGACTTTGATCTTTGCCCTCCAGGCTGGGTATGTAGGCAACCTCCCAGGGTTCAAGCCCAAAAACAATCTCTTCACATCGGTTCACCACAACCTCATATGATGTTGATTTGTGAAACCGCCCCTGGAATCAATATCTTTACATTGATTCACTTTTGTCCTTTTTATATGACGTTAAACTATACAACACTTTTGTCCGGTACGACAATAAACTACAATATTTTTTGATTTCCTCATTTGAGAAGGAACCATTATTGACATTGATTTTTTCAATCATGTTTCATTTCAAAAGACTACGTGCATACATGGTAATGCCTAAACTTTTTATCTCAGGTTAAACCATCATTGCACTAAAGTCCCCTTTCACCCTTCACATGTACGAACCAAATTTGTACAAAGGGTAGTTCTAGAACTACGTGGACTTGATTCCCATCCTTATGGGATACGTAGGAACATTCGAGTATCCCTCGAATCCAGTCCCAAGTCTTTTGGGCCTAACCCCAAATTTCACTTTCTGTCCCTTGGCTGAAAAGTCTTCATGAAAACACACACTGTGTATTCATTATTATGGTCCGAATTCTATGACCCTAAACTAAGATCACTCATACTTTCGTCCTGAACGACGTTAAAATGCATTTCAAGAACTACATATGGCTTGATTCTCATTCTTATGAGATACGTAGTGAAGTCCAAGTTTCAATTCAGGACCCATCCACAACATGATTATGGTTTTAATTGACCTATGTATCTCTATATACATTGGACAATACCCATATTTATGTGTTATAATCCTAACCTTAAATATTTTCAGATCTTCATAACCCTTTTCATGACTTCTAGTCACAAAAATGTCAAACTTCTGAGAATTCTGTTGCCTGACTATACAGCATGTGCCCATAGGTGGCCTTGCATAAACAGTCCACATAACAGACTTGTCAGCCAAAAGATGCTATTTATTTGACCATGCAGCCAATTCCCATAGGTGGCCCTGCATGTTTCAACCCCCTAACGGGTTTGTTAAATAATGGTAACTTCATTCTTGGGAAGAATGCCTCTTTTGTCCTTATTTGTCTTAAAACGACAGTATGTAGGGATCCGCAAAAATAGCCATCCTTAAAATATTTGTCCCATATCCTTTTTCATGATCTGAAAGTATTTAAGTCTATGGTTTATTCTTCTTCCCTATGTTTGGGTCAGACCTTCGTAGGAGTGATATTCATCCAGTTCTTCGATATTCTTATTTGGAAATATCTTCTCCATATTCAAGTACCTCTTTCCATACAACAAACTCTATGCTTTAGAAAATTTGAATCTCCATAAACTTTCACTGGCTTTTAGCACTAGGAAAGTAAATTTCTGGGAGTTCTTTTGCCTGACTATGCATCACGTTCCCATAGGTGGCCTTGCATAAACAGTCCACATAACAGACTTGTCAGCCAAAAGATGCTATTTTATTTGACTATGCAGCCAATGCCCATAGGTGGCCCTGCATATTTCAACCCCCTAACGGGTTTTGTTAAATAATAGTAACTTCATTCTTGGAAACTACTTCTTCTAATGCCTTTTAGCTATTTTTCATATCATTCCTCAGATTCAAATATTCTTAAGCCATAGTTTACATTTTTTCTCTCATACTTGAGTATGGTAATATGTTTTCATATAAATTGTCAAGGAATTGAATCCATTTTTAATCCATTTTCGGTCAAAGTTATTTCGACCTTAAACATTAGCCCCTTTATGTCCGGCATGCATGACTTTAAACTGCCCACACAAAAGACAAAGGAACTCTGAATAAAAGTCAAGTTCCAGCTCACTAAATATACATTTTTTGTATGATTTAGGTAATATTGAGCAGTTAAAATATTCAAAGTTTGTAGGGTTATTTGTAATAATCCTAGTAAAAATCAAACTATGATTACTAAGCCCATTGGCTTAAGTAAATTTGAAGTAGGTAATGGAAGAATGCAGGTAAAAATGATTGAAGACAAAAGTGTTTTTTTCATTGATACACAAGAGTTAGAAGGACATCCACAGACTGGAGTCTCTTCTCTCTTTCAAGAAATTACAGAAGATTGTCAACATAAGTCTTAATTTGATGTATAGCATCCTGAGCCTTATCAGCAGTTACTTGAAGCTCGTGCACTTGACCAGCTTCACTCTTTTCAGCTTGCTGAAGTGCCTTCTTAGCATCTGAGATGGCTTTCATGCCATTCATATGAGTTTCATCCAATGATTTATTAAGCAGATCAAGTTCCCCAGTAACAGCATCTAACTGTTGCTGGAGTTTCACCTGTTGGATGACATTTTCTTTGATTTTTTGCTTCATATCCTTCATCTTGACAGCATAATCAGCTTCAGCCTGGGATATCGCAGCCTCAAATTCGCCTATGTTGACTGACAATTTCACTCTGGTCAAATCTTCGTGACTTGTCTGCACTTGCTCCCTCTTGAAAATGATCTGTTTCACCGCAGCATGGATCTTTTCATACCCAAAACCACCAAGTCCCATTATAACAAATTGGGATGACAATCGGGAAATTTTTGATGGTAGATCTTCTAAAGGCACCCCCGATATGATGTTCCATATGTTATTCCATGCCTTACGTCGTGAAAAGATGAATGCTTTAAGCATATCTGGATATGATTCAATATCATCGTCAGAAGGGGGTATGTAATCTGGAATTAGCGCGCTTAGGGAGGTGCCTTGTCCTGCTCTTTCCCCCCTAACTTGTGCTTCTTCACTTTCAATTCCCGTTGGGGCAGAGGCTGAGGCCTCATTTTCGGATCTAGTCATTGCAGTTGATGGTCCTGCATGATTAATTGAAAGGTTTAGTCAGCTTCAAAGGATAAAAAAAGAATGGATTGTCTTGCGAATAAAGTACAATCACAAATATTGTTATCCATTACCCAATGGTGGTTCAGCAACCTGAGAAGACTTCTCCCTATCATTCCTAGTTTCAACAGGATTTTCAAGATGGGTCTCAGGAGAGTTTATTGGATTTAGCTCTACTTGAGCTAATGTTTCTGCAATGATAGGGTTGACATCAGTGTCCACACCCTCTTCGGGCATTGGCAGTTCAGCGGCTTCTACGGAAGAAACTTCATATTATTTTCCATCATGGTTAGAAGTATATTTTTTAAAAAAAAATTGGGCGAAGGGTAGCACTCACGCCAAAGGTCTTCTAAATCACATGATAACTTAGCATGATCATAAAATTCTTCAAAAGTCATTCCTTGATTCATCATTTCATCCAATGATACTTCAGAATCTTGGTTAGTCTCACCAGTGGGAACATTTGCTACGTCTTCTTGCCGACTTATGTCCTGCAGCCCCTGACCCTGGACAGAATCTTCAGTAATAGGAGGGATACTGGGAATGGATGATAGCTCTTCTCCAGGAGCAACCAAGTCAGCATGGGTCTGTGATTGTTCTACAGCACCTTACACAACCTTTGAAGAAGGATCAGTCCCTTCCCTCAAGGGGGAAATTGAAGAAGCCCCTGCAATCCTCAGAAATATGAGTAACCATATGATTATGGGTATAAACTCATGATTGTTCGAAGGACTTACCACTAATAATGAAACGTTTAGCTATGGATTTCCTCCTTCGTTGCCTTGGCTTCTTTTGTTTTTTCGGAGTATCAGTAGTCTCCCTTATTGGCACTTGGATTGGCGAATGAAAGGCTATGTCCAGTGCCTCATTCATGGCCTGCTGGCCTGGAGATATCTCGCCTGGTTCGCGAGGAGAATCAGCAGCAGCCCCGATAGCAGTACCACAAGGGCTATATTGTGGCGATGGAACCCCAATTCCTTTCTTGGCAAGCTGCAAAATGAAGAAAATAACTTCCTTAAGTAACAAAGCTTCAACTAAAATCAAGTTGCAAAGAAAATAAGGAAAGAAAACTTACATCTTCAGGAGCCACGTACTCTTGCCATTCCTCATCTCTAGAACCACCAGCCCCCTCAGTAGTGCCACGATCAATCATTTCCTTCACCCGCCTGGTGATAGGAACCGAATTATCGGTGGCATATATGAGCATTTCCAGCTCTCTGATGTAAGCTCACACTTCATTGGGGTTATCTCCGTATTGAAGGTCTTTAGAAGCTAGAAGATATCCTATCCCAGGAAGTTGTAGGCCCTCACAAAAATCCAGCCAGGCGGTCTCAGTATCACAGTATAAGCTCTGCCATAGCTGAACAGCCTCTGGTCTTAGATATAAAGGCTGTGAGGAAGGTCCTACAATTTTTGATTTTAATTTCTTCCCGACTCCTGCAACTACAGATAGAGAATAAGAAAGTAAGGCTTATTACTTTATAAAGTAGCAGTGATTGAAGTTATTACAATCAAATAACTCACCAGGAGCTGATGGAGTGGGTCTTTTAACTCTGGCCGGAGGATTATATCGGGCACGAAACCGCTTTGCTGCCGGTTGTGCCTCATCATCCCCATCGTGATAATCCGATGAATCAGTTCTAGAATAGGAGTCTGTTGAACCTATTTCAGGTGGAGAAGCGTCACCTTCATGAGGAAGAGTTTCTTTCTCTACAGTCCTCTTCCTCTTTCCCACTTGATATACTGGGTGATTCAATATCCCTTTAGGGTATGATGCTATCCAGTGTTCGGCCTAAAATGTAGTCAGATAATGTGCCGCATTTTCAACTGGTAGATAAAATACTGCCCCAGTATTCTCTCTTGATGTCAGAAACCATAGTTGTCGAGCAACCATCAGATGTTGCTCTAACCTGACATGTACTGGAGGGGATACAACAATCTGTTGCAAACATTTGAATTGGCGTGCAAATCTATATGGAGCATAGGCCTCACATATGATTTCGCCATCAATCCTGGCTACTAACATGCCATCCCTGCAAGCTAGCATGTATGCCCTCAAATCCAAATGGGCTTTCCCATCATCAACAAACCGCCCGGATGGCAGACTTCCATAAGGAAAGAAGTTGAATTCCTTATACATGCTTAGTCTTACTTTCATGTCATAACCATTAACATCTAATGGAGCAATTCCAGAGAATGCTTGCACTGACGGTCTGAAAGAGCTTCCAGGAATTTGTAATCCATTCTGTACATTGTAAGTCCTAAAGTGAGTGGCGATCCATCCCCACAAAACCTGGAATGGTCCCACTATTCTTAAAGGAGATTTACCCAGGAAGACGTGAAGTAAACTCCTGTGAATCTTTGCTAAAATGGGGGTAGCTAACCCAACCATTTTTCCCTCAGCCAACTTGGCCGCAATGACGAAGGTCCCTAGCCTAACGCCTCCCTTCGAATCCCTAACCGGAAAGAGATAAACATTGAGCCAAATTGCCAAGAAACCCGCCAGACGAGTTTTCTTTGGAATTCTTTGATTCACTTCATATCCCCATTTTTCAAACTCTCCTGCTTCTAGAGTTGGCAAGAATGTGCCAGGAGCTCCTCTCTTATCAGGTTTTGGACAAGTGGTAGGACGTCTGGGTCGGGTATCCTTGGATTTCTTTTTCTTGGATCCTTTTTCTTTTGGCTCTATCCCTTTCTTCTCAGTAAGAAACACATTCATCCATTCTTCCGGATGAATATCTTTTCTAAAATGAGTTAATGAGGTCTCTGAACTCTTGAGCCTGTGAAAGATTTTAAATAATTCTCGAGCCAAAGCAGGAGTCTTCTCTGGATCATTCCAAGTCACCTTGGGAGGAATGAATTCATCATACATATCGCCCAAGATTGGAGCTCCTAAAATCTTGTGGACATCCCACAAACTGATACCTACTTCTCCATGAGTCAAATGGAAAGAATTAGTCGCTGGGCTCCAGTGGCTGAGTATCTCTGGCACGAAGTTATCATGTCTCTAAACATATGTTTGCCCAACCCAAACAGCCTCATATATTGCAGCTCTCTTCAGATCCTCAATAAACTCTGCGCAAGTCTGTCGCACCCAGTATACCCACATCCAAGTTGGCTTCACACCTCCCCCAGGGCGGAAATCCCAACTTTTCTTCCAGCCTTTGGATTGATCCATCTGAGCATTTCGGAAGATTGAAGGATGACAATGTGGTTGAAGCTCAGGTGTATTTTTTTTCAGATCTGGTGTGCAAGGGCTATGATGCATCACAAAAGCCTTCTCCACTGTTCCAGCAGTTTGAAATACTCCTCCACCTGAGATATTTGCTGAAGAAAAATTGGTATAATTCTGAAACCACGAAAATGGAAGATAATTCTTTACTTCTGGAATAATGACTTCTTGCAGATGACCATGACCATACAAAGGTAGATAAGTGCAGTGAGGAAAGTCGCGATGATATTTCTTCAGATACTTAGCCAAATCTGGAAGAGTACTGTCTTTGACAGTATAGTAATCAGGGCCAATGATATCCATCATATCATCTATCCGCTTGCTAGCCAGTTCATCAATTAATCCAGGTCTAAGAGCCATTTAATCTGCACAGGAGTTGAATAAATTAAACTCTTAAATGGGTTTATTTTTTTCATAAAATTTGTGAAAGAATTTGAAAAAAATGGCTAAGGCATTAAGGCGCGCAAGTATGGAGATGTCGCGCAAGTGATACGTGTGCCGCGCAAGTTTTTGTCGCGCAAGTATTACCGCGCGAGCCCTATTACCTTGAGAGTAGCGCGGCAGCGAGGAAACAGTGAAATCAAGAGACTTGCACGGCGAGGAAGACTTGCGCGGCGAGAGCTCGAGAAATCCGGAAATCCAGATGCATGTAACGGAGGTGAGGCCATGTATTTATAGGCCAGGAAGCCTACCTGTGCGCCACACCCAGAGCGCTTAAGGCCTGCGCGACGCAGACTTGCGCGCCGCCCTCTGCGCACTAAAAGACTTGCACGCCCTCCCTTTTCCTTTGATAGGATTCGATTTCCTCAGAGTCAAATCCTCATTTCTCTCCGGATCCAACTCTGAGGGGGGACTTTTCTTGACGCTCCATTCGTCACAGAATCTAAAGATCGGAAAAGGGAATATCTGAGCTCAAAGTGATTCAGCCTTTGAAGAAAACATCAAAAAATCAACAAAGGAAGGAAGAAAGGATCAAAGCAGAATCACCGCGCAAGTTATCTAACTGGCGCGCAAGTGTACTTGTGCGGCCACCTTGGTCGCGCAGGTGACTTGCGCGACCTAAATGGTAACCGCCCGGTAACCGCCCGGGGTCTTCCTTTTCCTATAAATAGACCCTGTGGGCCCCCCATTCGAGAGGATCTTTTTCCAGAAACTCGGATTGAAGCTCCCGACGCCCAAGTCTCTTCTCAAAGCTTCCGAAACACTTCTAAGGTAATTTCTAACCTAGAACGGAAGATCTAAAGAGAAGAAGGAAGGCCAATGTGTTGAAACTTATCAAATACTTGTGCGCCGACTTAATTCCTTCAATATAACTTGCGCGTCCCTTTTTTGGAAGAACCTAAAGGGGATTCTAAAGGGTTTTATGAAGAGTCGCTCAAGTATTTCAAATTCTGATTGAAAATCGCGCAAGTACACCATGTGTCGCGCAAGTATACTTGCGCGGCCAATACTTGCGTGCCGCCGCAGGACTTGCGAGCCTTTCAAGACTTGCGCGCCCCTATCTTTTTGGGTGCCCATCTTGCCCATTTTACCCCTCTTAAGCCATTTCACCTTTCCTTTTGAAGATTCAGTCTTCAAGACACTCTTCAAAGCCATTTATGGCATGATTTCTTGATTTGACTTTCTTACCTGAAAGGAATTCTGTGGAATCTCTCTCAAAGTCTAGTGATTTAAATATCCTTATATCACTAAAATACGGAGAGTTCATTCATTCAACCTCATCCTTTAAGATGAGATATTCCTAACTTGGGTCTCCTTTTCAGGAATAATCCCCAGTGATAAAACCTTTAATCTGGGCATCTTCCTCAGGAGTAAGCCCCAAATTCATAAAGTTCCCAATCTTGGGCATCCTCCTCAGGAGTAAGCCCCAATCAAGTCCTTTAATCTTGGGAATCTTTCTTAAGAATAAGCCCCAACCTCCGATATGGGAATCCTCCTCAGGAGTAAGCCCCAAACCTTAATCCCTAACCTGGGTCTCCTTTTTCAGGAATAAGACTCAGTCATAACCTTGGGCTTCCTTTTCAGGAGTAAGCTCCAAGTCCCTTAACCTGAGTCTCCTTTTCAGGAATAAGACTCAGTCATAACCTTGGGCCTCCTTTTCAGGAATAAGCCCCAAGTCCCCTTAAACTTCTCTTAACCATTCATAATTTACCGTTGATTTGGGTTTCCTTTTCAGGAATAAAACCCAATCATATGTCCCCTCCTAACTTGGGCATCCTCCTCAGGAGTAAGCCCCAAACCTTAATCCCTAACCTGGGTCTCCTTTTTCAGGAATAAGACTCATTCACAACCTTGGGCTTCCTTTTCAGGAGTAAGCTCATTTCCCTTAACCTGAGTCTCCTTTTCAGGAATAAGACTCAGTCATAACCTTTGGCCTCCTTTTCAGGAATAAGCCCCAAGTCCCCTTAAACTTCTCTTAACCAGTCATAATTTACCTTTGATTTGGGTTTCCTTTTCTGGAATAAAACCCAATCACAAGTCCCCTCCTAACTTGGGAATCCTCCTTAGGAGTAATCCCCAAAGATTAGAGTATTCAAATCTCCATGAAGCACATATAACTTTATGGACCCTGTTCATGGATTTTCTTCCTAAAAGTAAATCCTAAACCTTCATCTATCTGGGCAGTCATCTATACATAAGCCCCAAACAAATTCTTATGATTGCATCTTTTATGGCACAATTGTCTAAATTTTATCAATACCTCTTGTTTCTCACACCGAGCATGACTCGCGTGAGCTTAGAGTGTAAAAGTAATTATGACATTCATCTTTGAGCCATCAATCATAAACATCATACCCCATTCCTCGAACTACGTGGGTTTTGATTCCTTTTTCCAAAAGAAAGGATACGTAGGTAGCCCATTTATGGGTTCGATCCCATCATTGAAATAATCTATGTCCTTCTGAATGACGATAAACTTCAAGTGCCCCACTGAGTGGCTTTAAAACCATCCTGGTCATCATAATGACCTAGAGACTTTTATATAAATGTTTTGAAGGATACCATTGACCAAGAATCTCTAAACAGATATAGATGATTCTCTATTGATGAAGAACCTCGAATACATATAAAATATTCTCTAAACTTCTTGCATATTTTATCATTGATTGTTAAAACTAAAGGAAAGCACATTTTATACTTGGTAATGTAATAAGGATTCACGAACATAACTTAAATCTATAAAGAGAGTCCCGGAGTAGACAATAATTCCCCTCAAAAAGGTGTGATGAGTCCGACCTCTCATCCTCTCGACCGATGCAAATTCCTAAGTCTCATTAGTCCACAAGCTAATGAGCGCCTGCCTTTGGAAAGTAGGTCCAAACGGATGTGGAATCATTGGATGTTTCCGGTTCTATGAACAAACCCGTTAGAAACCGATCGGAACGTTTGAATCTCCCGTCCAGGAGGTCATCCCCGGATTCCGTGCAATACAGTTTACTAAACGACAAAAGGGAATGTTTTTGTCGTACGTATGCGGCGACAACGAATTCTCCGCCGCCGTGACCATTATTTGAGTTTCGGCTTCCTCTACAAGCCATCATTTTTTTAATGAAAAATAAATACTAAGTTTTAACTTTCTTTTATTTTGGTATTGAAAATTGTTTTGAAAGTGTTTTTATTATATCAATGTGTTGTATTGATATCTTGTGATTGAAATGTGGAAATCTTATGTTTCCTTTATGCATTTTTTATGTGATACGATTATGTTATGGTTTATGATATGTTTAAACCTATTCATATGAGGAATGTATTAGACATAATAAGTGACGGGTGGAGCCCGCTATAGCTCCTCGATGCATCGGTAGGTCTCATGAGACAACTAGATGTGGAATTGGCCGAGGCCCTTTCCCAATTTGATTTATGGTTTTGGCCGAGGCCTTAATCATTTTAGACGTCTTGGCCGAGGCCTTGACAAAATGTTTCAGAATGTCTGGCATTATACATTCCCTCATTATGAAAGTTGTTATTGATATTTCATGTGATTATTCGTCTAGTAAAATATCCATGTGAGTATGTAATGGCATTATTTCATTTTACTTTTTCCATATTATGTTGAAGTGCATGTTTAAAAGGCTTTTGTTTTAGTTATACATTGCCTTAAATGTTGATATTTATTTATGAAAGCTTCCGCAATATTGTTATCCTTACTAAGCATCTGATCTCACCCCTTCCAATGTTTTAATATTTTCCAGGATGTGAAGAAGTATTTTATGAATGACCTGCAGGGATTGTCAGAAGAGGATATGAGTGTGGTCTATGGAGACTTTGTTATTGTAGTTTTACACTTTATGATGTAATGTAATGTTTATGAATGTATCTAGTGTTTCCAAGGCTACTAAACTAATCGGTCTTTCGAGACTTGATATTTTGTGATCATGCCAATGTTACGAAGTAATGAACCGACTCTGGGTAGCTGGGGTCGGGGCGTTACAATTAATATACCATATATTAATTTCAATATGATATTAATTCATTTTTATTTACATGAACCCCCTAACATTTCCCATGAAATAGAATGGATGCAGATAAAGATTTTGATTCATCTTTTTGTATATGAAAAAAGGAACATATTTTTTTATTCACTTTTACTAAATAATATAATAAATATATTAGAAAAATAGATACCATTTTTCAACATAAAATTACCTCATCCTTACATTAGGTTAAGGATATGGGGTTTATCATTCACATTGTTTTTTATACACAATTATCTTTTCATTAATTAATAATTAAATGTCAATTTTATTAATATATATCATATCAAATGATATAATTCCAATTTAAGTGTACCTTAAAATATTCCTCCTCCAAACGGCTAATGAATGCATTTAGAAGTTCCTTGCTTTTTGATGTTTACATATATATGAGGTTATATACGTTTTTCCATCCCCGTAACATCCCTTATGTTGTGCAATATAAGAAGGGTCCAAAATTCTATATAATTATTTTTTGGGGATGATTAATATGATTTTCATCTAAAAATATTCTTCTATAAATGTACTTTGATGGGGACATAAATGTGTAAAAAATCATTCCAACTTTTTTATGTAAAATAGAGAATGTATATAGTAATTATACCATAATGCCTTCCATAATGATTTTTATTAATGTAGAAATGAATCTTGGATTTGAAATTTTATGTCATGACCCATCCCCCGGGGCCCGTATCATGACTACCCCAAGCCCGCGTTCCATAGGCTAGGGGATGGAGACTAGCACCAACGACGTAATTCCATAAAACTGAGAAGGCGTTGCCTTTATAAATCATATACACACAAAACCAGATTACAAGCTGAAGTAAAAAAATAATAAAAATATATAAATCAAGAGTACTATAAGTAAAGGGGGGCCAGAATACAATCCCAACAGTAAAGTACAAATACAACTAAAAAACGGACAGATAGGTGAAAGGTGAAAGAAGCTCCACGATCATCCTCTGGGGTTCCTACCTGAAAGGTAGGTACATATGGCATCTCCATCACTCCATGTCATTCAGACTCCACTGTGTACTGAAACGTTTCAATTTCCACCTCCGTGTACCGTCTAGTCCAGGCGCTCTCAGCCTCCATCAGTGATGTCCATCGTCTGCATCCAACACAACAAGGTGTGGGAAAAACCCATGTAGGGGTGAGTATAACGATACACAGTAGGGACCTCGATACCCTAAAGGTCTCAAAAAATCAAACAAGTATAAATCAAAATGATTGATATCAATGAATAACCATTACTTAGGTATATGCCCAAACATATACCAAATTTATCAAGTAACCCACCTCAATCATGAGGAAAACACAAAGGTTATTGACTCATATCAAACCAAGATTATCATTAATGAAACCATGGATGTTGGAGAACTCCTCCTATGTCGATTATTGTGGCCCTGTCGGGACTCCGAGGTTCTACTCACTAACCTTAGACTGCTGAGATACTCCTCGTGTCGAGTATCGCAGGTCCACTTCCAAACAGGGCGCTCTGTCTGCTGTGGGTCTGCCGCCAAACCGGGCGCTCCCCCTACAGCCTACATAGGTTCACCTCCTGTCATGTACCACAGGTCTGCTGCCAAACCAGATGCTCCATCCGCCATGGGTCTACCGCAAAACCAGGCGCTCGGTCCACTGGGCTGGTTGAATAACTCCGAGTCGATTCGGTCAAGCAGTCGTCAGGTCTACAGCTACTAGGTCTCCAAACTCTGAATGCTACTCTCCGGTAGGGTTTGCTCCACGAGCTACTGGTTGATACACCAAGTGTCATGAGCTCCCACGTGGAAGTATCTCTAAGGACCACCATGTCATTGGGTTCTCAGGGCAATAGTGGGCGCGTCAATTGGACGCCCTGTTTGTGAGTTATTAGCATTTTATTCCCGGGGCCTGGTTGATTTCGTGTATGAACCAACCAGACTGTGACTCAACTATACCCCGAACTACAGTGGGGTATACTCAAAGGGGTGGCTATGCTTCAAGAATACTGGTGCCACTGACTGTTTGTCAAATGGAAGTCTGGTGCCAATGATATGGACAAGAAGGCAATGGGTCAATTATGGGCCTGGGTCCGGTCCGACCTGGTTGGACCGACTCGGCCCAACCCAGTCTTGGCCGACCCGGTCTGGGTCGCCCCGGTCAGACTCGCTGGGTCTGACCTCGCCCATTGGGCAGGTCAGCCCGCTATGTTTTGATGTAGTCCGCTAGGCTCGACCCAGCAGACTGTGAGGGAAGTTTGCACGATAGTCGCCACGTGACACCATGGGGACGCCGCAGTTTGGATCGAATGTTCGGTGGTTGGGAGTCCAGCGGGCAGGCCGCACTAGGTGCGGGCAGGCCGTGGGTGCCCCGGGCAGGGTGCGGCAGGCAGCGGTGGCACTGGACAGGCCACTGGCCGGTGCTGGGCAGGGCACTAAGGGCATGGGTAGTGCGCTGGGGCAGCGCGCTCCAACGCTGAGGGCACTGGGTAGGCCGGGAAGCACGCCCGGTGGGCGCCGGGCTAGCGGGGTTGCGCGCCGGGGGGCATGGGCTAGCCAGGCAGCGTGCAGGGGGCTACCGTGCTGGCCGGGAATCACACCAGGGGGCATTGGGATGGCTGAGAAGCATTCCAGGGGGCGCCATCCAGGGTAGAAGGACACCGCGGGGGCACCAGGTTGTGTGGGCAGCGCGTAGGGGCGCAGGTCAGGTGCCACATGGTCGGCGGTGCGGTTCACAAAGGTCGCGGGTAGCGCAACCTTTTTTCTCCATCTTCGTCGATGTCTCCTCTATTCTGCTTTAAAGTACACCACAATTAAAATCGATGGAGTGTGTCGGGTTGTGTGAGGTTGGACCGAACTCTTTGTGTTTAAGGTGATAACAAATGGTTGTTCACAAACCATAAAGGGAACGCTAGTGAATGAGAATAAAACAAACACAAAATCCTCCTACCTCGCTTGTCATTCGTCGTTGACGAAGTCACGAAAAGCAGGTGTAATTCCATTGACATCGTAAATGATGAAGCCGAGGATTAAATCGACGTTATTCATGGAAGATGCTTCCCTTTCCTTGTTCCAGTAGAAGAAGGAAGAAGTCATTGGTGGAAGAAGTCGAAGAAGAAAGCTGGCATTCATCGCATTCTGTGTTGGTAGAATTTTAATCCACCCTAGCTCTTAAGTCACACAGAAGGAGAATGCCCACAAAATAATAATAGGATGTCTTATTATTTTATTGTTGTCATGAAAAATTAGAAAGGATAAAGAAACGCTTCTTAATAAATTCACACGCTTCGGAAAAATGAAATGGTACCCGCGTGGGCACAATTAATTGTCACGTGCGTCGGAACAATTAATTGGCATGCTCATTGGCACAATTAATTGCAACGTGCATTATCACAATTAATTGTGAGGAAGAGTTCAAATGCTCACCCTCATTAATGAGGGATAGTGGAGAGGTTTCATCCACCACCATTAATTGTGGTCTGGTGGTCCCCACCCCTATCATTTAATTGAGAGGTTATGCTTGGGTGGTCCCTACGTCATAACCTCTCACGGGAGGTTTTGGTGTGGCTGTCCCACCCCCAAAATTCAATGGGAGGTTCCAACTAAATGCAGACACAAAACATGGAAGCATGAAAATAAAATAAAGTGTTGTACTTTATTTTATTATTATTATTTTAATTAAAATCCAAAATCTAACTTCTCAACTCTTCAGAACTCAAATGCAGTGAAGGCTTCACAAATCTATTACCGATGCTGCAAGTTCAACAGTGCCCTCAGATTTCAATTCTCAGCACCGTTTCAAAAGTTATAAAATCTCGGTCGTACGTTTACAAAACATACCAGAACAGAACATCAAAAATTGATTCTGGGCACACCAAGCCTCAGAATCAAGCGTTGTCAGAAATTGTGGGATCGTAATGTTCCCATTATTTAAAAAACCCTTGGGAATTATGGGTCTTTAAATTCTCCCCAAAACAGGGCTTTATGTCCCCATCTACTACATCTCACACTAAGGGAAAAAAATTGTGGTACTGAGCACGCATCTAATCCTCCCACTCCCATGTGCTCTCATGTAGGTTCTCATGCTACCAGCGAATGTGCACCAGAGGTATTGACCATCCATGTAGGGACCTACTCTTGTGGATCATCAATCTTCACTGAAACCTACATGAATGTCGCCATGTCATCAATGTCTAGATCCCTGTGTTCGATGATGTGGGACAGGTCATTCACGTATCTCCTCAACTGAGATAAGTGGAAGACTTCGTGCACCCGATGTAGCTGAGGTGGAACAGCATAGCGGTAAGCCACCTCGCCTACTCTACTATGGACCTGGAAAGGTCTGATGAACCTTGGTGATAACTTTTCCCCTCAACGAAATCTCTATAGACCTCGTCGATGTGAGTGTCTTAGGAAGACGTGGTCGCCATCCTCAAACTCTTGAGGTATCCATCTCCTGTCATCATATGACTTTTCCCAGCTCTGTACAGTCTTAATCTGCTCCTGGACGATCTGCACCTTCTCCATGGTAGCTCGTACCGTATATGTTCCCACTAGTGCTGACTCCCCTGGGTCTATCCAGCACTGTGGTGATCTGCAATGTCGACCATACAAGGCCTCAAAAGGAACCATCCCTATGGTGGAGTGATTACTGTTGTTGTAGGAAAACTCCACCAAAGGCAAGTGGTCATCCCAGCTACAACCAATGTCTAGTACACAAGCATGAAGCATGTCCTCAAGGATTTGGATGGTCCTCTCGGTCTGACCATCAGTCCGAGGATGACAGGTGGTGCTCAATCCAAGCTGTGTTCAGAAAGTTTCATGCAACCCCTTCTATAGACGGGAGATAAAGCGTGTGTCACAGTTGGAGATAATTGAAGAAGGAAATCCATGAAAACACACTATCTCTTTCACATAGAGGCATCCTAAGCTGTCAACATAGCCCTTCTCTCTAATCGGTGGGATGTGGGCCGACATGGTGAGTCGGTCGACGGTCACCCATATCGAGTCGTGACCCCTAGATGTACGTGGTAGACCTGTCATGAAGTCCATTGATATCCCATCCCACATCCACTCTGGGACCTTTAAGGCCTATACCAAGCCTGCTGGTACCTGGTTCTCCACCTTCACATGCTGACAAGTTAGGCACCGTGAAACAAACTCTGCTACTGCCTTCTTCATACCTAGCCACCAATGCTGTCGTCGAAGGTCCTGGTACATTTTCTCCACTCCTGGATGTACCGCTAGAGGGGATGTATGGAACTCTCTCAACACTTAATTCTTGAAGTGATATAGGTACCATGGTGCATCATATGAATAGGATGATGTGCTCCCTACCTTCAGAAAATCCATTAGGTGCCTGACCTGTAGATATCTGAGCATGTCGCGTCTCGTAGTTAGCATCCCCATGTTGTGCCTCCCTGACTCACTAAAGAAGTGGGGGAGTGACTCTAAGAGACTGTAGATAGTCTCCTCCTTCCCTATCCTCAAAGGATATCTGAAAGGCATCTAGCTGCTCTTTCACCTCTCCTAGCAGCTGTATACCAGTCCTCCTATTGAGCGCATCTGTAACAACATTCCCCTTCCCAAGAGTATAGACCATCCCAAAGTCATAGTCTTGGAGGAACTCAATCCAGCCCCGCTATCTCGGGTTCAGGTACTTCTGATGGGAGATATACATGAGACTCTTGTGATCAGAGTACATGGTAAAACGTTCGCCCAACGAAATATGGTTTAGACAATCCAATTGAAAAAAAAACTCGACTACACCCTTATTCGCCTAAGTTCTACAAAAGCTACTACGATTTCTATTTTTCCGATAAGATAAATCCAGTCTCATCCCCTGGATGAACCACGCCATTTTCCAAATACAGTCAATCCTGACATGAACGTTACTAATTCATGCCTTGGATGATGTCCTAAGGCCTCGACGCTACTACCATGATATCCAACCATTACTCTTGCCTCCAAGGGTCAAGTCACCCTGTAGGAATCAGTTTGTGGACACTAGATCTCCTCCCGTAGGAATCTTGAAAGTGAGGGTCAAGTCAACAGTTTTAACCGGAACCTTTTAGTATTAACCACAAAAAAGGTAGGAAAGAAAACTTCACAAGGAGAAGTGTCTCTTATTACAACAGCTCAAAGTACAAAGACACAAAGCAACCACAAACAAAGACATCAATGAAGCTAGAAGCATCATTAACAAATGCCTCTATGACTAGAACTATTCCCACTCTGGTCCACCAGCTTCTCAAGATACATGGTTGTATGCTTCAGCTTCCTAAATCTATGCTACCCCCTATCCACTCGTTCCCTACGGTTGGGTGGACCTCCTGGTGGTATTGGTGGTGGAAGCACCTCGTTTCTTTTTCCACCGCCAGCTGCTCGGCCAGTTCTTCTTCCACGTTCGCCTCTGCCCTATAGACCGCCTCAATCGAGCCTCTACCTCTCCCTGGGACGTCCTTCAACTATTTTCTGATTTTCAGAATGGTATGTTGGATAATCACGAGCCATGTGACCATGCCCACCGCATGAGAAACATTACCCTCTCCTGGAATGTCCGGCTCTGTCTCTACTCTAGCTGCCCTGCACAACCGATCCAGAGTCATGTATTCAACCACCTATAGGTCTGGTCCTCTTGGACCAATGCGACATCTGAAAACTATCATCTACAGAAGACTCTGTTGCATGTTGACTAGTAGTCGGTCCTGTTGCTGGAGACTTCTCAGAAAGAAAAACACTAAGGTCACTCTATAACACCCCTGTATGCATCGGGATGTTGTGGGAGACAACTGAAGCTCTGATCTCTTACCTGATCCCCTGCTCGAAGGTCTGGGCCTTGAAGAATGGGTCCCGTAACATATCATTGGAGTAGCGTGAGAGGTCAGTGAAACACACTGAGTACTGCACCACTGTCGTGCTACCCTGCTGTAGATGTAGTAGATCCTGTATCTGCACCACTTGTAGGGTCACTGGAAAAAACTCCTCCCAAAACTAGTTCTCAAAGTCTGCCTATAGAAATGTCACTTCGTCATGCATCTGGAGCATCAGGCTCCACCATCTGCCTGCTCCTACCTGAAGGAGGATGACAAAAATAATCACCATGAAGTCAGTTGGTGACCCTACTAGACTGAAGACTCTCTCCACAGCCTCCAGCCAATCCTCAGCCACCTGTGGGTCCATCTCTCCCCACAACCTTGGTGGCCTCTGGCTCTGGAACTCGTGCCATGCGGTCAAGAGGCGTTTATCATCTACAGTTAGGGATTGTAGCATCGGTGGCCTAACGGAATGTAGTACCAATGGTGCCTCCCCTGGTACCTCAATTAGGAGAGGGCCCTGTATTGAGGCCTCGTCGCTCAGTGGGCTTTCAGTATGTAAAAATCTCGGGGCTCTAGCTGGTCGGGCACAGGGAGGCATCCTGAATGAAACAGATGCGACATGGTCAAAAGACTATACCTGGTGAGATGACCTAGTTTGAGATGACTTAAAGAAAACATTTGAATACACACACGCAATAAGCATTTTCATGCACTGAGTCAGAAATCAAGAGTCAGGGTCCTGGTGTACGGATACGTCGGCCACCCACACAAACACTGGACTCACTGAACTAAAAACCACACTTAGTACCCTCGACACTATTGCTTCACAGAAAAGAAATATGAGAGGCCTATGTTATAAGGTATAACTGACATCCTCTCATACCAATATTCATAACCCGTTCCCCGGGGCCATATCGTGACTACTCGAAGCTCGCCTTCCACAGGGCAGGGGCTGGCGACTTGCACCAAAGTAGAAATTCCCTAAAACTGAGAAGGTGTTTCCATTATAAATCGTAAAAACACACAAAAAATGTATAATAGGAAGTAAAAACTATGAAAAAACTGTATAACATGAGTACTGAAAGTAAATGGGCGCCAGAATACAAGCCCAACATTAAAGTACAAATACAACTGAAAATGGGACAAATAGTTGAAAGGTGAAAGTAGCTGGTGGATCATCCTCTGGGATTCCTACCTGAATGGTAGGTACAGATGGCCTCCTCAGCACTCCACGTCTGTCAGACTCCATCTTTTACGAAAACACTATAAGGTCCACCTCCGAGTACCGTCCAGTCCTGGCGCTCTCGGCCTCCGTCAGCACTGTCCATCGTCTGCATCCAACACAACGAGGTACGAGCATAGCCCGTGAAGGGGTGAGTATAATGATACTCAGTAGGGACCCCGAGACCCTAATTGTCTCACAATATCCAACAAGGATAAACCAAAAAGTTTTATTTCAATGGATAACCATTACTTAGGTATATGCCCAAACATATACCTAAGTTATCAAGTAACTCATCTCAATAATGTGGAAAACACAAAGGTCATTGACTTAGCTCAAACCAAGATTTTCATTAACAAAGCCACAGCTGCTGGAGAACTCCTCCTCTATCAATTAAAATGGCCCTATCGTGACTCTGAGGTGCTTCTCACTCACCTTAGACTTCTGAGGTACTCCTCATGTCGTGTACCGCGGGTCTGTTGCCAAATCAGGCGCTCCATCCACTGTGGGTATGCCGCCAAATCGGGCGCTACCCCTATAGCCTACAAGGGAAATCCTCCTATAGAGTACCGTGTGTCTGCAGCCAAAATAGGCACTCCCTCCACCATGGGTCTACAGCCAAATAGGGAACTATGTCAACTAGGCTAGTTGAATCACTCTGATTTGAATCGGTCAAGATGTTTTTAGGTATATAGTTACTAGGTCTCTGCACTCCGCTTGCTTGTCTCTAAAAGTTTCCACTCATCGAACTCTTGGTAGATACTACAAGTGTCATAAGGTCTCATTTGAAAGTATATCAAAGGACAACCACGTCATAGGGGTCTCAACGCAACAAACGGTGTGTCAATTGGACGCCCAGTCTATGAGTTATTAGCATTTTTGTCCCGGGGGGCCAGGTTGGATTTGTGTATGAACCAACCTAACTGTGACTCAAATATACCCCGAACTCCAGTGGGGCATACATAAAGGGACGAATATGATCCAAGAATACTGGCGCCACTGATGGTTCATCAAACAGACATCTGGTGCCAAGGATATGGCCCAAGACGGAAATGGGTCAGTAATGGGCCTGGGTCCAGTCTGACCCAGGCGGACCGACTTGACCCAATACAGTCTGTGCCGACCTAGTCTAGGTCGGCCTGGTCAGACTCGCTGGGTCTGAACTGGCCCATTGGGTGGGTCAACACCCGATGTTTTGACCAAGTCCACTGGGCCTGGCCCAGCGGCCCGCGAGTGCGGTTTGGCTCGATAGTCGCCACGTAGGTGGCTCGGTAACTCGGCCCGGGAGACAGGACCAGTTTAGCCAGTGATACCGGGGTGACACCGTGGGTCGGCTCGGTAGGCTAGTGGTAGGGATGCCAGTGGGCAGGCCGCGCGGGGTGCGTGCAGGCCTGCTTGGCACGGGGCATGCCACGAGGGCACCAGGAAGGTTGTGGCAGGCCGCAGTGGCGTCAGGCAGGCCACCGGCAGGGGCCGTGTATTCCGCCATGGGAACGAGAATCATGCCGCGGTTGTGTGCTTGTGGGACGGGGGGGAAGTCCGGGTAGAGCGCGGGGGTGGTGGGTGGTGGGGCGTCGGGCATACGGGGCAGTGTGTTGGGGGAGTGGGGATTGCGGGGCAGCGTTCTGGGGGTGTCGGGCCAGTGGGGCAGTGCGATGGGGGTGCCAGGGTGGCCGGGAAACTCGCCCATGGGTGCTGGGATGGTCGGGTAGCGTGTCGGGGGGCACCGGGCTGGCTGGGTAGTTCGTCGGGGGGCACTGAGCTAGGCGGGCATCGCATCGAGGGGTGTCAGGCAGGGCGGAAGGATGCCGCTGGGGCCCTGGGTAGCACGGGAAGCGCGCTGGGGCACGATTTGGGTGCCGCTTGGTCGGCGTTGCAGTTCGTGGAGGCCACGTGTAGCACTTCCTTTGTTCGCTATCTATGTCGTTGTCACCTCTTTGCTACTTCAAAGTACACCACAATGTAAATAAATGGAGAGTGTCGTGCCGTGTGCAGATGGCTCGAACTCTCCGTGTTTATGGTGATAAAAAATGGTTGTTAACCAACCGTAAAGAGAACTCTGGTGAACGAGAATAAAACAAACACTAAATCCCCCTACCTCACTTGTTATTCGTCATTGATGAAGTCATGGAAAGAGGGTGTCATTCCATTGATGTCGGAAAAGAAGAATCTGAGGATGACATCATCGTTCTTCGTGGATGAAGCTTCCCTTTTCTTGTTCTGGTAAAAGAAGGAAGAAGACTTCCGAGGAAGAAGTCGAAGAAGAAATCTGGCGTTCTTCACATTCTTCATTGGGAGAATTTTAATCCTCGCAAGCTCTCAAGTCCCACTGAAGGAGAATGTGAACAAAATAATAAAAGGATTTCTTATTATTTTATTATCGGAATGCAAATTTAAATAGAAGAAATAAACTCAATTTAATAAATTCACACACATCGGCGAAATTAATTTGTACGCATGTGGGCACAATTAATTGTCATACGCATTGGCACAATTAATTTGCACACGCATTGGAACAATTAATTTGCATGTGTGTTGACACAATTAATTTTGTGTAGGAGGTGAAGGCTCTCCATCATTAATTAGAGAGTGTGGATAGGTTTCATCCTCCACCATTAATAGGGGTTGGGTGGTCCCCACCCCTATCATTTAATTGAGAGGTTTTTCTCAGGTGGTCCTCACATTGTAACCTCTCGCGGGATGTTAGGGTGTGGTGGTCCCACCCCCAACATCCAATGGGAGGTTCCAACTAACCGAACACACAACACATGGCATCTTAAACATAAAATAAAGTGTTGTACTTTATTTTATTATTATTTTTTTAATAAAAAGACAATAAATAACTTACAAACTCACCAGAATGAAACTGTGGTGAAGGTATCACTAATAAATTACTGACGCTGTGAGTTCAACATTGCCCTCAGATTTATATTCCGAGCAGCGGTTCTAAAGTTATAAAATCATGCTCGTACGTTTAGTGATCGTACCTGAACAAAACTTAAAAATTGATTCTGGGCACACTGAGCCTCGGAACCAAGTGCCTTCAGAAACTGCAGGCTCGTAATATTCACATGTATTTAAAAAAATTACATGGGAATTCCGGGTCTTTAAATTATATAAATAAAATTAGGTATTAATCTATGACATATAATGATACAAAAAAATTGGAATAATATGTTCAACATGTTTACCATGTGTATTTCATATATCCTTGATTTTTTACCATTAACACTTACTTCAATATATTTTATTAAAACTATCACGCAACAATGCTCGTACACATTTTCATCTATATCAAAAAAGAATTATTGTACTCACAATTAGGTTGTTTTTCAACACAAGGATTTTGTTCACATTATAAAACATTTCAAATTTTAACATCCTCACAATATTGTCCATTGAGAATGGTGGAATCAATATTTAATAAAACCATTATATGAAGAACTAGTAAATAATTTAATTTTTATTACATAAATATATTAGTGGACACATAATATTATATGGAAATGTAATTTATATAAAAAACAATACAAATTAGACCACTTCATTGAAATATATTTATTTATTAGATATTGACTAGATGTCACCAATATAACAATTAACCAAATTTAGTATTTGTGGTCCCCTATAATATATAAAAAATATTCTATATTAGTATGACCATGTAATTATTAATACAATATAATGAAAGGATAATTCTCAATGTTATTTTAATTTAACTATATAGTTATTTTATTTGAGAAAAAATAAATAGGAATTTTTTTGTATGATCCAAGGATGATAATAATTATACTTTATATGAATTAATTATGAATACTTTAACCTTGTACCCTTATTGACATTCGTTTTCATAAGTAAAGATGATCTTATTTTAACTAAACTCATCTTATCAAGGAATTTTAATTGATAATTTTTAACATTGAATATTATAGAAATCATGTCCCATGTTTTTTTAATGATGGTGAATTATAAAATATTCTTAATTTATGCATCTTTCCTTGGTACTAGATACACAAATTGCTATCACTGAAAGTGAAACTTCACAATTTTTTATCATAATAAATTCATATTATTATTTTTTGTATAAAATATAACAATTGATTATAAGAAAATAGTGTGATAATACATAAACGCAAGATGATTTTTCAATCTGTTGATCTAAAGTATAAATTGAAATTATAAATACCAGTAAATCCATAAAAAATAGTCTCAATACCATATTTTAAACTATTAATTATCTATTTTGATATCCATATTTATCCCCTTGGTGGATTTAGATATCTAAAGATTACTTTTAATGTTTTGAAATAAACTAAAACCTCTAAACTATTATATAATATTTATTGGTTATCTTTCTCCCACATTTTATTAGTAATTGTGAAAACAACTCTTCTAGAAACTCTTTCACCCAAAAGGTAAATTCTAAAATGATATTTTGGAAGTCTAATGAGATAATAATCTATAAGTAGTTGATACATAATTCAATGAATTCATAAATCATATATGATTCTAAAATAAAAAAATTATTGGAATAAATTGAAATTTTAAGAACCATATAAAATTAATAAAAAACCCATTCATTGGGGTGCAAAAATCTATAATGTATAGGTATAATTATAGAATACCTTCAAACAAATGAACTACTATATCAAGGACTAATTGTTTTAATTACTTATCTAACTCAGATTATTTGAAAACAATACGATTCTCTATTATTATAGGCAACATCGAGCATATCATTATGATTTATATATAATCAATATTGATGAAAAACCATATTAACATGTTGTTATGATCCTGATATAAATAGACTACCATGATGTACATGAAATTCATGCGTAACCATATTATCAAGTAATAATTAACATTAATTATCCCCAATATACTATGATGGATATATTTTATAACAAAATAATTTTTCCCATCAATAAATTCCGCATTAAAAATGGGTGTATGATTATTTAATAAATTAATTATTCTCAAGAAAAACATCATTTTAATGAAAATAGTCTACTAGTTAACTATAATAACATGTCTTCATGATTTTGTATTAATTACCAATAGAAATATGGACTTTGATATCATTGAAGGGAGGATTATGAAATGATGGTTAGAAGTGAACTGTGATGGTTTTAACACATTAATGTTGTATTTTGGGATAATATTTTAGGGTTGAAGGGTGTCCAAACGTAGTGGGGAATATCTAGAGCAAGGTTGAGTGATAAAGATTCTATATGCCTGAACTAATCAATCATAGTATGACAATTATAGGTACATTTCCTAGTCTATAGGGATTTCATTCATATATGGATCCAAAATCTATCTTGTGGCCTCCACCGAGTGACATTCGGGGTTTTTCTAGAAAAAAATTATAATTCTTCCCCATATGGTTTTTATGTGATCATCCAAAAAATTACACATTAGTTTTTTAAATTTATACACTAGGATGGATTCTCTTCCAATAAATTTATTAGTCCCATTTTTCTTATGGTAGTTTTATTGTGGGATCATATAAAATGTTTGTATGTTCCAATATTTGATGTCCTCCCTTACAATCCTCCTTAAATCGCTCTAAATTATCATTCTCATAGTTTTGAATTTTATTCCTTATTCCTCTCTATAATTTTTGACTCAACCTATGATGATGGTAATTCTAGTAATCCCAGTTAGAAAACATATTGATACAATACCAAGACATCATTTTTCTGTGTTTAAATAGAGGTATATCTCAATATGAGATTTCCAAGGGTTTTTGGATAAATTAAATGTGTTATTTTATATTTTTCCTTTTCGGTTGATGGTGGTTTTTTAGAGTGTATATATGATTTATTGATGAAAAATCATTAGAGGAGGGATGGAATCTTTTTAGGTGTTGCATATGTAAAAAATGCGTGATTTTATATATATTTCACGGTACATTAACATAGTAAATTTTGAATACGTTGTTTCTTAATTATTATTTTATTATAGTTAATTATATTGGTCATTTGGATGATATATATGAATTTGGGTTGTCTATGCATTGGTTGATGATCTGGGATGAAACCAAGTTGTTGATTATCAGCCATAGTTTTTATGATATGTTGTGTATTTAATTAAATCATGTAGTCCCATTAAATGAACATATATTATTTCCCTAAATTTTAGTGGATCATTAGGTGGTCATATCATAATATTCATCTTTTTACCTAGTATTAATTTTTTTTATGTGTAACCAAACCATAGTTTATATCAAACAATAATATGTTTTCCACGCTAATAAGAAGATACACTGAATAGTAATCGTTTTTTTATTTGAGATAGTGGTGGTTTAATTATTTAATTTATTTTTCCATGTATAAAAATATGTTATTTTGAGAACCCCCATTTCTTTTACTTCTCAAATAAGTGTTTTTAAGGGTATTAAAGTTCTGTTAAATGTTTTTTTGTCTATCATGAAATGATATTTCATAATCATTGATAATTTTGAATTTTATTGAAATAATTAGACGTAATGAAATAATAACTGATAGATATTGTGTAACTTAAATATATATGAATGTAAATCTTATAGTGATTTGGGAGTTGGTTTTAAAATTTAAAAATTTTGTGACCCATAGGTTTTTTGACATTTTTTGATTATTTTAGTACATTTGAAATGTTGATTGAATATACTTTTTGATGAAAACTAATATTATAATTTGAGAGGATTCGTTTTAATGAATGGAATTTTCCTTTGTAATTTTTTGATGGACCCCCCCAAGTGAATTTGTTGTTCTCGATGGACCTATGGTAAATTAATCCACTAGTATGATTGGTTGTTCTTATTAAACATATGGTGAATGTAACCCTTGGGAATATTAAGTTGGGCCAAAATTCAATTTACACTTTTAAAGTATTACATTGTTTTAAAAATGTATTTTTATTTTAAAATCAATGGGTGGTGGTTCCTGTATGGTCATTCTGATGTTGTCACACAAACCCTAAACCTTGATGATTCATGTTCCTTGGTGTCTTAAAGGTGCTCATTATTAGATTTTTTGTGACATCATTTCCTTTTATGACGGCAAAATTGGATAGGTTTTTTGGAACACTATTTCAATAAATCGATTACTTTTTTTAGATTATAACATGGGTTGTGTTTGGGTGTAATTTTAAGAAAATTTATTGAATAATGGTTATGCCTGGTCAGAACATGGTTATGGAAAACCACGCAACATATCCCCAAAACAGTGAATCCCCCTATTTGGAAAGATTCCATGGTTATCACTTGGTTTGTTAGAACATTCACCATAATAAAAGTATTAATACAACACTAAAATAATTGGTTCACAGTTTAGGCACATTGTTATAAAAAACCACATGCCATTCCCCGGAAAATAGTACATATGATCAGAAATAGATTTATTTAAAAAAATTCCCCAAACCTACTTGAATAACATATTTTACTCTAGCTAGACCCTTGGACATATTTCAAATTTTAGAGTTCTATATATGAACTTGAATCCTTCATGATATGAATCCCAGATTAATGACATCCTCTTCTCCTAGTACGTGGATCATTTCCCACTGTTTCATAACACATCCATATAATATATAAATTTATTTTATTGGATGGAATATTATTTTTTGGTTAATCTAGAATAATATTTTATGAATATAGATATATTCTTATGTATTTATGACTAATTCTATGGAAAATCATGTTGTATAATCTTGATTTAAGGTTATAAATGCTAATTTGATCAATGTAATTAGGGTGCCAAAATATTTGGATTTTTGTTGTGTGATTATTACTCAATTGGTTGAGGTAGGTCGTCTAATATTCAATTACCGAGGCATCATTATTATAATATTATCATGTTTTAGGATTTATAACATTCATTAGGAATTCAACGGCTTATTTCAATTAGTTTTTTTTGACAATTGATTAATTGGTTTACAGTTGAAAATGATGATTAATTTTGGAGTTGTTAATTGCATTAAGGGTCCTACCATTTTGATTCGTCATTGGGGAATTAATTATGATGTTTTGTGGAATCCAATTTAGATAATTAATTGGATAATTAGTTTTGATATTTATATATATCTAATTGAGATATTTAATCAAAGGATTCATTATGAAATGTTGAGATAATTGGTTGGAGATAATTATTTAGGAATTAATTATGAAATGAAAAGAAATATGTGTTGAGATAATTAACAGTAAATTAAATATTATATATTGATGTCATGAGTTCAGATAATTAATGTTAAATTAATTATAGTAAATCCTTACTATTCGCATGACATAATTAATTTTTAAATTAATAATGTAATTTTGAAATGGTTCTCTTTAGATAATCAATTTATGGATTTATTAATGGATTTGACATACATAATTAATTGTTGAATTAATTAATGGTAATTGTGTTATAAAATAATTGATTAATTAGTACTATAATCGATGATGTATTGTTAATTGATAAATTAATTATGTGTAAAAGAATGGGAACATTGTCCTATTAATGTAACATTTATGAACATAAACATTGTTGTTAACTGTCATGTAAAGGAATGTGAACATGATCATTAATTTGAGATGTATACATGTTAAAATGAATAGTATACTTATATGTAAATTAATGGTTACATGGTCATTCTGTTGATATGTAATAATGGAAACATGGACATCATACTTATGAATTTTAATTTAAGGAATGTGGGAAATTAATTGCGAATTGAATAAGTATAACAATATTACTCTGAGGTTTGTACTTACTTGAGAATAATTCGAGCTCAAACATGAGTCCAAATATGTATTGATATCTGATTTTACCTTTTAATACTCTAGGATTTTTCATGAGCCAATGCTAGTATTATGATATGATATTACCAAAAATAGTTTCGGCTGCAGGATGACCCGAAGCCTTCATGAGGATGGGTTAATGGAAAAGGCCCTGGGATATATGATTGAGTTGGGGTTGATTAAATATGATAGAAATGAATGTGGTTTGGGGCCTGGTTGGGTTTTGTTGTGGTCCTTATTTACAATTTGTAGTTCAGACACTCGACACGTACTTTGTATGGAATGTTTTCTATTTCAGATTGATATTGTATTCCATTTATTGTTCATCATGAAATATTTTTATTGTCTGCGATCATATATGATTCTACTATTGCATATTAATACAATTACTATTCTCTATTATATAAATACTAAATTTTATCTCCATGCTGACTTATTAGATCATCGTTTTTAGTTATATGCCTCTCATTTAGAGGGATGTGCACTTAAGGTCATTTGACTAGCCATCTTAGGAACATGTTTGTGGCACTAGGCCGAGATGGAATAATGGGATATCATAGGTTTAATTTTCTCTTTTCCATATTTTTTTTACTTTTTTGAAATTTAAGACATAAAACTTGGGAGTTACAAAATAATTAATGGTGGAATATTTATTTACATTGGGTGATATTTTTGTTATTACAGTTTTGTGTTACATTTGAGTTTTATTTCAGCATGGGTGACACATATATTGTGTAATATGAATTTTTTTTTGATATTTTATGAGAATTTACTCATGGAATAAAATGGAATTAGATTTGAGTCTTCATTAATCATTCTAGGCACTCATTATTATTTAATTACTTGCATCATTTTATTCACGCACGGGAAAATTTGTTTTTCTGTATGTTATTGAACATTAATTTATTCCCATGCTAATATAATTAAATTTAAAATAGTTACTAATATTAAATTTGATGTGTTAAAATGATCTATTAATGTTAATAATTTGGATTTTGAATGAGAAAATTGATTTGATAATGATAATACCCTTGAAAACGAAGACATAGGTGTAGGATGGTTATGGGTAATATCAGTACTTTTGTATTGACCATGTAAACAGACATGGTGAGATGATATATTGTGACTTGTTTTTTTTCATCATACATATTATAATTAATATTTTGAATATTTTTCCTTAGGTTCATGTTTGGAATTGTATAGAATATTACACCACAATGACGCTTGATGAGGCAATGGTTGATGGCATGGTTAGAAAAAATCATCCAATGGAGGAAAAAGAGAAACTGATAAAGCTGGGCGATTGATCTTGTGAGTAGTTTTGAGAGAATAATGCTCGCTTAATGATATTATTGGAATTAGACATTGTGTAGGCAAAGAATATAATGTCTGACATGAATAGAGATTTTAAATTACAGCACCCTTCTACTATTACTAGATAGGATAGACCTGAGGGAGTTGAATTATGGTTTCAGTCAATAATGATAATAAATGAAAATCAGGAGACTTATGCTGTTTTATAGGTTCATGTTTTCTAGATATATTTTATAAGGATCACCGAAGTGATGGTGGGTTTTTTAGGCATGAACTGTACTAAAAGATGTAATGTTGTGGAAGGATATCTTGAATATGTTCTTGCGGTAGTTATAACAATAGATTCTTAGATAGCAGAATTTTGCGGTGTTCATGTAGTTGAATCAAGAGACCATGTCTATGATGGACTCTTCTAGACTCTATAAAAATCATCTACACTTTCCTCTTGCTTTGAAAAGAGATTATTCAACTATAGTGATATGCATTTAGGATGGGATTACGTGCGAGATTAAGTCTCATGTCAAGATATTTTGCAAAATTATGTTCTCCAAGGTAGTGAATAAGTCTCTAATAGGTGAGGGGAACCTAAAAAAGGATTCCAGTTCGGGATATATATTTTCTAATAGATGATTAGGAGGTAAAAATTTTGAGATTATGAAGAACCATTATGTGAAATTTAGTTTGGGTTGTGGGAAGCTTGGTGGACTGAAAAATAGGTCAGTTGCATAGGACCTTACTAGAGTGTTTACTCATTATAGTGGTAGAATGGAGAACTACCATTATGACAATTCCTGACCATTGGAGGACTATATATTATTCATCGATATGGGAAATAAACATAAGTTCTATAGTATGAAAAAACTGATTTTCAATGATGAAGGTTCTAGATAGAGTCAGACTTGGGGAAGGGATCTTCTATACCTTATCACAATGGTAGATAGAGATCTACTAGACAAGGTGGTATAAGTAGTGTATGTGGTGATCTTGGGAACGAAAACCCATATCAAATGAGTTGTTTCCCTCAAGGGTGTAATAATACACCATAGGTAAGAGGGACATTTTAGTTGCATGTTGGGAAATCATCACTTGTGGACAATGAGAGTGGACCATCGATAGTGAGTGGAACTTTTCTTTTAGCTTCATTATAATCTATTCC
This sequence comes from Viscum album, assembly GCA_963277665.1. Taxonomy (NCBI): domain Eukaryota; kingdom Viridiplantae; phylum Streptophyta; class Magnoliopsida; order Santalales; family Viscaceae; genus Viscum; species Viscum album. The sequence continues at coordinate 1,076,095,592 of OY728150.1, forward strand.
CTTAATTAATAAGGTTGCCTCTCATTATTTTATATCTGCTAAAAAACATTAATTGGATGATCCTAGAAGTGGTGTTTCATAAAGGGGTTATGACTATTGAAACAACATTGGGGATATGGTCAATAAACATCTATTCATTAAAGGAATATTATCCTAATGTTCTGGACTATCATTTTATGAGAGATCTCTATATCATTTAAATTTTATGTGTCATCCTAATTATGGGTATTTACTCTATTGTCTCATATTAGGCCTACAATCATTATTACCGCATGATGGTAAGGTTTAAATATTCTAATGGTGACCATAATATTCACTACAAGGATTGGGACTTCCATTAAGGTTGAGCAAGTCCAATCAATCAGCAACATATAGAGCTCTCATCCCATGTTTATAGTCTTATGATGGATGACGTATGTGTGAATCAAGATGCCTTTCACCTAGTAGTGTAATGGTTTATGGCTGTGTTCCCAAAAGACTTATAAGGGAATCCACTTTAGAGTGATCTAGAATTCACTATTGATATCAAGTTGGGGGATGAAGTAGTATTGATTAGACCCTACAGAATAGTAATGAATGAGCTTAATGAGCTCATCACTCATATAGAGGATTTGGAGGATAAGATATTTATTCGAACGATTGTGTTACCTTGTTTATCAACCATGTAGATTGAAATGAAAGATGACTTGAGTTTGGTTCTATGTGTTGATTACCACATGTGGAACAATATGACTGTAATGAACCATCATCCTTTTATTCATATTGATGATCTCTTTTACTAGTTGATAGGATATTGTGCGTTCTCAAATATTGACTTGATATCATCATATATATAGCTAAGGGTTCAGACTTCTGATATTTCAAGGACATTTTTAAAAAGCATGTATTGACATTATGAGTTCTTTGTAATCCCTTTTGGTTTGATGGTCAAACTAGCTGTGTTTATGGTATTAATGAACATGATCCTTCATCTTTACCAATATAAGTTCATAATTGTGTCTGTAGAAGAAATTTTAGAGCACTCCATGAATTATGATGATTGTAGAGAACATCATACCATGATCCTTAGAACATTTAAGGAGAATAAATTATATACCCAGAAATATACGAGCTAGTTTTTGATAGATCAGGTTCAATTCATGGGTAACATATTAGAGGAAGTTGTGTTAGTAGATCCATAGAAGTATAAGGTGGTGGTTTCTTCGAAGAACCCATAAAATGTTCCATATTTATATATTTAGTGGGTTGGCTAGATATCATTGAAGATTCATCAAAGAGTTCTCTTGTTTGGAAACATCGCTTTTGGGTCTGACCAAGAACTGTATAATATTTTAATGGAATTATTATTGTGATAATTATATCCATGATTTGATGATGAATTTTACTTGAATATCGATCATGAACAAACCTGAGATATGTGAGGATTACCTGGTGTATTGTGACTCTTCTAAGATCAGACATAGAGCAGTGTTGATGAAAGGAGATGAGCTGTGGAATGTGGGTTTTATGTTTTTTGAGTGATAATTTATGGAACTACTCTATGAATGTCCTAGATCTAGTTAAAGTGGATTATTATCTATTGTGTTTGCTACGATAAATGTTCTGCAAGAATATGCTGATGTTTACTGATCACAGTAGCATTTGGTATATTTCCTCATAGGGATATTTAAAACCTCAAAAACAGATATGGTCTGAGTATATGAATTCATTTCCTATTGTGTTAGCATATAAAATTCAGATGGTAAATGGTGTGGCTGAAACTTTTAGTTAGAAAATAATAAAACATTAAATTGTTGATAAAGTGATTATTTGAAGATGATGACTTTTCTCTCTGAAATGTGAGTGGTTTTTCAAGAGAGTTGAGAGAAATGACTCTCATATCAATATACAATATCTACCGTTACAATTCCACCACTATAAGTTCCCTGAGGGGAATGGCTTCCGTTTTGCTCTCTGGTGGAGTGTCCTCACCAGCAGCTCCTCTGGTCTCTCTTGGGGGTTCTTCCGCGGGGTTCGAGAATGGGGCTCCCTCCAAGGCCTCCTTCAAGGAGATACTCTGTAGGGGCTCTTCGGGGCCCGGTGTGCCCGCTCAGCCTCTGAGTCCTGCGAAGTGTGTGGCGGTCCCCTCGGTGGCGGTGGCCCAGCGTGGACCTGCAGAAGGCTTGGAGGTGCCTTCGGTGGTGGTGGAACAGCGGGGACCTTTGAAGGTCGGGGAGTTCCCTCTGGTGAGTTTGTCTTCTCGGGAGCTCAGGGTGGCGGCTGCCTTTTATGATCTCACCCTGATTGCCCGTTTTGGCCGCTCTAAGCCAACTCTTAACTTCTTCCGAGACTTTGTTGACTCGTGGGGACTGTCCTCTCCGGTGGCGGTTTCTGAATTTTCGAGCGTTGCTTTCTGCGTGCATCTGGCATCCCGGGAGGACTTCGTGAAGGCTTGGACGCGGGTGGTTAGACGGTGTGGATCTTGGCGCTTCTCGCTGACTAGGTGGTCGTGGGACTGCAACCATGGGCGTGAATCCTCCTCGGATGCGGTTTGGCTGTCCTTACCCGGCCTCCCTCTCCCTCTTCAAAATCCGGCGATTCTGAAAGAGGTTGGCAGTTCTTTGGGTGTTTTTCTATGTGTGGACGAGGACACTAAGATTCTCAGGACGGCGGCGAACCCCCGCATCTGTGTTGAGATGGATTTAACGCTTAAGAGACCCTCAATGGTGCAGTTCGAAGCTGAAGACGGTTTTTGGTGGAAGCAAAAAGTTTTTTATCAGCAGTCCTATCGTTTCTGTGTGTTCTGTGGTTTGCATGGCCACAACGCGAAGGGCTGCCGACGGCGGAGGGAGGTGGCGGAAACTTCTGGATCCCTCTGGAAGGGGGAACCGGGTCGTGACCCACCTACCTCGGGCGGGTGTGGTGTCTCGCTAAAAAAAGTTTTCCCTCCGGAAGATTCAAATTTGAATCCGGCTAGCGTTCTGGGTGGGTTGGATAGCTCCATTGCCCAAAATGGGGAGACATCTCCTGACAGGGATCGGCGCTCGTTGGAGCCACCATCGGGGACGAAGGACCTCATCTCTTGGTCCCCGAGCCCTACCCTGCAGAGGCTGCCCCCTTCTCGCAGGGGTAAAGGCATGGAGGCAGAAGTGCATATGTCTCTTGTGCTAGGTAGTCCGGCCAGACAGCTGTCCTCCCCTGCCTCCCCCATGGGCTTCTCCTCGCAACTTTCTCCAAGGGCCATCCATAGCCGTTTTGCGAAGAAGCTTCTGGACCCTTCTAATGAGGAAATGGAGGTGGCCAACTGGAACAGAGGAGCAGAGAAAGAAGTGATGTCGTCTCAGCGGTCTCCTCAGAGATAAATTCTGTTATCATTGTTCCAAGGGGAGTGAAGTTTGGAGTCTATCCCCCGTGGACCTTCTGGTAGGAAGCCTCGGCTGGAGGAGTTAGATGACATGTGTAATGACGGACTTCTGTCAGCAAAATAGAACAGCTGTAAGGGGGGTTTTTTGGGACCGCTCACCCGCTCGAAAGCCAAGGAGAAGGGTGTGCATGTACCCTACGAACTATCTGCTACATTGGGCCAGAGAGCCCGAAAGAATCGGTAGGATGTTATCCATTCTCATCTGGAATGCGCGGGGTATGGGAGCTTGTGCCAAACGGGCTTTTTTATCTTTGGAATGCAGAAAGGGCAATGTTTCTATAGTTGTGATCCTTGAACCAAAACAGGATGCTTGTAAGCTCCCAGGGACTGCAAGAAAGATGGGTTTTCCTAACTACTTTCATGGCGGCTCAGCAAACTCACAGGTCTGGGTCGTATGGAGGGATGGTTTATCGGTGGTGAACGTAGGAGTGATGGCCCAGTGCTTGGATATGAGGGTGGAGATGGATGGTGCCTCCCTTATTCCCTCGCTCGTCTATGCGAGCAATAGGGTGGTGGAGAGGAGGGAGTTATGGTCTCATCTGAACTCGCTGCACAGCAGCTCAATGCCCTGGTTCGTGGGAGGCGACTTCAACTCTATTGTGGATACTTCAGAGAAACGTGGAGGGTCGGGGTGCAATGTCGAGGGAATGTTGGAGTTCAGAGAATGCTTGTTACAAGCAGGACTTTTGGACTTAGGCTTCAACGGGGTGAAATACACGTGGTGTAACAAACGAAAAGGGCAGGATAGAATTTGGAGCAGGCTGGACAGATGGCTTACCAACGTGCATGGGCTAGACCGATTCTCTAAATCATCGGTTAAGCATCTTCCGCACATCCTCTAAGATCATGCTCCTCTTTTACTCGATATTAAGTGTGAGAATGTGGTGGGCAACAGTTTTTACTACTCAAACGATTGGAGAAAAAATGATGGTTTCCTACTGGTGGTGAGGACGTCCTGGGCGGAGGAGGAAAAGGAGAGATCTTGGGGAGGGCTGGTGAACCGTCTTAAAAGACTCAAACAGGCGATCAACCAGTGGTTGGTGGTATAGCCAGACTTAAATGCCGGAGTGACAACCCTGCAGGATGAGGTTAACGACTTGGAGGTGTCCCTTTTAGCCGTGTGGGATGAGGAGATCTTTGTTGCGCTATGCGATAAAAGGATGATATTGGTAGAGAAGTTACTTGAGGTGGAAAGGAACTTCATGCAGTGTTCCAGAGTACGGTGGCTTAAGGAGGGAGACCGCAACAGTGCCTACTCCCATGCATGCATCAAGGAAAGGAGGAGTATGAAGATCAATTTGAAAAGAGAGGATGGATCTTACACGTCGGATGTGGAAGTAGCCGGTAGGCTCGCTCTTGATCACTTCGAGAAACTATGGGCGGGGGAGAACAACACCATTTTTGAAAGGGAATATCTAGGGGACTCTGTTTTTCTGAACTGTGTACCGAAATTCATTACAGGTTCTGAGAATGAACACATATCCTCATTACCACAGGAGAAGGAGATAAAGGAAGCTCTGGGGACCATGCCGCGAGAGAGTGCACCTGGGACGGATGGTTTTCCGGTGTCCTTTTTTTGTGCTGCATGGGAGGTGGTCGGTCCCTGTGTTGTGGAGGCGGTTCAGGATTTCTTTCGAGGGTCCCCCCTGATCAAAGGGATCTCGGCTTCAAGGGTTGTTCTTATTCCAAAACATAAAGCTCCCTTTCTCATCAGCCATTTCAGGCCGATATGCCTGTGCAACGTTTCATATAAAATATTGGCAATGGTTATCAGCAAGAGGTTATCCAGTCTTCTCCCCAGGATTGTTTCGGAGGAGCAACATGGTTTCATTCAAGGGAGGGGTATACAGGGGGCGGTCGGAATCGCGAGCGAGATGGTTCACGATCTGAACAGGAAGACGGTTGGGTCCAATGTTATCTTACAGGTGGACATGAAGAAGGCGTACGATACTTTGGAATGGGGTTATATACTTCGGGTTCTGCGAAGCTTTGGGTTTCAGGAACAGTTCTGTGACCTCTGTTTCAGATGCTTTGCCTCACCGTGGATCTCAGTTTCTCTTATGGGGAAGTGTTTTGGTTTCTTTAAGTCGATGAGGGGGGTGAGACAGGGGGATCCACTCTCGCCGGCTATTTTTGTCTTGGCTCACGATGCCTTGTCCAGGAACCTGCAGAGGGGAATAACAGAGGGTACCTTGAAGCCATTCCGGGGAAAAAGAAACTCAGCGATTATATCTCACCTGATGTTCGCTGATGACATTCTTCTGTTTTTGAATGGAGGATGCAGGACTTTAAAGGCGTTTAAGGCCATTATGGAATCCTATGGGAAACAAAGTGGGCAATCGGTTAACCATGAGAAGAGCCATGTGTTCATATCTAACAAATGCTCGGCGAGGAGATGTAGGTCCATACAAAATTCTATTGAATGTGGACAGAAGCAAATCCCTGTTGTTTACCTGGGGATACCTCTATCCAGTGGGAAGATATTGAAGAGACAATTCAATGGGATGGTGGATCGCATCTTGGGGAGGATTTTTAACTGAAAAAACAGGACACTTTCGTTTGGGGGCCGGATTACATTGATTAACAGTGTGTTGCTATCCATCCCCATGCATATGTTTTCCATCATCAGTCTGCCGAAGGGAACTGTTCAAAGAATTGAACGCATTATGACATCCTTCTTGTGGGATGCCATGGGGGACGGCAGGTGTCACTGGGCTTCGTGGAAGAGAATGGCTGGCCCGGTGGAGGAGGGTGGGGTTGGACTACGAGATCTCCAGGAAGTTATATATGGAATGCAGGCCAAGCTAGCATGGGAGGTGATTGTGGGAAAGACGTTGTGGGCCAAGTTTTTCAGATCCCGGTATGGCTGGAACGGGGATACCTGCATGCGTGGGGCGACGCGGCTTTCCAGATGTATGATCTCCCATCTGGACGTGCTACTTGATCACACCAGGTGGGTGATAGGTTGTGGGGAGCTGAGCTTCTGGAAGGACACATGGACGGAAGGTAGACTCTGGTTTGAAGGCTGTACCAACCCCGACGTCTCGTTTAAGGATGCTTGCGGAAGTTATGACTTCATACAGGAAAACCTTGATGCGGCACAGATAAGCCTTCTCGACGACGTGGTTATGAACGACGAGCCAGATAGGTGTTGCTTCACAGACACCAGCTCAGGACGTTTTAACCTGAACGGATATAGGAGAATTCTGCATAGTAATGAATTGGCGACTGAAGCGGAGGAGGCTGCTTGGTGCAAGGTCCTACCAACAAGAATGAACTTTCTTGTGTGGAGGGTCAGAAACCAAGCCTTACCAACGGAGGAGAATATCCAGAAGAGAGGGATTAGCATGGCCTCACGGTGCCATTGTTGTGAGAAACCAAGTATGGAGTCCACGGTTCACTTGTTTTTCCAGGGTCGATGGGCTTCCTACCTTTGGTCTAGGTTCGACCGCTTCAGATTCCCAGACTGGGAGTGCCAATCGGTGGGGGACTACATCTCTTTTTGGCTTTCCAGGAATAACGGCAGGACGGGGGAAAGAACAGCGCGCGTCATCACTCTTGTGGCCATATGCTGGACCATTTGGGAGGCTCGAAACCAGGTACGGTTGGGTGGTGTGAGGTCCTTGTTATATCTCCAGATCCAGATGCGAGCTTGTATTAAGGATTTGTCCTCTCTTCCTAAGAACGGTGCTCCATCGCTTATGTCGGAGGGCCTGGTTAGTGGACAGGCCGATCAAAGGATAGATAGAGGGCAGTGGTTTAAATGGCAACCTCCAATGCATGGGTGGAAGCTTAATGTGGATGGCTCATGTGTGGGCAGAGTTATGAGGGGTGGTGGCTTGCTACGCGACTCTTGGGGCTCGGTTCTGGTTGCGTTCAGCGCTTACTATGGCTCAGGTAACTCTATGGGTGCGGAGTTTAGGGCCCTTCTTTCAGGTTTGACCGTCTGCACGAGGAAGGGGCTTCCCGTGACAGAGGTGGAATCAGACTCGTTGGTCCTGGTCAGATATCTCCACGGACATCACGACATCTCATGGGATCTAAGGTATATCTGTCGCCGGTGTAAAATGGAGACTAATCAAGGAAGGATAGTCCATCATAGCCTGAGGGAGTCTAACTTTGCGGCAGACGAGCTGGCTCGCTGGGGCCGACCCGAGGAGCCACTTGTGGTCTTTGATAGCCTCAATTCCTTACCTTTGGAGTGTGATAATGTGGTTCGAAAAGACTCTCTTGGCCTTCACTATTTTCGTCCTCCGTGAAATGTAAGGTGGCTCTCTTTTGGTTTTAATAAAAAATAACTTTCAGTCAGATTCATGGACTCTCATATCAATCATAGTGGAGTCAGAACATTTGAGAAGGATTATATAGAGGTAGTAAATTGACTCAGACTATTTGATGTTGATGGAAATCCCTATTGTTATTGAGATACCTTGATAGTATATAATATATGAGAACAATATCATCTATGTCAGAAATTGGGTTTATGAGCCTACGATCATTTAGGATGAGCTTATGTCAGAATTTAAAGCCAAATTGTGGGAGGTATATCCATGTGTGACCAAAATTTATCATGACTTGCAATGATAGTTTTGGTGGCCTAGAATGAAAAAGGATATAGGAGTTTTCATGACCTGATGCTTCACCCGTAAGTAAGAGAATGCATTGTATTAATGACCTGGTTGTTTTATAAAGGTGTTTCCCATTCTGTAATGGAATTTTGATAATGTGATAATGATTTTTCTAGGGGTATACAAATAAATCAAATAAATAATGACGGTATGTGTTTTTTTGGAAAGACTAATGAATGTAGAACATTTCTTGAAAATACATGAACCATTCACAGAAGAGTATTTAAAAGAACCTAATGTTGAAGAGACATTCCATATACATGGGGTACCGCATACTATTGATTTTGATCATGAATCACACATAATTTCAAACATATGGTGATGCATCTAAAATGGGATAAATACACATGTATCAGTGATTATTAATTTCCAACCACATATAGATGTGTTGTCAGATTATAGTATATGTGTTCATGAAGATTTTGTGTTTTTTTATTAAATTTGGTGGATCATGGGTGAATCAATATGATTTTGTATATTTTTACTACCACCATAGTTTTCTGCAAATAATATAAATGTCAACAATAAAGGCACTTTATAGTAGACCATGCCGATCAATGTTGTGATATATAGAGGTTGGTAAGTTGTTATTGATGGGACTAAGTGTCAAGTATGAGACTTCAGAGAAGGATATGCTTATTTGAATAAATAATATTATAAATCAACATGTGTAAAATTCATATGATGATCGATAAAGATGAATACTATATTTTATAGAGGGTGATCATTTATTCTTTCAGGTTTCACCTAGATTGAGTCACTGCATGATATAGAGGCATTGTAAGATGGTACCCAGGTACATCAGACTATTTGAGGTTGTGAATAGAATCGAGCTTGTGGTGTGGAAATTCATTATATAATAGAAGTATACTGACATAAATGGAAGGTTCTATCTATAAAAACTATGATAGTATCACTCCAATACTTATCATATGATTGATTTGGATGATTTTTATCATAATATAGATTATCCACGTAAGAAGCATCTCATAACTATGTTGTATTGGAATGAGAATGTGATGAGGGGAAAGACTATAACGCCCCGAGCCCGCTCTTCCGAACTCAGTGCGTCAAACTGCTGTGTAATTTAATTTTTTTTAAATAAACTTAACAATTACACAACACTTTATACAAACAAGGATCTTTTACCGGTCTAGGTTCTGGAAAATTAGACTACACCAATATTATCAGAGTTGAACAAAAATAATAAAATTTTCCACTATGCTTCCACTGTGCAAAACTCCATAAGTGACCACATCTTCGATAATCTCCTAAGATACCTGTGAAAAATCATTTTAAAGTAAAAGGGTGAGAGTTCAATTGCCCATTAAGGGTTTTGAAAGCCTTTGATAAATCACTTTTTAAAATATTAATCAATAATACATTTGAAATATTCAATTAGAAATACATTTGTAAAATAATTATTTGGAAAATAATTATACATTGAAAAAAAATTTAAATTAATCCAGTGATGCGATTGAAAATATTAAGAAAGCTCTTAAAACAAAACAACTTAGGCCACTTGAATAATTGAAGGCTATCATGGGCCTACCCACTTGAGGGATGGATTCATTACCCAACATCATATCATATTTACAATGTTCAAGCACCATTTTCTTTGTAAAACATATTTTATCTTGCCTTACTTACGTATAATTTTCACTGGAGTTTTAAATTTTGGAAACATGTTAGGGAATTAAAATACACATTACACTTATATATATATATATATGTGATTATGTTTGTATATATATATATGTACATATATATATACATATGAACTTCCATCGCATTACATAATCATGTTCGGTTCTGAAAAAACTTTTTTCACCCATACCTTTCATAAACATCCATGTACCTAAACATTTTATGGAAGACACGATTTTCATATTGTTATAATTTTAACCATTAAAATGAAATCTTGAATAAAAATTTCTAACGACATACTGGTTTAATTAATTTTAAACATGAAATAATGTAATTAATATATAAAGTATTAATAGTCACATGAAATCTTTATGTCACACATGAAATTTTCAATACCATTTCATATGCATTCACTCATTCTTGAATATATATATATATATAGTTCATACAATATGAATATTTATTATCCATACACGATTAGTGAAGCTGATATGCACAATATACCACTAATAAAAATAATGGTCATTACTTATATGAAAATAATGAGTTAATTATAATATAATGAGTGTCGATGATGAGCATAATAGCATGGCTATGTATCTATGAAAATGTGACGCCCATGATATTGATAAAACAAGATGGTATGCAATATGTTTTTTTGAAACATGGAGATAATTGAAAACATTATAAACATCAGAATATCATCCATATATATATATATGGACATGTACTGCCATGAAAAACAACATAATTCAAACACCAAAATCATACTTTAAAATAATGTTTTCACTCTTAATAAAATCTGTAGAAAAGTGTTCAAAACAAACAATTAAAAATTAAAATTTAGCTTGGTATTGAAATTCACATATAAATATCTATATATAAATCTGTATATACCAAGATATATATAAATAAATTGGGTTTTCCTAACAAAACATAACATAAAACACTCTTTTGAATGTTTTAAAAGGGGAGGGATTGAAAACAACTTGAGTATATAAAACTACATATACCGAATTATGAAATAATGGTTTTGTAAAATATAGAAAATTTAAAATAGTCCCTTACCTCTAATTGAACTAAAAGGATAATTGACCCATGCAGTGTGATACACGATCAAGGACTACCCATGTATGGTATGCATACTCCCTGTATCCTCTATTTGGAATTCAAAAAAACGGTGCTGTTCAAATAAACTCTCTTACAAATAATAAAATATAATTTATATCAAGTTGATTATAAAATATATTTTATAACAAGTTTTCTATTCGGATATCCATTTATTTAAATGATTAAATGCAAGATTGGTGATGAAATAGACCCTTAGATACTTGGATGCATAAATAATTATTTCGAATCGGACCAAAACAAAATTTAGGGAACCAAAGAAAATCTAAACGGATTACACAACGTTGAAAATCTGTTTCGATGAGAACCCATATGTATATTTTATTTGAAAACAGTATCATTTTTTTAGGTCTATAACGTGGAAGATTGTAGGGCATTCAAAAATTATATTTCGAATCCCATCGTGGCAGTGTGACAAGAAAATGGACACAATTCCAAATAGATGGGGACAAAAGTGGGATAAAATCAAATTAAGAAGAACTCGATTTACCATAACCAGAAAATACCCCAAGGAAAAAAGAGGCGACCATAAATTTATGAATAAATCTGGAATAAGATCCGGATAACAATGGGTAATCTTACTTTCTGTAATAGAAATCGACCTCGACATCGATTTAAGCTGATAGGATCTGAAGATGTAAACTAAAACATCGGTCTAAAGCACACCATTCGGATTTCGACCTTGACACCTCATGGCCATGGCCGACTTCGACTTCACCGAAGCCTTTGGATCGAAGCTGAACGACGCTAGCTTTTACAGTCACTGAAGATGAACCACTCTCTCAGCATTATTCCTCTTCTTCATGATGAACCCGCCCAAGAGCCGACTTCCAGATTCCCACAAAAACGGAATTCTGATGCCCATGGTTCACCCTAAAGATAAAATCAGGATTCCTTCCTATGTGATGTACATGGACCCCCCCTAAAACCTAATTGAATTGTTAGTTTTTTTATTTTTTATATATATATATTTATATCAAACTAAAAATAATATAAAATATGCTACATTAATTTAATAAATTCGTTCTTTTGGTTTAAATTTTAAACTTAAACTTCTAATGTTTTTATATGTATTACTATATGTTTAAAACAACATAAAATTAAATGTTGAATTACAACATAATATTAATATCTCAAATTAACATTATATATATAATAGTTATTAAAATTTATTAAATACACAAGGTTTGTTTATTATATTTAAATTAAATGTTAAATATTAATATTCAAATCAACATTGTCTTTTTTATTTTTTTAATAGTTGTCATGTGTCATTTTTTTTAAATATAAAAATTTCTAATGGATTGTTTTTTTATGATGGTCGGATAAAAAGTTATAAATTTCAATGTTTTAAGGGTTTTTTAAACACTCAGAAGAAGAAAATATATATATCGTGACGCTCACGCCACTGCTTTCGGAGATGGTTGTATATGTTCCTATTATTTTTAGTTTTATTTTTATCATCCTTGCTTTAACTTTTGTGCTTCTATCAGATCCAAGAGATGATAACTACTCGATCAACATCGTTATGTTTCTTGGAGGTCTTCCATTGGTTTTATTATCAATAGCAGTGGGTTTAATGGTTTAGTTATTGTGTGTCAAGGATGTATTATGGTATTTGTATGAATAAAGTGCTCACTACTTATATATTTTCATTCGGAAATATATTTTATTGCATCTTGGAAACATTGGAAAAACCTGGGGCATTACATTCTACCCCCCTTAAAAAGAATTTAGCCCTCAAAATTCATTTACACTTATCGCTCTTAATTCCCATCTATTCTGAGTCTCACATGATTTCTCCAATGTCTATACAGTTGTCCTCCATGGTTACCATTTCTTCCCATGAGACTAAAATTCAAAGTCGTTTCAAAATTTTCCACCTCATTTTCCCAAAAACAACTTGTGTAAGAATGGTTGTATGGATGTAAACATCGTAATATAGTCCTCAAAGAGTGACAATTAATATAGTATTTGAGAAGGTCGTCTTGAATTTGATTCCTATAAGACAATCTCATGGCTTCGTCTTCGATTGTTTCAAATTCATCATAAATTTTTCCTGTGAAGAAAAATCATAAAGGTTGACACATAAAAGCTGCGCAAATATTTCCTTCTTCTAATGTTCTATAAAAGGATGAGATTGATTCTGGCTTCTTGAACTGGGTAAATCACCTAAAAATAACTTCGTAATATGTCCCTCGACGTCTATAAAAGCGAAGTTGAATCTGTCTGATGTTTTCGAAGACAAAACCCGAACCACGATAATATAAAAGTATATCTAGAAAACCTGATATGTTGTAAAGTTATTTACGGGAAAGTCACATGGCTTCGTTGGGTTTGGATTATTCTCTGCATGATTTTGTCATAATCATAGCACGTAATTCATCTGGACGTCCTAAGAGACTTGTTGGATTTCTCCTTCCTTCCATATGAAATTTACATAGAAGGATGTTGACTGAGAAATGATAGTCAATTTATCGAAGGGTTCTAAATTTCCAGAGTTATCTAGAGAGTTCCTCTGATACCAATTATAATGCCCCGAGCCCACTCTTCCAGACTCGGTGCTTCAAAATGTTGTGTAATTTAATTTTTTTAAAAGAAACTTAACAATTACACTTCATTTTATACAAACGAGGTTCTTTTACCGGTCTAGGTTCTGGAAAATTAGACAACACCATATATTATCAGAGTTGAACACAAATAATAAAATTTTCCACTATTCTTCTATTGCGAAAACTCCATAAGTGACCACATCTACGATAATCTCCTAAGATACCTGTGAAAAATCATTTTAAAGTAAAAGGGTTAGCATTCAATTTCCCAATATGGGTTTTGAAAACCTTTGAAAAATCCATTTTTAAAATATTACATGATAATATATTTGAAATATTCAACTAGAAATACATTTGTAAAACAATTCTTTGGAAAATAATTATTCTTTGAAAACAATTATAAATTAATCCAGTGATTCGACTGAAATTATTAAGCATGCTCATAAAAAAACAACTGAGGCCACTTGAATCATTGAAGGCTATCATGGGCCTACCCACTTGAAGGATGGATTCATTATCCAACTCCCTATCATATTTACAAAGTTCAAGCACCATTATCTTTGTAAAACATTTTTTAGCTTGCCTTACTTACGTATAATATTCACTGGAGATTAAAATTTTGGAAACATGTTACAACATTAAAATACACATTTCACTTATATTTATATATACTTATATGATTATTTATGTATGTATATATATATACATATATATATACATATGAAATTCCATCACATTACACATTCATGTTTGGTTCTGACAAAACATTTGTCATCCATACCTTTCATAAACATCAATGTACCTAAAATGTTATAGAAGAAATGATTTTCATATTGTTATAATTTTAACCATTAAAATGAAATCATGAATAAAAATTTCCAACGACATACTTGTTTAATTAATTTTATGCATGAAATAATGTAATGAATATATAAATTTTTAATAATCACATGCAATCTTTATGTCACACATGAAATTTTCAATAGAATTTCATATGAATTCACTCTTTCTTGAATATATATATATATAGTTCATACAATATACATATTTATTTTCCATACACAATTAGTGAAACCGATATGCACAATTTACCATTAATAAAAATAATGGTCATTACTTATTTTAAATTCATGAGTTAATTATAATACAATGTGTGTCGATGATGAGCATAATAGTATGTCTATGTATCTATGAAAATGTGACGCCCATGATATTGATAAAACCTGATGGTATGAAATATGGTTTTTTTGAAACATGGAAATAATTGATAACATTATAGACATCAAAATATCATCCATATATATATATATGGACATGTAATTCCATGAAAAACAACATAATTCAAACACCAAAATCATAATTTAAAATAATGTTTTCACTCTTAATAAATTCTATAGAAAACTGTCCAAAACTAACAGTTAAAAAATAATATATATCTTGGTATTGAAATTCACATATAAATATCTATATATAAATATGTATATACAAAGATATATATAATAAATATAGGTTTTTCTTAACAAAACATAAAATGAAACACTCTTTTGAATGGTTTAAAAGGGGAGGGATTGAAAACAACTTGAGTATATAAAACTATATATGCAGAATTATAAATTAATGGTTTTGTAAAATAAAGATAATTGAAAATAGTCCCTTACCTCTAACTGAACTAAAAGGATAATTGACCCATGTAGTGCGATACACGAGCAAGTTCTACCCAAGTAGTGTATGCATACTCCCCGGATCCTCTATTTGGAATTCAAAAAAATGGTGTTGTTTAAATAGACACTCTTAAAAATAATAAAATATAATTTATATCAAGTTGATTATAAAATATATTTTATTAAAAGTTTTCTATTCGGATACCCATTTATTTAAATGATTGACTGCAAGATTGCTGATAAATTAGACCCTTAGATACCTATTTGCATAAATAATTATTTCGAATCAGACCCAAAAAAAATAGGGAACCAAGGGAAATCTAAACGGATTACACAACGTTGAAAATATGGTTCGATGTGAACCCATATGTATAAGTTATTAGATAATAGTATCATTTATTTTGGTTCTATAACTTGGATGATTGTAGGGCATTAAAAAATTATATTTTGAATCCCATCGTGGTAGCGTGACAAGAAAATAGCCACAAATCCAAATTGGTGGGGACAAAAGTGGGATCAAATCAAATTAAGAAGAACATGATTTACTATAACCAGAAAATAACCCAAGGAGAAAATAGGCGACCAGACATTTATGAACAAATCTGGAATAAGATCCGGATAACAAAGATGAATTCTACTTACTGTACAGGAAATCGACCACAAGAACAATTTAATCTGACAGGATCTGAAGATTTACACTAAAACATCAGTCTGAAGCACGCCATTCGGATTTCGACCTTGACACCTCGTGGCCATGGCTGGCTTCGACTTCACTGAAGCCTTTGGAACGAAGCTGAACGACGCTCGCTTTTCCACTCACTGAAGATGAACAACTTCTCAGCCTGATTCCTCTTCTTCACGATGAACCCATCCAAGAGACGACTTCGAGATTCCCACAAAAATGGAATTCAGATTCCCACGGTTTACCGTAAAGTGAAAATTGGGATTCCTTCCCATGCGTTGTACATGGACACCCCTAAAACCCGATTGAAATGTTATTTTTTTATTATATATATATATATATATATTTTTATATCAAACTAAAAATAATATAAAATATGCTACATTAATTTTATAATTTTGTACTTTTGGTTTAAATTCTAAACATAAACTTATAATGTTTTTTATATGTATTAATATATTTTAAAACAATGTAAAATTAGATGTAGAAATACAACATAATATTAATATCTCAAATTAATATTATATATATTATCTAATAAAATTTTTTAAATAAAAAAGGTTAATTTATTGTATTTAAATTAAAAGGTAAATAGTAATATTCAAATCAACAATGTCTTTTTATTTTATTAACAGCTGTCATGTGTCATTTTTTTTAAATATAAAAATTTCTAATAGATAGTTTTTTTATAACGGTCAGATAAAACGTTATAAATTTCAATGTTTTAAGGGTCGTTCAAAAACTCAGAAGAAAAAAAAAATATCACGATGCTCACGCCACCGCTTTCGGAGATGGTTTTATATGTTACTCTTATTTTTAGTTTTATTGTTATCATATTTTCTATAACATTTGTGGTTCTATCAGATCCAAGAGATGATAACTACTCGATCGACTTCATTGTGTTTCTTGGCGGTCTTCCAATTGTTTTATTATCGATAACAGTGGGTTCAATGGGTTAGTTATTGTGTGTCAAGGATGTATTATGGTATTTTTATGAATAAATTGCACACTACTTATATATTTGCGTTCGGAAATTTATTTTATTTCATCTTGGAAACATTGGAAAAACTTGGGGTGTTACAAAGACCATGTTTATAGTTCATGTATTATGAAAAAATTGGAATGTGAAAGTGCATATTTGGTAAAGGTGGGATGATTTTAGGGATAATTGGCATGATCTTTTAGGCTCTAAATCTTAGAGAAGCATTGGATTGTAACTCGATGATGATATATTATTTTATGGGGAGTTCATATGATCCCTACCATTTCTGGAGTTGGATCTGGCTCTTTTTTTAGCAACAATTTTTCAATTAACTGGGTTCCTATTGTTTCTATTATAAATTTTTGTGTGTTTGTGTAAATTTTAAGGAACATTGTTGGAAAAAATGATGGGCATGGTAGGTGCACCTATGGGAAACTTGTAACCCCTCGCCTGAAAAACTGTAAAACCTTAGACAATGTAGAATTAATCAATCAGAATACATATTGTAAGACTTTTCACCCTCTTAAGAGTTTCTAGGATCCGAAAAAATTATTATTGCATAGTTCAGGAACACTATTATGAGAATCCATGTGCCTCATCCAAGGAATCCATGTGCGGGATCTAAATTGACTAAAAATTATTTTAAAATGTTCCCCAACCCCGAGCACTCAACTATTTCATCCCCCATTTTACTGTAGGTCCTATTTTATATTTTTTTGATCGCTCTAAATGAATTACAATCTTTCTAGAAATCTGTTAATTACAATACATTCTCTGGATTGAAGAACTCCACCTCTCCACTTATGTGGATCTAGTCCTGTTGGTTTCCATCTCATCATCCTATGATGCCTCTTTCTTAAGGTGGATTTAATCTTATGTTTTCTTGTTGATCAAGATAATGATTTTATTTAACTTGATATTTTAGTGTGGATATATATATATATATGATATATCTTTTTTTTAAACTTGATTTTGGGTTATAGATTTTCATTTGATCTACATCATTTAGTTTCCCAATATTTTAGTATTTTCATGCGTGATTATTCTACAATGGTATAATGAGGGTGTTATAATATTAAATTCACATTTTCATTATATATATATATATCTTCATGTTTAATGATTCCTTTTTTTCTTTGGTAATTTCATCATTAATTTGATTTTCTTATTCTGGGAAATTGTTTTATTTTTTATTATTGAAATTGATGATTAATTGGAGTGTTAGTGATGGAATTAAGGGTATCTCCACTTAGATAGTTATTTTATGGATTAGTAATGATATTTATGGATAATTTATTTAAATAATTATTCATGGGATAAATTATGATAGTTTGAGATAAATTTTTTCATATAATTAATTGATTAATTAATTATAAGATACAATGATATATATGATGAGAGATTAATGGTTTATTTATCATTAGATATTGATATCATGAGTTGGGATAACTAATTAAGGATTAATAATGGGACAATGGGGTTTTTAAATTGTGATAATTAATTATATAATTAATTATGTAATTTTTTAATGTGTGACATGAGATAATTATTTGATTAATTATTTATTTGATTTTACATAAATAATTAATCGTGGACTTAATTAAGAGAAATTATCTGATTAAAGAACCATTGAATTGGTAAATTAATCAATTATAAATAAATAATTGATAAATTAATTAGATGTAATAGAATGGGAACATGATCCTTCTAATGTGACAAGAATTAATGAAATGATTTTCATTCACTTGTGAGTAATGTAATGGGAACATGGTCATTCAATTGATAATTATACATGGTACGATAGAAGTTATACTTACGAGTAAAGTAATGATCACATAGTTATTCTATTAAAAATAATGAATTGTCACATGATCATCATACTTGTGAATTTTAATAATACGAATGTGGGAAATTAAATGTTAATTGATGAATAGTAATAGAGGTACTCCGAGATATGGCCTCACATGAGAATATTTCAATCTTTTGTATGAGTCTAATAAGGTATTGATATATTATATCACCATTGAATATATACTTCTCCAATTTGTTTTGAAGAAGGTATTAAGATAAGACATTACCTATAGCACTTTGAGCTCTTGTATGAGCTGAAGCTGGCATGAGGTTCAGTGTCCCTGGGATCCCTGTAGTAAATGTTATTAACTAATGAATAAATGATATTGTGATAAATGTTTATCTATTCATTCTACATTTTTATATATATCCATACACTATTATCTAACTGAATATTATTTTAGAAACTATTAGTGGATACCTAATTAGTTGTACTCATACCCTACTTTGGTTTACTGATCTATACATGCATAGGCTATATTATAACCGGATGTTTTATGGGATAATTCACTAGGATATGAATTGTGGTATGAGGTCAGATAATGGAACCTTACATGGTTTGAGACCCCCATGGGATTCATCGTTGTATTTATTTTAAATTAATTATAGTCAATTTTCATGTACAATAGTATGGAATGTTTGTTATTTCATTTTATTATTGTGTTTCCTAGTTTCTTTTGTGATATTATTATTTCTTATTTTTATATATTCATGGTCTACTTTTTATTAATTACACTAGTGTTTTCATTGATAAGAATTTGGTATAATCTCTCCATGATTGACTTATCAGAACCTATGTGTTAGTATGATGCCCTTATCATATGGGGATGAACTCATGTGTCATGTGACTGAATGGGTTAGGGAAACATTATGTGGGACCAAAGAATTGACCTTACAATTTTTATATTATTTCTACTAGAAATGTTTTCAATTTCTACTAATTAGATATTTTTATTTTTAAAACTCCTAAAATGACATGGTATGTGGGCTGCTTATATTTATTGATATCATTGATAGTGGCCAACTAAGTTGTACTCAAAATAAGTTATTATCCACCATGACATAAGGCTATTCTTGAAAATGCTATTATCTTGTAGTTTTGGGCTTTAACTGCTAGGAAGGATTTCGATAGTGGGGGCTATAGTATAACTCAGGTAATTTTTTGATTCTCTTAGTTGTTCCTCTGGTTTATTTTTATTACATTTAACTTGATGACGATATCTGACAATTAGATATGTTTTATTCAGATTTATTTTAAAAATGTATGATTCAGATTCATTATTATTTAGTTATTTCTTATATAAAAACTTTTTATTGAATAATATTTATAGTACATATGATAACATGTGTTTTCACTATTATTTTTCTCTTATATGATGTTATAGTCTCCATAATGTAATATTTTAGTCCATTGTGGAAATTTAGATTTCTGTAGAATAAAAGGGATAAAACATGAAATATTGTAAATTTTTGTTGATGTGGGATCCGAATAGTGCTCATCAATGATAGGATATTATCAATCTATATCAACACCATTTTTATGTTTTCTTGTGATTTAGGAAAGGTAGAAATGTGCTTATAATTGTTTCAATCAGTTGAATAGATTTTGTATCATGGAAAAGACACCATACATTTGTGTTCATTCAATTTTATGGTTCATATTTCAGTTAAGTTAATTCATTTTTACGATATATATGATTTCATCTCATGTAATGTACATGATTATGATTTTATTAATATAAGTTATTATTTAACATGGATTTTTTTAGAAATATATATTGTAGTCATTAATCATATTTCGGACATTGGAATGATATTTCATTTGTATGATTTCTTGTAGATGAATTAATGATTACCTAGATGATGAAATGGGTCCACAATTTAAGATTTATATTACCATTTCTATATTATTTCATGTATATGTGTACTGATGAATATTTAATATGTTGTCGCTTTATGGATAAATTACAGGTTTTGTTACCACTTTTCATAATAACTATGAGTCATCCACAAAATAAATTACAATTAGAAATATTAATTGTGTTCTTTTATAAATGGAAATTGACATCATATTTAACCGAGCCTTGACTGTGAAATAATATTATTAAATTAAGTGGTTAAAATTAAATTACAAGATTATTTTTTTATACATTGTATGATAATTAAAATTCCATAACAAATATTTATAGAATCTTTTTTTTATTTTTACACTAAATTTCATTTAACAAAGAACATGTTATGAAATGTTACAGTTAGTGAAATTTTTTAAATGAGTAAATTGTGAATCCTACAAATATATATATATTTTTATTAGTTGGACAAGGTTAGTAAATTTTTTTTACTCTTTGTTTGGTTATATCAGGCTATAGATAGGTTGTGATTTATATTTTTCCATCCTAGTTAACTATCCTTCTTGGTATATATTTTTTTGATCGATGAGAATCACAGAATAAGAAGCTAGAACAAGAAAGGTGTGGATAACATCTCTATTATAGTCCAATGCATGGACAGTGCTCTAGGGAATCTATTTAAATATTTTATATTTATATGGAATAATATTATAACATTGGTAGACCATGTGATAAAGATTAATTAAAACATGAGGTTCCCGTGGAAATGAACACCAACCTATGGTGTTTGTAATGGGTTATGGGGACATTTTCAGTTTTCATGAATATAAATAACCTTTACTACAACACATTATTAGCATATACTATTTTTTTGGAAAGGGGTAATCAAGATCCATACCATATAATATTAGGATTCTCATTGTATAAAATTATAAGAGTGTAAATGAATCACATTGGAGCATTAGAATGATTCTCCGATATTGAGTGGTTTTTTAAAGTTATTAGGATCATGTAAAGTCACAGATTCTATAAATCATTGAACATGATCTATTATTTGTCATAGAAGAATGAAATAGAGATAAGAATTTTTTATTTGATGTGTAATCTCTATTTCATGAATCATGGATTCTAGTATAACAATTAGATACTTCCTGATTGTGTTATATTGGATAATGACACTATTTTAATATGAAAATACTATAGATGGGAGTGCATGTTCGAGATGCATTGTGTCCTTGGCTTGTGGTTGGGGTGGTACAATGTGTACACATGAGATGGTTAATGTTTAATAATATATATGTGGGATGATTCATATCATTGTTTTTATGAGGGGAATGTGGGTATGGAGGCATGGGGCCTAGATTTATAATCATTGAGACCCTTTGGTAATGGAAATATTAGATTATGTGTCTAGTTCAACCACATGTATTGTGAATTAAGTAACATAAATGGGTACATCAAAGGTTTTGAGGGAATATCTAAGTGATTGGGACTATAGGAGAAAAACAAAGTCATTGATGTTGAATCCTAATAAGAATCATATGGTTTGGTTCATGGGGATTGGTAGGGAATAATCTAGTTGTTTTGGCTCTTACTGATGGTTCTTTCAGTGTTTGTCCCTTATTGTTGGTGTTCTCTCATTTAGTGCAACACATGTGTAAATATTCCATAAAAATGATCATGTAACAAATAAAAACATTGTAGGGGAGCTTTGGGATAAACAAAAAACAACCAATCTGGACATCATGTTCAATAATGGACATTTTATGGGACTGGTGATTAGAATATGTTTACAATATTCCATCATTGTGAATCAAATATGGTGGGGAGAATGTTTTCAGTCGTAGTGATGAGACCCTCACATTAATGTGACATAGTGTGAATGAAATTAGATATTATGAAATCTCATATAGTCAATTCATGTGTTAATGGATGGTTAATAGACCCTGAATATTTTAGGATTAGTTAAATAGAAAAGTTATGTGAGTATTCCTAAGGATATGAGTTTTAGATCAGTTACAAGAACAAAGTTTCAAGTCGGTAGTCTTGTGGGATAAATGAGACCTATCAATGGACAGTTTAGGTAAATCATGAATGATGTTTTGGAGATTATTTCAGGATTATTTTCTTTAATACATAGTACCATATCTGGAGTTATTTCATTATTTTAGTGGATGTCTAAAATTTTGTTGTAACTTTTATGTATTAACTAGTGTTTTGACTTGGGTTTTTGATTATGGAAATGTTGGTGACCATTAATAAAAAAATGATTGTTTAGATTGGTTAAGAATTTTTTTCATGTTTTCACCATAGAATCATATCAATACATTATTGGGTGTTTTTGGAATACCATTAAATCTATACATTATTTTATGCATCACGATAAGATATGTTGGTGAGAAATTAATGGGGGTAGTCATGTGTTTTGGGGTAGGTCTATCAAAGGAGTTTTGATATGTGTTCTCACATGAATGATCATGTGTTGTGAGTTCAAGTTCATGCCAAGCACATCATAAGAACCTGAAATGTGATCTCTTATAGAATATTCTAGGGGAGGGTGGAATCAAAATGTATATGTTACTACTAGGGGTAATTATAATATTGGAAATCCTGATAGGAATTTTTATAGGTAGGATTAATGAAACATTAGTGTATTGATTTTTATAGGCATGAGTGAGGACCATCATCATGATTTATTAATTAATTTAATTAGTTAATTCTATTTCACAGGTTTTAATTCCATAATGATAGAATAACAATATAGAGTCTCGTTGGGTGTTTGTATTTGGAATATGGAAATGGATATGTAATTGATTACCGAATTATGTATGATGATCTAATTTCCAAACCACTAGGACTCCTCAGTAGTCAGAAGTGTATTGGTGGGGAATTTCTAATAACTCATTTGTTTGGATATGTTAAAATTTCTAATAGAAATTTTCATTTTTTTATTGGATAGGCCATTTATTGAACAAATGTTCATAATATTATAATTTGTTTTAGAGATAGATAAGGGGAATTTTATGACGAGGTTTTTCGGGTTATAAGGAGGTTGGAAGTAGTGGTGAAGTTTTATAGGAAGGTTGTAGTAATAAGAATATATCCTATATCCATCGGATGGACAATTGTCAAGATAGTGGACATACATGCTAACAGGCTCCCACTAAAAAACCAATAGACCTCCACTGTATATACTATATGGTTTTATTGGGAAGAATAATAATTATTCAAATGAATATTTTAAGAGGCTCATACATTCTTTTCCTCCATGTCTTGGCATGCACAATCCTTGGTGAATCCCCGCTTTTATTATGATTCCAATTCTTCTCTGGGTGATCATAGTTGTATTTATTAGTGAACCTCTATATATTCCTCATATGATGTTCTCTATTTCACTCTTCATACACTCTATCATGTTTTGGGTTCTCTAAGTAATGAATTTTAATAAATGATCCACCAGAGAATGATTGAACCATCTCGTGATAATGTGGTTACCATCATGCGTTGTTAGTGGTTTTTATGGTAAAACACCTACTCTCTATCGTCCAACATTCAATTAGAGGTATCTCTTCTTGTTATATTTTTATGGTTTTGGGATAATTTTTTTTAATTGTGTTTTTGGTTATGATTGAATGATATTTTGCTTAATATATTGCAAGGACCAAGGAACAAACCACCAGAGGCTAGTTTGTCTTAGTTTTAGTGTTTAAGAAGTTCTTGGTGACAGAGATTCCATATATTACTAAGTGTTTTATGCTGATTAATTAAATATTTATAATTTTTAATTGTAATTTGATTATAATAAATTATGTTGGCTATTTGGATGTGATATTGGACTGTGGGTTGTTTGAGTGTGGTCTATTGGGAATAGAAAATATCAGAAAATGGGTTCTTAGGATAAGTTTTTTTAAAACAATAGGCACTAATTATTGTAGCTGCACCCCTTATATTAACCCATTTCCCAAAAATAAATTTTAGTTGTGTCTTTCATGGTCTGGTTGAACATTACATGAATTACTCTTATTTTAATCAAATATTTTATATCTAGGGTTACCCTAGTTTATATAGTATTATAATATGTTTTTATTTATAAAAAATGTATTTTTATAGGGGATTTATTATGAATTAGTTTTGGAATAGGGTTGGATTAATTGACCAGTTTATTTTTTGATGTGTGTAAATATGTAATTTTAAAATAACTGATGTCCAATCATTTGGATTGTGTACTATATTTTAAATTCAATGAATAGAAGTAAGAGATTTGTAGATCATTGTGAATTGATATTCCACAATAATTTATAATTAAGAATGGATTGGAGATTTTAAATTGAACATGTTAAATTGTAAAAGATTATTACATTTGGAATTAATTATATGAAAAAATAATTTTTTGTTTGATTTTGGACATGGATTTCAAAATTGATTTTTTTGACATATATGTATTGCCTCGATATTTGGTTTTTATGGAAAGGGTAATTTTATTTTCATTTTGTGTTTTTTAAAAGGAATGTAGAATAACAATTTTGTTTGAATGGATTTAAAGGAATGTGAATTTGTTTTGGATATTCTTGATGGTCCTTTGGTTATATGGACCCTAGGTGTTTCATTTTACATTGATTGATTCAGGGTGAATATATCCCCTATGTGGATTTTTATACATAAATTTGTGGTGAATCCTACCAAAATGTAGATTTTGATGGGCCTTGTGAATGTATATATTACCTAGTGGGATATTTTTTAGCCGAGGAAGGGTATTTTAGCAGAAAAGAGAGTTTAGTTTAACACATCATCATGAAATTCCCAATGGTTCCCCAGTATATGAAAAAGTATTCATTTATATTCTCATTTTTTTAAGATCCCTGGTTCGATATTTTTTGTATGATTATAGATTAAAATTACTAAAAAAAATTTTTATAATTTGTAGCTTTTAATATATAAAATTCACATTGTATATGAACTTGTTATGTTTAGGGGAACAGTTGGTGGTTGCCTAATGATTTTTTCAAAGACCCTTCTCAGGACACTATTCCTCTTAAGTACCTAAGAAGACATAATTTGGATGAAATTTTGGGTTTGAGATAGAAGGATGGAGATGGGATGTTGGTGATAGGATACATATAAGGACCATTTTCAAGATTCCATCAATTTACAATTTTCATTTTATTTCTGGTTTGATGTACTTAAGGCAATAATTTTATGTATGGATACGTGATGGGTAATATTCCATCTCAGTTTTTCATATCATGTTCTATTTAGTTGGTTTAATTATTCTTTCAAATATTTTATTTTTTTAACTTATATGTATGATTTTAATTATTTAACTTATTTACGATATTATTTTTCTCAAATATGTGTGTGTAGTCTCCCCCATCCTAACATCTTATACACATTCCTATTGTAAAAATCATTTGGTATAAGGGGAGGTGAGCCTGAGTTAATGAAGCATCCCACCATTCCATTATGAAGTAGTTGTAAATGATGGTGGAAATTTACAAGGATGATGTTGACCATATTTAGTTCATATATATGCATAATATATAAATACCCTTAACGTCTCATAACTTCCATATAACTATCAGCCCATAGAACTTTCTTATTATACGTTAATAATTTTTAAGGGTTGATTAATCCTTTGTAAATTGTTTTACACCACCAAAAGAAATTATTTATGATATTTTGGATATTTTTTAAATAACTCATTGTCATTTAAAAAAATATTTCTTTAATATATTTTACCCATTGAAAAAAACATTTATATCATCCTATACTTGAATAGAAGATCATTGTCTTTTTGTAAAATATTGTTTATGATGAGATTCTGATTTATAAATCTATTTTGACACTATCCATTATCATCATTCAAATTATATTTATTTAGTATGGTTTTCCAGGTTTTATATTATTACAACCAACAGATAATTGAATCTTTTCATAGCTAATTAGCTTCTTAGACAACTTTAGGAGATCATGAATTATATCTTTAAATATGTTTTTGTATCTACTCTGAAAATGCTTTTTATCATTTTACATCCATACTCATATAAAAAATTTATAAAAATAGATTCATCAAAATCTCTAGAAACGTTCTATTCGTCCTAATTTTTAGTCATATATATATATATATATATATTCTATTTCAGTATATATTATGTGTTCATCAAACTCAACTAGAAAAATTTGTGTAGAAAAAAAATTATATAGAAATAGAAAATTATTTTACAATGGTCATTTTCATGATCTATTTCTATCATGATGAACTCCTAGACCCCCATCCAAATCTTCCTTTTTCATAAATTTTAAATACCACCCTTTTAAATTCATATTCATAAATTTGTTTTACAAAAATATTTATTTTTAATAGTGAATAAATAATAAAACTAAAGGTTTTCCTATAATGTATCATATTTTGTATTTGTAAATAATATAAATTTCTTTAAAAAATATCATTTATAAAGTATAATACATATATATGGGAGATATTATTCAATCCCAATTGGTTTAAAAATACTGTACGCCTTTAAATCATTATAATATAAAATATGATATATATAAGGAAAATGAAGATACATCATGTGATTTTCTATGAAAAAGGTGGACAATATTATGATTGATAGATATCAAATGATGATTTTTTCATTTACTAGGGTACATAGATGAAATAATAAGATAGAAAAAGGACAACATATTTCCCATATATTGAATTTTATGGTTATTAAAAAGGGCGTATCTTTTTTGAAAATATTTAATTTTCAATTTCAGTTTTTAATGATTTTATAGAAAACCATTCTTATATATCTATTGAGTTCATTCTTTAAAAAAATAACATTTACATGTTCGTTGGGGAATGAAGATTTTGTTACTAAAATTGTAACGATAATTTATTCACATTTACAGAACCAATATCTATTTATATGTTTAAATATATTTTCACAATAACATATTATTCAAATAGTCATCAAGTGTGATCACATGAAAAGAGTAGTTTAATAAAACAAGATAAAACACCTTGTCGAATGATTTTGTTGATATAATTCATAAAAAATATAATTATCCGTAAAACATTATAGATTATTCGATATTATGTGATCACTAATATATAATTTTAAAATACCGTAATATAAAAAATTAATTATAATTAGTTTTAAATTTATTTCAATAATTCAAATCATATGTTTTTTACTTTTGAACTACAATTTCATGTTATGAATAATTATATATATGAGTCATCCTCATAGTCAAGTATATATTACAACTTCAATTATATGATTTTATGGAAGTGTAATTGAAATGTTGAAAAAAACCTTCATTGAAGTATGTAATTACACATCATGAGTTACCATTATCCCTTCAATATGATTTTAAAATTTGCGGATTAATGAAGGGGGAATTCAAGTCACTAACCACAGTAGATATCAAAGACTCCAATTATTGAAATGAAAAATAAGAAGTGTTGACACAATTTATACTAATATTGTATACCCATATCCAATAAATAGTTTTCAATTGCATTAGATTTATTTTTAATTAATAGTGGAATGATCATAGTAAAAAAGAATACTTAAATGGTCTCTAACTAAGAAGTGATTGAGTAGAGAATGTGTTCAGACTATTGATAGTAGAATTAGATGTAATGGAATGATCAATTTACACGTACATTTTATTCATTATCTGTTAAAATGAAAGGGAAGCATAAATATATTTGTATTCTCAATTGATATATTGGATGGAATCTAAATCAAATGGTATTAAAAAATTATATTATGTTTCTCTTTACCTACAATTATAGAACATATACATACCAAAACATCTCATTTTTAATGTCAATAACACAAAAAAATAGTGATAATTGAGTCAAATCTTCAATTAATTGAGGATACATTTATTAAATTACTAATGGGTGAATTCTTCTGTTGTGGATTACCCATATTGGTATATGTATAAAATATTACCATGGAATTATAATTGCGTGAATAAGAATCATTGTGCATATTTTTTAAAGGTTTTGTTAAATGATGATTGTAGATATTTTCATTTTTAACTAGATCAATATGACTTTAATTATGTATGACATGAAAAATAATTAAGGAAATACGATATTATTTACATCCAATGGTGGTGAGGAATGTACATCTAAATTTTGGATACAATGGTGTTTACCAAAGGTGTGAAAATTGTTTCTCCCAAATAAATAACCAACTTAATTACATATTAATTTACATATTTAATCAATTAATGTTCTATGAAAAAAGTTGATAATATGAAAATTATTTTAGAGACTAAAATACTAATGTTTCCACTGAATTGGGATGAACACTCCGATCATTTTCTTGATGTTAGATATTATTCCACTAGAGTCTTTCGTGTTCGGATACATGATGAAATTTTATTACAAATTTACAATAAAAGTCTAGTAATTTTGGATGATTAACATAATTACATCCCAATGTACCACTAATTACTTTTTTCTAATGCTTTTGATAAATTGTTCCCATATTTATTTCATTCTAGGGCTGAGGACTATAATAATCATGTGACACTAATATCAATTCTTATGAATAAATATATTATTCCATAATAATTATGGTGGTTATTAATTCTATAGAAGAATAAAATAATGATAAAACATGCATTGGACATATAAAAAAATGTAGTCGACTATCATTTGTTATGATTAAATTTGTTTTACAATGTGAGAATATTATTTCCAAAAGAAAATGTTTTCTTCATACTAACAAAACATGAAAACTGATAAAATATATTATATTTCTAATCATACATTAATATAAAATATCATATGTATATGTATGTTAAGGAAAATATACTATAAATATATATATCAAAGTGTATATATATATATATATTAATTGATATATGAATATATTTAATCAATCATTCATTAATACACACAGACTCATACAAATATATATAAATATATAAATATATATATTAGGGATACAGAAAGAAGGATTGATGAAGATAAATGATCAGAGATATAAATGTATTGAATTCATAAAAAAATCAATGAATTAACTATTATAATAAACATAAAAATAAAAAATCATAGTGATCTAGATGACGGTAAAATTGTAAGAAATACACATAGACAGACACACACATGGTGGGTATATAGTTCCCCAAAAGTACATAAATTTCCAAAAAAATAACATCATGATCAGAGTATATTGTATAAAATCAATCCCAGAATTGGATTCATTATAAAACACCTGAGACTAGGTTGTAGTATAATACGAATTCTGGAATAGCATGAATTATAGGGTTAATGGGCTATGCAATTATTGTTCATTAATAATGATAGTAAAAGATTAATAATCGCTTACTGAAAGTAACAAATAAAATAGTCCTTTGACAATGCTTAAATTAATAGGTGTGATGATTTAATATTTTTTCAGAACTGGTTTTAGTGATGATCAACATACATCTTTATCAGTGCTAAATTTAGCATTGGTAAATCCATGATTACTCGTATTAATCATTAAAAAAAGAGTTGTTATTTATAGTTTAACATTAATGTTACACTGAGATCTTTATTAGTGATAACATTAACTTTCACAACCATGTATTATTTTAAAGGTAAATTTCATTTAAATTCCATTCATACTTTGTTTTGGGGGGGTTCGCAATCTTTTATGGAGGAATGAGAGAGTTTTCATGAATTGGGACAAACCGTGAGCCCAATTCCAGATTTAAAAACCAATTTTGTTTCTTTTCATTTTTTAATATTTTTCACCCATTTAACTTCCCAAATGACCTCCCCTGACCAATTAACACCACCATTGCAATTTGGAGCTTTTAGAAATCCATAACCAGGGTTTATTTGTGTTTTTATCTAAGGGGTTAGGCCAGCCGGAATGCCCAATTCCTGTTTTAAAAATAAATTTTGATTATGTTATTACTTATTCAATTTTTGGGATTTTTCGGTGATTCCAAGTCTCACCCAAGAAAAATTAACCCCTCCGCGCATCAGATCTCTCTCCCCCCTCTTTAGAGCTCTGGTTAATCGCGATTTGGTGCCAATCTTCATAGGCTTCCTCAAATCTCCCAGATTTGAAGAGGTAAAGTTTTTCCTTCATAAATCTCCCAATTTTTACTCTTTTTCCCCCATTAAAATTCCTAAATGATATCCTTATCCTTGTTAGAACCTCCCATGATGGTTTGGGTATTTCTTAAATCAGCTACTGGTATTTTTGGGGGATATTTCTACAAGATATTTTAAGTAAGTTGTTCTCTTTCTTTCTTCTTTCAATTTGTTTAGAGTTACATCCAATTTACTTAGGGTTTATTCCCTTATCATTGAGGTACCTAATGTCTAGAAAGTAGGGTTTAAAAAATAGGGTTTTACCTTGTGTTTCATGGTCTGAAATTCTGGTTTTAGGTCAGGTTTACCTTCCTTGAGGTGTGGCGGTGGTGCGTTTGAGTTTTCGCACAAAGGATTCTAGGGTTTCCTTGGTTTTGGTAGGTGATTCCATTGTGTATGAAATCTCTGTGAATTGGATACAGTTTTTATGGTATTTTATTGCTTATTTAATTTTATTATTTCTGAAAAAATAGTTTTAGTGGTGTTTGTATTTAAATTGAATCCTAAATTCCAATTTCATGTGAAATTCAGGGTCTCTTCAGGGAAATGTTTTATTAGTGTAATTGGGGATACCCTATAAGTAATTAGTTTATTTTATTGACCTATAATAGGGATAAAAATTCTCTTTTTAATGATTATTCTTTGTGTTTGTTGCTGCAAATCGAGTTTTAATGGTGTTTGTGAACCACGTGAAATTCTAAGAGTTGTGTTGTGTAAAATTGGAGATTTTGCAATGATGTCATTTATTGAAACATATAGGGATTCCCTAAAATGATTTTGTGTTTTCACTGAAATTTAGTAGGCTGACCTTTCTGTTTTGGAAACTTAAAAATGTGCACATACTATGCAAGTGAGGGTTATAAGGAGTTTTGTGTCCGAACCCCTACGGGATTTTGAGGAATTGTTTTATGAAAAATCTAAGTGTTTTGTTGCGTGTTTTAAGTGGTATAAAATGTGATAGATACTGTATTGGTTGTGTTTGACCAGTAATGGTGTTTTATATGAAAAATTATTTATTTTGAATGCTGAAATTGATTGAGCACAAAAGGGGAAGCCCGGGTACCTAGGTGGGGTGGATTTGTACTATTACGGCAAGTGGACCGGATGGGTTTGTCCTTGTTTCACTTAGCATTTAAATAATGACAACTCTAACTAAACTATCTGGATGATAATTTGGGACCACTAGGTTATGGTTATATTCCCTACTAGTGTCTCATGCACGAGAACATATTTTTCTATGGTTACTTTAAATCGAGGTACGATGTACATAGGGCCCAAGACAACCTAGTGCCTAGGTGTGTTCCCAATGTTGTTGCTCATTAGATTTTTAGTATTTACCCATGTCTTAGGGTGTGTTTGGAATTAAATTACAGTATCTATCATTTCTATTTCAATGTATTAATATTCTGAAAATTTTATACTGAAAACTATTTTCAATTGGAGGTTTCATTTCTTGAAATTTTAACACTACTTTTCCTTGCATTTGAAAACTGCTTGATTTTTTCACATTGAATTTCTTACTCCATGGAATCATTGGGTGGTATCCTATTGGGCTTAGGAATACACCCTACTTACACCCCTTTGGTGTAAGTAAACTTGGTTATGTTTGATTCAGGTAAAGGAAAGGCTAAGGGTGATGGCGGTTCAGGGTGGTAGTTCCCATCCTTAGTGCGGAGTTGTGGAGACTGCTTGGGGGCGATTACACCTAGTCATGTGGAGTCCTTGAGGTTGTCTTGATGCTATAATTATTTTTATTTGGACCACTTGTATTATCTTTAAACCAATGTACTCTTTTCTGGTTTTTACTTAAGTCTTGTTTGGCTCAAAATTTTCAGATTTATATTATGGGTTGTTTTTAATGTTTTATGCTTTCATACTCGGGTAAATCATTCCCAAACCTAAATTAATGATACCCAGGAACTTGTGCCATCCCGTGGGGATATGGAACGTCCTTCGAGTCATGTCACGGGCTGGCTTTGGTGCCAGTTTTGGCGGCGACTAGATTTAGTTCATGAAAAAATGGTATTAGAGGAGGTTCGCTCCTTAGGTCATGTTATTTGGGGAAGAGTCAAGATATTCTAGAGCTAGGATTGTCGGGACGTGAAATTTCAGTCATGGGTAGTGTGCCTAGCCAGCACACCTCATGACGGGATTCATTTCACCATGGGAAGTATGGATTTATATGAGTCCTTTGGTTTTCTTGGAATAATGATGACTATGGGAAATGAGAAAAGAGTTGGGAGAATAATATCAGTGAGCTCGTAGGGCCTGGAAAGCCATGTGGAGCCATGTATATTTCCCTAGAATACTCTCTGTGATGGTCAAGTGATTGGAATATGTCTTCCAACCATATGTCCAAGTCACCCACCGAAACTAGTTTCCTCTCACATTGTTTTGTGTCTCTTTGTTTTGGAATCTTGGAAACTTGGTTTTTTTAAGAAAAAAATGACTTCACTTTAAAGAGTGTGAATTTTTGTGATGTTATTTTCTAGTAAAGTGAAAATGGTTTTTTTAAGTCTATAAATGAAATTTCAAAATTATTTCAAAGGTTTAAATTATGTGTTTACACCTCTTTTGAAAGTACGAACTATGTTAATTGGTGTTTTCAAAATATGTTTCCAGTGGAATTTTATTTAACTGTGGAAAAGTGTTTTAGATTGAATTAAGTGTTCTAGAATTTTTGAGTGGGGGTTGAAGATGGATTTTGGGTTTGGTGACTACTGAAAATTTGAAAAAAAATTATGAACTTTTAGAAACTTCTCTTCATATGAGAATAGTTGAGTTCTTAATTAAATAGAGATTTATGAAATGGTGTTTTTCATGAAATTAGAAGTGTTTTGAAATTGGTTGAAATGTTTGGAAACAATTTTGAAAGGCATGAATATGTGCTTTTATTGAATTGTGCATTCTTTTCTATATTGGTTTGTGAGATGAAAAATTGGGTTTTGATATTATGGTTAGTGTTTTTGAGAAAGGAAAATTGTGGTTAAAAGTTTGATTTTAAAAAGAGGAATGGTTTGATTTTTGGTATTTGGTATTCTCAAGGGTGACCACATGAATTGGTTTATTTGGGAATATGGATGGATATGAGGTGGGTTCCCAGTGTGGCATGTAAACATGCATGTGTGAGGCTCATGAGATACCATCGGTAAATGCGCAACTGACCGACACTGTTTTTTTTAAATAATTGTTTTGATGGAAAGTGTTGTGTTTTGATAATGTATGGTTGGGAGGTATGGATTATGTGTTTTCGGGATTATTATTGTGGTATGTTTCAAGTTAAATAACCCATCTTGTTTGAACGGTGTTTTGTATTTTTGTTTCATTGATAAGTTGGAATGAAGTGTTGGTCAGTGGTCTCTTTTGAGGAAAAGTTTGGGAGGCCAATGTGGTGGCTCCCCTCATGTGTTCGGTTCAGGATTGTGGTATGTTGTGACCAAATGACCATATTGGTTGGGTCCTTGGGTTTTCCTGTAGTCTAGGGTATGCCCCCATAAAGTTTTAATGTATGATTCATGTTTGGCCAATGGTGATTCACCATTGGATGATCCTCCAGTTGATCAACATAAAGAATTTATTCTTGAGGTTTGGAGATTGAGTTTACCCCTCTTCTATTTCAATTATGTGGATCCCCCTATAGTGGTAGAGTGTTGGTGGGCGGTTCAAGTAGACCTTAGTTTCTTATGTTTCTTATGTTTTTGAAGGACAATGAAGTTCAGGGTTGTCAATGTAGAATTATGTCTTAAAGGGCCTCTTGGTCTTTTGTTAGTCTCATTGAAGCAAGAGTTAATGTTAGGCCACCAGTGTGCAAGATCTGACCAAGAGTGGCTATTATGGACACTTGCTGGAATCATGTGCTATTTGG
Organism: Viscum album; assembly: GCA_963277665.1. Classification (NCBI taxonomy): domain Eukaryota; kingdom Viridiplantae; phylum Streptophyta; class Magnoliopsida; order Santalales; family Viscaceae; genus Viscum; species Viscum album. Next base: position 1,076,129,937 of record OY728150.1, read on the forward strand.
GACTTAGTAGAATTTCCCTCTCCTGGTTTTTTCTTTTATCCACAATGTTCATGTTTGGTGATGCCTTGCGATGTCATGTGTCCGCATGACTATAAGGGTGAAGATTGTTAAATCTTATGAGTGTCACAATTTTGTTGTATGCGTGTCTCCCTATAAGAAATTCTAAATCCTATGTTCAAGATGAATGTTTTTCTATATGTCCTTCCATTCTTCTTTTTAGAATCCAAAGAAAAAAGGGGCGATGTGTGTGCATCCTCTAAGTTCTTGTTTTGGTAAAATGATGGGTTGGGGAAAAGTGGGTTTGAAGTGTGTCATGTCTCAATGAGACCATATGAGATTACAGTATAATTGTTTTTGGCTCTATAAGAAGATGTTCATTTTAGGGGTTTCCCAATCCTAACTACAAGGCCGAAGATGCTTCAATCCATTGAGCTCCAGCCATTGGCCCCGAAGAGAAGCTGGCACGTAGTTAGGGGAAATCCTAGAGTCGTTCAAACTTTTGGTCAAGGTCATATCCTCACTATGAAAGATAGGAATAGTTTAAACCTCTAGTGTCATCGTCTTGTTCCAATTTCTCACATTTGGTGGAAAGAGGTGTGAGTACCTTGTTCCCATGTCGTACACTGAGTTGATTTTTTTCCCCTTTGGTTTCCCTTGTGTTTTTGGAGAAAAGTTTAAAATTTGGGTTAGGCAGGTTGAAGTGCATAGTTTGTGCACGATTAGTAGTAACTATGTGCCAAACCAAGGGATTGTGTGATAAGAGATAGTAGCTACCGCATGGTCTCCACACGTCTATGATCCTTGGCCAAAGAAATAGTGTTAAGTTTCCTCTTTGGATAGAATGATCCACACAGTTAACTCAAGGTTTCCCAAACTGTGTGAACCAACCGTGCGACCACGCCAGCTCCGTAAAAATTCTGTTTTTTATTGTTGTTGTTATCCCAAACTATTTAGTTAATATGGTTGGGTTTTGTTTGGGGTATACCCACAATGGGACTCATGTATGATTCATTGGAATAATTTTGATATTAATCTACCCCTAATGCTGGGAAGTCTGTTCAAGGCCCCCTGTTAGTGTCTTGATTTTGTATGAAGGAAAGTTGTATTTGTTATTATGGTGGGGAGACCCATCATGGGTATCATGTGTGTTCTCTTGGAAAAGTAATAATTTTAGTTTACCCCTTATTATGGGGAGATCGTTCGTTCCTTCCCCAATTGTTATCCTTATTCTGACTTAGAAATTGAGTTGTCCTTGGTGGTGGGATGTCCGGATTGGGTCACCCCGTACTAGTGACTCAGTTTTCTCCTTAGTGTATTCTAGGTAGGAGGTAGTATCTTTCAAGTCTATCTATCCAAAAATTTGTTACTTGGGTAAATTTGGGGTTGGAGAACACCCAATGATTTTGTTTATGTAATGTTGTGGTAGTGTTATTTGAGTTCGTTGTTCGTTTCAAGTGGATTTCTTGAGCGTCGTCTTGTAGTGTTTGAGGTGTTTTTTTTTGGGATGTGTTTTGAATGTGTTTCATAATTTTAAGTTAGTGGGGTTATTTTTCGTTGGTGAGAGTATTATCTTCCATTGTTTGATTAGCTGGAGATGTTCGTCCTTTTTGAAAAGGGTGAAAACGTGGCAACAAAGTCCGTCTTGGTCGATCGTTTCAGCTTTACATTTTCATCTCGTGTTGTTGTGGAATTCCGGGGGAATAATGATTTATGGTGGGGAGAATTCTCACACCCATGACTTATTTTAAAGGTAAATTTCATTTAATTTCCATTCATACTTTGTTTTGGGGGGGTTCCCAATCTTTTATGGAGGAATGAGAGAGTTTTCATTAATTGGGACAAACCATGAGCCCAATTCCAGATTTAAAAACCAATTTTGTTTCTTTTATAACATTTTCATTTTTTATAATTTTCACCCATTAAACTTCCCAAATGACCTCCCCTGACCTATTAACACCACCATTGCAATTTGGAGCTTTTAGAAATCCATAACCAGGGTTTATATGGGTTTTTTTCTAAGGGGTTGGGCCAGCCGGAAAGCCCAATTCCTGTTTTAAAAATAAATTTTGATTATGTTATAACATATCAAATATTTGGGATTTTTCATTGATTCCAAGTCTCACCCAAGACCAATTAACCTAGAGGCGAATCAGATCTCTCTCTAGCCTCATTAGATCTCTTGTTAATCGAGATTTGGTGCCAAACTTCATAGGATTCCTCAAATATCCCAGAGTTGAAGAGGTAAAGTATTTCCTTCATAACACTCTCAATTTTTACTCTTTTTCCCCCATTCAAATTCCTAAATGATCTCCTTATCATTGTTGGAACTTCCCTTGATGTTTTGGGTATTTTTGAAATTAGATACTGGTATTTTTGGGGGCGATTTATACAAGATAGTTTAAGTAAGTTGTTCTCCTTCTTTCTTCTTTCAATTTGTTTAGGGTTACATCCAATGTACTTAGGGTTTCTTCCGTTATCATTGAGGTTCCTAATGTCCAGAAAGTAGGGTTTAAAAATTAGGGTTTTACCTTGTGTTTCATGGTCTGAAATTATGGTTTTAGGTCTGGTTTACATTCCTTGAGGTGCGGCGGTGGTGCGTTTGAGTTTTCACACAAAGGATTCAAGGGTTTCCATGGTTTTGGTAGGTGATTCCATTGTGTATGAAATCATTGTGAATTGGATACTGTTTTTATGGTATTTTCATGCTTATTTAATTTTATTATTTCTGAAAAAAATAGTTTTAGTGGTGTTTGTATTTAAAATGAATCCTAAATTCCAATCTCATGTGAAATTGAGGGTTTCTTCATGGAAATGTTTTATTCGTTTAATTGGGGATACCCTATAAGTAATTAGTTAATTTTATTGAAGCATAATAGGGTTAAAAATATTGTTTTTAATTATTATCCCTTGTGTTTTTTGCTGCAAAATCTGGTTTTAATTGTGTTTGTGAACCACATGAAATTATAAGAGTTGTGTTGTGTAAAAATGGAGATTTTGCAATGATGTCATTTCTTGAACTATATGGGGATTCCCTAAAAATGATTTTGTGTTTTCACTGAAATGTAGTAGGCTGACCTTTCTGTTTTGGAAACTTAAAAATGTGCACATAGTATGGACGTGAGGTTTATAAACAGTTCTGTGTCTGAAACCCTACGGGATTTTGAGGAATTGTTTTATAAAAAATCTAAGTGTTTTGTTGCGTGTTTTAAGTGGTATAAAATGTGATAGATACTGTATTGGTTGTGTTTGACCAGTAATGGTGTTTTATATGATAATTTATTTATGTTGCATGATGAAATTGATTGAGCACAAAAGGGGAAGCCCAGGTACCTAGGTGGGGCGGATTTGTACTAGTATGGCTAGTGGACCGGATGGGTTTTGTCCCTGTTTCACTTAGCATTTGGATAATGAAAACACTAACTAAACTATGTGGATGATTATTAGGGACCACTAGGTTATGTGTATGTTCCCTACTAGTGGCTCTTTCATGAGAACAGATTTTTCTATGGTTACTTTACATATTGGTATGAGGTACATAGGGCCCAAGATAACCTTGTGCCTAGGGGTGTTCCCAATGTTGTTGCTCATTGGATTTGTAGTATTTACCCATGTCTTAGGGTGTGTTTGGAAGTAAATCACAGTATCTAACATTTCTATTTTAATGTGTTAATATTCTGAAAATTTTGGATTGAAAAATATTTTCAATTGGAGGTTTCATTTCTTGAAATTTTAACACTACTTTTCCTTGCGTTTGAAAACTGCTTGCTTTTTTCACATTGAACTTCATACTCCTTGGAATCATTGGGTGGTATCCTATTGGGCGTAGGCACACATCCTACTTATACCCCTTGGGTGTAAGTAGACTTGGTTATGTTTGATTCAGGTAATGGAAAGGCTAAGGGTGATGGCGGTTCAGGGTCGTAGTTCCCATCTTTGGTGCGGAGTTGTGGAGACAGCTTGGGGGAGATTACCCCTAGTCATGTGGAGTCCTTGAGGTTGTCTTGATGCTATAATTATTTTTATTCGGACCACATGTATTATCTTTAAACCAATGTACTCAGTTCTGGTTTTTACTTAAGTCTTGTTTGGCTCAAAAATTTCAGATTTATATTATGGATTGTTTTTAATGTTTTATGCTTTCATACTCGGGAAAATCCTTCCCAAACCTAAATTAATTATACCCGGGCACTTGTGCCAGCCCGTGGGGATAGGGAATGCCCTTCGGGTCATGTCACGGGCTGGGTTTTGTGTCGGTTTTGGCGGCGACCAGATTCGGTTCGTGACATTAACATTGAGATATGTATATTATTGATAACAAAACTAACACTAATAAAGATCACTATATATGTTCTCATTGAAGCTGTGTAAGACGATATATTTATGCATGTTCATAACATTAAACTGATTTTTAGAAGTAACTCTTGATTTAATGTCGAATATATTTAAATTAATAAATTATTATTAATATTTTATGATATTATATATATCATACATTTGTAATAAAATAATATTTTTTTATCAACTACATGGAAAATATATATGTATAAATGTTTTAAAACATATATTATTACAATTTAAACAATATTATTAATTGTATAAATTTTTAAAATTATATTGCAATATATTCACAACTGCTAATATATAGAGATATTATTTTTATTAATTAGTTTCATAGATTTATATATTGCAATTTTTAATTGATAAATAAATGTTCCCTAAATATAAAATATTTTAATTAGAAAAAATATCTTATTATTTATATAAATGAATAAATTATTTTAAAATATTTCACTATATATATATATATATTTCTATAAATATTTTAAAAATCATTTAAAAACATTAGAAAATTAAAAATAATAAATATTAAAAAAATGAATAAAAGTTAAATATGTATATACTATTTTTTAAATAAAACACATTATTAAATAATAATTATAATTATTTGTGACTAATATTATTGATGTAATATTATTAATTATACAAATATGTAATAATTATTTATAATATAATCATTAATAATGAAAAATATATATAATAATTAAATAATTTAAATATAAAATATTTATAAAAAATTAAAAATTAATATAATTTTCTATAATATTTATTATATATAAATCATTATAATAGTAATGTTAATTATATAGTTTTAATAATATTATTGAAATATTAATTATATAATTTAAGTAATTATTTATAATATAAAAATGTATACATTTATTAAACAAATTAATAACTATTATTCAATTTCAGATGATTGTTTTCAAAATATTATTATCCAATATTAAATTTACTTTCAAATATATTTAAAGAGTAAAATATATTATTATTATTAGAAGAAAATATATATACCTTACTTATGTAAAAACTATATTATTTTTTTAATCAATAAGACGAAAAATATAAATGTATAAATGTTTTTAAAAAAATATATGAACTAAAAAATATTAAGAAAACAAGATAAGAATGTTAATAAATATGTGTTTGTATATTTAAAATTTCTATTATATCGATTTATTGTTATTAATAATTATATATGTATATATTGGATTAATTACTTTATATAAATAAATTATTTATTAATTACATTTAAAACATATTATTTAAAAGATAATATAAAGTTTATTATATGAATGATTAAATATTGTTTAAAACATAATAATTAAATATTCAAATATATAATTATATCTATAAATTAATACTTATATATATAATATATAATAAATATAAATTGAAATGTTATGAAATATTACTTTTTATTGGTAATTTTAATTTTAATAAGTATATGTAATATTTAAATTATAAAATTTATAAAATTATAACTTCTATATTTTATTAATTTTTTATGTATTTTTATTTCCATATTTAAATTATTTCTTTTGATTTTTTATTTTTGTAATTCTTATATAAGTATCTACATCTGTGTGAATTCATCTATGTGCCTAAAGAGGCTAATGATATTTTTGTGCGTGAAATATGTGATCCAAACACATATATGTGTTTATGAAATTATATATTTTTTATATGGTAATAATTTCTTATATTTTCTAAATAATATAATATAAATTTAATAAGGATTAATATATAAAAAGAGGACATACACATAATAATATTTTTAATTTATAAAATTATTTTCTGAATATATATAATCTTTTATATATGTAATAAATTCTTTTAAATTTTAATATTGATAGAATTCATTAAAATCATTATATACAAATATTATTCCTTAAATAAATAGATAAATATTTTATGGGTGTTATTACTAACATTGATAATCGTTAAATTTATCTAAATTTTTTTATAGGTTCACTTATTATTATTGTCTTATTTTTGTATTAATAGAATAATTTTTTATCAATGCTTGTAATACGCACTGATTAAGGATAGCACATAATATCACATTTTTTTATTTTCTCATAACCCACTAATGTTCCTCCATCTACCATAATATATATTCCATAAAAAGTCATAGGTAAAAAAATATTATGAATAAGTTTTCTTAATTGTTATTTATAATTATAATACAATAAAAAAATTCATTATCATCTCTAATCAATCAAAAAAAATATTCATAAAAAACCTTAAAATACAATATCATATTTGATAGAAAATGATTATTTAAAATACAAATTCTATATATATTATTCTATGTAATGGACTGAATCTACTAATTTTGAATTTCATGAAGATCAGAAGGGTATTTTTTAATTTGGTAAGTAAGGGAAAAATAGAAATTTTAAACATATTGCAACCCTAAAAATATTGTTATGATAATATATATTGTAATATAATGTATACATTCATGTGAAGAATTATCTTGAATTAGAATTTTTTATATTTAGTTCTTTAATAAATTATTTAATTATTTAACATATCTAACATCACACATTACTTTTGTTTTTATGTAAAATAGTTTTGTGATGGAAACTAAATCACTTTTTAAGAATCCTTTAATTAATTAATTATCATGATATTGTATTCTATTTAGTAGAGATATTATATTATGCTTTTTTCGGAGACATAACTCAAGCATTCTTGTCTATAAAAAATTAATAACGTGATTAAATTATTTCAAATACTCAAGAGACATTGATGTGTATATGTATTTTTTACATATGTTTTTATAGTGAAATATTGTTATATATACACTAACATTTATTTATACATTACAATCCATAGGATTTATGTTCCCATTAAATGTTCGCATACCATGGCGTTGATGATAAATAAGCACTACCCTTTGAAAAAAACAGTCTTATTGTAAGATGATAGAAAAAATATATTTGGATGTCTATATGAATATTATTAAATGTAGTTTACTGAAAATTCGTAATGGTAATCTTTTATCCTTAATTTTTTGGATATTAATGATCTTGATTTGAACAATATATCTTTTTGATAACTAATGTATCACAACAAAAATCTTATTAATCATTAAAAAGGGAAATGTTAATAAAAATATAAGAAAAATGAAAATAAATATTATATTATTATATTTTTTAGTTTTAACCCAGAATTATAGGTATGTATAAGTTTTTATAATCAATTATTTTCATTTCAAACATCATAGATATGAGAAATGCTCATTCAAAAATTTCTACATAATCCATTGATGACTTTTTCTATTGAAAATAAATGTAGACTAATGAATCATAATTTTTTCACAAGGTGTTCCCATTATATTGATATGATTTTCAAACAATTAAAAAATATTTATATCCTCAAATTTCATTGGGAATATAAGATTAATGATTCGATAATAAATTATTAAAATTATCCTCTTGTATAGATTCACATCTCAATCTCATAACCATTCCTTCTTGAGAAATTTTTTTTGCATCTCAAGATTATTCTTGTTTATAATGAAATCAACATACATTTTATCATCAATTTCATGGTTGAAAATATTTATATATTATAATGTATTATATTCATTATATTCTAATTCTAATAAATGTGTCAGTGTAGTGGATTGAGTAAAATCGTGCTAAATATTCCACTTTGATATGTTAGATAATCTATTAGATTGTGTTGACTAAACCTTTCATTTCACCTAATATTTCCTCTATATTTTCGGACCTGAATTCATTCCATTTTTAATTAAATGAATTTTTTTTGTATATATAATACAATAAAAATGAAACACCTCTATATCATGATGTATTATTATAGGATTTGATGACTATGATATTAATGTTACAACAATTACATTGACAAACTGGACATCAATATCATCAATGGGAAACATTATCTCATCATTAAACTCATATAAAAGATCATTCATTACTCCAATGTGAAATTTTTTATTTTTTGTATGTTATATAATATTTCCATTACAATTATACATTTTACCTCTCACAATATGATTTTTACTGTGTTTTGATGGATATAAATCACAATCAATTTATCTGTTTATAATTTAATTACAAAAAAAATTTCATTATTTATTTGGATAGAATTAAACCAAAATTTGTGAAAACATTGATATCCATGGGCAAGGTAGGCGTCTGAATGGAATGTATTACTTCAAAAATAGGGGTGTTTGATGTATATTTATTGAATTTGGTTGTTTAGATTATTTTCATTTATTCACTTGTAGAACAATTCATATAACATATACCTGTATGATGAATTTTTATATTAGATTATCAATTTCAGATTATATAATTTTCAATTTATCATTTGTATCCACCTATTTCGTTGCATTCTCCAAATTTTTTATTAAGACATGTCATGACCCATCCTTGGGGCCCGTGCCGTGACTACCCCAAGCCCACCTTCCATAGGCCAGGGGATGGCGACTAGCACCAAATGCATAAAAACCTAAGGTGGGAAGGCATTTCCTTAATGAAAGTAAACAAACACAATAGAGTACACAATAAAAAGAAAACACTATGTGAATACTGTATACCAAAAGTAACTGCTGAAAGGAAAGGGGTTGGAAATACAAGCCCAAAAGTTAGTACAGTACAACAGAAAAGCTAGTACACCTGTAGTAAAGTAAAACAACAACTACTGAGTCGTCTTTTGGGAATCCCACATGAAGGGTGGGTATATATGGCCTCCTCAGCACCTCAGGTCCATCCGTCCGCTCCGTGTATGTCTCGCCAAGTGGTCCACCTCCGGGTACCGTCCAGCTCTACAAGTCTCTACCTCGATCAATGTTATCAGTCGGCTGCATCCAACACAACGTAGTGAGGGCATAGCCCGTGTAAGGGGGAATATTTGATACTCAATAGGGACTCCGAGACCACTAAGGTCTCCAAAAATCCAAGAAGGATAAACCACAGAAGAAAGACATGATCACAAAGTATCAACAAACTCTACTTAGGTATATGCCCATACATATAACTAAGTTATCATCACAGTTCAGCTTCAACTCTCAATGCCAAACACAACCCAGTCCACACAAGAAAGTAAATCAATCACATCGATGATAATGATTAAAATTCAAGACTCATCTCACACCAGGTATACACAAATTAAAGGGAGTAAGAGATGATTAGTTGTATCCCCAAAATCATATTCTCTATCGAATGGAAGATACCCATAGAAACCTAAAACATCATTATGTCATTGCGGTCGAACCCACGGAGGATTCGGTCTAGTATCGTTGTCGTCGAACCCACAGAGGATTCATTCTAGTCTTGTTGGTGTCAAACCCACGCGAGATTCATCCCATTCTCATTGTTGTCGAACCCACGAAGGATTTAGTCCAGTCTCGTTGTTGTTGAACACACAGAAGATTCAGTGCAGTCTCGCTACTGTCGAACACATAGAGGATTCATTCCAGTCTCATTGCTTTCGAACCCACAGAGGATTCTAGTCCAATCTCATTCCTGTCGAACCGATGGAGGATTCAGTCCAGTCTTATTGTTGTCGAACCCACTAAGGATTCCAGTCCAGTCTCATTGATGTCGAAACCACGGAGGATTCCAGTTCAGTCTTGTTCATGTCAAACCCAGGGAGGATTTAGTCCAGTCTCGTTGCTGTCGAACCCACGGAGGATTCTAATCCAGTATCGTTGCTGTCCAACCCACAGAGGATTTAGTTCAGTCTCGTGCTGTCGAACACATGGAAGATTCCAGTACAGTAGACGTCGCAGTCGCAACAAACACAAGGGTTCCCGCACACTGCACTCTTGAATCCGGGAGGGTGTACTCCTCGAGAAAAGGGTTTTATATATCAACTATCAAAATTTCCTGAGTTGATGTATCTTGAAGTTCCCTCTCATCATAAGGAATACAACGCGACAGATGGCGCGTCAATCAGATGCCCGATCTGAGAGTAATTAGCTTTTCCATATCAAGGGCCCGGTTGGATTTCATGTACAATCCAACCCATCCATACTCCAATCTCATCCAAATTCCATGTGGAGTATGCCAAAATGAATGTCTCATCAAAAGTTAACCAACATAGTTGACGACACGTAAATCGAATGTCCGGTCCTTAAGTTAAAAGTGTTTTCGCTCCGAGGGCCCGGTTGGTTTCGAGTCCAAACCAACCCGCCCATACCCAAAATTCGCCAAAAATTTGACTGTAATATAAGAAACGACCGACTCGATCCAAAGAATCATATGCAACTGACGGTGCGTTGATCGAAGGTTCGTATCTCGTGTTATGGGTGAAATACAAAAATGGGTCTGAAGAGGGGGGTTTGGGTCCGGTCTGATCCGACCCAGTAGGGCACGGCCCGGCCCGCTTCTGCTGGCGCAGCCCGGTACGGCTTGCGTGACCCGGCCTGGCTGGCACGACCCTGCCCGGCTGGCGTGGTCGGGCTCAGCTGGGCAGCTGGCCGAGGGAAACGGGGGGCACAGCCCCTAGTTTTTTCGAAACGGGGGCGCCGAGCGGCGCCGCCCCTCCTACCCGGCCAGCTGAAGCCTGCCGCTCTCCTCCGGCATGAACAACCCATGTGGGCAGGCTTCTGTTTCCCCAGCGCGGTGCCAGGAGGGCGCCGGACGGTCTACACAGCCCGCCCGACCACTTTTCGGCCAGTTCGTCCCCCGAATCGCCCCGCGGAGCGCGGTGCCACATGGCACCGTTGTCCTCATGTCTGGCTAGCTATGGCCGGTCAGTTCTTCTTCGACCAAGAGGCCCGGTTGCGGGATGTGGTTTTCACCTCTCCGCATGGCATATAGTGCCACGGTCCTCTAACGGGCCGGTGCATGGCCATCATTGCCTCCACCGCCTCTTCATTCTCCACCTACAACACCAATATAAACAAGGATTAACGGCGGGTCATCTAGCCATGTTCGTTCGGCCCACACCCTCTGCGTTAGGCAGTATCAAATGAACATAAACGATCACTTGCATTTAACAAGAACGAATGTATAATTTATTCAGATTAAATTATCCAAACCCCTACCTCGTAATTGACGTCGCACGTTGACGAGCCACGAAAGATGAGCATCGTGATAGTCGGGCGTCACGGAAGATGGCGTCGTGGAGATAGGTTTTGTCCCGTCAACATGGGAGGAAGAGTCATTGTCATGACGCGGAAAGAGAATCTGATGATGACGTAGATTCTTTGACGTCGGGGTACGTCCGAGGAGAAGGCATTGTTGAAGAAGTCCTTCGCGTTCTTCATCGGGGATGTTCTTTGTTGAAGAACGGTGTTATTTTTCATGATAGGAACACCTTTCTTTTAATTATCCAGAGGTTTCCCCACCAAAATATTTGCCAAGCCATTTTTATAATAAGGCATCCCCAATTTTAATATAATTTATATTAAATTCAAATTGATTCAAAAATATGTTCCAATTAATTAATCAAGATATTAATTAGATGGGTTAGTACAATTAAGAGAGAAGGGAGGTGAAAAGGTTAAAATCCAAAGAGAGGAGGTGGATAGTTTTAAGAGTTAATATGGGGGGTTTCATGGGAGTTTAAGAGGGAGTTGAGCGGTTAGGATCTCATGTGGGCCCCACCACAAATTATCCTCACATGGGAGGTTATGTGGATGTGAGCCCCACTACTAACTTCCCCTTGTAGGAAATAACCACCTCTTAAAATAAAATTGAGTATCACCACAATTTTATATAATTTATGATAAATCCCCAAATTATAACTTTCAACCCACATAAAACAAAACTGCGGTAAAGGTGTCCTTAAGGGAAAATTGGTACTGTGAGTCTATCGGTGTCCTCAGATTTCAATTATGAGCACCGGTTCAAAAGATAGAAAAACCGACACGTACGTTTACTAAACGTACCCGAAAAAAACTTCATAAATTGATTCTAGGCACACCGGACCTCGGAATCAGGCGCCGTCAGAAACTAAGGACTCATAAAATTACAAAGAATTAACAAAAAAAATTCCTTGAATTTTCCGGGTCTTTACATTACCCCCACCTCAGGGATTTATGTCCTCGTAATGCTACAACATACTCTAGGGAATCAAAAGAGGGTACTTAGCATGCATCTGAGCATCCCACTCCCATGTGCTCTCCTGGAGGTTCTCGTGGTACCATCGTACGTGCACCAGAGGAATCGACCGTCCATGTAGAACCTGCTCCTGTTGATCCTCGATCTCCACCGGGACCTCCATGAATGTTGCCCCATCATCGATGTCCAGCTCCATGTGGTTGATGATGTGAGATGGATCGTGCATGTATCTCCTAGGTTTAGATACGTGGAAGACATCATGCACCGAGTGCATCTGAGGGGGAAGGGCTAGGCAATAAGCCACATCGCCTACTCTGTTATGGACCTGGAAAGGTATGATGAAACGTGGAGAAAACTTGTCGCCCCAGAAAAATCTCTGTAGACCTTTTCGAGGTGAGACCCATAGGAAGATGTGGTTTCCATCCTCGAAATCCAGTGGTCTCTGTCTCCTATCAGCATAGGACTTCTGTCTGCTCTGTGCAGTCTTCATCTGCTCCTGGATGATTTGCACCATCTCTGTCATTTCCTGAACCATCACTGGTCCTACAAGTGCTGACACCCCTGGGTCAGTTCATCACAAAGGTGATCTACAAGGTCGGTCATATAGTGCCTCGTAAAAGTTCATCCCAATTATGGAGTGGTAGCTGTTGTTGTACGAAAACTCCACCAAGGGTAGATTATCCTCCTAGTTGTGACCAGAGTCGAGGAAACATGCATAGATCATGTCCTTGGGAGTCTGGATGGTCCTCTCAGTCTGGCCATCCTTCTGAGGATGAAAGGTGGTTCTCAGACATAGCTGCACCCCGAATGCCTCCTACAGCCCCTTCCAAAGTTGGGATGTAATGCGTGTGTCCTGATCGAAGATGATCGTCGATGGTACACCATGAATTCGTACTATCATTGTATGTAGAGGCGTCCCAAGCTCTCTACTGAACCCTACTCTCCGATTGGATGGAAGTGGGCCAAATTGGTGAGTCGGTCGACGACCACCCAGAAAGAGTCATGTCCTCTGGATGTACGTGGATTCCCCATCATGAAATCCATGCATATCCCATCGCACTTCCACTCAGGGACCTCTGTGTGCTGTACCAAGCCTACTGGTACCTTGTGCTCCACCTTCACCTGTTGAAAAGTGAGGCATCGTGAGATGAAATCTGCAACAACGTTCCCCTTCCCAGGAGTATAGACTATCTCAAAGTCATAATTGCGGAAGAACTCAAGCCAACGTCACCGTCTTAGGTCCAGGTCCTTCTACGAGAAGACACACCCGAATCTTTTGATATTATAGTAAACCGTAAACTTTTTTCTCAACAAACTATGGGTGTGACTAGGCATTTGTAAAGAACCCAACTACACCCTTTTTTTCGTACGTCCTACAAGAGCTGCTAATATTTATACTTTGCTGAAAACAGAAATCCGGTCTCATCCCCTGGATGAACCGTGTTCTTTTCCTAATAGATTCAATCCAGACCTGAACGGTACTATTTCATGCTATTGAAGACGTTGTAAGGCCTCGACGCTACTACCAAGAGATCCAACTACTACTCTCTACTCCAAGGGTCGAGTCACATAGTCAGCAGCAGTGTGTGGTCACTGGGTCTCCTCTAGTAGGAATCTAGAATGTGATAGTCAAGTTAATTGTTTGAACCGAAAACTCTCAGTAATCAACCATAAAAAAGGTAGGAAAGAAAACATCACATGTACAAGTGACTTTTGTTATAGTAGCTCAATGTACAAAGACACAAAGAAACCACAAAAAACGACATCCACAAATTTAGAAGCATCATGAAAAAAAGTCAATATGCATGAAAATAGTCCCACTTCTGTCCACCTACTCCCGGAGCACTATGGTAATAGGCCTCATATCTCTGAAGATTATCTCTCCCATGTCCACCAGTTCCCTGCGGTAGGGGTGGACCTCCTGGTGGTGGTGGTGGTAGGGCCTCGAAACGTCGTCCACCACCTATTGCTTGGCCAGATCCTCTGCCACGTCCTCCTACTCCTAAAGGACCTCTACGATCAAACCTCTTCCTCTACCTTGGAGGTCCCTCTACTGCCTAATGCTCATCTGCAGGGTGGATCGGGCAATCTCGAGCCATGTGACCCTACCCACCGCATGCATAGCACTGCATGCTCCTCATATGGCTGGCTCTAACTCGTTTTCCCCACACAACCATACCTATATCCTGGGGTCGCCCACCTATTTTGCTAGTCTTCATGGACCTATGTGTGATCTGTCTACTGCTAGCTGCAGAAGATTCCGCTGCGGTAGGAAATCCCTATGGAATGTGCAGTAGCTCCTAAGCCCACACAGAGTGTAATGTCGCTCGTACAAACTCCGCCCTGAAAAGACCCTTGAAGTCTCCCTAGGTGTGAGTCGCTCGATCGTAAAACTAGAGCATATAGATCCACCACCTATCAGCTGATCCCTGAAAGAGAATAACAGCTAGGTACACCATCAAGTTAGCAGGTGTCCCAACTATGTGGAAACATCGTGCTCTAACCTCCAGCCAGCAGCCGGCTGTCTGAAAATCGGTCTGGCCTCGAAACCTCGGAAGCCTCTGTCACAGGAACCCGTGAAATGAACTCAATCAGCCCGCACCCACTGCTGTTGGGGATGGTGGAAATTGTATCCCATCATTTTGTGGTACCGAAGGTTCCTCCACTGTGATGGGGCCCTGCACCGTGGCCTCGTTTCTTGGTGGGCTACCGTCACTCTCTCAACTCAGAACCCGCGTTGGTTGACTAGATAAATACATCCTGAAAAGAAACTGGTGTACCACGATCAAAATGTATACCTGTTGAGCTGACACAAAGTAATCAAAAAGAAAACATTTCAACAGAAACACACACGCAATTTGTGTTTTCATGAACTGAGTCAGAAATCAGAGGTTAGGGTCCTGATGTATGGATACGTCAGCCTCCGCACCAACACTAGACTCCCTGGTCTGAAAACCACACTCAATACTCTTAACATTATTTCTTCACAGAAAATAAATATCAAAGTCATATGTTTTTTTTAGAACAGACTCCTCTGATACCAATTTGTCACGACCTGTCCTCAGGGCCCGTGGCATGACTACCCTAGGCCCACCTTCAATAGGCCAGGGGCATGAAACTAGCACCAAAGGCGTAAATCCATAAGATGGGAAGGAATTTCCTTTATGAAAGTAAACAAAAAAACATAGTACGCAATAGGAAGTAAACACTAAGTGAATATTTTATAAAAAAAGTATGTACTGAAAGGAAAGGGGCCGGAAATACAAGCTCAACAGTAAGTACAATACAACTGAAAAGCTAGTACGACTACAGTAAAGTAAAACAGCAACTACATAGTCATCCTCTGGGAATCCCACCTGAAGGGTGGGTATAGATGGCCTCCTCAGCACCTCGGGACCATCCGTACGCTCCATGTATGTCTCACCAAGTTGTCCACCTCCTGGTACCGTCCAGCTCTATAAGTCTCTACCTCTATCAATGTTGTCTATCATCTGCATCCAACAAAACATATTGCGGTCATAACCCGTGCATGGGTGAGTATACGATACTCAGTAGGGATCCTGAGACCCTGAAGGCCTCTAAGAATCCACGAAGGATATCCCGTAGAAGAAAGACATGGTCATGAAGTATAAACAAACTATACTTAGTAATATGCCCAAACATATACCTAAGTTATCATCACAGTTCGGCTCCACCTAATGATCCCAAGTACAACCCAGTCCACACAATAATTTATGTCAATCACATCGATGATAATTATTTAAATTCAAGACTCAGATCACACTTGGTATACACAACTTAAAGAGAGTAAGAGATGATTAGTTGTAGCCATTGAATCATCTTTCATCGTCGAACGGTAGATACCCGCATAAACCTAAAACCGTAGTATGTCGTTGTTGTCGAACCCACAAAGGATTCTGTCTAGTCTCATTGGTGTCGATCCCACAGAGGATTTAGTCCAGTCTTATTGCTGTCGAACCCATGAAGGATTTAGTCCAGTCTCGTTGTTGTCGAACCCATGGAGGATTCAGTCCTGTCTCGTTGCTATCGAACCCATGAAGGATTCAGTCCAGTCTCGTTGCTGTTGAACCCACGGAGGATTCAGTCCAGTATCATTGATTTCAAACCCACAGTGGATTCAAGTCCAATATCATTGATGTCGAACCCCCGGTGGATTTAGTCCAGTCTCGTTGCTATCAAACCCACAAAGGATTCCAGTCCAGTCTCGTTGCTGTCGAACCCACAGAGGATTCCAGTCTAGTCTTGTTGGTGTTGAACCCACAGAGCATTCAGTCCAGCCTCATTATAGTCGAACCCACGGAGGATTCTAGTCCAGTCTCATTGCAATTGAACCCATAGAGGATTCAGTCTAGTCTCGTGCTATCGAACCCATGGAAGATTCTGGTACAATAGACATCGTAGTCGCAGCCAGCTCTAGGGTTCATACACACTGCACGCTAGAATCTTGTAGGGTCCACTGCTCGAGCTAAGGGGATGATACATCAACTATCACAAAGTCCTGAGTTTATGTATCGCGAAATTCCATCTCATCATAAGGAACCCAATGCGACTGACGACGCGTCAATCGGACGCCCAGTCAGAGAGTAATTTTCTTCTCCGTTCCAGGGGCCCGATTGGATTTTGGGTACAATCCAACCCGAACATACTTCAATATCATCCGAATTTTGTGTGGAGTATTCTAAAATGACCATCTCGTCAAATTTAAACCAAGGTAGTTGATGGATCGTCAATCAGACGCCCGATACATAAGTTATAAGCATTTCCACTCCGAGGGCCTTGTTGGTTTCGAGTCAGAACCAACCCTTCCACACAAAAAAATCACGAAAACCTTGATTTTAATATACCAAAATGACCGTCTCGATCATTGGAATCTTAAGAAACTGACAGTGCGTGGATCCGAGGTCTGTAGCTCATGTTATGGGTGAAATACTAATATGGGTCTGAAGAGGGGGGTTTGGGTCCGGTTCGATCCGGCCAAACCCACCATGGGTCGGCCCGACCCTGATCTGGGTCCAGTCTAGTAAGGCGCGGCCCAGCCAGGTGGCTGCGGCCCAGCACGGCAGGGCGCGGCCCGACCCGGCTGACGTGACCCAGAGTTTTTCCGAAACTGCGGCGTCGAGCGGCACAACCCCTCCTACCCGGCCGGTCTCCTTCGGCACGTGTGGCCCGCTTAGGCGGGCCGCTTTTCCCCCTTCACGGCACTAGGAGGGCACATTAGGGTCTTCCCAGCTTGGTAGGCCGCCTACTGGCCGGTTCGTCTGCCGAAGCGGCCCGCGGAGCGCGGCGCCACATGGCACCGCGATCCTCCTGTCCGGCTGGCTACAGCCAGCCGGTTCTTCTTTAGCCTAGAGGCCCAGTTGTGGCCCACAGTCTTCCCCTTTCTACGTAGAATCTGGTGCCTTGGTTATCTATGTGGCTGGTGCATGGCCGCCATTGCCGCCACCGCCTCGGTCGTCGCTGCCTCTTGCATCTCCTCCTCTAACATGAATATATACAAGGATTAAAGGTGGATCTTTGGGTTGTGTCCATTCAGCCCACGCCCTACACTTTAGGTGATTTCAAATGGCCATAGACGATCACATGCATTCAACAAAAATGAAGGTATAATTTATTTTGATTAAATTATACAAACCCCAACCTCATAATTGACGACACACGTCAACAATCTGCGGAAGTCGAGCACTGCGGTAGAAAGGTGTCGTGGAAGAGGGTGTCGCCGAGAAAGGTGTAATCCCATCAACATTGGAGGAATATTCGTTGTCTTGACGCGGAAAAATAATCCAAAGACAATGTAGTTACCATGATGTCGGGGTGCGTCCGAGGAAGATGCGTAGTTGGAAGAAGTCATTCACATTCTTTGTCGGGGATGTTCTTCATTGACGAATGATGTTCTTCGTCGAGAGAGGAACACCATTCTTCTAATTCTCCATAGGTTTCCCCAAAAAAATATTTTCCAAGCCAATATTATAATAAGGCTTCCCCAATTGTAATACAATTTCCATGCGATTCAAATTGATTCAAAAAGTGGATGCAATTAATTAATCAATATATTAATTTGATGGGATGGCATAATTAAGAGAGAAGGGAAGGGAAAAGGTTAAAATTCAAAGAGAGGAGGTGGAGAGTTTTAAGAGTTAATATGGGGGGTTTCATGGGAGTTTAAGAGGGAGTTATGGTGTTAGGCTCTCTTGATGGCCCCACCACACATTATCCTCACATGGGAGGTTATGTGGATGTGTCCCCCACCCCTATCATCCCCTTGTTGGAAATAACCACCTCTTAAAATAAAATTGTGTATCGCCACAATTTTATTTAATTTAAGTTAAATCCCCAAATTATAACTTTGAACCCACATAAAACACAACTATGGTAAAGGTCCCTAGAAGCATAAATCGGTGCTGCGAGTCCATTAGATTCTTTAGATTTCAATTCTGAGCACCAGTTCAAAAGATAGAAAAACTCACACGTACGTTTACTGAACGTACTAGAACAAAACAACAGAAATTGATACCATGTACACTAATCCTCAGAATCAGGCGCAATCAAAAATTGCGGACTCATAAAATTATAATGAATTAAGAAAAACAATTTCCTTGAAATGTTAGGGTCCTTACAAGACACTCAAAATCCCTCACCTCATTCCTAGCCATAAAATTTCATGAGAATATAAACTAGTTAAATTCATCATTCATTAGATAAACTAGATGAATATTTTTATATATTTATAAGATAACAATAATGGAAAATAATTTTTTATTTTTATGTAATTCTATTTTGAATAATTAATTTTGTTATGTTAATTTTGTTTTTGATTCTGATTAATTTTATTTTTTCACATGTTTACCTTTTTTTAATAATATGATAACAGTTGAATAAAAATGATGTGGTATAGAAGTCACATTATAATTCTATTATTCAATCGATAAACAAAAAAATATATCATAATTAGTATGTTGTTTCATTTAATATAATATTTTTACTATTAATTCGAAATACATACATTTTTTAAAATTGAAGTATATCTAACTAAGTCATTATAGATGTGGTATGATGGTTTCAATGCACATTGTTTATTTTATACACTACATTTTTATTTAAGAAAAAAAATTCTAAATCAATGTTTTTGGTTAAGTAATGTAAAATAAAATAATACCAAAAGTAGTGTACAAAAAATTCTATCTCTTATTAGAACCTAATAAAATTTTCTTTTGTTTCATATTTTATAAAACATGTGTATATAGTTGGATGGGATTATTAATTTTCAATCAATATTCTAATGATTTTTATTTACATGAATTATTTGAAATTCTCATTTTTATTATCTAATCAACCTATGTTAAAATTTAATCTGATAATATTCTAATATTATTGTACTTTTAAAACGATAAAAAGGAGAAAATCAATGTTTCATTATTTTTTTAAAAAAATTTAACAATATATACATTAATAATACCCAAATTCCATCCAAAATTACTTCCATAAATACATTAATATCATTATACCACATACAAATATTCATTATTAGTATATTTCAAGTATTAAACAAAATTTTAATAATATTAGTAGATGTTTTGGGTTTATTACATGGACAACACATTTCATATGTCCTCCTTTTTTTCCAATACATTTCACCTTAAAATATTTTTCAAACACTATATTGACACAAACCCTTTAGATATAATATTACATGATTTTAAGAATAATTACACATTGGTGTACAAGAAAAGGATTGTTAAGTCTAGTGTCTTGGAAGAATTGGAACATAAAACATAAATCATGGAGATAAAAAACATTTCTTTAATTAATCTCCATAAATAGATATAAACTTACAATGAGACCTTACATTGGCATAGGGTTCCCTAGGGAACAAAAAAACGGAGTTAGGAGGCTTGACATAATGATATCCATAGCATGGAAAATAATAAATCATTTAATACAAGCATGAGATCAAATAAACATGGAATCATATATATGTGGTAGTATCATAAAACATTTCTTTGGTATGGTTCAAGTAAAACCACCAATCCTGTTTCATATTTTAGTATACGTCAAGCCTAACTTCCATTCCCGTTTCCCATTTTAGTATGGGTCAAGGCTCACTAACAATACCATTTCACCTCACATCTCAGAAAACATAACATTTCCCAATGAATTGGAGGGATATCTAGGCACACCCATATCAAAACATTCATTACTATTTTACCATATAAATAAGAAAACATAATCAACCATTCAAAAACCTAAGTGTACCCATGGAAATCATTTGGTACCCCCAATAATGACATAAAGCATCACCAATGGGTTTTCATGAAAGTGTCTATGGAATAATAAGATTAGAAAGTAAATGGACGTTCATGAGGTAAAATACGAATGCAACAGGATATGTGTTTTCAAAAAAATGTTACAACATATGGTAATTGTATTTGAGATATATTATCATTAAAAAAATTGTGCGACTTCAAGGAAAATACTAATAAAATTTTAAAATTGAAAATAAGAGAATATTTAAAAAACTAGAATAGTACCAAAAAGAATTTAATAATAAGAAATATGATTTTATATAGAAATTTTTTCATTAAAAATAGGATATTGTTCATTTGAATTTGGGTAAAATGTTTGGAAGTTCACTTAAAACAGGTTTTCTAATCGGATAGTTCTAAGGAGGATATCTATTAAATAATTTTATATACTCGAAAGAGACTCATGAATGGTTCTTCATAAATGAAAATTTGCTAACTAAAATTCATTTATAATATGTAAATCTACAGATAATATAACTATATTTTGATATAAAGAATGACAATGCAACCCGAATGAACAATGAAGGTTCAGGTAGAATTCATTAAGAAATATTGGCATGTTGTTTGCTGTACCTTAGAGGGCTTGATGAGTGAGAAAAGGGTTTTTTAATCACTTATAAATCATGAGGGATGTTTGGGGGATGGTCATAAACATACCCCGTCATTTTTTATTACACATAAAAAAGAATATCATAGAGGAGAATCTTGATTAAGAGGGAAATGGAAATGATTCCTTAACTAAAATATGGTTGTGTTCTCCACTTGTTATTAATGACCTAAAAAAAATAGATGTATTAATTAATAAATATTACACATCTATTATTTGTAAAATATTTAGTGTATCATTTTTTATTTCATTCAAGACATTTTTGATTGCTTGTAAGATTCAATTTCATTGTTTAGGTCTGGTTCCTTACATTGTTTTTAATGATTAGTTCACTTATATTCACATTCGAGTAAACATGTAACATGATAATTGTGGTCTAGAATCAAAGTTTTATTTTAATAGTTTACATAAAGGATATTAATTCGTTATATAAATTCATTCGTTGATTAGTAGTGAAGATGAGTTATTATATAAAACCTTAGTGATAACCGTTTCGGTTAATTGTGGTGTTTGATTACAATGATCATGTTATTCTATATAACAAAATACCATTTGTAAAAAAAATATTATAGAAAATTAAAAAGGATGTATTACATATATTAAAATCTGGTTTAACAATAATAGAAATGGTTTCATGAGCATAATTAATGATGACAAAAGAAATTTAGAAAATGTTTTCATTTAATGGGTTATATTTACACATCTCAAATGATGTTTTCATTTATATAAAACACAAGATTAGGAAATGAGATATGACATTGAAATATTTCATTAGCACAAAAAAATTTAGTACATCTATATTGATGGAGTTATCATACTATATAGGTGAAGGGAGGCGAGGAAAGAAAGAGGAAATGTAAAGTACTTAAAAGAAAGAAATGAATTTTACAGATTAATTTACCTCTTGAGTTTATCTCATTTGAGAACCTCTTAAAGGGAGTGGTTTTCGTATTTTTATGAGGATAGGGTCTGTTGGATGTGGTGTAGGATTTTGAAAATATATTTGGAAAGAATACTAGGAAGGCACAAGGCTTGTGAGTAGTGAAGAGAAGAGGGAGTGCGGGGGTGTTATATTGGATGAAAGGGTGGTTTTATAATATTTTAATAATTAATTTATGATTTCATTATAATAAAATAAATATTAAGTATTTTATAACCAAGAATAGTAATAAATGAATGTGATTTTGAAAAAAATGGGCTTACATCAGCAGATCATCATTAATTACTCAATAATACCATTATTTAGAATTTAGTGTATATTGTCGTATTTTACTACTAATATAAAATTGAGGTATTTTAGAAAACTCCCAAAAACTCACCCTAACCATTTTTGGATGTGTAGAATCAAACAAAATGACCATTTTTCAAAAATAATTTTCAAAATATGATTAATTTAATATTTAATTAAAATTATAATTTATTAATAAAATAACACTTTTAAAACATTCATTTAATTATTCTAAAATATTAGTTAATCATACATGCAATTGAATAAAATTCTTATAAAATCTTGTGTAAGGTTACTATTCATTATGGTATATCACTATTCATACTGGTATGTAACAATTCATAAGGGTATGTAACTATTTTTTTCTAATAAATTAGTTTTTCTTATTGGACTCCAAATAACTTACTGATTGCAACTTTGTATGCTAGATTTTCAAAATTCAAATAACAGAAGTAAAAAACGTCTGTTTAAGGGAACATAGAACATAGTAGTTCATTACATTGTGATTTCATGAAATTGTGACATATGAATGGAATTACCATTGAAAAAAAAGGTCAATACATTCCTCCCCCATTATAAAATTTCACCCTTGAAAATTCTTTTTACATTCTAAGACATAAGAATGTGTGGGTACTTTTCCTTCATTACCTCCTACAACTCCCATGATTCCTATTCTTACTTATGGTTCTTCCATAGTTCCTTGACCAGGTGAGTCGTCTTGTTATCTAGAACTTTATCACTGTGATCCAAGATCATCACTGGTTGCTCTTCATCAAAAATATCATCTTCCAATTGTTCCACCTCTAAGGATATTACATGTGAAGGGTATGGAATATAATTCTTTTAGAGGGATACATGAAGGACATCATGTACTATCGACTTGGTAGGGGGATGTTCTAGTCTATAGTCTATAGCTCTGAATCGATCAAGGATCTTGAAGGGGCCGATATACCTGGGACATAGCTTTCATTTCATCTCAATCCTCAAGACCTTATTCCATGGAGATATGCATAGAAATACTAGGTCTCCAACTTTGAACTCAAGTTCTCATCAATTTTTATCTACAAAACTCTTCTGTCGACTTTGTTCTTCCTTGATATGGTGTTTAGTGGTTTTCAACTTCTCAACAATTTCTCCGACTATTTCATTCCCCAATATCTTACCCTCACCGAAGCCATCCCAAAATGTCATTTTTCTACACCTTTTCACATAAAGGGATTCATATAGATCCATTCAAATGCAGAAGTGGAACTATTTTTTGTAAGAGAATTCAAACAGTGGAAGATGTTGGTCCCATCATCTATTGAATTCCAAATAATTTACTCTCAACATGTCTTCTAGTGTCTGAATAGTCTTCTTAGATTGGCCACCAGTTTGAGGATGATCGGGCGTACTCAATTTTTGTTCAGTGCATAGAGCATGTTAGATACTTTTCCAGAACATTGAGGTGAATCTAGGATCACGATCATATTAAATAGATAGTGGTACTTCGTGATCAATTACCACCTATTTGACGTAAATCTATTCAAATTGATCCAATGATAAGACATCATTAAACACGATAATGTGGTTTATCTTTTTAAAATGATCCAAAATGACCCATATAGCATTGTTTCCTTGGGATGTCCTTGGATGTCTAGTGAAAAAGTCCCTGGAAATGTTCTCCCACTTCCATGTCGGTACGGGTTGTGGTTGTGTCATCACCTTAGAGTATTTCCTCTTAGACTTCACTTTCATACATACCAGACACATTGATATATATTCAACAATCTCTTTTTTTGTATTGTTTGTCAAAAGATTCCGTGGAGATATTGATACATCTTTGTGCTCCCAGTGTGGATATGGAAGGTCGAGCTATTTGCATTATTAAAAATTTCCTTTTTTATCTATAGATTTGATGGTACACATATTAGTGTCCAAAATCTTACAAATCCTTCCTCATCAATTTTTAAATTAGAGGATTTCCCATTTCTGATATCTTCCACCCTTTTATGAGATTCCACATCTTTTTTTTGCTCATACATTATTTTCTCCATTAGAGATGGTTAAGAAATCAGTTGTGAAAGGATTGATGATGTTCCTCCATTATTTATTCACATGACCATCCTCATCAAATCTAATAATATTGGATCCCGTTCAATTCTCATCAATGATAGAGATGCATTATCCTTTATACATAGATAATCTACAACATTGTTTTACTTTCCAAGATGGTAGTAGATTGAGTAGTCATAATACTCAATCAGCTTCATCCATCTTCGTTGGATCATATTATGCTCTTTTAGTGTGAATATATATTATAGAATCTTGTGGTTAGTATATATCTCACATTTCCCCCCATAAAGGTAATGCCGCCATATTTTCCATGCAAAGACCACAACCGCCAATTCTAGATCATGTGTGGGATAGTTTTACTCATGGAATTTCAGCTTCATGGAAGCATAGGCTATCACTTTATTATTTGTCATCATCACACAGCCCAAAAACTTTTTTAACCATAATTGTACACCCAAATGAGTCCTCCACTCATTGGGAGTGTGAGTACTAGTATAGTTACAAGACACTTTTACAACTTTGTGAAATAGTATTCACATTAACGAGTGCATACGATCTTTACTCCCTTCTGAGTCAGTATGTTCATTGGGTTTGAAAATCATGAAATGTTCTTCACAAATCATCTACAATACCCAGATAGACACCAAAAATTCGAGGTCTCATTCACAGATGTAATTATAGGCCACACTTCAATTACCTTTGCCTTTGAATGGTCTATAGATATCCATTTACTGGTGATAACATGCCCCATGAATGATACATCCTCCATCCCAAACTCACATTTAGTGTACATTGCAAAACAAATCTACCTTTTCAAAGTCTTTAACAATGTATTCAAATGAAACTCATGTTCCTTATTGTTCCTGGAGTATATCAGAATATCATCTATAAAAACTTTCACAAATTTGTCAACATAATATCAAAAGACCCTATTCATTAAATCCATTAAATTTTATGGAGAATTTGTGAGTCTGAAGGAATAAATATGAACTTATAGTGTCTATACCTTGTTTCAAAGGTTTTCTTGGGAATATCAACATTCTTATCCCTTAATTGGGGATATCCTGACCAAAGTTCCACATTAGAGAAATAATTTCCCCCGATGCTGGTTGAAAAAGTAATCTATCCGTGGTAGGCAATACTTGTTTGATATTGTGAATTTATGGACCTCGCGATAATCAATACAGAGGATCATTAATCCATCCTTATTCCTAATGAAGAGGACTGGTGAACCCCATGGTGATGCTCTCAGGCATATAAAAGCATTCATCATATTCTTCTACAACATATTCTTAACCAATTTCCACCCTATAGTGGCCATTCTATAAGCTATCATTGAGATAAGAAATGATCTATTTATATGTTCAATTGAAAACTCAACCTCACAATCAGGAGAAATACTAGGAAACTATTCATGAAATACATTAGTATAATCCCTCATGATGGGCATGTCTTCAATCATGATTCTCTCATTTTTCCCAATCATTTGATCTAGATATTCATTCTCGCAAGGAAGCCACATCCAGACATGGGATGATTATTCTAAAGGAGACTCATCTTCCTCCATACAATTGTAATAAATAAGAGGATGATTTAGGATGTGAAGAGTGATCTTCCTTTCTTGATAGTGGATGTTTCATTTGTATAAAGATAGACAATAATGGCCAAAGATAGCCTAGAACTACACTAAAGGAAGTATGAAGAGATTTTCTGGGATGTCCAGTCCATAAACATTAACTTGGGAGGATTTATAAACCATGGATGCAATAATTTCTCCATTCACTATTCTCACTTATAATTTATCTTCCAAATTTTTTTTGTGTTGTTTTAAAAGATCTACTAGACATGCGAGATATGAATGAATTTCTTGAACTAGAATCAAATAGTATGTTCACTATTCTTGAATCATAAACTATCATAACTGTCACCACATCGTTGTCTGACTCCACCTCAACAATGTGATATAATATGACCGTCCATGTTGCCTTGTAAGTCATTGATTATTTCCTCTGACATCCCACAGCATAACGAAATTACTTTCAGATCCCCTCACTCCTTGCAGTAGTAAAACTACCCTATAGGTTGAGTGTTGATTTGAACCGTCCATTCTTATTCTGTATTAGTGGGATTATTCATATCCCGCTGGTAGTTTTTATCCAGATGGCCAAACATTCAACATTTGATGAAATTCCTGGTTCTCTTCAGATAGTTCCCAGGGTGATTCTTCCTATATCATTTACTAGGGGTAATTTCATGATTCATTCATTCAT
Organism: Viscum album; assembly: GCA_963277665.1. NCBI lineage: Eukaryota > Viridiplantae > Streptophyta > Magnoliopsida > Santalales > Viscaceae > Viscum > Viscum album. Next base: position 1,076,156,804 of record OY728150.1, read on the forward strand.
AGGATTTGTTTGTTGAACCACCCATGTTGTTCTCAATTTTCTGATTCTTTTCACTAGGCCCATGAGACCACTGAGAGTCTCCAATCTCTAGTTAAACCTTGATGTCACTAAAAACAATATCATCATAACTATCGATGTCTCTAATCCCCAACGATTTTCATAAACTCGACTTTAGTACATTAAAGAAGGAATCCACCTTGCTTTTGGTGTTCTGAAAAAATCACGAGGTATACCATCCAAGCCATGTGAATTTTTCTTCATACACCCTGATGGATGTATATTTTGTCGTCTCAAGTCCAACTAATTCTATATATATCATGAGACATAAGTTTCAAGGAAAATATTTGTTTAAAAAATACTCTTTAATTCCTCTTAATCCCTTGAATCAATAGCCTCTCAGATCATTTTATTCTTGATTAGTCTCCACAAATGATCAGGTTGCCTAAAAAATAATAGACCACCAGTAAAACTTTCTCTTCATCTGAGCATTTAAAGGACATATAATATCTTTTAAATGGATTTAAACCATTGTACCATGAAGAGGGGATTAAAAGAACTTCTAAGCATGGGAGTCCCTTTCCACATGAAAGACACAAGGAAATCATACGTTTTTCATGGTTGGGGACTTCGTTCCCCTGGTTGATGTTATTATTTTTTACTCGAGCTGGTTGAGCAACTACTATCATAATGTTTGGGTTATTTGATCACATCATATTTGGAATATCATTCAGTAAATCATCTCATTTCTTATAACATTGATTTTTGTAAAGTTTTATTCTATTTCATTCCACTAATTAAGAAATAGAATGTATAATTATAGGTCTTGAATAATAATCTATTGAGCATGAAAAGGAAACATTGGACCAAAAAGGATAAACATGTCATCGATAATTATATCCCAACATGTGACTCCATTGGTTTAAATAAAGGTTATACTTGATCTATTTCAGAACATATATTCATATGGGATTTTTTCCCTTAATAATGATTTTTATTAAGCTCATTAATCTACCAAATCATATCCACTGGGAGTATCGTAAACAAGAGTGTAGCAAGGCCCCTTTTCATAGACCAGTTCCCATTCGTGTCTTGCACAAAGAAGTGTTTTTGGTTTTTAGACCTATATAAATCTCTACTAGAGCCACCTATAACTGATCGTATCCAGATAGGGATGTATTTTCTTGATAATACACATACTCCATATTCACCAAAATAAATTAATGTTTTCTTATACATCATATCATCCATAAGGTTATCACTATGGTTCTCTATTCATAATATCCAAAAACAACTAGACCATCCTATAAAACAAACTATAGTAACCCATGTTTCTTACATATAACATTACATGATTTTGAACATAACTATACATCAATGTATAATACAAGGATCGTTATGTCTAGTGTTTTGGAGGACTAGGTACATAAAATATAAAACATTGTACTAAAACATACTTCTTTATTTAATCTCCATAAAGATATATTGACTTCCATTAAGCCCATACAACTGAATACGGTACCATGGGAAACACATGAACAATGAGATGATCTAAAAATCCTGGTATGTGAAACAACATAAGAATACAACATATGAAAATGATATAGGAGGCAAGACATAAAGATATAGAAAGCATGGAACAAATGAAATCATACCATCAAAGAAAGGGATCATATACACATGGAATCATATGAATTTTGAAGAATCATAAAACATGTCTATAGTACATGTCAATGCTAAATTCCAATCTCATTCCTCATTTTTGTATGAGTCAAGGATAACCTCCAATCCCTCTTCCCATTTTATTACTAGTCAAGGATAACCACCAATCTCATTTCACATCGCATCTCATGAGACAAAACGTTACCCCAAGCATGGTCGTGCTGTCATGGAACACCCCTATCTACATTTAAATGAATATTATTTCCATAGAAATAATCATTTATAATCTTACATACATAAACATAAAGGTACCCATGGAAAGAATTGGCTACCACAATCATGACATAAAGTATAACCAATGGGTGTATCATGAAAGTGTCCATGAAATAAGGGGATTATAATATAAATGTATTTTCATAATGTATAATAGGCACGTAACATGGTAAGTGGTGTCAAACATAAGTGACTACATATACAAAATGTATTTGAGAAACGTTAGCTTAAATTATTTTTGTGCAATTTTAAGGAAAATACCATAGATATTTTAAATTATAGAAGTGGAAATTTTTTTATATAAATCTTGAATTGAACCAAGAATATTTTAATAATAAATATAAAAATTTTAGATATAAAATTCTTCCTTAAAACATAGTAAATAGTTAACTTGAAATTGGGTAAAATTTGGGGAAGTTCCCTTAAAACAGTTTCTTATCGTAATATTCTATAGAGGGAATCAATTAAATACATGTATATCACCAAAAAAGATTTAAGAATGATTCTTCATTAATGATTTTTTTTAAACTACACATAATTTATAATATTTAAATAAACAGATAAGATAAATCTATTTTGAAATAATGAATAATAATTCAACTTGAATGAACAAATAAGGTTCATGTAGAAATCATTATGGTTTATTGGCATGGTGCCAGGTTTACCTTATAGGGATTAATGAGAGAGAAAAGGTGTTTCTCATCAATTATAATTCATGAGGGAAGTATGGGGATATTTTTAAACATACCCCATCATTTCATATTATACATAAAAAATCATAGCATAGAGGATAATCTTGATTGAGATAGAAATGGAGAGGATTACTTACCTTAAATCAAGTGGTGTTCTCTACTTGTTAATAGTGACATGAATAGACAAGTTTAGTTTATTAATTAATGCATTCAGAACCTCTTCTTTATGCAAATTATTTATTATAACCTTTTAATTTTCATTCAAGACCATTTAGATTGGTTGTAAGGTTCAATTTCAATGTTCAGGTCGGGTTGCTTACATTGTTTTTAAAGATCCCTTCAATAAAATTCATGTTCGGGTAACATGTAATATGAAACTGGATGTCCAAAATTGAATTTTTATGTTATTATTAATCATCTAAGAGATTTATTGGTTCTAAAAATTCATTCAGTTATTGTATGTGATGGTGAATCATTATATACAACCCTAGTGATAAACGATTTGGTTAATCGGTGTGTTTGATTACAATGAACATGTTTTTCATTATAAAATAATACAATCTATACAAAAGGATTATATAACCTTAACTATGAAATATTACATACATAATAATCTGGTTCTACAATTACCCAAATTGTTTCTGGACAAGAATTAACTATGACAAAATAAATTGATAAACATTTGTCATTTAAGGTGTTAAATTTACACATCTCAAACGGTGTTTTATTTTCTTTCATATTAATGATTGGGAATGGAGAGATGATAATGAAATATCCCATTAGCATAAAATAATTCTGGTACATGTATGTTATGGGAGTTATCATACTATTTGGTTGAAAGGATGTGAGGAAAGAAAAACTAAAATAAATGAACATAAAAGAAATAACATAATTTGAATGAGGAATTTACCTTTGGAGTTTATATCCTTTGAGAACCTCTTAAAGGGATAGATTTTGGAATTTTTTTACAAATATGGGTTGTTGGTCGTGGGGGCATGGGGGGATATTTTGGAAGAATATTTTCAGGGCATGAGGACTGATATTAGTGATGAGAAGAGGGAGTGATGGGTGGTTTCTTTATTGGATGAGAGGAGGGTTTTCATAATATTGTAATAATTATTTTATTACTTAATCACAAGAGAAGAAATATTAAGAATTACATGTCCAATATTATTAATGAATGCATGTTATTTCTATCCAATTGGACTTACATTAGTATATCATCATCAATGACTCAATAAATCCATTATTTAGCATTTATCGTAAATTGTCGTATTTTACAATTCATAAAAAATTCAAGTATTTTATAAAAATCTCTCAAATTATCCTTATACGTTTTTGAGGTGTAGAATCCAAAAATGGATTCCATTTTTTAAAAATAAAATTTTAAATAGTATTATTTTTTTTATTAAATTAATTCATAATTTATTATTAAAAAATAAAAATTTAAAACATTTATTTACTTATTCTAAAATAAGGTAGATCATACTTTCACCTGAATATAATTTTTATACTACCATTGGTAAGGTTACTATTCATTATTGTATATCACTATTCATATGGTTATGTAACTATTCATAATGTTATGTTACTATTCACCAGAAAATAAATTTTTATATTGGACTCCAAATAACTTTGTGATAGCAACTTTGTATGTTACATTTTTGAAATTCAAATCACAGAAGTGACAAACCTATGTTTAAAGGCACACCGAACTTATTAGTTAATTATGTTGTGATTTATTTGATTATGACATATGAAAACATTTTCCATTAAAAATCATTTGGTCATTGAAAACACTAGCATGATATGAAAAAACTATATTTTTCATCCATATAGAAATTTCCCACTTTCTCGCGGTCACACTTATTCTATCATTGGGAGTTTGGTTTACTATCTAAAATATTATCAATTTTAAAATCGCCACATTTATATTCACTAATTTAGTTTCATAATCATATTTAGATTCTATTATATTCATAACTAGTTAAATTCTTAATTGATATTAGATTAATATAGTATCAAATGATGAATATCATGAAAAAAGTATATGTATTTAAAAACTAATCATTCGAATTCTACTTGTTCATTTTACTATTATTTTAAATTTTTAAGCGATTTATCCCCTATATAAATTATTTAATTCCCATTCATATAGTGTATTCTAAAATACTAAACAATTTCCATATTGGTGATACCATACAAATACTATTTAATCACAACATATGGTATATTATCAATGGAATTTTCATTTTACCATACAGTTGGTTAAGGTGACAATCGAACAACATATATGTTTTCTTATATGATAAGAGGTATAAAATACATTTAAAACCCATCTCTCCATTATAATCATTTAACCATAATGTAATCCATTGTTTAAAATAAGTTTCACTAATAATAAATCATCATTTTAATGGATTTCTTAGTAATAAACAATTTTCATCAAAACGTAGAACATGAATTATTGTATAATCCTACTCCCATATTTGTTAAATTAAATAATTATGAACTAATAAAATAAATTATATATCTATATTTTTTAAATGATGATAATAATAATAATGGATTTTATTTTATGTTAATAGGGAAAAATTTTATTACAGATTTAATAATATGTGTTTGGAAGATAAATGTGTAATCTATGATATAATTTTATGGATAATTCATTGTATGAGGATTGTATAATTGGTAATGAAGACATTAATGAATATATGTGGAAATTATTTAGGGACTATTATGAATACATCATTAATTTAAATAAACAAGTGGATGAACTAGTATTAATGATGAAAAAATTAAAATTAATGTTAAAGACAACACATTCTTAATAATTAGATTAATGTATGGTATTTGCATTAGCTATCAAATGTAATGTGAAATTTCAATTAATTTTAACTATTAAACATTATGTAAAAAATTTTAATTAAGAAATTAATACTTATTGAGGTGTTTTGAGAAGGCTTGAATATTTTTTCAGAGGATTGGATGGCTAAGATAATAGTCTCTATTTTTCATGTGGAATTTTATTATGATTTTATTAAATAATTGTGGTCCTCACTACCCAACCATCCTATTAGCACAATGTAGAGGGAAACCTAAGACAAATGGTAGACTCAAATATTCCATACATAGTGGAGAAATGTTTAATCGAAGAATATGCAAATGGTTCATGGATGTAGAATAATCCACATGTGTTAGAGTGCAGGAGTGGAATTTTGATTTTACTCATCTGTGGGGGTGGAATGGATGGTCTAAAGTGGTGACCATTATAATCCATATGTCATTGACTATAAAAGGTAGAAGTCTGAATTTTAAATTTTTTTTACTTCCTAGTTAAAAATTATTTTTGGATGTAATTAATGTTATAATTCTTCTAATATAATTTAAAAATTATAATCATAATTCATTCCAATACATTAAATGAAATGGAATCAAACAAAGTAGCCTTCATTCATTATTTTGGGGGTTATTTCATAACATAGTAACATCAAGAAGGTCTTATTAATCATGATGAACTAATATACACGGTATAGATAATCAGATAATATCATGGCATTATTGATAAGGCTATAATGTTAATTTAGATATTTAATTCCACGGATTCATAACACCATTATTAATATATTGATGTGATAACAGAAGTAGATTTTTGAGTTTATATCATGAATGTAGTTATACAGAAATTCAGGTTAAGTACATAATATCAATGAAATATACTATTTGTTATGAATTGATATGAAAGATGAGATGCAAGATGAAACCAGACATGACATTTAGAAACGTAAAGAAGACCATTAAATGTCATCCTTCTCTCAAAATTTTGATAAAACTATTATCAGGATTGAATGGTAGAGAATAAATTACTTAATAATCATGGAATAATCATGATTATGTGATAATACTATCCATCTTCTTCTATTTAAATAAATTTTCAAAAATTGGTATTGTAAAAGGGAACACATAGTAACATCCTTATATGGAGGCATTTACAACAAACATAAAGTGGATGATTAAAGAGATTGAGTATAGATTGTAATAATTGCTAATAAAGAAAAATCAATTTAGATGAATTTATACATATTTTCTTATAATATATTAGGTACTACCAAGATATAAATTTCCAGAATATTAAATTATTGAAGATGTCATACATTATAATGAAAATATTATACCTTGTGAGTGATGATTATTAGATTTTTTCTATTCATTAATAAAAAATATTTACCATATGATTGTTCAATGATTTTTAACAATAAAAACATAGGAGGAAGATTCATCAAGAGATCATTTTGTTTAAAAATAATGAATGTGGGTTTTCTAATTGATCATGGAAATGAAATTTTTTAAGTGATTTGATTTTGAGTTTTTCATATGGTAGAATATTTTTTATGAAAATGTAAAAAATTATGAATATGTTTTGATAATGGTAGAAGTTCATAGGGCTTCTTGGTTGACTTTTAATATAGTATAATTATTTACATAAGTCATTTTATTGTGTTTTTATTAAAATAACTGGTCTATTCGTATTAATCCACCCAAATAGTTCTGTATATAATACTCACCAAGATCAAAGGGAGAAACCTCTAGGATGGTCCTGGAGAAGAAGGGTAATAGAATAGAATACATGTATAGTCTGTGAGTGTGTGTTTCATAGTGATTGTGGGTTATTTCAAAAGAGATTTTTGGATGATAACATTATCTGTGTTGGATGTAATTGATGAATAGTGAAGATCGCTAAAAACCATCAGATTTCATTGATCGAAAAATAGATCAATTGTGATTATTAATCATCATACTACCCTCGTTACAAATAATATGGGACAGGTTTATAGTGTGTGAATTATTCATCTAAATGATAACATATGTATATGAAATTTTAAAACATTGAAAAAGAATATGTTAATATCAGTAGTCTTCAATGTTCGATGCTCGTAATATTTTCAGGATGATGGAACATTATTGAGGACTCCACAATCTTTTAGATATCAGGACTGTGGAATGGTCGATAATATGAAACCAATAGATTATTGAATAATATGTACCAAATATCTGTAAATGTTATTCCATGATATAATAACATCAAATTAAATATTCAGACATTGCAAATAATATAACTCGGTAAGTCACTTATATGAATATAGCTACATGTCCATGAATAAAAGGTACTATAAATGAAATTAAATATTAGGGATGATGTGATAACCCAAGAAGAAGCAAATTTATGGAGTAAAAAAAGTGTAATATGTATGAAAATATTAAAAATTAGAAATAAAAAGTGATTAACATTTAAAAAAATCATTAGTTATTCTTTGTTATTATATTGAATTTTCATGGTGGACGCATATATTCAAAAGTGTTTAGAGGATAACCATGTTCAGGGATTCAGTGTAAATACACCCGGTCTATTCATTTAGACAAGATGTTGGTGTAAGAAAAAAATTCAAATCTGGAGAGATAAATTTAACTCTCTATGAAATACCTTCAATATAAACTATTTATATAAATGAATATTTATGTGAACTCATTATGAAGGTCATGTAGTTATTTTGAACATAAAAAGAAATTAAATCTTGATCATGAGTTCAGTGATGTGATGAAGGATATTTGTGTTATAAAATGTTTTGATGTAGAGAGAATATCATATATATTTTTGAATTCCAAAAATAAAATCATTTAAATTAAGGTTTCATGAATTAGAAAGTAGAATTAAATCCCTGATACTTATTTTTTATACATTAATTGTGTGAGATTCATGTATTAAAATTAAATTAAAACCATAATAATAGTAAATAATTAGAATGAATAAAATTGATAAGTAATTTTTACATTCTTATGTTCTGTAAAGTATGGTGTATCTAATAATTGATTTTATAGAGTGATCAATTACTACAAACAAGATAGTAATAATTATTTTTAGGACCATGTAACTTAACTTATTTTAATGTTAGTAATATTTTATTCATCAAATTTCGTGAAAACCATTAATTATTAATTTATGTATTGACTAATGTGAGAATTTCCAATCATATTATTTATGCTTTTATGAATAATAGTTGAGTGATGAAATTTGGCATCACCAAATGTCTAATAATGTTTTTTAAAATATTTATTCAATGTGAGATGAATTGGATGAGTTATCTTCTAGTTTTTCCTGCACGATGAAGATGAAGATAACATAAGGTGACTATTACTATTTTTTACACTTTGATTATATATTTTCTTAATACATAACTAAAGAAATATTAATAATGAGAAGAGTAATGGGATGATGCAAATGAGGAGTTGATATTTTATTTCTAATTGGTATTCAATGACCCACATTTGATGAATAACACGATCATTGATGATTAGAAGTCATTGATTATGAATAATTATTATAACCATGGTTATTAAACGTTTAATTTATAGATGAAGTTATAAAATGATTATTAATTTAACTATTTTGATCATTTAGAATGGTTTATATCAAATGTTTTTCAAGTAACCCGGATATATATGAGATATTTCTTTTTTTGGATTATTCATTTCATAATGGGTAGTGAGAATATATAGTTTCTAGTTGGACAGTGATATAGATGAAAAATGAATCCTTATACTGTGTAACAAAATATGTATATATTCATGAATCCAATATTGGGGTGACTAACCAATGTATTCAAGGAGATTTATTTTGTGTTCGTACATTGTAAAAAGTTTCTATCTTATTGCATTTAATTTCTATAATATTTAGGTATGGATTAGTCAAAAAAATTATGTTTTTCAATATCATAAATAATTATAGATGATGAATTAAATGGAAAATAAGTCACAAAAATTTATCGGTGATTCACCCGCTCTCAGCAATATAAAAATTAATAGAAAATTTATTAATAAAATATTGTATATATAATATATAAGTTCAAATCCAATATTTATCATTACATTAGGTTTTCCTTAATCCATTACATATAATAGATAAATAATAATTAAATAATAATTTTATTTTAATAAATGTAGAATTAGACTTCTTATTATCAACAGAAATCAGTCTAAATTTTAATTTGTAATTGAAGACAACTGTTAACAAAATTTATCTTTAAAATATAATATGAAATGATGGATACATATATTTGATGTAAAACATGTCATCCATGATGGATAAGAATACTTGATAATGTAGTTTTTATTTTCCACATATGGTCAATAATATATAATGTTATAGAAAATATAAATGGGAACCTAATTTAATACTATAGTGGAAATTTAAAAAACAACTCTTCTAGATGTTCCTTTACCATGAGAGGAAAATATAGACATCATATTTTGAGACCAATGGTTTCCACATGATATAGGTATTCAATATAGAAATCAATGGGTTACTCTTCCATATATGAATCATTAAAGACATACTATACAATATTTTTTATTTGTGTACATATTAAAAAAATAATATATTATTCAATGAGGTACGTATATCATCAATGTATAATGTTATATATCAATAACTAATTGTACTATTATTTTATCCACTACATCAAGTAATTATGGTGGGATTAAGATCTAAAATTCACATAATATGATCATAATTTCATTAAATATTTTCTATAACATCGTGTAATTTATAAAATTACTCTCTATATCTCTTAATGATAAGTGATTACCCACTAATGTGAGATAGACATATTTTCAATTTAATTATATGTAAATCAAAGGAATTAAATATTTCATCAATAAATATTAGTTTCCCTCCATTAATTATTGATCATTTAGTTTGTGTTAGTGGTAGATATATATTATAAGGTATGGTGATTTTTATGAGGTGCCTATGAAAAGTTGGATTGTATGATAGTTAAGGGAAGGTATGGTAAGAAAATATATTAAGGTATATCATTCTTATATATGATTCTCAACTCATATAATTAATTTATATTTATAAATCCCTTCCCAAGGAAAATAATTCTCACCAATGTGACAGTGGTTATTAAATACCATGAATTTATGTGAATATCTATATATATATATTTGAATTACTTTTAATTGATGATTAAATTATTTCAACAAATCTAGTAAATGTAGTATTTGTCTCCATATGAGGTGGAGGAAGGTGATTTGGTGGTGGGATTGGGCATATGATAGGGGTTTCCATTCTATACCTGTTAAGGGAATTAATACCCATGGATATTAGTTCCTTTTTGTGTAACACATCATAACATTTATTATTATGTGACATAGACCAATTGGGTTCCTTTTAAGGAAAATTGATTTCAATTATATGGACATTATTCTGTGATTGAGGTGGTTCATTTTAGATAAATTATACCAAGACCATAATTTTATTTAGATTATGTATTTGTAATAATTAACAATTACATGTAGTTATACAACACGTGGAATCTATAATATATTAAAAAAATTTAATTTATTCATCGAGTACTACTAGATGTAAGGTATATTGAAATGGTTATTGAGGTACACACACATAGTCAACCTTGACAATTTCATCTTATGAATTGATAACTAAATATGAGAGGTTAGGGTTGGTGATTACACAAAATATGTGGTCCATGATATCTCAGAACAATTTCTTGGTCATTGGGATGAGGTTCTGGATGAAGAAATGATTATGGATTACCCCATTTAATTGGCCTATATATGCGATTCTAACTCTTTTATTTTGATAAAGACGAAATGAGTGCGGATTATACATACCAGAAATAAATACTAATGTGAAAGAGTTGGGAATTATTACAATTCAACAAACCATGTGGATGTGCAATACTCACTGTCTAGACTATCAAGGCTATCATAAAATTGATTTTACTATTTTATACGGTTTAGGTTTTTAGTATCCATTAGAGATAATTAGAGTGGATTGAACTATATAATTTCAACTGACTACCTATGTAATTGGGTGTTGATTATCATTGGATAGAATAAATGTTCCATCCATAGGATCTTACTATTATAGATTGAATCCCGAGGGGAGGTAGCTTATATGGTTCATGATTTATATTATAAATGGAACAAATGATTTATTTTTGTATCAAAATAATCCATGATAACATGAAAAATTAATGATGACATATTAGAGGTGTCCTAGTTGGAAATGGATTTGTTGTGCCTCTACCATAATGAAAAGTGTCTAGTGAATCCATTTTTACTTTTTAAACTGACATTAATGACGTAGGGATAATAAGGTATGATAAATAAGATTAGTGACCCATAATAAAAATCCATAAAGATTTTACTAACCATAGGTTAAATACTTAATTATGGTGGAGCATTGATAAGTAGTCAACACGTATTTTAGGAAGCCATTAAAAAAAATTAAGATATACATGAATCGGTGATGTACATTGAATCCAATTTCTTTAAATTATATTTCATATGAAAGATTTTATATAGATTCTGACTTCAAATATGTCTTAGTATAATACTTCTTAAAAGATATAGTATAGGAGGATCTATCTTTTTTTATATTTTTATAGGAAAATATCCAAATTCAATGGTTGTGGCATCCACCACTCATATGATTAAAATATATTGATTCCATTAATGATTCTTTAAAGGCTCAGACAAATAAAATTCATTGAAAATATTGTGATTTCTTTCTAATTTTTTTTACCACTGTGATAAATTATCAGCTTTCTAATGTATTGTGATGGAGTACTTGTAGTAGAGTAACACATTCACCATCACAAAAATTATCATTTCAAAAGAATTATCATATCAATGAACATATTCATTAAGGAAATATATTATTAATTAAATTAATGAGGAATCCATGAATATATAAATGAAAATGACTATATCATTTAAATTATTATAACCACCCCTAGATTGTTATAATTTCATCAAATATCCCTTTCAACAATAAAAAATAAAAACGGTGTTCTAAATAAATAGATTTTTTTGCATGATCTATGTTTTCAATAAATTTTATTGAATACACTTAATTATCACAAACAAGTATCTTCTTTTGAGGTGAAAATGAAATTAAATCATAAATTAATATAGTCCATTTATGATCCTCATAACATATTCACTGAAAATGAAAGGATATAGATACAAAATACATTACCCCTATATATCATATCAAACAACACTACATTTTTGAAAACTACCAAATTATAATTTGTTAGGATTATATTAGGATATTATCAATTGAGTAGGGTTAGGGGATATTCATTATGGTTTGAATCCTAGTCTAATTTCAATTTTATACCATTGATACATCATAACTTATTCATTGAATATATATCCTTCTATTTAAATAATATATTTTTATATGTAGATATAGAATAAAAAATTATCATTGGATATCATCAATGATTGAAAATGAGGTTTTACTTCTTTCGGATTACTATGTACTCGATGGATCAATTTTTTATCCCATATGAGTGAATTCCAACTTATTATCAAGGAATTTTTTGTTAGTGTGTGACTATGAACATGTTATACTTGAATAGACTATATATAAAACAATAGAGAAAGTTTCTATCCCTTTATAAATAGAATGGAATTTAATGGAATTTAGTCAAAAAACACCAATGATGGATAGAGTCCCTCCTAGAAAATATGTGTGATATACTTCTTATCTTACTATTGTTAGATGTGATACCCCAATTATCATTAGCCATCTAATATTGGATAATTTTGGCTGGATATCTATCTAATTAAACTCATAATTCCATTAGCCACATCACATACTAACTATAACTTCTTCTAGAAAATGTAGAGAATATTGTTTATTAGATAGGTCTATTAATATAAACCTTCCAATTCTTATGTGTAAAATAAATATTTTAGAAAAATAACCTTTTTCAGTTGTCGACTCAGAGACTTTTCACCACACCAAACATTACTTATTATTTATGACATCATCATTCACCATATAGTATATTCATAGTTATGATATTGATTAACTTAAAAATACTTAACTCCACATAGAGAATATAATTTTTTTACTAATTTTTATATTTTATTTTTACTTATAGTTCTACACATATAAAATAGTTATAGTATCATAATATAGTTCTCATATTGAAACATAATAAAATATAACCCTTTAATTGACAGAATACCCTAGTTCATTTGTCATTCAAAACTATTGTATAGATCCAATTGATGAATTTTTTATCTGGTTGTGATATTTGAGTCATTACAGTATTTATCAAAATTAATATTCTTTATGAAATATGAATATTTTAATTAAGTTGATATTTCCATGTAGGTATATTTATGTAACATATCATTTTAAGGTGTGAAAATCAAGTGAACATTCAATTATTTTCCACTATCAGCCACTCATTTAAATTAATACTGAATTTTGATCATTTTCTAGACCGTGATTTTTGACTTATAGAGAACATCAAACCTAAATCATCAAATTTAAAAAATATTTTTATTGGAATATTTTTCTATAAATGTATCATATTTAATTTTAATTACAAGATTTCTTTATTTTGTGAAAATTAATTTAGAAAACTAAATCATCATATGAAATACAAATAAATGAATTATGAATTCAATTATATTTGTAGAATTAATATTTTACTTGTATTAAATAAATCACCTTATAGGTTTCTAGACCACAACTACGTTAGAAAATTCATTTTATCAATTTTCGACAATGCCTTAGTGATGTAAAATATTAACTGTACGTGGATTAAATTCATTGTATGATCATCTATAATAGTATATGTGTTTCCAAACATTCATATATGTATGATACCATCATTTTCTATTTACACTCACTTAGATAAAATATCATACAAAATACAGAAAGGTAATTTTTGAGAATCACCATGGGATATTTTTATTTCCCAATTTTTTTTAATTCAACACAATACATCCAGAAATAATTAAAATAAATAAACTTCATCATGAAATCACATAGGGGACATCTATGAATATACATCATCCTTAATAGATGTGTAGAATTTATTTACCATAAAAAATTACATTTTACATTAAGTTAAAAACACATCCGACAGATTCTTTATTGCTTCAACTCAAATATTCTCTATTCAAGAACGATTTCAACTATGAAACTGGAAACACTTAATGTAGTACATAGAATCTGCACACAAAAAATACTAATTTTTTTTATATATGATGGCTCCTCAACTCCAAAAAAAAATCATTTCACCATCAATATTAGAAAAAATAAATCTATCTAGATCTTCAAATATTTCAATAACACATTTATTTTTTATATATTGATTTGAATCATTATAATTAATTCAATGATAAAAATCATTATCATTTATATGTGTGAAAAATAAAAATATGATGAATTTTGAAAATAAAAATCTACAGTATTCATTTTAATCACTTTTCCTTTTAACCAGGGATGGAAACAATAGTTCTAATGTTCTTCCCATAGTTCATGGGATTAACACATTCATACCATGTTTTTCTTCTCCATTAAATATTGATATCATTCAATTTTCTTTCTTCATTGAAAAACTAATACTCAAAAATCAGGTTCATTAATATCCCCCATTTTCCAATAACAATGAAGGAAAATGGATTTAAAAAATGTGAACTCATTTGATCTATCCTTTTTACTCTCCATTACTTGATTCAATTGTATTTTCTATCCCACTAATTAAAAAACATACAATAATTTGATTGTGGGTTAAATCAATTATACCTTATAAAAAGTCACATAATTAATTCTAATATAGGTTTAATGTAGAAATGATAATTTTACTCAACATGATGGTTTTATTTAGAAATCATGGTCTTCCATAATCAACAAAATATGATACCAACCATTATATGTTTGAATTATCTAAATATAGGTTTTTTAAATGTATTAAGGATAACTCTACATACTGATACAAAATGTTTAAAATATGCATGTACATTTTTGACATGTATTTTCTATTATCACTTAATATATATATATATATTATAACATTCAATGTAAACTAGTTTTTTTAGAAATCCATGAACTATATAAAGTCTATTAAAATTAATATAAATTATTAAAACAATTTCTCCACCTTAATCTCATAACGATGTCATAGAGGTTAAAATAAATTATTTTTGGAAATCGTACTTTTTAAATGAGTGTTTATCATGAATAATATATAATTTTATGATTTGTGAGAATTTAATTATATTGGATGCTTCTCAAACACTTCCACCCCAAGGGGTACACTCTAAATTCGTATTATAAAACATGATTTTAGACAAATATTTTTCAATATTCTTCTATAATGCCAATATAGAAGCAATAATTGGTTCATAAATAGAAAACATTTCATTCTTCATATACACTTCATGAAATTATTTACATTATTCATACCAAGATGTGTACCATTATCATTTTACATATAATTTTTTCATATACTTTTCACCATAATCCTTGGTGGGGTTTCCTTTGTTTATTTATATTACATTAATAAATGTTAGACCATGGTACTGTATTCTTTATATCAATAATAGTTATATGTCATACATTATTTCATTAGTTCTACATTTTAGATCCATCGTTACATTCATTTCCCAATAAGTTAAATTCAGAAAAAAATCATGAATAATAATGGTATAGGATGGAAACTAATTATCCATCAATGTGGGATGTTTGATTAAATTTTTTGTTCTATTTAGTTTTTCATTTTCAGTTTATATCTTCATCCAGATGGATACTTCATTATTAATTAATAGTCAATTATCACTAATTTTATTTTGAGTAGAATGTGTTCATTTCTTCTCTCATTGTGTGAGATAATTCATTAAAAAAGATTATCAAGGAATATAAATATATTTATTCATATATTATGATCACTAAGAAATACTTTTGGGTTATTACAAATGATATATTATTGTTAGAATATTTTCTTTTTTATTACACCATTCTCATAGCTCCTCCTGATATTTGGGTTTATCACCTTTACCAACATCTCATGAAATTATATTTATTCATTGTCTACTATACTTTCATTCCATTTGGTGTTCCTGTTTTATTGTGATTTCAATTGTATTGTGTTTTAAAAATTGGATGTTAATATTCCCATACATAAATTAGGATAATGATAAACCCTTCTGGATTTTCCAAAATTCAGTTTAGGTCTTCTCTCCACCATTTTATTCAATTATTTTCTACCATTGGGTTTTCATTTATTCTTTTATTTTTTCCTTAAACTGTTTTATTTATGGCACGTATATAGTTTTCATTAATGTAAAAACTTTTTTCCAAACAAAATAATTGAATCTATATTTCGATGAAGCTTCCATGTTTTATGTTGTATTCTTATTGTGAACATAACTATTTTACGTCTACTTGTTACCAAATAATATCTCACTAGAATTCATTAATAATTTCCTGTGGAAGTTCCGTTTATAATCATTTGGATGATTATTTCATAATGGGGGATTTTCTCCACTCTTCATATTCTATTGACTATTTTCCAAAAAAAAGTTCGAGAACTATTTGAATTATTTAAACTGACATTCATCTTTTAAATGAAAAAATCAAATTATTATTCTATGTTTTATTTTTTGTATTCCTAATCTATTTAATATATAAAAATTTTTATTCAAAGACTACATTTTTGGATGCTTCCCATTTTTTATCCACTTAATATAGGCTGAATTTTCAATTCACAAGATAACATATTATTGAATAATTCCACTAGCATGTGGATGGATGTATTTCATTGAAAAATAATGAAAAAACCTTGATTTAGTTCTCAGAATTCTATTCTATACTATAATATAGGATTTTTAGATTGTATTTTTTTTATTTGGTTATAGTTGCTATATATAAGTTGAGGGATCCATCTCTAAAAAAATATTATGTACATCCTTTTCATGATTGTGGGATTCCAATCACTTTTTGTCATCGATCATTTTATAGTTATTGAATTGATGTATACAGACTATGTAAAATCTAGTTTAGGAGATATATCCTTTTTTATGGATGATGAATCCTTAGCCTTTGTGGTTTCAATAAAATGATCAAAATATATTATTTGGAGTCCTTCTCCACTTGATTGATGCATTGAAACCCAATATTCATCTATTACAGGTTGTGTTTCTGTAGACTTTCATTCATATTATTTTTAATACATTTATTGAAATGATTCCATATTTATTAATTTAATTGACATGTCAATGAATTTTTTATTAAGGGTTATTTTATCATCCTAAAAAGATATTAGTTTTTGTTTATATTTTTTTAATAATTTCATTATACACCTAATGAATCAAACTCTTTTGATTTAACCTATTATCACACTCTATAACTGGGATGGACTAAATCGCTATTTGAAAATATTTGAAAATGGCTATATTATTTAATTAATTGATCAATACCTTTCATATAATCTTTTCTTTCGTGAATTTTTTTAGCAATTCATCGACTAATTAGCATTATCATTCCTTAATCACCAAATTAAGAGAATATATAACTCTAACATGTTTTGTGAGATTAAAAAAATCATTATTACATTACATTCAATCTCTATTCGATCATTATTATTTTCATGATGCGATATATTTTATTTTATAATTTTATAAAATAAAAAATAATATTAGAAAATTTCTTTGGTGCCATTTTAAAAATATATCTTATATTTATCCAACTGATTTGCTGTTCAAATCCTCATAATTAGGATCATCAATACATGGTAATTTAGTAGGGAAATTATGACCAATGATTTAAAGTCATCCATATAAATATATTACATAGAATGGGTTCACTGGGATATTATGCTACATGATCTGAAGCATGAATCCTCATACACTAGTTGTTACCCACTAGCGATTAAGGCCTATGATGTTATCATGGGGTGATTATTCTCTCTTTAATATAGTTTACAAATTAAGGATAATCTTAAAATCGGATACAATATATTATGTAAAAATAATCTAATGATAAAAACAAAATACTCACATACCATGAAATATTATATTGATTATAAATACATTTTGGCTGAGGATACAAATTAGTCAATTCAGATAAAACTATCCAAATCTTATAAAAAATGGAAAAAGACAAAAAATAACACAAACAAAATTACTTAGCTCTAGCACAACTCTATACTCCAAAAATATCACTAAGACATATAATGAGTATCACATTAGAACTTTCCCGGAATATGTTTCTTGTGAAAGTATAGTAAATTCATGGGTACTAATGTGTTTATGGCCCCCGAACAGTGTTAGAGACTAACTCAGTAGGCTACCAAAAATAATGTTACTAAAAATATACACTTCTATCATAAATAAAAAATGTTTTCTATAGATAAATTAATTAGTAATAATATAATTATTTTGAGATTAATATAATCTTCCAATACATGTCAAAAAATAGAATAAACTAGGTCTACCCTACCTTTTTTGGCCGCACCTGTATCTCTGAAAATAGCAGGAGCACCAGATCTTAATTTTGATCCAATACACATCAAGATGTAAAACATAGTCATATAGACTATGATGAATCCTTGTTGATCATTCTATTATTCCTTACTAAAAATTCTAAAGAAAAACTATCAAATAATTTAGAACTCAAAGGACCACCCATGACATTCAAAACTGTGTTTCGATTTAAATATATGGCTCACACAAGAGGTAATCCATACCATTAATAATTAAGATAAATCCTAGGATCTCAACCTATGACATTCTAGAATGCTCTGTCTAATTAATCTATGTCAGAAATATTTTGAATTCATTAAATTCCTAAATTACTCAAATCTTGGTGGGACCACCTGTAACACCGATGTCATGACACGTCCCAGTGGGGCCTACACCTCGAATCCCCAAGCCTGCCTCCAATAGGCCAGGGGATGGTGTATAGCATAAAATAGTCTGAAAAATAACATGGGAGTCATTTCCTAAGTATATTTACACACACACACACATCACTAAGCCCAAAATGATAAAATGTAAAAAACACTAGGGAAAACAATAAATGCATACAACTAAACCCAACCAACATAGTATGATGAAGAGTAAAGTACAGAATGTAAACTGGGTCATAATACAAGCCCCCCAATAATAAGAGTCTGAAAACTAAATAGTACGACCAGTAAACACTAAGAGGTACTGGGACTACTTCTTGTAGCCATAGGAACATCTCAGCCTATAGGGAACACAAAAAGCTCGGTTCTGTCATGGACCATCCATGACTATGTCAAAAGGCCACTCTTCAATACAAGACATGATGCGTTCATGCAAAGCCTATGCCAGGGAGAGTATAAGAATACTCTGTAGAGGACCCAGAAAACCACAAAGCAATACCCATAGAAAATGAATAGTCATCTCTACAAAATATGTCTCCTGATCGTATAACAATAGAAATAGAATGTATCCAGATATACTCAAATACCAAACGGGTAGTCTAGGGACAAGTCACACAATAGAATGCCCCTCCAAGTGATTCGGTTCAAATAATTCACGGAGCAATAACCCGGGATAACTCACTCCATGAGTCTGACAACTCTAATGACGTCCGTTAGAGAAAAACTGTCTTTCGGGAAAGGTCACAAGAGATAAATACACGCATTCTGCGATAACACACTCTTGAGTGGGAAAGATGATGATACACAGATGAGGATCACTGTTAGGGCCTTGGCGGATACTGCAACTCATCTGGAATTTTCCTTCTAGGTAGAGGATCGCTGCCCTGTTGTAGAGGTATCATTTATAACTGACTCCACCTAGGGTCTATAATAGATAGAGGATCTCGCTTTGGGCCTCTAAGATGGATACCTAACTCTATCTCAGAATGCCACATGGAAGGGATCGAAGATCACGATACAGAGATGAGTATCAATGTCAGGTCCTTGGTAGATACCACGACTCATCCGGAATTCACCAACTCGGTCAAGGATTAGTTCCTTTTGGAGGTGGTCACATCGATACATAACTCCACAAATGGTCAAGAATGGACAGAGGATCTTGCTCTGAGCCTCTCGGAGGGATACTATACTCTATCTTAGAAATTCCTATTGAAGGGATTGTACTAGTGTAGTAGGAGGTGATACCCGAACTTAATGGGAATGAGAAAAAGGTTCTCTGAGCCAAACTAATCATGTCCAAGATATGGTGTAGAAGAAGATCAAACCATGCTCTTAAAAGTACAAGGCATGTAGAAGTTTTACACATCGTGTCTTCTGACATCGGGCACTACCTGTGTACAAAATCCCGTGTCACAAGGATGGTCAAGTAGGAAAGTCATTACACGACATGTAGTATAGATAACACGTTCTGTCCTATACATGGTGTCAGATCCTTGTATGCGGCCATGTGCCCATACATGGATTTACACTGGGTGTGCCACCCCGTGTAACCGGTACATGGAGAAACCCGTGTTGTCGGCTTGGTCTAGCCTTGTGGTGATGTACACGGCCATGTACTCCATCCATGTCTGTGTGTCGCCCAATAAACACATTGAGTCCAATGTATTCACCTCTTCCATGCCTCGTAGGGTTTACACGTCGTGTCTTCGTAGCTGTGTAGTTATTCTTGTGTCTGTGTGCTCCTAGAATAGACACCAAGCTTCGAGGAAGGTCCAACACATCATGTGACTGGGGTCACACGCTGTGTGATACCCATTTTACAATCAAAACCCTAGCTGAAACCGCTGCTACAACATGATTTGTTCATTGGAATTACACATCTTGTATTCTGGAATTTTCCTGAATCACGAACCTACTTCACCGCACCTATGTGATGCTCTGATCATCGATCGAGCCATATGATCGTAACAAAACTCCAAATTTTTGTTCACTCGCACATCACAAAGATGATTCTGTAAATATTAGGCTCCAAATCCGCCTAAAAATATGTTTTGATCATATGTTCCAAGAACGGTCACAGAACGATCATTCCTGAACCATGTCGATTTTTCTACTTCCATCGACATTGAAACTCCGTTGGGTCTCCACGAGGTCAGATCATTAATTTGGGGTCATTACAATGAAAAATGGATGTGAAACAATCCGTTGTTTGTAGCCCCATGATTAACATGAAGAAAATAGGATGAAAATCCAACACACCAATAGGTGGAATGAACCCACACCATTGTTCTTGGTGATGTTGATTTTCTCCCGTTAACATGAATAAACCAGGATAATCAAAATGATAATCTGACATGGATTAATTCCCTGAGATCTATCCAATAAAAAACCCCCCGCAAAAACATATGAATCCACAGTTCAACCGGTTAATGAATTGGTCTGCGTTTGACGTTTAATCCAAAAATATGGAAGATGAATTGAAATAACAACCCCTACCTCGATCCTTTTGAAGAAATATCATTGTGTCACGTTTGCTGGAGATGCTCGTCGGATCCGAGAAGCATCGTCATCATTTGCCAAAGGGTTCTCCTCTAATTCTCCAAGAGTCTCTCTCTCAATTAGCAGGGTTATGAGGCTAACCCTACGAAATCTCCATAAGAAGGTATTTAAAAAGGGTGGAATTTTTCCAATGCACAAAAAGAAAAGTATTAAATAAAACAAATTATTATTATATTTTATTTCCATTAAATTCCAAAAAACTACCTTTTGCAGCCGACCCACGCCTGTCGATGTTAAGATCATCCTAAGGTAAATATGCTACTCTAAATGCTACGGTGCCCTTGAATTTCTAATTTGGGAACCTGTTTATAATTTATTTCACTTTTTTATAAAACCCACACATGCACGAGGTTTAAAATTTTTAATTTATTTCAAACATTTATTTTGAGAACTCTAGGCCTCAGAATCATATACTGTCAAAAATTATGCTCTCATAATAATTAAGTCTATTATTTAAAAATAATACATAGAAAATATGAGACATTACATTCTCACCACCTTGGGGCTTTGTGTCCCCGAAAATCCAAAACAAAGGCTACTCAAAAGGATGTGGGTACGGGGCACGGATCTGAGCCTCTCCCTCCCAGGTGCTCTCATAAATATTATCGTGCTACCACAAGACATGAACCAAGGGAATTGAAGCCCCATAAAGGATCCTCTCATTCCAATCATTGATCTCCACCGGTTAATTAGACAAGGTCACTCCATCCTCAATGTCCAGCTCACCCCAGTCAATGACATGTAATTGGTCATGCACATACCTACTCGGCTGCGACATGTGGAAGACATGATATACCTGATGCCGCTATAATGTTATAGGTAAGCGGTATGCCACCTCGCCAACTATGAATAGTATCTGGAAGGATCTGATGAACTTTAGAGATAGCTTTTTGCCCCAGCCAATTCATTGTAAACCTCTTCGAGGTGAGACCCAAAGAAAGATGTTGTCTCCCTCCTCAAACTTCTGATGTCTCCGTAGCCTATCAGTAGAAGATTTATACCTGCTCTATGTAGTCTTCATACACTCTGTAATGATCTGCACCTTCTCGGTGGTAACTTGTACCAACTCTAGATCCATGAGAAATGACTTTCGGGGCCAGTCCAGCAAAGCGGTGACTGACAGGGTCTCCCATATAAAGCATCGAGAGGATCCATACCAATGGAGGAGAGTTATTTGTTGTTGTAGGAAAACTAAACCAGTGGTTGGTTGTCCTCCCAATTGCATTCAAATTCCATGATACATGCCCACAACATATCATAGAGAACCTGGATGTTCCGCTCCTTCTAGCCATCGGTCTGGGGATGAAACACCGTGCTCAAGCATAGCTGCGTCGCAAAATCCTCTTGAAATCCCTTCCACAACTGTGATGTGAAGCAGGTGTCTATATCAAAGAATATTTCTGAAGGAATGCCATGAATCCAATCTATCTCTTGCATGTAAAGGCATTCCAAGCTCTCTAAAGAACTCTTCTCCCTAATAGCTACGATGTGGGCTAACATGGTGAATTAGTCAACAATCACCCAAATGGAATTATTCCCCTTAGAAATCTTTGTAATGCCTGTCACGAAGTCCATCGATATTCCATCCTAATTCCACTCTGGAACATCCAGGGGTGAGATAATCCCGCTAGAACCTGGTGCTCAGCCTTCACCTACTGGCATGTAAGTCATCGAGAAACGAACACTATTATTGCCTTATTCATGCATGACAACCAGACCTACCATCAGAGATATTGGTACATCTTCCCCACTACCGGATGTACCACCAAAGAGGATGTATGAATCTATAAATACCCTACCTTATTACATACATAATCATGAATTTAGTCAAGAATTCACTTACTTTTTACATTGAGGATCCTTTAAAGTTTATAGCTTTAGAGAATTAGGACAACACATTCAAAACATTACACATTGTTACAGAGTGGATACCATAAAAAGCATTTCTATTTTTTTCAAATTATAAAACATTAAAACATAAAACATGACTCCTTGAGAGTTATTAAAAATTTAACATGGTTTCCTTCTTCGTATAACACATCCATTAACCTTTTAAAATCATTTAAAACATGGGATGAGCACAAAATCTTAGTAAGGGATGGAAATGATGGAAAGAGAACATTATTCCAGGAATACTCATAACGTATGAATGCATTTAAAAAAGACATCCTTTTTCCCATATATACATACTTTGTGTAACATGTGATTTATGAAATATCCATAAACAACATGAGAACATAAATATAATCATAGAGGTATCTTGTGGAATTACTTACATAATAATGTAACCATTCTTGGATACCTTATAATTTGTAACCCTCATGACTACCTTACTATGTGTAACCATCAGAGTTACAACTGGAGTAACCATACGGCCGACCTACAACATACACATACCCAATGCAATGGAGGGAGATATAAGTCCCACCCTTTATCTTAAATATTTCCCATGAACCAATATATAATTATAAAATAAGAATAATTCCATAAAAACATTTCTTTGAAATTTTGTAAAACCGAATTTTAAAAGAGGTATTTAAAAAAGGAAATCCACTTATAAATTACATAAAATTGAAGATTGGATTAATAGAGTGGATGTATTATGTATATATAATATAAATTTACATAATAAAACATAATATAAACAGAACCCATCACAAAAACTATTTAAATAGAACATAAACAATGAAGTATAAGTTTAACCCAAAGAATAGAAATCGTGTTAAGAATTCCCTTACTTAGGGATCGTCTTACATCATACTTTTTTAAACTTACTGTATAATTATTAAAAAAGTGTTATTAGTATTTGGAGGAAACATTTTCATGTTTATAACAACTTATATTATCATTTCATAACATCATTTCAACCTTTAATTGTTTGTATTTTCCTCCTTGCTCTGTTTTTGGGTGAGTTCATCCCATAATATCTATGATTGGTTCATGGTGGATGTTCATGTCGATGGGAAGTAAAACTCCAGAATTTGAATGAAGTAGTATTTACATGTATCCATTAACATATATTATACCATTTATCATTTTTAATTCTTTCATGAGGATGTTTCATATGTTAAACCATTAATTATGTTCATTTATATCATTTTAGTGGTTCTTTGATAATAAAAAACTCATTTCGTTTTATAAATTAAAACCAAGATTAAAAAAGAATTCCATAACCATGGATGAGAAATAACACATATATTATAAATTGGTTCAACCATACAATTGGTTTCATAACCAGACATGAATTATTTAATGAAAATTGAATTCACATCATCCACGTTGTCAGTAGTTAGCCACATCACATACAATGTTTTTACTCAATAAATAAGTGGCAGGGGAGGAAAATAATGATAATTAATTTAACATTAACATTGTAACATCCAAATTATAAATTATTTCTTGATATGTCATGACTCATGGGTAAGATTTGTTGAAGAATGAATAGAAAAGAACAGAACTCAAAAAAAATTGAAAAATCCCTTACAAAAATTCGGCAGCCTAACTGCTACGAAACATGGTTTTAGAAAATATTAAAAAGAGAGGGGACAAGGGTCACCCATCCAATAAATTAATCTTAGTATTGATTAGATCTATAATAAGAAGAAAATAAGATCATGGTATGGAGACTTTAATGTTATACCACGTAAAAGATAACTAGAATGGAAAACGAATGAAATTGAGAATTTTCTTACCATGTAGAGTAACACTTAGAACATGAAAGCTAGGACTTGGGGGCTTGAGGAAACCATGGGAGGACTAATAGGAAGGTATGGATGCCATATATTCGTTTAGAATGAATTGGTAATGAAGTTAATGAAGGAATGGGTTGACATTTATAGGAAAAGTAAGGGAATATTTTATTAATTTCCAAGGGACACCTCATGAGTGGTATTTGCAAAAACATGGGTTTGACCATGGTATTTTCCCATGGTATAAGCCACTTGGGACACCTCACATCTAATTTAACTATTCAAAAGTCGACCATATTTATGAAATCATTATTATATTATTAATGATGTCATTAATAGAGCGCAACAAAAAATATTATTTTTTATTATTCAATGAAAAATCAACAGTTTCAGAAAAATATCCAAGATTCATCCTAACCATTTATCGACGTGTTGATTAAAAAAATGAAGTACATTATTTTAAAATAATTTTCTAAATATTGTTAATAAAAATTTTAAATAAAATAATACTTAATTAAAAAATATATTATATAAAAACTATAACTGCTTTTATATCACATTGAAAAATTAATCATGATGTCATTATATTAAATCTTAATGAAAATAAAATTATAATAAAATTTACTATTCGTTAGGGTCATATTACTATTAATATTACTATTTATTAGAAAATATTACTATTCATCAAAAAAAGTTGGTTCCAATAGACTCCAAATAACATACCGAATAGAATTGTGGATGAAAGTTTCTTGAAATTCAAAACATAGAAGTGGGAAAGTTATCTTTTAAAGGCCAGTTATAAATATCTATATAAAAGAAAGTTCCATGAATTTCTATTTATTTTTTAGAAAACATGGGGTGATACATTATCCCCACCTTCTAGAAATTGTATCCTCACAATTTTATATATATATTGAACAATTGAGGGTACTTTTTTCTAACTGCATTTTAAGACACCCATGTTGCTTCTTCAACCATGTTGTTTCTCCAAAAAACCTTTACCTGGTGACTTACCTTATTCCGCAATAACAGTTCCCTTCGACCATCAATATAAAATGGTATTTCTTCATAAGAAAGGTTCTCTTCCTACTAAATTGCTTCTAGGATCAAGAATGTGATGAATTTGGCACATTCTTTCTCAACATCGAAACATAAAAAACATTGGGTACCTAAAACAAACTCGGAGGCAAAGCTACACGATATGCCAGAATTCCCACTTCTCCAAAATTTCAAATGGACTGATGAACCATTGACTTAACATCCATTTCTTACTGAAACCCATCACACTTTACCAAGGAGAGATTTTAAGGAAAACATGGTCATCTACCTTGAAATAGAAGTCTTTCCTTCTATTATCTGCATAACTTTTCTGCCTGCTATGAGCTATCCTAATATGCTGTTGGATCATCCTCACTTTCTCAACCACTTATTCTACTAATTGAGGCCCATTAAACTTTCATTCACTGACTTCATCCCATAATGATGGAGTCCGACATCGCTTCCCATACAAGGCCTCAAAAGGTTCCATCTGAATACAATAATGAACACTATTATTATAATAAAACTCAACTAAGGAAATATGTTGATCCCAACTTCCCTGGTAGTCCATTGAACAAGCTCGAAGAATATCCTCCAATGATTGAATCATTCGATTTGACTGCCTATCTTATTGAGGATGAAAAGTTGTACTAAAATTTTACTATGTTCCCAACGACTTCTAAAGTCCCTTCCAAATATTAGAAGTAAACCTGGGATCTTGGTCACATACATTATAGAGAGTAACTCCATCTAACATGACAATCACTTTGAGGTACAATCGAGAAAGATAATCCAAAGACATTGTATCTCAAATAGAATGAAAATGTTATGATTTTTTAGCTGATCAACAATAACCCAAATCACATTTTTACCTCAAGAAGTCTTTGGTATTCCCCCCCCCCCCCCGATGTCCATGGATACGTTCTCCCATTTTCATTCTGGCATTGGCAAAGGCTGAAGCATCCCCTTTGGTAATTCTCTCTCTGCTTTAACTTGTTGAAATGTCAAACATCTCTTGGTAAAATCAGAAATATATCTTTTCATTCCATCCCACAAATAATAATTCCAATGGTCTCTGTACATCTTAGTACTCCAACGATAAACTGAAAATGGAGAACTATGAGCTTCACACAACAATTCATTCTTTATCGAGGAATCACAAGACACACACAACTTTTTACCAAATCTCAATACATAAACTTTATCATGATTAAATTCTACAAACATACCCATTTTAACAAATTATACCATTTTATGTAGCTCATTATCTATTTTCTGTGGTTTCTTAATTCTGTCAGACAACGAAGACTCCACTGAAACCTAGAACAAAATAGAGGTATTCCATGCACCAACAACTTCTATGCCAAAATTCATCAAATCATTAATCAAGGGGTCATGTTCCAAATGTAGCATGGTTAATGATGCATGATGTTTCCCACATAAGGATATTTCCACTTCATTTGATTTTGCATGATGGTAATTGATCGTATAGTCATAATTCATTATCAGTTCTAGCCATCATCTCTACCTCATGTTTATTTCCTTTTGAGGGAATATAAGTTTCAGACTTTTATGGTCATTATATATTTGAAATTTGATTCCGTATAAATGATGCCGCCAAATTTTCATATAAAAAACCACAAAAATAAATTCCAAATCATGTGTGGGATAATATAGCTCATGAGGTTTATGTTTTCTTGAAGCATAGGCAATTACATGGTCATCCTACATCAATACACAACTAAGTAACTAAAAAAAACATCATTGTAGATGACAAACTCATCATTCTGGGAAGGTAAGGCCAAAACTGGAGCATTCACCAATCTCTTATTCGGTTCATGAAAAAAACATCGCATTCCTCTGTCCAATAAAATTTATTCCCTTTCTTTGTTAACTTAGTTATTGGGCAGAAAACCATGCAATGTTCTTAACAATCCGTCGATAATAACCAGCTAACCCAAGAAAACTATGTATCTCTGTAATTTTTTTTGACTTGGTCATTCATCACCTACTTCTGTTTTGGTAGGATCAAATATTATTCCATTCTTATTTATAATGAGCACAAGAAATGTAATCTATTGAAATCAAAAAACACACATGTTGAATTTTCATTATAGTTTATTTTCTTTTGAAGATTGTAAAATAACCCTTAGATGTTTTCCTTCTCCACTATATTTTTATAAAATATAGAATATCATCAATAAATACAACCAAATACATATCCACGAACTCATGAAATATACTATTCCTAAGATTAATGAATACAATAGGTGCATTAGTTAATCCAAACAGCATTACAAAAAATTCATAATGCCCACATCTAGTAAGAAAGGCTATTTTCGTGATGTCATCCTCCTTCACCTTCAGCTGATGGTATCCGGATCTAAATTCAATATTGGAAAATTACTGAGCTTCCTATAGATGATCATACAAGTCATCGATATGAGGAAAATGATACTTGTTTTTAATAGTGATGTTATTCAAAGCTCTATAATCAATGCAAAGTCTCATGTAATAATCATTATTTTTAACAAAAAAACATAAGCTCCCCATGGGGAAGTGGTGGGACTAATGAATCCTTTGTCAATAAAATACTACAAATGATTTTACAATTGAAGAAGTTCTATTGGATCCATACGATAAGAGGTTTTTGCAATTGTCTTAGCATTAGTAACTAAGTCAATTTTGAATTTTAATTCTCAATCAAGTATTACACCGGGTAACTCATCAGGAAAAACATCAATTTATTCATTTACAACTACCACATCATTAAATTGAATAGTTCCCTTGTTTTCAATAATATGAGAAATATAAAGTTCATTTCAATCATTCAATAGCTTCTCAGCTACCTGATATGTTATCAATTGTTTGGGTTCATTCTGGTATGAAAACATAAACACATTATAAAAAACTAGATCTTTAGATTTACAATCAATATTAGCATGATAATCAGAAATAATTTCATTTCCCTGAATAACATCCAACTCGACTAAGGGTAAAACAACATGGTTTGCTGGAAATGTCATTCCACAGTCCATAATATAATGATTCTTATAATTCCTCTTTGCTATAACATTTCCCCATAGAGCTTTAACGGTAAGGTCGGGTCTCATTTATTGATGTGATATTTCCACTTTACTAGAAAATTTCATACAGGTGAAGGAATGTGAAGACCCCATTTCAAAAAAAACATTAGAAAAATCTGAGTTAACAAACAATTTACCTGATACAACTTCATTGGATGTCCCGAAAGCTACTGACATAGTTGGAAAATATCTCACCGCACATTTATTCTTATAGTTTGGCTTCTTTGTATCCTTCAGATCAATATTTGGGAAGACATTTGAATAATGACCCATTTCACAACATTTAAAACACTTTACAACCTTAGGATCATTTTCATTGCAATCTCCATCTATATGTCCAAACATACCACATTTAAAACACTTCCCAGTTTTGCTAAGACATTATCGAGGGTGTTTCTTTCCATACATGTCACAAACTAGAAATTGGATTTTCTTACCATCAGATTTTCTTGGTTGATTATTACTCATTTCTTTCCATCTAGATCTATTCTTTTCTTTGTTTCCAAAACTCACGTGATCATCAACAAACTCCATCTCTACCCTCTCAGCACATCAAACAAGTTTCTCATAACTTTTCAATTCACGGGAGCCCAATGCCATTCGATACCTTGGCTTAAATCATGAGTAAAAGCGATTGGTTTTGCTATCAAGATCCAGAATATGATTTGGAGAATACCTTAGCAGTCAGGTGAAGTTTTCTTCATACACCGCCACTGAAGCTTCCTCCTTCTATTTCAATTCAAGGAATTATTTCTCTATTCTAATTCACACCACCTTAGGAAATTATTTTTTCAATGAAAAGAATTCTAAATTCATCCCACTGTAAGGAATAAAAATCATCTCTACCCATGATATTCTTTACCATTGACCACCACTAATAAAATTCCCCTTGAAAACAATAAATGGAAAGACTTACCATTTGATTGTCTGAACATTCCATAACATCAAATATCTTCTCCAGGGCTTGGATCCATCCTTCAGGTGCTACTAGGTCAGAAGATCCATTGAATGAAGGATGGTGTTGTCTCATTAAATGTTCCACTTCAATCATGTTACGTTGTGTTACCTCTATTGGTTCTCTTGAATGGATGACACCAACATTTATTGACTGTGTTAGCTGATCCATTGCTATAAAAAACTACTCGGTTCTAATCCCTGCCATTTTGGGTTGTAGTTCCGGAAGGATGTCATTCTGTCGGTGCCTCTCCTCTTTAGCATATATGTTCCTTCTGTTTAAAACCATTCTTAACTAACACGTCATAGATGAAGCAACATGGTAATATATAAATGTTAAATCATTTCAAATTAAACATAGAGTGAAAATCAATTATGGTATTCTATAAACAACACCCTAACCACTACAGTTATCCAAACCATCCTCTGATACCAACTATACGGACACAAACTTATAACATACATAATCATGAATTTAGTTAATAATTCACTTCCTTTTTAAATTGAGGATCTTTTCAAGTTTATATATTTATATAATTATGACAATACAATCATAACATTATAAATTGTTATAGAGTGGATACCATAAAAACAGTTTCAATTTTTTTTTCAAATTATAAAACATTAAAACATAAAACATGACTCCTTGAAATTTATTCAATATTTAACATGTAATCCTTATTTTTCATATAAATCGATTGAATTTTGAAAATCCTTTAAAACTTGGGATGAGCATAAAATCACAGTAAGGTATGGAAATGAAGGAAAGATAACATTAGTCCATGAATACTCGTAACGTATGAATGCCTTAATAAAAGACATGCTTGTCACCCATATATACATACATTGTGTAACATGATATTTACACAAGATCCAAATAAAATGAGAACATAAATATAATCATAGATGAATATTGGGGAATAACATACATAATCTTATACCCATTCGTGGGAACCTTACATTGTTTAACCATCGCGGCTACCTTACTTTTTGTTACCATCGCAGTTACACTTGGAGTAACCACGAAGCCGACCTCCCACATACACAATCCCAATGCATTGGAGGAAGATATAGGTCCAACCCTTCATCATATATAATTACCAATAACCAAATTATAATCATAAAACATGAATACTTCCATAAAAACATCTTTTTGGAATTTGGTAAAACCAAATTTTAAAAGAGGTTTTTAAAAATGAAATCCACATATAAATTAAATTAAATTGATGCGAGGAATAATAGAGTGGATGGAGTATGTACATATACTATTAATAGACATAATAAAACATAATATAAACAGAACCCATAACACAAACAATTTAAATAGCACATAAATAATAATGTATAAGTTTAACCCTAATGAATGGAAATCGAAGTATGAATTCACATACCTCAGGTTTGTCTTACTTAAATAATGTTTAAACTTCTTGTATAGTGGTTAAAAGAGTGTTATTAGTATTTTATTAGAAAATATTTTCATGTTTATAACATCTTATATTATAATTTCATAACATCGTTTCACACTTTAATTTTTAGTATCTAGCTCATTGCACTGTTTTTGGGAGAGTTCTTCAAATGATTTCTATGATTGGTTCATGGAGGACGTTCATGTCAATTTGAAGTTAATCTCAAAAATTGGAATAGATTAGTATTTAAATGTTTCCAGTAACATAAATTATACCATTTACAATTTTGAATTCTTACATTAGGATGATTCATAAGTAAAAACATTAATGTTGTTCATTTAGACCATTTTAGCGGTTCTTTGATAATAACGAGCTCATTTCGTTTTATAAATTAAAAACACGATTAAAAAATAATTCCAAAACCAAGTATGAAAAATAATACATATATTATAACATTTTTCGACCATTATAATGGTTTCATAACCAGACATGAAAGTGTTAAGGAAAATTGAAATCACGTCATCCACAATGTCGGTAGTTCGACACTTCACAGACAATGTTTTTATTCCTTGAATGAGTTGGAGTGGAGAAAAATAATGATGACGAATTATCCATGAAGATGAGAGAACCTAGAATATAAATTATTTCTGGAGATTTCATGACTCTTGGGTATGAAGAGATGAAGAATGAATAAGATAAGAATAGAACTCAAAATAAAATTATTGTTGAGAAATCCCTTAAAAACTTTTGCAGCCTAACGGCTACAAAACATGGTATTAGAAAATATTAAAAAGTGAATGGAAAAGGGTCACCCATCCAGAAATGAATCTTAATACATTTCAGATCTTGAATAAGAATAAAATAAGAACACGTTATTTAAACATTAATTTTATACCACATAATAATAGAACATGAATGGAAAAAAAGAGTAAAATTCAGAATCTTCTTACCATGTAGTGTTACCTTTAGAGCATGAAGGTTGGGACCATGGGTGATTGAGGAAGCCTTGCGAGGAATAATAGGTAGGTAAAGAGGCAAGAGCTTAATTTAGGAGGAATAGGGAATGATGTTAATAAAGGAATGGGTTGGTATTTATAGGAAAAGTAATGGAATATTTTAATAATTTCCAAGGGACACCTCAAGAGTGGTATTTGAAAAACCATGGACATTACAATGTTATTTGGCCATGGTATTATCCACATGGGACACCTCATATCTTATTTAACTATACACCAGTCTACCAGATTTATGACATCATTATTCCATCATTAATGATGTCATTAACACAATGAAACTAAAAATTGTATTTTTTTACTATTCACCAAAATTTCAACTGTTTTAGAAAAATTCCCAAAATTCACCCTAACCATTTATCAATGTTTAGATTTCTAAAATGAAGTCCATTTTATGAAAAAAAAAAATCTCAATATTTTTAATTTAATTTTTATAAAAAAATCATACTTAATTAAAAAATTAATTATTTAAAAACAATATCAACTTTTATATCACACTGAAAAATTAATCAAGGTGTCATTATCTTAATTCATTAATAAAATAAGATAATAATACAATTTACTATTCATTGGGGTCATAGTACTATTCATAAGGGTATGTTACTATTCACCAAAAAACAAGTTTGTTCCAATAGACTCCAAATAACATACTGAACACAATTATAGATGATAGTTTCTTGAAATTCAAAACATAGAAGTTGAAAGGTTATATTTTAAAGGCTAGTTATAAATATCTATATGAATCAAATATTAATGAATTTCTATTTATTTTTAGTAAAACTTGGTGTGTTACAGAAACTCCCTCAGGACCTGCCTCCTCCAACGCCACTGGTACCACATTATGCCATCTGAAAATAATTATGTTCTCCCAACCTTGAGAATATCCATCAAGGGCATTTCTTGTGGATTACTGAGCATGAAAAACCTCAGAGTAGAGATCCCCAAGATGTGCCTCCCTAACTCGTTTTAAGAGTGGAGAGGTGACAACCATCGATTGGGGGTAAGTTGTATCCTCGTTGTCCACAAATGATAGAAGCAATGTGTCTAACGACTCTGTCACCTCACTCAATAGCTGCGAGCTCAACCTTCTACTAACTGCATCTTCCACCTTGTACCACTTCCTTGGAGTATAGATGATCTCAGAATCATAATCCTGGATGAAATCTATCAAATGACTCTATATCAGGTTCAAATCCTTCTACGAAAAGACGTTCGTGAGGCTCTTGTGTTTAGAGTAGAAGATAATCCACTCAGCCAAAAGGTAGTGTCGCCACAACATCAACATGAAGACCAGCACTGCAAACTCGAGATCATCGTTCACATAGTTATGCTCATGTGGCTTAAGCTAGAAGGAACCATAAGCAACCACTACCTATCTCTACATCATGACACATCCAAGTCTGGTCCCTAACGAGTCACATAAAACTATGTACTCGACACCCTCCTTTGGTAAATTCAAGATTAGGGTTCTAGTAAAACATTGCATCAACTACTCAAAATCTTAAGGGCACATTTCCATCCACAGGAAGGGCTCCCCCTTCTCCGTCCAAAAAAACAATGGTGTCGCAGCCCTGGAGTGGTTAGGTACAAATATTTGGTAGTACCCTGCTAACGAATAATTCCCTCTCCCTTCAGGGTGGAAATACTAGAAACATCATTTGCAAATATGTCCCCACACTCGGCCAATACTTTGGGGAACTGAAAACTAAAAACTAATACTGCCATGAGGGTAAGTCTAGCCGACTCAATAGTGATCTGCTCCACCAACCTTGATATGAGTTTTTTTCCTCTACTGCCTGGGTTTACTTTTTCACCGACTAAGAACAACCCCATTTTAGATAAACCAAAACCTTTTTTCCAAATACTGTCAATCTGAGTATGAATTTGTGGATGTCTAGTCCATGCAAAAACTAAAATCGTAAGGCTTTGATGATTCCACCAAGAGGTTCCAATCGAAACTCTCACCACATGGGTCATATCACACCATCGACATAACTATGATTTTCGAGTCTCCTCCCAATGGTATCTCCAGAAAAGAAGGTCATGTCAATGATTTAACGGGAAAATCAAGGTCTTGAATAAGATTCATGGAGAGAAAGAATTATTGGTACCTATAACTATTAATACGGTAGCTATTAGTAGACACAGAACATAGGTCGAACCATCCTTGGAGCCGTTGGGTAACACTCCTTGACTGCATGTAGCTACTCTCTTAACCTTTAGTCCAACTCCCTGAGCTTGGTGGGGACCATATTGGGGTGGTGGTTGTAACATGTCGAAATGTATAACACTTCATGCTGCTATCCTAGATCCACTTCCATGTTAACCACCTAGAGGGTCTCCCTACTCTAGTCTATTCCTCTACCTTGGTGGTCCATCTGTTGCCTCTCTGTCAACAGCTTGATGGATCAGACATTCTCTAGCGAGGTGTCCCCTACCCTCACATGAGTAGCACAACCTCTCCATAGGTTTTGTTAAATCCATCCTGAGAGCCATGGACTATAGTTCCCTTGTATTGTGTCCCCCTATGACGTCTCCCACTTCATGATCACTATGCATGTTGTCGGCTCCCTACTGCTAAGGTCTCTGCACCTGTCTGCCTGCTGCTCTGCCAAGAAGCTCTCGATCTCCAAGATCACTCAAGAACTCCAGGATAAGTCCAAATTCATAGAGGCATGACACTAGAATGGATATCTCGTCATAGGCCTTTATTGAAGGTCTGATCTCTAAAGTACTGATCTATGACCATATCCATCATGTACCTGGCGAGGTTAGTGAACCTCAATGAATAGTTAGGTTCTGTCAAACTTCCCTACTAGAGCAGAAGAAGCTCTTCAATGCATACTGCTCTCATCATAACCAGAATGGAATCCTCCCTAAAGAGTCGCTCATTGTACATTTATGAAAGAGCCTCCTCATCGTGAGTATGTGTGGTCAGAAATGACCATTTTCATACCGAACCCTAGAGAAGGCTTGCTCCTAGGATCACTATCTATTCCACTGGTGTCCTCACAAGACGGAAGGCTTTGGTCACCACCACAAGCCAATCCTCTGCCATCTGAGGTTCGGGCTCGCCTTGGATCCTAAGGGGTCTCTATGTGTAGAACACCTGGACTGCCCTCAGCCTGTTCCCCTGATCGATCAGTACTATAGGTACCATGGGATTTTCCACTAGTGGTGGTATAGCATGTGTACCACCTAGGGAACTGGTCCTTGTATCGAAGCCTTGTCACTATGGGTGGTCATCCTCATGATCCTGCTACTGAATCCTATTGGGTATGTGTCGTAGAGGTATCTTTTACGGAAACATGATGTACCATTGTCAATGTGTATATCTGGATAGCTGAAAAAGAAGACATGTAAAACACAATTCATTTTTATATAATGCATGTTCCAATCGCTTATTTCCCCACAACTAGTGTTTTCATGTACCTTGTCGAAAATCGGGATATTAGAGTCCTATTGTATGGATATTTTGGCCGCACGCCCCAACACTGAAGTCTCTAGGCTGAAATACGAGCATGCAACAGTTAACATTGTTTCCCCAATCAAACCTCACAGACTATTCATCATATGGTATAACCAACCACTTATGGTACCACTCTGTCCCGACTCGTCCCAGTGGGGCCCATGCCATCACTCCCAAAGCCTACCTGCAATAGTCAAGCGGCTGGTGACTAGCACCGATTAGGCATATTAATACCATGTGAGGAATTTCCTATGTACATGTACACACACACACACACACATCTCCAATCCCAAAATGCTAAAATCTAAAAATCACTAGGGAAAAAATGCATTCATGCAACTAAACCCAACCAAAAGAGTACAATGGAAAGTAATGTAATGAATGTATACTGGTCCAGAATACAAGCCCACAAAAAACAAGAGTCTAAAAACTTAAAAGTCCAACCTGTAAACACAATTAGGTACTTGGAATTCTACTCGTAGCTGTAGAAACAACTCAGCCTTTAGGGAACTCAAAATGCTCGGTCCTATCCTGGTCATCCCTAGACTCCGTCAAAAGGCTTCTCATCTGCACAAGACACGACGTGTGCGGGAAAATCCCATGTAGGGGTTAGTATTGCAATACTCAGTAGAGGACCATGATAACCTTAAATAAATACACAATGGAATGGCATAGTCAGCTTTTCAAAATATGTCTACTGAAAATATACCCAGAGAAACTTAAAATATCTAGATATACTCAAATCCAAAACCTGTAGTCTAGGGACATGTCACGCAACAACAAACCCCCACTATGGATTTAGTTCGATGATTCCATGAAGAACTTGCCTGGGAGAACTCACTCCATGGGTCAGACAACTCTAATGACATCCATCCATGATGTATTTTCTTTCTGGAAAGGCCAAAATATATAGATCCACTCATTCCAATAGAACACACATTTTAGTGGGAAAGATCACTATACACAGATGGGGATCACTTCCACAGCCTTGGCGGACACTGCAACTCATCCCGAATTCACCTGCTAGGTAAAGGATCGCCACCCTGTGGTAGTGGTCACATCGATACCAGAATCCACATATGGTCATGAATAGATAGAGGATCTCACTCTGGGCCTCTCATAGGGATACATGACTCTATCTCGGAATGTCCTGCTGATTGGGATCAAAGATCACAATACATAGATGAGAATCACTGACATTTCCTTATTGGATACCATGAGTCATCTAGATTTCACCTACTAGGTAGTGGATCGTCTCCCTGGGGAAGTGGTCATGTGGATACCTGACACCACCTTGAATCAAGAAAAAATAGTAGATCTCACTCCATTCCTTTCAGATGGATATCATACATTTTCTCAAAAGGTCCTGGTGAAGGGGTCATACTACTATAGTAGGAAACAATAATTGATTGTTAGGGGAATGAGAAAAAGAAGAACTAACCAAAACAATACATGTCCATGAAGCAGTGGACAATAAGTTCAATCCATGCACTAAAAGGTATGTGGCATGTAGAAATGTGACACAACGAGTCTTCTGACCCCATGTACAACCCATGTACAATGGCCCTTGTTGGAAGGCAGGTCATATAGGAAAGTCAGTACATGGCGTGTAGTACAGGTCAAATGTCATGTTAGAGTAACTGGGGTAAGCTCCATGTACGCGGTTGTGTGCTCGTACACGACTTTACCTCGTGTGTGTTGCACCGTGTAACTGATACACGGGGTAACCAATTTATCCAGCCTGGTCTGGAAGTGTGGTGGAATTCATGGTTGTCTACTCCTTCCCATGTCCGTGTATCACTCGAGATACATGTTGAGTACCACATAGTTGCCTCTGACATTCCGCATATGGTCTACCCATTTTTTATTCGAAGTCGTGTAGTTAAGCTCGTGTCTGTGTACTTCCCAGAACACACACCAAGCTTTGGGGAATGTCCAACACGCCGTGTGACCAGGGTCACATGATGTGTGATACCTATTTGACACTCGAAACTATAGCCGCCACCGCATCTACCACAAGTCATGTTCTTTGAAATTACCAGTCGTGTATTCTGAATTTTCCAGAATCACGAACCTGCTTCATCGTACCACCGTGATGCTCCAATCATCGATCTGACTATCTAATCGCAAAGAAACTCCAGAGTTTAGGTCTCATTCATGTCATGAAAATGATTCCATATGTTTTAGTTCTCTGATCGGCCCCAAAAAAGCGTTTTGATCATCTGTGCAAGGAATGGTCGATGAACAATCAATCCCTAATGGTGTGGATTCGTCTACCCCCATTGCTATCTCACCTCCTCTAGGTCGCCATGAGGTCGGATCTCCAATTTGGGATCATTTCTTCGCAAAACATAAGTGCATCGATCCATTGTTCGTTGCCCCATGAGGAACACCATGACTAGAGGAAGAAAATATCATACGCCTGAAAAGATGAACAAACCCTCGCCATTGTGCGACATGACGTAGATCCACTCCTTTTTGGAGCATTAAACCATGCTTATCAAAAACAGAATGTCACATGGATTAATTCCCCGAGATCAACCCAATAAAAACTTTCCAATGAAAATGTATGAATCCACGGATCAACCTATTTGAGGATTGGTACCCGCTTCACTTTTAATCTAATAATGGGGAAGAAGAATTGAAATAACAACCCCTTCCTTGATTTGATTAAAGAATGATCACAACATCGCATTCGTATGTGAGGATCATCAGATCCGAGATACGTCATTGTCATCCACCAATGAGTTCTACTACATTTCTCCAAGAGTCTCTCAGTCAATTCGTAGGGTTATGAGTTTAACCCTACAAAATTTCCATATGTAGGTATTGAAAAAGGAAGGAATTAGGTCAGTGTGAAAAATGGAAAATTTTAAATAAAATAAAATATTATTTTTTTACTACCATTAAAAGTACAAAAACTAACTATTGCAGTTGACCCGCACTGGTCAATGTTAGGCCCCGCCTAAGGTAATTTCGCTTCTTTGAACGCAACAGTGCCCGGAAAATTCTGATTCAGGCACCTGTTTAAAAGTTATTACTCTTTTTTAGAAAAACTGCACATGTATGATGTTTAAAAGTTTTAATTTTTTTTTAAACTTTTATTCCGGGAACTCCAGGCCTCCAAATTGCATGCCTTTAAAAATATTGGTCTCATAACAATTCCATCTAATATTTAAAAATAATAAACAGAAAATCTGTGACATTACAACCAAAACCCAAATATCTTGATCAAGACATGGGGGAAGGCTATACAAGACATAATGAATGCCTTCCCATAAACAAGCTGACACTGACTAGTGGTGGTGTTGTAAATTCTTATTTGGGACTATAGCCTATATAATCATTTATGTTCACAGTAATTCTAAACATAAATATAATCCTAATAAACATCATTGTGTATTGTAACCATATAATACAAAAATGGATTGTATGAAACTTCATACAAGGATATGTACCATAAACCCCAAATGTGTAGGGTTAAATCAATTATCAAAAAATGAAAATAAAAATAAAATAAAAATTAATATTTCAATGTATTCCCTGGAATCAACTTCGTCTCAAAACCAATGACTCTTCTTCTCCCCATCACACGGTCATTTCCAATTACTACAACCATGTTCATGAAATTTTTATATGAATGAGGATTACCATGAAGTGTGTGATAATAATACTATAGAACTGAAAAAATTAATCCTCAACAGAAGTTAAAATGTATATAGAGATGTTTTCCCTGATAATAAAATAAAAATCCTATTATTAAACAATATCATACTTATCTTCTATGCGGTAACCCAGATTCCATGAACTAAAAATGTACATACAGTAGCTCTGTAAAACTTTAATATCTAAATGTTCAAGGGAACACCATACACAGTGGATCCAACCATAAAGCTACATATTAGATTTATTGGCCTATGGCTATAGGAAAAGATGCATATGTATTTCATACCCAATATTCCAGAATAAAAAATCAGGTTAAAACACTAATAGATATCATTCCCCATGTCAAGTGTTACCTATGAGGCCAACTCATAGAAGACTATAATTCCCCTAGACCATACCAGTGAAGAATATTATTCCCCATCATATAACATGGTTCTATATACTTTTTATATGCATCACCTAAGAATTCTCTCCTATAGTGCCAATGAACCATGATATGTTCACTAATCACATTGTTACTATGAAATAAATGGAAAAAATATATATCATCTTCTAATAAATAACATTGAAATACTGTCATCATACCAATCATAAATATGATGGAGAAAAACAACAATTATGGGTCACATAGGGCATACAAACATAGATATATAATCTAAAAAGTGGTTCTTAGTGATCTATTTAAACACATTCCAATATTTTGTTCTGCATAAAGAACATATGGATATACATACATATGAAAAAGGAACACAATAACTAACATTAATATATTAAGAAGAACCATGTTACTAAAAATCATTCATTTATCTCATTGATTAAAATATCTAATGCCCATCAAGAGACAATAATAGAGTCACACTCAAGTATAAACTGGACAGAGTATGCATGCCAAGGATCATTGGAAATGAACCCAAAACATCAAAAGGTTATTATTGATCAATTTAATAATGATATTAAAGTATCGTATTAGGTATGAAATTTAATCATGGGTAATGGAGACCAAAAATGTCTAATGATATTAAATCCTTCCAAGAATATAAAAGCATTGAACCTCCAACATTGTGGAAGAATCTATGTGTTGAAGTGCGAGAAATTTCCATGAAGTGGAACTAGATCCATCCATAGTTTGAGAATAAATATGAAGATATGATTGAAATCAAAGGAATTTGGAAATTTATAAACAATAAAAAAAAGGTGGTGTTATTGTGTTATACATAGTGCTCTGCCACAATCAATCCCATAAAATAATAAGGTTTCTGAAAAAAGTGATTAGATTAAGCTATTGGAGTGCCCAGTCAAAAGCACATATGGAATCAAAAATACTATAAATAGTGAGATCTTATATGATAGGTAAATGGAACATGATGTAAGGGTCATCACCAAAATACAATCTTATTTCACATACAATAATATTATGCTATAAACAATTCTCCATAATATAATGAACCTAATATTCCATGAACATATTGAACCCCACCATTCATCCTTAGTTCCACAACCAAATCCCCACACAATCATTTTTTTAAAATATCTACAACTATTATGTCCTTTAACTATTTTTTATAACTTAAAATAGGATTAATCATCCATTATACTTTAGAAAATATGACCCATTCTATTTTATCTAATTCCAATTAAACTATAATCACAACTTCTTTATTTATACATTTGAACTCACAATAGGTAATATAAAGAAACTAATGTAGTTACAATTATCCCCTTCAAACTACCACTCAAACCTGAGAATTTCCTCCATTATTGTTGCATGACCAACTAGGTCCATTAGTCCTAAACATGGAACTCCCAGTTCATGGATCATTCAATGATAGACCTAGAATAAATAATGTGCCACCATCTTCCCACTGAAAAATAATTCATTCTATTCTATAATCTTCTCTAGAATATCAAAAAAATGATAAATCCAATTCTAATATAATGTAATCTTATGTGATCACATGTATATGATAATCATAATACCTCTAAATATTAGAAACCTTGATCACATCACGAATTCCACAATAATGTGGAGGAATGTATAATGAAAAATCTAATAATATAATAAATTCGGTTATCCCATCCTTCTTCAAAACCATGGTTCTGTGTTCCTTTATTTCTAAAAATTATGATTATCCAATTTAGGTCACACTTTTACGAAAACATGATCTCCCATATAAAATTCCAAATCTCATCTCTTTTATTGGACACACAATTTCTACCTTCTCTTTGTAGCATCCAACTTCATCCTTGTATACTAAACACTCATAGAGGCCCATAAACCGTACATGGACAAACAATATATAACTTTCCCTCCTTATTCCATCAATTTGGAGAATAATATATCTGAACATAGATTTTCTCATGTTGTTTCATTTCAATGGAATCCTTGATTATGTTATTGTAAGAATACTATACCCGAGCTATGTGATCATGCCATTCTCCAACGAACACATAGACATATTCTCGGAGTATGTCCTTAATAATATGAATCAGCCACTATTATTTTCCATCATTCTAAGGAATATATGATATAATAATCTTCACTTTTGTTTCCAAATAATTCTACAATACTTTCCAAGGTTATGATATAAAGCAAGTGTTCCAATATAATATGATTATGTTAGAAACACATTTATTTTTACAACCTCCAATTCATTAATATTGTCTGACATATCAATAAAATGAGTCTATTGGATCGATAAATGGTTCTAGAACTTATTCTATTGAAAAAAATATCATCCAAAAAACATTACCTCTTGTTATGTTTCTAGGTATCCACAATTAAGAAGTCAATAAACAAATAGCCCCACATAAAAATTGAAAAGTATGTTGCAGTTGAAAAGTTCCATGATGCTTATACTCCACATTCATATTCTGTAAAGCAAAGAATCATCCTATGTATGTGATTATATATGTCTTTCTATTATTCCACTAAAATTGATATCATATATCATTGTACATCTCAATCATCCCTAAATATGCATAGAATTTAAAAGCTTGAGAGTCTCTGATTATCTCCATCCAAAACAAGTTTTTCATGACTACCCTCCCATATAAATATAACATGTCATCATTTAATATGGAACATTATATAACAGGGTTATATCCCAAAAAATACTCCCATATCACTACACAATCAATGTACAACTCGTAGAAATATCCTACACATACTCTCATAAATATCATGATCACAAAAGGATAATATGCCAGAACTCTATGATTTTACGATTCATCCACTAAACAATCATCCAAAAAATCATCATACACCCCTCCTCTTTTGATGTTATCTATCTATGATCCCATGTAATTGGAATTTTCATGCTAAGAGAATCTTTAAAAAATCCATGCCTATAAATATAAAATATCAAACTCAAATGTCTATATATATATTGAACCCAATTTCTATATATGATATTCATATCCCATTGATAAGAAATATATGACAGAGAACATGTTTTTATTGTAGATGAAAAAATTATCATTAAATATATTTTCAAATAAATATCTTTAATGGTTCTTATTGAATGAGTAAAATATAAGTCATGGGTCATGTATATCGGCACCTAGGTTCACAAATGACATGTCCCATACAA
Source organism: Viscum album (assembly GCA_963277665.1). Taxonomy (NCBI): domain Eukaryota; kingdom Viridiplantae; phylum Streptophyta; class Magnoliopsida; order Santalales; family Viscaceae; genus Viscum; species Viscum album. The sequence goes on from OY728150.1 coordinate 1,076,200,640, forward strand.
AACCACCTGATCTATATACCTAAAAAAATACAATCCAAACAAGTATGGAAGTATAGCATAATTAAAATCTAATATCATGCCATAGTGATTTGGAATCTATGTTTTTTAAAGTCTCAACTTGGAATCCATGAAGACTAGATCACTTTGATCAATCCCTTAAAATGTAACTACCTTCTTTATAATACCCACCTTCTAAAAATCCAAAATTGTGATTTCCCAAGTGAATCATTCAAAATTCCCCATAATCCCATGAAGGATCTAGATCCAAATTATATTCCTTGGTAATATGTATTACATCACATCCTTGAACTTATCAATTTTCATAGATAACTATTCCTCTAAAAAAGATTATGGAAATGAAAGTATAGATTCTAGAAGGGACACTTAAAAAAATTTTCATAAGGCTGATGCACTCAATGTGTGCTAATTATTATCTTATATTATCTAGAATTAATATTTTTTTCATAAATGAAATTTCTGATTCCATCTATGAAAACAATGATGAAATGTAAAAAATTGAAGGGAAACTATTTTTCATGATATCCTTGAATACCATTATATCATATTTTAACCTAATGGAATGAAAATATTCTCATACAATTCAAACCCACTCCTAAAACTGTATTTGTAATATCATTTTCTCCTACATAGTACTTATAGTATATTGAATGAAGATCAATTTTTCAAATCCTATTATATTCTTACTTCTAATTGAGAAGATAGAATAAACATGGTAATTTCTATCATCTGATCATTTTAATATGATTATGAACCATTTAATCATAAAATGTCATAAATTACTGACCTTATGTATGGAATCCAAACCAAGAAAAATTAAATGTGATATACTTGGCCTAAAAAATCCTTTATCTGATATATCCTCTATTTCAACCTTTATGTCACCCTATTATGTTGATTTAATGTCAAATGTATAAATCAATATCGATTCCACTATTGGAGAAAACTAATTCTCAAATTTGATTACTAAGGCTTGTGGAATATTTGAGAAGTCTTCTTGAAAAACAACCTAAAAATGATCCACAAAAAGAGAAATGGTATAGGGAGATACATTTAGTTTTACTATAAGTTACAATACTACTACTTATTCCTTGACTGTCTTAATTTTTCTTAGATCTATAACTATCTGACTAGATCTGAGATCCCACTCACTAATCATTATAAAATTCCTTTTCAAAGGTTATGTGAAGGATATGATTATGGTTATATATATAATATTAATAATTGCAGTGAGAACAATATCATATAATATAGTTTATTAAATTATCACCTATATTATACTCAATTCAAGGATTTTTATGTACCATAAATTCAATTGACCAAAACTATTACTAGAAATTGAAGAAATATTTGAATATGGTCATCGTTTTAGCTATAATAATACCAAGGGATAACAAATCCAAAGATAAATTTACTGTTATGTCATGTATAGGAAAAATTTCATATAATAATGAATGGTATGCAAATTTTTTACATAATGATGATGAAATAGTAAAGTAGATAATGATAAAACCCCGAATTTTTTTGGGATACTCTCCACTAACCACAGAAATTTGACCCAATGCATAAAACCTTCCTATGTAATATTTTCATTTATTTCACTGATATGCACACCACATATCATTCATCATCATTAAAGGGTTTTAAACCTACTACTATAGACCTTGAATAATCCCTTGTCTTGATTCATATGTCTTACTCCAACATGTATAAGACCTAATCAAAGATGAATTTTAGAAGGAACATTGTTGATTCCTTATCCTATCACATTGATGAATGTTTCATTTAGAATCTAGGAAATCCTTATGAAATTTAATTCCATACCAATTTTTTTGAAATTTTGAAACACCACCTCCCCAAGGGGGAAAAAAGAAAACCAAACATGAACTATCTTAACAATCTTATCCTAATATGATTCCTTATAAATCATTTTTATACCAAAATATGAATAACTATTTGATGTACAATAAATACCATCAATTAATCTATAGGTAAATGGTTGAATACATGATATAGAGATCTCCTCTAAATCTTCTTAAGTAGTGATAGTCATATGTTATACATATTAGAAGTTCATTAGGTAAAATTTTCTACTCTCTCGTCTTTTATTTGAATTAAGACCTATCTCATACTTCCTTGTCTTTTATGATTAATTCCCATAAAATAGAAGAGTGAAATAGATAATCTCAATGAAATGAAAGGAATAGGGAGATACCAATGTCATCTCCTAACAATTATCCATGAACTCATATGTTCAATACATATTCATTGATTCAATAATGAAACCATTGATAAATTATTATATTAATGGTTTCCATGTTAGACCTCCATTTTTACATATTTGTCTTTTGATACTTCACCCACTCCTAGAGGCTCCTTGAATCACAATGACATCCAATATAACCTACAAAACCACAACAGGTTCAGTAATGTCAAGTCTTCCATTAATGATGTAAATAGATTCCTTAGTATCATTGGGAATAACTAACCAATAATCTGGTGGATGATAGTGATGGATATCCTGAGAATATTGAACCATGGTTTTCTATGTGATCAATCCTTATATGAGAATAATTTGTCCAAAATATGGTTATATCATCTCTTCTTCCAAAATCAGTGGAGTATGTGAAGGATGATTCATATATACACCTATCTATGTAAATTTTATTTTACCACATGTGTTACCCATTATGAGGACATTATGGTCCATTTATATAGGTTTTCCCACCATATGTATCTGAGGCTTCATTTTTTGAAATGAAAATTAAAAATTTTCAATTCCAATAAAAAGATGCTTCCAAGAACAACCTCTGTAGTTACAAGGAATGCATTTCGAATTTGTTTTAAAATAGATATCTATCCTTTGAGAAACCCCACAACAAAATGGTTTTACCCTTCTTGTACTACACATGTATATATAGTAATTCTCCATAGCAATATTATATTGAAAATAATATAGGTATAAAATGTAACAACATTGTCATGTTGTAGTAATTATTTACAATAGATATATCAAAATAGTAATCAAATATATACTTCACATCAATTAGAATTGGTCAAGGAACAAAATTAAATAACTAATATAACATAAACAATACGTATATATGTATATGAAAAGTTATATATCATTCCCACTCGTGATGCATGCATGATTTGATATCCTATTAAAATATAGAAAAAACATATAATGGAGGTCGATTACACACGACCCAACCATGAATATGGAGGCTCTCCTACCTAAGTTCCATATAGCCTATATCCATTCAACCATGATAGAAAATTAAATGAGTAAATTAAACCATGGTCCATTTTTTTATTATTTTGAAATTCCCCAAACCAAATTTCTTAAACACCAACAATGTGTAGATTCTATATGAAATCATAAAAAACACCCCATATAGAAAAGGAGGAAATCTAACGATGTGATCATAATTTAATTTTTCTAGAAAATATCCTCTATTATCATATAAATCATTAGTAACTAACAACATTAATACAAAACATGTAAATTTCATAGTTGAATGTAATTGAAAATTTCAAAAAAATGGAATCCAATGTGATATAAGGATATGTACCTTAAAAGACCATTGTGGTGGTTCAACCAGAATATAAGAAAATAGTAATGTTAATCAAATTAGTATCAAAATTCTATAGTATGTCCTCGACTTGACTTCTACTCTAAGCCTATTTCTACGTAGCTAACTATCACGAGGCCCTTTACCTCCAAAAAATGACTAGCCATGAAATCGGTAGGGGCATCAAGATTCTTATAAAGGGTTTGAGTATAAACCATAAGGAAACAAATATGTAATCCTTAAAATAATTAAACATATATAAAGAATTATATTCCATAACAGTATGATAAAATAAAATTTAATAAAATAATATTATATCGAGTACCTATGAGCTATCCAAGCCACCATGAAATCCAATTGTACATACATAAACTATATACTATAAGAATATCATAATTTTCACGAGAACATCACATGTGGGGGAGCTATCCAGATGGATACTCATTAGTAGTAAATACCCTTGGGACCATGGGATTTCACATAAGAATATCATGACCCATCACCAATACCAATTTCATTGGTTAAGCCACACAATAATTGAATTACCTACAATCCCTTCTACCTATATGGTCACGTCACTATAAACCATCATGACAAAATTTTCAGCTATATATGTCCCCAATACACCATCATCTATCTTCATACTATCTTCATCTCACAGGGACCATCCAAAATTCCCCATCTATGGCCACTAATACACAATGAGTTCACCTATCAATTTTGTACCACATATATTATAATAAAAACATATAATATACTAATAAAACCACATTGAAATTGTTTCATATTTTCTATCACATATAGAAATAGCGATAAGAACACAATAATGGGTCTCAAAAGCCAAACATGAAATTTCATAACAAAACATACAATGGTAATCTAAGTCATAGATACACATGGGACAACAGTCCATGTCAAACTATTCACTTATGTTTATTCAATCACATATAAAAAATCATAGAACCCAAAAACCATATACATGGCCTCTATATAAACGTGGACATCATATCTTTCTTACATTTAGGAAAATATCTAAGACACATTGAGAGACGATACATGAGTTATAACCATGAACAAACCATATCGATCTTGAATGCCAAGTATACTACTATCCATCCCTAAATCATTAGAATAGTGTCTCTAGAAAATGTTTCCAAAATGAGAGGTAGAAATAGACTGTCATGACCAAACCCTTAGTAACCATGTTGTGACTACCCCATATGTGCCTCCAATAGGCCATAGGTTGGTGACTAGTATCGAGTAGAAATATCCCACAAATGGGAGGCATTTTCCAAATTACAAGTACAAATGGACACATCTCTATGAAAAATTGATGAACTGAACACAATAAGTAAACTTGAATGGATAAAACTATGCTTTTGACAATGAATAATAATAAAAACTAGAATGTATACAAGGCCAAAATAGAATCTCAACCATAAGGAAGAGTATAAGATCCTTAAATTAATCATCATGAAACCCTACCTAAAGTTTAGGTACCCAAATAACTAGTTGATGTTGATAATGAAAATCTCGTCTATCTTGCCTCTCTATAAGAACCATCTGGACCCGATCCACCAAGGGCTATAACAAAACAACAATCGTCTTCAAAAGACATGACATGTGCTTGCATATCCCATTTAGAGGTGAGTAAAAAATACTAGGTAGGGATCCCAAAACCACAAAGGTAATACCACTATGAAATAAAATGAGTACATACCAATGGAAACACACTATGTAATCCATGATAGAAACACATGAATTATACTGTGAATGAAACACTTGATGTCTAGTCAATACGATCTACTCATAGATGAATAGGTATAAAGAACAAAGATATGGATTATTATTTGTAGTCCATAGAACTCCAAATTTCATTTCCATCACATGCACCATCGATGGATCATGTAGAATCAATGTGAGAACACATATTCTCGATGTGGCCGAAAAGACAATCAATGATGCACGAAGCATTAGATTCATCACACAGAGTATCAATAAAGGATCTCCTCATCCTAAGGGAATCAACGACACATGCATATCATCAAACAAACAAACATTTTTAATTATATGACCATTATTCTAAAAAATTCTGACTGGTGGCTGGACCAGCCCACCCGACCAAAACTGACAGGACTAACCAGGCCATACCCCATTTGGCCCAAACCAATCTGGATCATCAGGAGGGTCCAAAAGGTTTAGAACGCTAGGATCCTAGAGTGGCCCACATTCATCGGTCTTGTCCAGTGGGTGTTGGCTGGTGTGTGCATGCCAGACGCAGCCCACCCTCTCTACATTTGTCAACTCTACATAGAACCAGAATGTGTTTCAAAAATTCCACCTAACATCCCCACACCGACCAACAGATCCACCACATGTCCCTTTTCTCAAGTGGTTTTGAGCTGCATCCCTTCTCCGTCGGGACCTCCTAGAATGATCCTCATGCAGTCTCCCACAATATCTGTTGTTTCATGCCCTACAAAGACTAGAAGAACTACCTACACAGTCCGACCATTGCATCATCTAAAGTCACCATGGTGATCCACTGAACAAGAATGCGGCTACCACCATGTTCCATCAGGCGCTGCTTCATGGTAATGAGAATTGTCACATGAAACAACGCGACACCATATTCCATCACCGGCACTGGCCTTCAGCCGTCAAGTTTTTTCAGTTCTGCACCACTACATCAGTGATCTAATTTTGAAATAGAGGCACTTTATCAGACCTCAAGTCATAGAATTCACATAACTGGTCATTTATCCCCCTTGCTAGCTCTCCATAGGTCCTTTTGCATTCTTAACCTCCCATATAATTTCATCTTGAACATGAGGGTCCAATGGTGGGGAACACAAAGAATGTGGATAGAGGGATCACGTAGAACGCCGAAAGAGTAGATCTTAGCCTTGTTCATGTTAGCCTTGATCTTTTATTTTTAGAATAATAACGAAGAAACCAATTCTATAATAATCACCATGATCTATTCCCTTTAATGATGAAATAATTTTCCCTCCTATACGACTAATCAAAATGTAGTTAACCTATATGGGGGTTCGTCTAGAATTTATTTTTTATTATAATAAGGGGAAAATAAATCATGAAGGTATATACACACTAGCATGAGGTTGGATTATTCATTGATGAAGAATGGGGTTCTATGTCATCGTTGATCCTTTATCAACCCGCATTTGCTGTCATTCAATGATGTGGATTTTGTTTCCTTGACTTAGTTGGATTTCAAAGGTTATGGCGATAACCAATTATTCATAAAAATTTCCATTAATTTAATAGAAACAAACAATAAGTCAAATAAAATATTTTAATTATCATATTTTATTGATTTTGACGTTTAATTTCCAACATTCACATCCATCCCGCGTTGGTGGATGTTAGGCCCTTCATAAGGTAATTCCATTATTCTGAATGCAATTGTGCCTCTGATTTATGAAATAGGAACCCATTAAAAATTGATTCCTTTTTAAAGATGAATTTTCCTACCTTCATTAGTAAAAACTAATAATTTTTCACCGTATCATTCCGGGATCACCGGGCCTCAAACATTTATAGATTCTAATCGCCTGGCCTCATATTTTTCAAAGTAAATTAATAGTAATTTATCATTTAAATATTTGAGTCATTACATTTTCCCCAGCATAGGTCTTTACATCCCTTAAATCCAACTAAAAGGCTAAAATAAATATTAGTGTAGTAATTAGTGAATATGATCCTCTCATTCCCAGGTGTTGAGCTTGAGATTCTCATGCTACCACCAAAGGTGTAGTAAAGGAATTGACACCCAATAAAGGATCCACTCCGGTTGATCATTAATATCTATCAGGTACAATGAAAAATTCACCCATCATCAATGTCCTTCTCTCCCAAAACTATGACACATTATGGATCATGAACATACATCCTCAGCTACGATATGTGGAATAAATTAGGAATGTGGTGCAACTATGGGGGTAGAGATGGGCGGTATTCCACCTCACCAACACCACACATAATCTAAAGAGGGCTGATGTATATTGAAGATAAATATTCACCCCATCCAAATCTCCAAAATCCCCTTCAAGGTGAGACACGTAAGTACACATGGTCTCCCACATCTAACGATCAAGGCATCCACCTCCTGTAAGCATACAAATTTTTCTTATTCTATGAAGTCCTCATCCACTCCTGGATGATTTTCACCTACGTAGTGGTAGCCCGTACTGTAAGAACCCAGTTTTTGCTGTGAAAGACTTTGGAATATGTTTGATGATATTCCATATCATCACCATCAGAAGGCGTGCGATTCTGAGCCCCGGAGTGGCCGAAATTAAATTTTCAGTGCGTTCACACTGGAAACGCCAAATAAATGGGATAACTCCTAGACGGTGATTTGGATCAATGATCCAAGTGTACGGATGGGTCCGGAATGAGTTGTTTACCCTCAGAACGATATAAAACATTTCAGAGCGGGACGTTTGGACCCCTCGCTCGCTCTCTAAACGTTAAACGAATAAATTAAATAATTAATTTAATCGTTTAATGGTGAAAATCATGTGTCTCCTAAACGGTGGATCAGATTGGAAAACCGTGGGCACCATTGAGTTCATTGCATGATGTTTACCCTAGGAGGGGTATAAGTTTCGCGGGCACGGGCCGTTTGTGAAAAATGGCCCTAGGGGCGTTTTCGTAATTTGGCAGCCTCAATCTTGGGCATTGTAACTTTTTAACAGAGCCTCGGATTAATATTCAGAGACCTCTGTTGCACTCATTGCATGGTTTTTAGCCTAGTGGAGGCATAACCCTGACCACGCCAAAGTTTTGGGTTCGGGGCTGTTGGGCGGGCGTTTAAGTTATTTGTACTTAAATGCCCCCACCTCTTCTTCTTCTTCTTCTTCTTATTATTATTAGTATTCTTCTTCAAACCCTCCCCTCTCCCCTAGCTCCAGCGAGATGATCTCCGGTGAGGCGGCTCCGGCAAGGCAGCTCCGGAAAGGCGGTGGTTCGGCGGTGTAGCTCCGGAAAAAACCCACGAGGTAGGATTGTGCGTTTTGCGTATTCAATTTCCACATCTTCTTTGATCCTATTTATATGTGTCAAATGTCATATAATTTCTGAGAAAATCCCAATTCTGCTTATTAATCATCCCGATCTCCCCAACGCAATTTTCGGATTTAAAATCCGAGTCCCGACGAGTTCGCAAACTTCTGACGATATTCGCGGGTTTTTTGTTGTTTTTTCTGGCGGTCCGAGGTGCGGCGGTGACCCTTCTTGGTGGCGGTGGCTTTTTTTCCAGGTGACAGTGGCGAGGCCGGCTTCGGTGGAGCGGTCGGGGGAGCGTGGGCGTGCGGCAGTCATCGGCAGTAGGGCGGAGGTCGCACAGCACAGACGGGTGTGGGGCGTCGCGGGCGAGTGGCTCGACGGGTGGGTGCGGGCGCCTGCATTAGGCGGAGCGGAGCACGACGGCATCTGCGTGCGGGGGCGCCGGCGAGGCGAGGTCCAAGGCCAACTATCTTTTCCGGTCGGTGCGCATGGGGAAGACCGGGGCCGTCGGACCCTGGCTGTCCGACAAGGACCCGCACAGGGCGGGTTCTGTTGCACAATAGAGACCGGCCGAACGACCTGTCTGGCTTTGAAAAAAAAGAAACAAAAATATATTAGTTTATAATAATAATAATAACAATAATAATAATATTATTATTATGGAAATTATTTATTTTGATAAATCATTCGCAGGGCACCCAATTTGGTCACCATCTGCGGCAACATGTCCCTTAAATTGAGACAAACATTTTGAGATGGTTTTGGGAATTTTTAATTCCCCAAACGAGGGGCCTCGGAGATGCGACACGTCTTTAAGTGAATTGACGTTTTTCCTGGAATTTTGTTTTGGACGGCGCAGACATATCTGACATCCGTTTTGAGCGTCGTCGATGGCGTTGGGACCCTGGCACCGAGCCAGAGCTTACTAGGGTGGTTTCGGGCGTTGAGACTGGATTTGTGGTGTGGGCCCCACAGCTCGTCTTTTGAGTTGCGTGCAGCGTTTCACACCTTTCTCACCGGGCGTCCATTCAGGGCATGCAAGCAGTCATTTCTAGGTGTTTTTTCGAGGGGATTGCAATGGTGCAATCCACCCACTCTAATTCTCCATGATGGTGAGGGGCCCACGAGGGTCGTTTGGGCGTCGACGGTGATTTTTCCATCTTTATCACCATGCGACCGTTTTGGACAAGTAAATTGTCTATCTTGTGTGCTTTATCGAGAGGATCACAACAATGTGATCCGTTCGTTGAGTTTCGGGATAGGGATGTGGGTCCTACGTGGCACCGCTCGTGTGCGGTTCGCCGAAATGCATCTTTTTTTCCAGATATCCGTTGCACTCAAGTGAGTAGTGCTTTTGACTTGTTTTCCCGAGGAGATCGCAATGGTGCGATGCACCCGACTGTTTTCGGGGCTGAGGCTCGGGATAACGGGACGTCGTTCGGGCATGAGGTGGTGTTGGTGACTTTTCCATTGGATATCCGTTAGAGGTGAGTAAGTAGTCGATCTCACGTGTTTTTCCATGAGGATTACAATGGTGCGATCTGTTTGGTAGTGCGGAGCCTGTTCTGTGATCTTGTAAATTGTGGAAATGTGAAGGTGCCCCGGGGGCGGTTCCTATACTATGGTTGTAGTGGAACCTTGGCGTGTGATCATGTGCACTTCCGTGTGAGTGGAGTAATGCTTGAATAGATGTGGTTGTCCAGGCCCCAGTCATTGAGGCGGCAAGTTGGAAATGTTACTTCACGCCTTCGCGTTGACGTTGGGTGTCGTGTGCATGATAGCCCTTGGGATGGAGATGTGGTATACAATGGGAGTATACGAGAGTGCTTGGAAGTACGTGTGGTTTGTACCTAAGACATTCGTGTTCTTGGTTGGGGTTGACTTGGGGCCACACGTCATGTGAGCCCCATGTGCGTGTTGTGTTCTGCTTTGCATTATTTGACCTCTCACGACGTAGAGGGTCCCTCTGTGCTCATTTGTTTGACCAGCATGGTTTAGTGGTCTCCCCTGGTTTTATTCTCGATGGATCGGCCGGTAGCGGTACTAGTGACATCGGGTGATGGAACAGGCGCATAACCTCTTTTCGGTGAGTTATTCTGGAGATGGGTGGTTTCGCGATACCCACTATGTGTTTGGTTGGACATCGGTGTACCCTCCAATAGAGATGGCTAGAGCAGTTCTGATTTTTACCCTCCAGCAAGGCTAGAAAGTGGGTTACTCATCGACTTCTTCAGGTTTACCCTCTAGCAGGGCTGAGTAGTGGGTTGCTCACTGACATCTAGGGTTTACCCTCCAGTAAAGACTGGGCAGTGGGTCACGTGACACTCTTAGGGTCTACCCTCCATCAGAGATTGGGAAGTGGGTCACCCGATGAACTTAGAGTCTACCCTCCAGCAGAGACTGTGCAGTGGGTCACCCGACAACCTCTTAGGTACTACCCTCCAGCAGGGCTGGGAAGTTGGTCACCCATCGTCTAGTTCCATGTCTACCCTCCAGCAAGACTGGGCATTGGGTCGGCTCTCGACTTATTCCAGGTCTACCCTCCAGCAGGGCTGGGTAGTGGGTCGCCTGATGATGTATTAAGGTCTACCCTCTAGAGGGGCTCGGTAGTGGGTTTCCTGATGATGTATTAGGGTTTACCCTCCAGTAGGGCTAGGCTGTGGGTCACCCAATATTTGGTTATGAATTACCCTCCAACGGGGCTGGGTAGTGGGTCGCCTGATGATGTATTACGGTCTACCCTCCATCGTGGCTGGGAAGTGGGTTTCCTAATGATGTATTAGGGTTTACCCTCCAGCAGGGCAGGGCAGTGGGTCACCCGATATCTGGTTATGAATTACCCTCCAGCAGGGCTGGGTAGTGGGACACCTGTTGGAATTCCAGGCTCAGTCCTTTCTACTAGGCTAGCATGTGGCTTTCCTTCATGATTACCGGAGTAGGACCCTTGGTTGTACTGGTCGGTGATGGAACAACTTTGACATTGATGAGACCTCTCGACTGTAGGGAAGTGACGAGGTGTGGTTTGACTTTCCCTAGAACTCTCAAGTACAAGGGGAACAATCCCCACCGAGACATGTTCTTGTGACGCGATCTAAAACCATGCGGGCGAGTCAGTGCCGCCCAAAGCGGATAGTGTCGAGGTGCGGTGATTGAGCCCCTTGGCTTGCGGTTCAGGGCATATGAGTGGGATGCTGGGCATCGATGGAGTTTACATCTTGGGTTGTTGGCTACTAATTTATTTGGGCTGAGCTACGGGAAGGAGATCCCCTTACGAGCTTGTTCGGGCTTTTTATAGAGCATATATATATATGTATATACCTCGCACCAGTACCCACTCCTTGGGTTATGGCTACTCTCCTTCCAAGAGAGGTGAAGATGCGTGGGGTATGCCACATGATTTCCGTTTCTAGCTTCTCATGTTTGGATGAGTCTACTCTCCTACTATAGGTAGCGAAGACTCTAGGAGAAGTTCATCTTCTCACAGTTTCCATATCCTTGTGTCTGGACGAGCCTACCTTCTTTCCTCTTTTTGGGTTGAGTTGGACTCTCTACTGTTACTCTACTGCACTCCCTATTGTACTCCTTTACTTTTCCTATTCTCTCTACTGTTCACCATTCGGTACCTCCTTTTTGGCTCCCCCGATCCTTCGGGGTATACTACTGAGTATTTTTATACTCACCCTTTCTTGGGCTTTGCCCGCACTTGGTGTGCCCTTGCAGAAGACGGATAGGTTGGTCGTGGCTTCAGTGGAGCACAGAAGTTCGGGAGCTCAGACCAAGCGTGGTGGTCGTAGACGGGTTCCATTTGGGGGACCCTTCCAGCTGTATTCTTTTGTTCACCTGTTATTGGGTTGTGGCACTTTTTTTTTGGTTGGGCGCCTGTTTTGACCCCTTTCTTTTCAGCATACTTTCATCTTGTACTTTGTACTGTTTAGAGGTCGATGCACATCTACGGTTTATACATATAGCAATTGTTCTTTTTTACTCTGCTTGTTCTTTCTTTTACTCTTCACTTTTGCATTGAGTGTGTTGCGTTTGTGTGTACAGGTACATAGGAAAAGGCCTCCCTGAGTTATTGTGCCTTCGGCGCTGGTCGCCAGCCCCTGGCCTATGGAGGCGGGTTGGGGTAGTTGCGGCTCGAGCCCGGGTAAGGTCGGGTCGTGACAAAGTTGTATCAGAGGTGGTTTGTTCCTTGGGACATTGTGCGGACGTACCTAAAAAATAATTGGTTGGGATTCATGGAAACAGTGTTAATGTGTCTCGAGAGCGGCTCTCAGGCCAAGGAGTCTAGTGATGGTGCGGCGGCTGACGTATCCATTCACCAGGACCATGATAACCCACTTGTCTACTCGGTGTGCTTAGACACTTGTTGCAGGGAGAATTTGTTTGTGCATCACATAGGATTGAGTCTTTGACTGTACTTCTTGAGTCAGCTCCCCCTCGTTGTGTTTATTGGTATATACACATATGCCCGTTTGACCGTGACACTCCTTGATAACATTCAGGATGTCTCCGTGAAGACATACATCTAGGATAATAGCTTTGGTTCGTGACGACGACCCTTTGAGATACTAGGCCTCAGTCCAGGACCCATCATGCGAGCCCCTTTCTCCGGGTGGGCCGGTAGCAGTAACCCCACCTATAGAGCAGCAGGCAGTTTCAGCAGAGCAGGCTGAGCTTGAGCACAGGTTGAGTGCGCTCCGTGAGTTCCAGCGGCAGAGACCGTTGAGGTTTAGTGGTGAGCCAGACCCTCAGGCAGCAGAGTTTTGGCTAGAGGCAGTGGCTCGCCTTTTCAGGCTTGTGCAGACGCCGACAGATCTGAGAGTGGCTTTGGAAGCCACCCTTTTTGGTGGAGCAGCTTGGCATTGGTGGAGTCTGGTTACTTAGCTTCTTGACGAGTCATCTCTTTCATGGGGCGACTTTTAGTTGTTGTTCTGTGAGGAGTTGTTCCCCTCCTTCTTGCGCTCCATTCGGATTCAGGAGCTCCTACAGATTCAGCAGGTAGGGATGACGGTGGCCGAGTACGCTGCTATTTTGGCAGACTGTGCACGCTTTTACCCAGACTTGGTCCATGACGATGATCTCCATGCGCGGATGTTTGAGCTGGGTCTCTGCCAAGAGATTCGTTCTTTCATAGTACCCATGGGAATTTCCACATACGCCGAGGTTCTATAGCAGGCGCTGGTGACAGAAAGCTTCCTGTCATGTTCTAGAATTGGCGGTGGCAGCAGGCACGTTGGAGATGAGACGTCAGCCATAGCTAGCAGGTGTCGGATGACAGAACCTCGATTTAGGTGGCCTTCCCACTACCCGTTTCAGAGACGTGGTCGTATACTACTGTGGCGAAAAGGAGCAGGGCCTCAGCCGAGGATGCCCTTCCGAGAGTGGATCCTGGGCTGTGGTCGTACACCACAGTGGCGCCGGAGGGAACAAGGGAATCCCAGAGAGCACCGATGTTATGCTTGTGATGGGCGAGATGACTTGGCACGAGACTGTCCGACCCGAGTTGTTGAGAGCTTCGGGCAGGCAGCAGGCGCACCACCACGGCAGACGCAGCGTCGTGATCAGAGTAGTACCCAGAGAGGTGGTGCTAGCAGAGGAGCGAGAGTAGCTGGAAGTGGGGGACGACTTTACGAGATCTTCCTGTCACCACTAGGTGGTCCACGTTAGGCTCCGGGAGCTGAAAGTTGGGACCGCGGATAGCCGCGAGCTTTGGATGTCTACGACCCTGCCGAGCATGAGGTGGAAAGAGGTACACTCTACAGTTCTTCTACTTTTTGCAGTAGAATTGTTAGACTCTGCCTGTGAAATTCCCTCCTCACTGCTCCTTATTTGAGGTGTTACCACGGTGACGCAGGGCATCGGGTGTAACCCAGTGATGGTAAGGTAAAAGGCGTGGGACCTTTTTCTTTAGTCGATGGTGTCGACTCCATTTCTTTTCGAGCATGTAAGAGAGTCTCGGTAGCGAGACATCGACTGTGGAACCATTCATGATCAGATATCCTTGGGAGTTTCACCATATGGGTATTCTGAAGGAGGGAATCACCGAGCCTTATTCCCGGTGCGGGTGGTGATTCTGGTCGCAGTGTGCGACGTGGAAGTTCAGTTGGGGAGATGAGCTACCCCCGATAGCCTTCGGTCCATTTGAAACCATGAAAACGGATGACAAGGTTCCCTACCGCCTTTCCCTAACCCCAAAGTCTAGAGTGGGTGCACGATGTCTCCCGTGTGGTTTACCTGAGAAGATGTGTGCATGCTCTTATGCACGTCATCAGAAAGGGCAGACCTTGCCTGAACAAATCAATCCTTTGGTCTGTGTGCAGTGGCACAGAGTTGTGAGAGAGTTATTTTGGGTACGGAAGAGACGGGTGTGGGCTTAGTACCCTATTTTGTTCCCTTGTTTTTCTTTTTAGGGATGAAAGGCTTGAATGAGGGAATGATGTAAGAACCCAATTTCTGCAGTGAAAGACTTTTTAATATTTTTGATGATATTCCAGTAATGCACCTTCAGACGGCGTGCGATTCTGAGCCCCGGAGAGGCCGGAAATAAATTTTCAATGCCTTCACACTGGAAACGAAACATAAATGGGATAACTCTTAAATGGTGATCCGGATCAGAGATCCGAGTGTACGGATGGGTCCGGAATGAGGTTTTTACCCTAGGAACGATATAAAACTTGTCAGCGCAGGACGTTTGGACCCCTCGCTCACTCTCGAAACGTTAAATGTATAAATTAAATAATTAATTTAATCATTTAATGGTGAAACTCATGTATCTCTTAAACGGTGGCTCGGATTGGAAAACGGATTGCCCCTTTGAGTTCAGAGCGTGCCGTTTACCCTAGGAGGGGTATAAGTTTCGCGGGCACGGGCTGTCAGTGAAAAATGGCCCCTGGGGCTTTTTCGTAATTTGGAAGCCTCAAGCGTGGGCATTGTAACTTTTGAACGGAGCCTCATATTAAAATTATGAGACCTCCATTGCGCTCGGAGCATGGATTTTAGCCTAGGGGAGGCTTAACCATGACCACGCCAACGTTTTGGTTTCGGGGCTGTCAGGCGGGCGTTTAAGTGATTTGTACTTAAACGCCCCCACCTCTTCTTCTTCTTCTTCTTCTTCTTCCTCCTAAAACCCTCCCCTATCCCCCAGCTCCGGAGAGATGATCTCTGGTGAGGCGGCTCCGGCGAGGAAGCTCCGAAAAGGCGGCAGTTCGATGGTGAAGCTCCGGGCAACGCCCACGAGGTAGGATTGTGTGTTTTGTGTTTTTTAATTTCTGCACCATCTTTGATCCTATTTATATGTGTCAAATTTCCATCTAATTTCATAGAAAATCCCACTTTTTCGTAGTACTCATCCCAATCTCCCCAACGCAATTTTCGGATTTAATATCCGACTCCCGACGTGTTCCCAATCTTCCGGAAAAGCTCGAGGGTTTTTGGGTTTTTTTTCGGCAGTCCGAGGCGCGGCGGCGCATGGCTGTGGCGGCGATAGCCCTTCTTGGAAGTGGAAGCTTCTTTTCCAGGTGACGGCGGTGAGGCCGGCTTCAGCGGAGCGGCTGGGGGAGCGCAGGCGTGCGGCGGTCGTCAGCAACAAGGTGGAGGTCGCGCAACGCTGGCGGGTGTGGGGCGTCGCGGTCGAGCGGCTCGGCGGGCTGGCGCTGGCGCTGGCTTCTGGCGGAGCGGAGCACAACGACATCTGCGTGCGGGGGCGCCGGCGAGGCGAGGTCCAAGGCCGACCGGCATTGCCGGTCGGTGCGCATTGGGAAGACCGAGGTCATCGAACCCCGGCTGGCCGACAAGGACCCGCACAGGGCAGGTCCTGTTGCAAAATGGAGACCAGCCGAACGGCCGGTCGGGCTTTGAAAAAAAAATAAAAAAAGGAAAAATAATATATTAGTTTGTAATAATAATAATAATAATAATAATAATAATATTATTATTATTATGGAAATGTTTTATTTTGATAAATCATTCGCAGGGCGCCCAATTTGGGCACCATCTGCGGCGACGCGTCCCTTAAATTGAGACGAACTTTTTGAGATGGTTTTGGGAATTTTTAATTCCTGAAACGAGGGGCCTCGGAAGCGCGACATGTCTTTAAGAGAAATGATGTTTTTCCGAGGATTTTGATTTGGACGGTGCGGACACTTCTGATGTCCGTTTTGAGCGCCGTTGGTGGCGTTGGGACCATGGCACCGAGGCGGAGCTTACCCGGGTGGTTTTGAACGTTGAGACTGGACTTGAGGCGTGGGACCCATGGCTCGTCTTTTGAGCTGCGTGCAGCTTTTAATGCCTTTCTCACCGGGCGTCCATTCAGGGTGTGCGAGCAGTCATTTCTGGGTGTTTTTCAAGGGGATTGCAATGGTGCAATCCGCCCGCTCTAATTCGGCATGATGGTGCGGGGCCCACGAGGTCCATTTGGTCGCCGACGGTGATTTTCCATCATTATCACCAGACGACCATTTTTGACAAGTGAATAGTCTATCTTGTGTGTTTTTTTAGAGGATCGCAACGGTGTGATCCGTTCGTTGAGTTTAGGGACCGGGATGCGAGTCCCATGTGGCACCGCTTGTGTGCGGTGCGCCGGAATGCATCTTTTTCTCCAGGTATCTGTTTCACTCAAGTGAGTGGTGTTTTTGACGTGTTTTCCCAAGGGGATCGCAATGGTGCGATGCACCCGACTATTTTAGGGGCCGAGGCTCGGTATCACGGGACGTCGTTCGGGCGTGAGGCGGTGTTGGTGACTTTTCCATCGGATATCCGTTGGAGGCGAGTATGTAGTCGATCTCGCGTGTTTTTCCGTGAGGATTACAACGGTGTAATTCATTTGGTTGTGAAAAGCCTCTTGTGAGATCTTGTGAAATTTGGAAATGTGAAGGAGCCCTGGGGGTGGTTCCTCTACTGTTGTTGTAGCTGACCATTGGCGTGTGACCGCATGCACTTCCGTTTGAGTGAAGTAATGCTTGAATAGATGTGGTTGTCCGTGCCCCAGTCGTTGAGGTGGAAATTTTGAAATGTTTTGTCATGCATTTGCGTTAACATTGGGTGCCATGTGCATGATAGCCCTTGGGATGGAGACGTGGTATACTATTGGAGTATAAGACAGTGCTTGGAGGTACGTGTGGTTTGAACCTGAGACGTTCGTGCGCTTGGTTTTGGTTGACTTGGGGACACATGTCGTGTGATCCCCATGTGTGTGACGTGTTCTGCTTTTCATACTTTGACCTCTCGCGACGTAGAGGGTCCCTATGTGCTCGTTTGTTTGACCAGTAGGGTTGACTGGTCCCCCTGGTTTCGTTCTCGATGGATCGGCCGGTAGCGGTGCTAGTGACACCAAGTAATGGAACAGGCACATAACCTCTTTTGCGTGAGTTATTCTGGAGTTGGGTGGTTGCGCGATACCCACTACGTGTTCGGTTAGCCAGTGGTGTACCCTCCAGTAGAGATGGCTAGAGTAGTTCTGAGTTTTACCTTCCAGTGAGGCTGGGTAGTGGGTTACTCATCGACTTCTTCGGGTTTACCCTCCAGCAGGACTGGGTAGTGGTTTGCTCACTGACTTCTAGGGTTTACCCTCCAGCAGAGACTGGGTAGTGGGTCACCGGACGCTCTTAAGGTCTACCCTTCAGTAGAGACTAGGCAGTGGGCCACTCGATGCACTTAGGGTCTACCCTCCATCAGAGACTGGGCATTGGGTCAACTGATGACCTCTTAGGGTCTACCCTCCAGCAGGGCTGGGTTGTGGGTTGCCCGTCGTCTAGTTCCAGGTCTACCCTCCAGCAAGGCTGGGCAGTGGGTCGCCTGCCAACTTATTCCAGGTCAACCCTCCAGCGGGGCTAGGTTGTGGGTCACCTGATGATGTATTAAGGTCTACCCTCCAGCGGGGCTGGGCAGTGGGTCTCCTGATGATGTATTAGGGTTTACCCTCCAACAGGGCTAGGCAGTGTGTCACCCGATATCTGGTTATGAATTACCCTCCATCGGGGCTGGGCAGTGGGTCCCCTGATGATGTATTACGGTCTACCCTCCAGCAGGGCTGGGAAGTGGGTCCCCTGATGATTTATTAGGGTTTACCCTCCAGCATGGCTGGGCAGTGGGTCACCCGATACCTGGTTACGAATCACCCTCCAGTAGGGCTGGGTAGTGGTAGACCTATTGGCATTCTAAGCTCAGTCCTTTCTACTAGGCAAACATGTGGCTTTCCTTTGTGATTACCGGAGTAGGACCCTTGGTTGTACAAGTCGGTGATGGAACAACTTTGACTTTGAGGAGACCTCTCGACTTCAGGGCAGTGACGAGGTGTGCTTTGACTTTCCCTAGAACTCTCAAGTACAAGGGGCACATTCCCCCATCGAGACACGTTCTTGTGACGCGATCAAAAACTGTGTGGGCAAGTCAGTGTCGCCCCAAGCGGATAGTGTCGAGGTGTGGTGATTGAGCCGCTTGGCTTGAAGTTCGGGGCGTATATACGGGATGCTGGGCATCGAGGGAGTTTACTTCTGGGGCTGTTGGATACTTTGGGCTAGGCTACGGGATGGAGATCCCCTTACGATCTTGTTTGGGATTCTAGTAGAGCATATATATATATATATATATATATATATATATATATATATATATATATGTATATACCTCATACCAGTACCCACTCCTTGGGTTCTGGCTACTCTCCTTCCAGGAGAGGCGAAGACGCGCAGGGTATGCCACGTGCTTTCCGTGTCTAGCATCTCGTGGTTAGGCGAGTCTACTCTACTGCTATAGGTAGCAAAGACTCGAGGAGAATTTCATCTTCTCACCGTTTCTAGCTCCTTGTGTCTAGATGAGTCCACCTTTTTTTATCATGTTGGGTTGAGCTGGACTCTCTACTGTTACTCTACTGCAGTCCTTGTTGTACTCCTTTAATTTTCATGTTCGCTCTACTGTTCACCCTTCGGTACCTCCTTTGTTGCTCCCTCAAGCCTTCGGGGTATCCTAATTAGTATTTTTATACTCACCCCTTCTTGGGAATTTCCCGCACTTGGTGTTCCCTTGCAGACGACGGACAGGTTGGTCGTGACTTCAGTGGAGCACAAAAGTTCGGGAGCTCGGACCGAGCGTGGTGGTCATAGATGGGTTCCAGGTGGGGGACCCTTCCTGCTGTTTTCTTTTGTTCACCTGTTGTCGGGTTGTGGCACTTTTTTTGGTTGGGCGTGGGTTTTACCCCTTTTCGTTTTAGCTTACTTTCAGCTTGTACTTTGTACTTTTTAGAGGTTAATGCACATCTATGGTTTATACATATAACAATTGTTCTTTTTTACTATTCTTGTTATTTCTTTTACTCTGCACTTTTTCATTGAGTGTGCTGCGTGTGTATGTACAGGTACTTAGGCAAAGGCCTCCCCGACTTATTGTGCCTTCGACTCTGGTTTCCATCCCCTAGCCTATGGAGGCGTGCTGGGGGTAGTTGAGGCTCGAGCCCATGTAGGGTCGGGTCGTGACACGTACCATCTATGGACCCTAATGTGTTTAATATCATGGAATTATCCGTTATACTAGTGACATGTCTAGTTGCCCATAGAATCCCTATAATTGTGACATACCAATGGTGGAGTAGTAGCTGTTGTTATACCAAAACTCCACCAGAAGCAGGTGGTCCTCTAATAATCAACCAAATTCTCAGAAGAAATCATGGATAATTCCCTCTAGAACCTAGATGGTCATGTCCATCTAGAAATCCATCATTGGATGAAACACCATGATCAAGCGCAACTGATTCCCAAATACCTAATGCATTCCCTACCATAACCGAGACCTGAAACAATAATAATGATCCGAGAGAATCGTTGATGGAACTTTGTGAATATTAAATATCTCAGGCACATAGAGGAATCACCATCTCTATACCAATGTATTCTCAGTGATCGGTACGAAGTGGGACAACTTGGGGAGTTGGTTAACAATCACCCAAATAGTGTCCAGCTCTCGGGACGTTCATGGTAAACCCACAAAAAAGAACATCTATATGTCATACCTCTTCCACACTAGAACCTCAAGTGGGTTGGTCAATCCATCTAGAACTTGGTGCATAGCCATCATTTTTAGGCAGTGATGAATCTAGAAAAAAACTCCTCCACTGACTTCTTTATCTCTAGCAACCAGAATTGATGTCGTAGGTCTTGATACGACTTTGAAACTCTAGGATATACCTCCAAAGTAAACTTATTGAAGTTACCCATGTCCTCCTCATGTTACATCACTGGTATTATTATGCATCATAGGAATTGAAAAAAATTCTCCCAAATTTTAAAATATCTATCACTGAAATGACTTATGGACATCCAAGAACATAATGTCTCACAATCAGAGTACCCATGTTGTGCATCCCATACATGCTGTATGAGTGGAGGGGTGTCATCCACTGACATGAAATAAGCCGCCAATACTCCATCCACTAAGGATAACTCTATGGAATCCCACCACATCGATGAATCATTCCGTAGATGTGAACAAGATCTCCAGTTGAGGGTATCTACTACTATGTTCACCTTCCTAAGAGTATAGAAAATCTTAATGTCATAGTCCTAGAGAAACTCTGGCCATTGTATCTACCTCCGGTTGAGACACTTCTGTGATGAGATAAACATGAGAATCAGGTGGTCAAAGTACATGGAAAACCACAAACCCAATAGTTTGTGGTTCCACATATTCAATGAGAAAACTGTCACTTCTAGCTAAATAACATTTGTTTCATACTTCATCTCATGCTAACTCAACAAGAATGAACCATACGCAATCCCTTCTTTACCCTACATCTGGACACAACCATGCCCAGATCCAGATGTGTCATAGAACACCACATACTAGACACCCACCCCTATAAATATAAGGATTAGAGCGCTCTCCATTCTATTCCTCCTCTACTGAAAACACTCCTGGAAATTTTCCATCCACATGAATGGATATCCCTATCATGTCAAAGATATTGAGGATTGTACTACTCTAGAAAACTCAGGTAAGAACCTCTAATATTACCCAACCAACCCATGGAGACTCCTCACCTTAGTAACATTCTTGGGTTTCTTCCAAGTGAGCACCGCCTCTATTTTCTCTAGATCTATATCCACTACAACTAGTGAAATGAAATGTCTGAAAAAGTGGACCTCCCAAATAATGAAATGATACATAGAGAGCATCCTAAAAATATGGTGCTCTTAAAGTGCATCCACGACCATCCTCATGTGTATAATGTGTTCCTCCTCAGACAATGAATACACTAGGATGTCAAAAATGAAACCCATGATGTAGTTTTATAATTTGGGTCATAAGATCCTTGATCATTATTCCCATGATTGTATGTGGGCTTTTCATCCTTCCAAACAGCATCAATATGTACCAATAGTGGTTGTAATAACATATTGATGTTGTCTTCCTGATGTCTCCATCCTATACTTGAAGTAGTTGATAACCATACGAAATTTAAATATAAAAAAACAATCTCACTCCCTTAACCTGATCGAAGAGGTCATAAATCCTTTGAAGTGGATAATTATTCACAATGATCACCTGATTCTGATGCCAGATGTCCATCCATAATCACAAGTTCCAATATTCCTTCTTTGAAAACCAAATGGTGGCTGCCCAAGGATTAACATGGGGTGTCACAATACCCTTCCTCTGTATGTCCTCCAGATATACACTAAACTCAGTATGTTCTTCGGGTGCTTTCAAAATTATATGTGTATATATCATAGTCTCAATGAAGAAAAAATAAATACAAAAATCCACCTCCTTACGAAGTGGAACTCCTAGAACATCTTTTGGAAAGACATCTTCGAACTCAACCACCAATGCACGAAACTGAGGACTCATCTCTTCCACTACATCGAGGTTCATGCTAGCCAACATGTGTGTGATCATAATAACCCTCATACAGGTAATTCCATAATGTGATACATTGATTTCATTTTCATTGAAAAAAAAAATCGCGGTCCCATCCCCATTGACACAACATACATTATGCCTATCGAATTCAATCTGGGCATCGAATGGGGATAACCAGTCCATGAAAAGGATGATGTTGTAAGGTAACAAAACAATATAATAGAGATCCAAACAAAAACACTTTCATCCATGTGTATAGGCACACTAAAGTAACCTGTGTGTGACCATCGAATCTCCATCTGTTGGAGTCTCTATGCATATGAATCGAGTCTACAGTTCCACGTGATTATATGTGTCTCAAACAAGGGTTGTGGTGAAAAAATATTGAATGGAACATTTGTCTATCAAAACTTCAACAATGGTGAAAAAGACATAGATTGTACCTATAATTAAAACAATAACTCTATTTCCCTATGTCTCCATTACCTGATTTTGACATGTCCTTATCCACCTACTCTGAGAGCCCATGGTGGACAATCTATGGGTGGTGGTGGTAGTACATAAAACCTACACCAACCTATATCATCCCATATAGATCCTCTAAAAATCCTCCACCTGGATAACCACCATGTTTCTATCAATGCATATTCCTTTGTGGAAACTGGACTACATACAAATCTTCTACATGATGAGTTGGTCAGACTCGAGAAATGTATCCCTGACTGTCGCACATGTAACACAACTTTCCTTTTTGTTGAATCACTTTTCCATGAGAGCCATGACCTACGAACCCTATTTTTATGGGGTAATATCCTAATCTATATTATCTTCATGAATGAATATGTCATCTTTAAGCTACCTACTACTTAGATTCAGCTACTTCACACCCAATTGTAGCTCCTACTATCAGTTTCTGCACAGCGAGAAAGCTCTCTACTGGATAGAATTCCATAGTACCCATGCAGGTATAAAATTTAGAATGTATATATTAAATTCCATGATCTTCCATCAATTTCCCTTTTTTAAGGTCTTGGAAAAATGAAAAGTTAGCACACTATAACTGTGGAGAAGTGGAAAATATTCATAGATCTCTCGAAGTACTTCAGTACTTTTTGGTATACTGACTTTAGATGTAATTCCACCTATAAATCCATGGAGCATAATGTTTCATAAACCAAACCCTCGAAGAATATATTATCAAAGTATATCCATGTGAGGTTTTCATCTTAAGTCTTCTAGATATCTAAGATCCACCAGTTCCCCCACATGTTTCATTATAAGACACACACCTAGGACTAACATCTAGTTTAGAGGAATCCTCACTAGGCCAGAGACACATGTAACTGCCTCCTTCTAATCCCCAGCGACCTGGTGGCCTATCACTTCTCTGAACCTGGGAGGTCACTGCCTCAAGAACTCACCCAATACAGTCATCCAGATTTCATCATCTACCGGTATCACCGGTAATAATTATTTCTTTTGAGGTGGTGGTATCACTGGTACACCACATGGGGATGTTATCTCTAATACTAGTCCTTGTACTGACGCCTCATTTCTAGGAATATCATCATCATGATATTGAATTTTAATCTTGGCTGGCAGGCTATGAGGAGGCATCTAGAAACGGTCATGTTGTACGACAATCAATAAATTATACATTGTGAGCAGACAATGATTCGAGATGGATATAAAACACTCTCAAAATCCTATAATAGTAATGTACCATTTATTTTTCATGCAGCTAGTGTTTTAATGTACCTAGTCAAAAAGAAGAATTCAGAGTCCAAGTATATTGATATGTCATTTTTTGAACCATACTTGGTGTCCTTGGTCTGAAATACCAACTCGAAACACTTAAAAATATTACTTGAAACCCATTTCATAGAATCTGGGTTCTTTAGGTAGAACCAACCACCTATGATACCACTCATTCATGACCCATCCTCTAGGGAACATGTCAGGACATCCCCAAGGCCACCACTAATAGGCTAGTGGTTAGAGACTAGCATCGAGTTGGCATATCCCACAAATGGTTGGTAGATACCTTAGTACCGGTACACATGAACATGTATTCATGAAAAAGTGTTGAACTAAAAACACTATGTAAACTGACATTAATTCCAAAAAGATTCCCACATTTTATAGTAGTACAAAACTATAATGTAAAATGGGAAAGAATATAATCCCAACAAAATGAAAATTTATAGCTCCCAAAATACATCTACAAAAAAAAATCTTGAAGGGTAGGTACCAAAATAACTATATCACGTTACTAAATAACACCTCCTCTGTCGAGCTTCTTAATAAGCCTCAAATCGCCCTAATCCACCAAGGACTCCTCAAATTGATGATGGTTGGCATAAGACATGACACGTGTGAAGATACACCATGCATGGCATTGTAAAAAATACTCAGTAGGGACTCTAAAACCACAAAGGTAATACTACTTTGAAATAAAAAAATGTATAACACATAAGATACACAATAAGTACACGATGAAGGAAACCCACAAATTACACCACAAAGGAAACACATGAAGTACAGTAAATACTGTTAGATCAAAATGGTATACATATAAATCACAATGGGAGGGATTATCAGTTGTAGTCCATTGAACACCCAATTTAATTATTGGTGCATAGATAGTCGATGGCACGTGGTGTGTTAGTGTCAGTGCACAGAGCCTTGATGTCAGTAATAAAAGCATCAAAGACACATGTATCATTCGTGTCAGTGCAAGATGTGTTGATCTCGGGGCATGGGGTGTCGATGGAGCACATAGAAATAGTGATGGAATCAGGAGCCTCTATGATAGTTCATGGAGTCTTAATTAGTCATTAACCCCCCATGTCACATTTTCAGAATGTCATAGCCATACAAAATATTTTTGTTCATAGTGTTCATGTTCTGGGAAAAAGTAATCCTCATGAAAAAAAGGTCGCATGTAATCATAGAAAAAAAATCAATTAGAGTACCTAAAATGCACTACCTCATTGTAATAGTACCAATTTAAGAGATTTATCATCAAATCGACACACAATTTCAATTATTAGTTAATATTTCTGAAAAAATGGACCCTGGTTTTCTATTACTCATCAGAACTGACCCACCCAACTGGGTCCTATAGGCCCATCCCGTATCGACATGATATGGCTGACCTGAACTGGCCCAACCTAAAATATCATTGCCCGCTGGGAAATTGGAGCAACCCCACTTCCTTGGTTCATACCACTACAAGAAGGACGATTTTTGTGCACCAGATACTACCTACCCAGGTTGGGTCTCTCCCATCAACATGTTCCTGGTCTAAATTTCACACATTTATACCACCATACAGGTATGCACCCATGCCTCCACCACGGGTCACTCATCTGATGTGGATTTTGGCCATGTCCCTAATCCATTGCGGACACCTACCATGTCACTCAGGTTGCTGCATGTGGCTTCCGCCACCGCAGGACCTACACGGTCTGGTCATGTTGCTTGCGTAGTTTAGGCACTAGTAGCCCTGGTTCTACGGGTCACCTCAGCTACTCTGGTGCTCCATTTTTTGAAACAAAGACACTTCTACAACACTCAAGTCGCAGCCTTCACTAACCTAGTCCTTGTGTTTCCTTCATATCACTTTGGATACCCAATCACATTATATCCTCTGAGAAAATTTCATTATGTCAATGAGGGTGCATCAGTGATGAACACCATGAACAGGTATTTAAGGATAAAAAAATTGACCAAAATCACATATTGTGGCCTTATTTATGATGGGAATGATCCATTTTTTGTTAGCAGAATCATGAACAAACCCATAATAGAATAATCTATGAGATCTATCCCCATAAATCCCACAACAATTATCCCTCCCTTATAAATGATCAAACTACAGATGATCTTGTTCGTTGGTTCATGTATTTTTTTGTTTGATTCTTTGAAGGGAAAATAAACAACGAAGGGAATGACATGATACATCGAGGTTGGATCAGATGTTGATGAAAAATAGGGTTCTGTGTCATTTTCATTCCTCGATCCACCAATGTTCTTCATCATTCATTGCAGAGGCATTCATCTCCTTGCATCATAGGTAATTCTAGGGATATTGAAATAACACAACATTATTGATGATAGGCCATAATTTGAAATAATCCCACACAGTATCACAGAAAATATTTTTTTTATATATTTTAATGAAGGTTATGTTTAATTTTTATCTTTCACAGGTGACCGATGATGGTCGATGATAGGACATGAATAAGGTAATGTCGCTATTATGAAATCAATCCGAACATCAAATTTCTGATCCTAGAAACTATTTAAATGATATTATAGATTATATATTAAGCTCCCACCTTCATTATTAAAAACACAACATTTTTTACTTTATTATTTTGGGAATACCATGCCTCATTATTTCATTCTATCTAAGTGTTTGGTCTCATAATTAGCAATATAATTTATAATTATAAATCTTTTGAAAACAAGATTCATTAAATAGACTAATTTATGTGATTTATGCCAATATAAGGGCGGAAACCCTTATATAATGGGTTGAAAAGTAACTATGAATTTCTATGTGTTGATCCTCTATTATTTTGGATTAATCTATGTATTTTAGGATTATAATTCCTTTTCATGAATATCAAGATTTACCGAAGGTTTTAGTAGAAAATACTAAACAATTTTGGAATTGAGGGGCCTTATTAATGTATAGGTAATCATGAAAACAATTTATCTAATGGTTGAACATTCAGTTATGTCAAAACATATCAATAAATTACATGAACAATAATGTAAGTGATTTGATGACAACACAGAAGTGCCTATTCCATATTACATTAAAAATCTATTCTATGGTTAATGGTAAGATTTAAAAATCTAGGAAAATGAACAACAATGTATTTGTAATCACTACACCCCAAACTCAAGTATCTTATAATAACACTACAAAGTAATCATTGATCCAGGGTATAATTACCATGAATGAAGATTTACTATATGAATTTAAAATTCTAGCCTCTACTACTTTGCCGAACCAAAATAGCATATCTATTCAAAAATAACCTAAACCATCAATGATGGCCACTACATTTTTTTCCTAAAACCAAGACACTATTTTAAACTATATTACATAAAATATACTCTATGTAGAAGAGTTTAGTTCCAACTAAAAAAACAAGTTTAACTACCCTCTTTCTTCTATAGAGACAACTTATGACTTCCCTTAAAAAATGTGGTTGTTTTTCACCCCATGAGATTCCCTATAATGAAATATATATACAATCTACTATATCATTCTAGGATTCCATATTTATGGAATTCATTGAAACTAAATAACTATTCACTCATGAAATTAACATGACTCACATTGTAGAAATCAATTAATTTCCCTATCATTACACACAAATAAAAATCATATATAATACGATGAGTCACAATGCAGACTTCAAAATATAATAATAAATTTCAATAACATCAAAAAATTAATTAATCCAATATTAAATCATAAAAAGTTTCCACATTTCAAATAATGGTAACAATGTTTATTCAGTTATGATGCATATGATTTTAACACATTAGGAAAAGGTAATGATTTATTTTAAATAACAATTCTATTATGATTTTATATTCTATAAGTATTACCATTTCAAAAGGTTAAACATTGTATAACCACATATATTATTAATGATATTAATTTAAAAATGGATGACCCTAAACAACCCAATTTATCCACCCATTTCCATGGTATTAGTCTAACTTTACATGTTTTCAACATCAACGATAGAACACTGCAAGCCCACATTATTTTATTAGTCTACTTGGTTTTTATGATTTACTCATTGAAAAAAAATTTATTTAATAATTAATTTTTGCATTTCATAAGTCGATGTGAGGAAAAAAATAAACACAATAAAATTGTAATCCATGAAGGGATAAGACAAAGGACCACTTACCATGTCTTTAGAGAGTCCTCTCAAATGATATCGACCGTTATATTTATTAACAATGTAAGAAAACATCGAAGTATAAAATTACCTTTAAAATAGTAAATATCCCATATAAATGGTGTCAAGAAACATGAGAATGAACATATTTATAAAAGGATGGAAGAGGACTCTTAAACCCAACTTAGGCCTTTTAATGAATTTGATGAAAATATAAAGATATAATAACCATAAGGGATCAACTATAGTAAAATATAGTGAAATGAGGCAACGATTACTGTGGGAAATTTCATACAACAAACAAAAAATAAGGTTATGATGAATGAGAGTGAATATAACACCCAATTTTTTTAATTATTATTTTTATTAAAATAAAAATCTTTTATGGATTTTTTATATGATATACAAAATTTATCATTTTATATATATCACTCCATGATAAAATATTACAATATGAAACAACTCGTTTATCTTGAGATACATGAAACACTTTCTTTGTCTTTTGTTACACGCAATACCATGTTTAGAATTTGATAATTTCAACAACGAGCATAGCTTCTATTATAACTAAAAGTAACCTTAAATGAAATATGAAATATTATATTAATATTTTTATATTTACCACATTTATATTGAAATTGGATATGTGAATGTCATTAAATAAAATATATTATTTTTTATTTTTTATTTCTACAAAATAAATTCATAGGTAGCAATTTTGTTTCAAATAATAGAAATAACTATCTAAAATTGAAAAAATTCATCATTTGAAAAAGAATTTTTCTATGAACAAACATATTTTATGAAAATAAATTTTATAAAAACGTTTCATGTATGATTTTAATGAAATATATATTCTATATATTCAATAAAAAATTTAACATTATCTTACGTGAATTTTAAACATGAGATATGAATAAATCTAATTTTATGCCTAAATAGAATTATTTTTCCAGATGTCAATTTTAACATCATTTAACGGTGAAATAATTTTCAAACTATATTTTGAAAATTTATTATACACTATTCAAAAAAATACACATTATTATTGAAATAGCTAATTTAAATTTAGATTAAGGTTATTTTTTTGATAAATTTATTTTTTTTAGGAATTTTAAAAAATAATGAATTATAATTGAAATCATCATTTTTTATAAATTTATATTTTATAGTTAAATTTAATTTAAAATTGTTTTTAATATATATAATGATCAATTATACATCTATGAATCCAATTATGGTTATTTAAATCATTTTAAAAATGATATTTGATATAAAAACATCTCAATCCTTTTAACATTTTACCATTAAAAACTCTTTAATTCATCTTGTTTTTGGGATAAATTTAAAATTAATTATTTCCAAATATTTCATTATAATTTGGAAATATGGATATCATATTTTTAATAAACAATTTATATAAAAAAATTTATAATTAAAGTTATTAACTAATTTATTACTGACATACATTAAAAATAGTTTCATTGATTAAGAGAAAAAATATTTACTAAGGAACAAAAAATTAATATTAAGAGGAAAAATGACCTCGAATCATATATTAACCCCATTTTTGGCCATATATAGACTATTTATCAACTTTTATTTTAAATATTTTATTATTAAATGCACATGACATTATGGAAACCTCCCAATAGTGTATTCCATTAGGTATTTACAGAATAATAACTCTTCCTCTATTATAAAAGTGGATTCAGTATTCCCTTCAATTATCACCTCTCAGTACATTTTTTAGAACAATAAATTCCAAAATTAATTTAAAAAATCTTTCATATCATATTATAAACATAATTTGAGAATAAATCCAACCAATGAAGTCCATTACAACAAACCAAAAAGAGATAATCGAAGAAGAAGTTACATTCACCAATAAACGGTTTTAATTTACTTATTGCTCAAACCCATTAAATTATTTTTATATCATGATTATATAAATTTTTTTTTCCTAAATATAAAATGTTTTTGTTATGTTATGCGTATAACCTCAATCATCTCACACTTCAGTAAAATTAGATTCAAAATTAACAATTGTGTTTATTGAAGACTGTCGTCAAGTGAATGGATGTTGTTCATTATTCCATTGCAACAATTAAAGGATAGTAATAATGATATATTAATAGTATAAATTTTAATTTTATTATATTTATTATTTAATTAGGATTATTTTATTTTTATATAACACATACCATTATGATTTCCATTTTCGGTGAATACAATAACGATGTTCATGTGTGCAGTGGGCTACTACACTATAAAAAGATATGATTCATTCACGATTTAATGAATGAATTAAGGTTGAGCTTAAAATTAATATTATATATATAATAAATATTAATTACAATAGTAAAATAGTATATATATATATATATATATTTCATTTACATTTCAATCTATTGTTATGTCATGAAAATGGAAACAATACCCATGCGTATGTATAATATACAATATCTATAAATGGTGTATTAAATTTCACATTTATTTGTTTTATGGTACATTATAATAACATATATAGTTAATTTACATTATATTTGTTGTAAATTTTTACATTATTCATATGATAAAATCATTATAAAAGTAATATGATAAAATATAAAAATTTTGAACATATAAGAAAAACAAATTAGTTATTACTCAAAATATGGCGTTAACATTGAATTCCAAATAAGTAAAAATTAGAATGTTAAAATGAAATAATATATGGTATCATATAAATTAATTTGTTTTGGTGGTTGATGTATAACAATCCTATATTTATAATACAGGTGGTATGAATATGTGTGATGGATGTCAAGACTTATAGTTAGTGGATTTGTAGTCTCACATTTATTTGTGGGATTAATATTCCATATTCACTGCTCGTTTATTTTTTTGGTATAAAATAACCTTTAAAAATTTAAATTATTTATCTATTTTTTTATTGAATATTTATAGTTATATTGTTCTTTCCGGGGGATCAATATTTCAATTTTACCCATTTAGTGTGGGATTTATGTATCACATTTTTCTTTTGCGAAACACATACCATATTAATGACTTATTTCATAAATGTAGTATATATACATCCGATGAGTTTATTTTATGATTTAAAAAATGAAATTATTATTTACATATCAATTTTATGATCTTTAGTTAATGGGTTTTACTTTTCAAATTCCAACAAATCAAGAAAATGAATTTTGTCTTTTTTGTCATTCATAGAGAAATATGTTATGTTATGAAACAATATTTTGTTATGTGGTTTATATATTTCACATTTTACATGTCATATGACAAATATAATTCTTATCATATTATTTTATAATTCTCATAATGTTAAAATTTAAAGGGGATTAGGATTCAATGTTATTAATGTGGTATGATTTTATTTCCATAATGTCATTTTTTATCAACATTGTTTGTGATTATCATTCCATTGATAAAATATTATGATCCATATTACATGATGACTCATGATATTTTCCGTACATTGGTTTCTCATTACTTATTCATGTTATAATATCATTTTCATTATTTATTCCTTAATGAAACTAAAAATATATTTTTATGGTGGCCAAATTTATCTCCCTCTTCGGTCATAAGTATATGTTATTTCAAAACATTGTTTTCCAAAAGAAATTAATTTTTTAAAATGATATCATAATAGATATTTCATGTAAAAGGATTTAGAAAATGTATTATGTTTTAAAAATTGTTCAAAATGATATTAAATTCATCCTTTATAACATCCCAATAGTATTTTAAAAGAAAAATGTTTTCAAAATGTTTTTATTTGAAAAAACATTTTTCAGATAAGAAAGGATATTTTCATTAAAATATTTTTAAATGTTCCATAAAAACTGTTTTCTATATATAATTTTAAAAGTTGATATAATTTATGTTCTAATTGGGATATTATAAATGTATACCATTATTATTAGTCCAATGAATGGATTGTGTGATGATAGAAGGGTGTTTGTTGAACTCATTCCATTTCAATGAATCAATGATCATCCAAATATATTGAAATGAAACTCATTTATTTCCATGGATTAATCATGTTATGAATGATTAATTTTTTATTTGTGACATTTTATGGTAATATTAAATATCTATATAATTATTTCATATTGTGGTTTATGGATATTTATTTTATAAAGTGTTGGAAAAGATAGTGGCAGGTATGAACATTATGACATATATGATGGGCTGGCCTACATAGCACAAAGTAACTAAACTTTATCATATTATATGAGATGACCCTAATATCATTGAGTAAGTAAGTTATATCTTTGTAGAATTGGGTTCCCTACATTGAGTTGGGTAATCATATTATATCATAAATGATAGTTGAACTGGAACAACACTCTAATTAATTTGGTAATAGTTTATATCTCAAAAGACAAAAAAACTAAAATCTGGATGAACTCTATTTAGTAATGTATTGTTGGAACAAAAGGTTTACATAGTACTGTAATACATGGCTGGATTATGATGTGAACCATGTTCAATATAAAAATTCCCCTTTTATGTCCTTGAAAATGACCATGGACTAATATGGATATGTTTTTCAATTCTAATATTTATGCCACAAATTCCATTCCTTATTAATATGTTAATATTTAATAGATTTTTCTATTTATTCAATTAATATTAGTGTCTTATAATCATGTAATATTTTTTCCAGGATTAATGTGTATGCTATTTGATTTATAGGGTATGATATTCAAATATTACCATCATGTTATCTAACCCTTATTTTCTTGTTAATATTATGTTTCTCTTCAATTGACCACTACTGGTTATCTGAGCTCACCAATTGTCTTATTTCCTTTCACATGGGAATAATAAACTCATATATGTTGGAGTACTAAATAATAATATCCTTTTGTGAAACATTGTAATTTTCTCACCTTTTTAATAAGATTATGTTCCCTGTTTCCAAATACACTATACTATTATAATTCTTGAAATTTTACCCTTGTAATGTGACAAATATTCTTATAAAATAATTTAATATATATGTATGAGAAGACTTAGTATCTATTTTTTGAATCAAATAAATTTTTTAGTCGAAACATAGAAAATAGGATGAGAAGACATTAGATAAAATCCTATGATTTTTTATAACGATATGTCTTGGGATGTCGCTAAGTATATGTTTAATGACAAGAATATGTATATAAAAATATCCTATAATTTTGGTAATGGTTAGATGGAGTTTTTTCCTAGAAATAAACCCCATTATGGATACTAAAAGTTGATGTGTATTTGAAATAAATGTGCATAGGTGAAAAAACTCTATAAACACTATACTGGGAAATAATCGGTCGGGAACTGTTGCACACCAATGGGATTTGTTGCTGAAATGGTCGGAAACTCAAAGTGGACATGATTTAGAAATCCACGAACTCTATAAGAACCATTATTAAGGGATTAAATAATAGATTAATTTGAAAAACATATGAAAAACCTATGAGTCATTGATTAAAAAATAAGTTGTCATGCTTTAGACATCCAATAATTATCTTTTCTGAATTGTAGTGATTTTCACTATGATTAGTGACACTCATATTACTCTTTTCAGTTTTATTCATTATCTGGAACCCAAACGAACTATGTTATAACTGAATGAAATTGAAAATGTGATGATTTTCCTCATGGAAAACCAAATGATATGGGATTTACAATGAAATTCATTTTTTTATTGTCAAAAATCATTCTCTTGTTATTAATCATGTTGAACTTTTTAATGATAAAATAATGAAATAACCTTTAGTTGAGTTAATAATGAGGATACATATGTCTTATTGTAGTGGTTCTAATGATCAAATAATCACTGAGAAACTGTTCTGTACCACTAAAATTTTATTTTTTGTTATTCAATACGTGATACATGAAAGATCAATTTTGGAATGTTATAGTTTTTATTATGAAATAAATCAGTGGTCAATACTTATTAAGAACTTGAGTGAATAAGAAGAAATTGAATCAAGATAATGGGAAGTTTTTAAGGAGAAATTTAAAGTATGAAATTTCATCATACTCTGAAAATAAGGATAATGATTAATTTCCATTTGAATAAGAAATGTTATATTGAATATTTTGTTATATATGAAGATAATTTTAAAATACATTCATGTTATGCTTCTAGTTTGATCATCATCCCAAAAATCAAATTCAATCGATTATTTGGTGGCCTAAAACAAAATCATTGAATGGACATGGAAATTATAGACGTTAGTGTCTATGAATAATTAATTCGATGTTAAGTAAAGGTAGGAATAAAAATTGGATATTAACACCATTACAATGGTTTTGATAATAATAAGGATAATGAGTCTCATTAAAACTCAAATGGTGGAAAAAAATGCAGATATTTGTATGCTTGAAATCTAGGATGTTGCATCTAGGTAACTTCATGATGAGATATTGAAGGTGCATGAAATGTATAATGGTAGGTAATAATTTATATAAATTTAAATATACAATTAATTGGGTGGTTGATTCGACTGAGTATATGATAACATCAATTGATAAATCACCCATAGTACAACATTTCAACAACAATTGTTTTGTGGATTATTTGAATAAATTCCTCGATATGAGATCTAATATTGATGATGAGACAAAATAGAATCTGAGGATAAATGAGAATGAGAGATCTTATGTAATCATAATATATAAATCAAATCATGATAATTAGGGAAAACATATCCACCCTTAATTATTTAAGAATTTTGATTTTTTATTTCGTATTAATAAGAACAAAAATTATTATATTGTTCATCCTTTTGTGGAATTTCATTTGATTATATTCCTCTACATGGATTATGGAATAATAAAATGAAATTTTATATTATTTTATATAATTTATGGACCCATATGTACAATGAAAATGTTTTTCATATACGATATTATATTATTTATGGAATGAATGGTGAATTATAATTTGGAGGTGTTGTAATGATGGACTTTTATTGAATTGTTTATGTTGAACATTGGATGAGGTTTTTTAGAATTATGTATTAATTCACCATATGAAGAATTATGCATATTTGATACCCAATGCTGACCATTTTATTTTATTATTGGCATGACGTGTCATTTTATTTATGGATTTGATGATCCATTTGTGATTTAGGAATAACAAGTTCACCTTAATTTTTTGTGTGTAAGAGTTAAAGTGTAAATTAGTCAAAGGACAACAAATGTGTGAGATTGTGAAAATAAAATAGAATAAAATCATGTATTTAAATTTCCATGTGAAATTTATTAATCATTCGTATCAGGATAATGAAATTAATGTATTTCATGTTATCGTCATTTTTTATAATATAAATGACCTCTTCACTCCTAAATGAGTTATGGATCTATGGAAACTGACCTTATTTGGAACACCCAAATTCCAATGATCAATAATTTATATCACTTTCTATAATTATTTAAACTTTTTCAAGTTGAAATTTTCACTTTCCAACAATGTTCTCTGATTTGGAGTACCCAATATGAGATTGTTTGGGGATCCATTATATTTCGAACAATCCCTCCTTAAAAGATGTTTTTCTATTTATTTCATTATGTTGTGGTTTTCAATGAATGAATTTTAAAATGATAAAACATTGAATTCCCTGGATATTATTTAGGTGTATACTCATTTTAATTGGGGATGTGTATAATGTAAAACCATGAATTTATGTAATTTATTTTTTTCGAATAAATTAAAATTATTATATGTCTATCATTTCAGACTACACCATGATGAGAATTCCTTATACACAAAAAAATTGTAAACTTATGTGGAATGAAATAATAATGTCATCACAAGTTACCAGAATCAAAATGATAGTATTGCTTAAAACATGATACAATGAATATATTTAATTATACGAAACACTATTCCTAGATTGTTTTACACACAATGTTGTGTTGAAAGAAAATGAGATATATTATTAAAATATAATAAGAGTAATCAAAATGCGATTGGAATTGATGTAATGAAAGTGACTAAATAAATTATAAAAATATGATTTAATCATTTTTATAAAATGAGTTATTTTTTATCCGATTAGTTAATAATGATTATATTAAATATTTGATTATTATAATAAAAAAATTTAAAAAAATATTTTTTATGATTAAATTTTTGACCCAATAAATTTATAACAATTATTCTAGAAGATTCAATTTAAATAAATTTATATATATTATATATTCAATAATATATTTAACATTCATATTATGTTTTTTCAAGATAATATATAATAATAAATAAAACTTTCCCCATAAACGGTTGTGTTTTTCTAAAAGGATGTTTTAGCGGGTTTTAATGGAAACCCCATCATTAAACTAAATTTTAAATTTTTTAAAAATATTATTAGAAAAAATAATCATTATTAATGTAATATTAACATCAATATTATATTAGGGTTATTATTACATATATGATTCATGTTTTGATGGATAATAAAAAATACTGATATTTTGTTGAAATCTTCCTTGATGTTTAACTGATTTATATAGTTAAATAATATTTTAAAATGGTTTTAAATTATAATTAGATTAATTATAAATATATTAATCCAATTGAGACATTTTGAATCCATTTCACATTGAATTTAATAAAAAAATAAATTCAAATTTTTGGACATTTTCACATAAAATCTAATGGTTTCTTCATATCTACAGGATTAATTTTAATTTAATTCTTAAATTTATATCAGAAGAATATGAAAAAATGTAATCGATATTAACGATAATAATAATATATTGTTTCTGAAAAAATTTAAAATATTTTTTTGGAAAAAATATTTAATTAAAATTGTTATAATTAATTGAAGTGAATAAGAAAATAAAGATCTTACAAAGGAACATAACATTAGCCATAAGAGGCCAAATGACTCCGAATCATATCCAAAACTATTTTGAAGTCCATATATAGATTATATAAATTAATTTCCTCAACAGTTTTCATTATTTAAGTCACATGATGTTTGTAATACCTCCTCGGAGTGTTTACCATTTTGGTATTTAAAAGAATAAAACCCTTCCACAATAAAAGGTCTCCCACTATCCCTATTTATTCATAAACCTAAATCCATTTGTTTCGAAAAAACAAAAAAAAATTCCCAATTCCTGTATTGCATCCTAGATTACATAATTTTGGGAATATCACTGTCCAATAATGTCTTTTGGTTAAAACTAAAATGATGTACCACATGAAGAGGTAATGTTCAACAATGAATGTTTTCATTTTATTTCCTCCTATACCCAATTAAATTATCATTATATAAATATTATATAAAATATTAATTATATTAATTATATGAATAGTTTTTAATTTTATTATCAGGACATTAAAATTGAAACCATTCTATCTAATGGTTTACACAATCATCATTCGTTTGTATGGCGAACTACCACATTGTGAACCAATTCATCCATCCATACATTTACACCTATTAGAGATGGTAATAATGATGCATTTATTTTTCATATATAATATATATGATTTTCATGATTTTATTAATATTATTCAATTTTTATATAATTCATTCCTATATTCCTTCCATTTCGTGTGAATATGATTACTAAAATATTTTGTATGGTAGACTAATGAATCACGAAATGATATCATTAAATCATAATTTACATGGAATAAATTAAGGATGGATTTAATATAAAAATTCGATATATACAAAATAATAATTATAATATTATTAAAATATATATATATACATATATATTATTTACTTTAATTTCTTTTAATATGACATGATAAGGAAACATAATTCACATGTAGTTACGGCCTAACATCTCCATAATCAGTGTATTTCATTTAGTATTTTTTTAATGTT
This sequence comes from Viscum album, assembly GCA_963277665.1. Taxonomy (NCBI): domain Eukaryota; kingdom Viridiplantae; phylum Streptophyta; class Magnoliopsida; order Santalales; family Viscaceae; genus Viscum; species Viscum album. The sequence continues at coordinate 1,076,238,908 of OY728150.1, forward strand.
TATGAAAAATACATGTATAATTAATATATAAGATATTAATATTTTTGTTTTAATTCCATCAATTAATAAATCATGGAATAATTAAAAGGACCTAAAATTACTAGTCAAAACATATACAAAAAACAAAATTGTAATTACTAGAAACGTAACAATAAGGATTAATCTCAAATAAATAGGTAATATAAATTCATTATATAATAATATATTGTATTTTATATATGAATATGATTCTCTATTACATTTTAAATAAAAAATACTAATTATACTAGAGTCATGAAATCTTATAAAGTAAATAAAGACATATGGAAAGGCGATTTCTAGTATCACTTTTATATCTGGGAGATTTATGAGATATTAACCCATAATTTAGTTTATGTAGTGTATATACTTTACCAATGTCATGATGTATAATGAATTTAATTTATTTACTTATATTTATGGTGTTAATTAATTTTTTACTTTCAAATGGATCATTATTCAAAAATTAATCAAGTATTAAGGGATTTCCATCTACCTTATTTTTTTTGTGAGACATGTGCTTTATTCACAACATATTTATCATATGTGTCGTATATAAATCCCATGAATTTATTTTATTATTCTTATGATAAAATTTATTATCATACAAATAATATTTTTTTTGATCTATCATTTTGGGTGTTTACATTCTAAAATCAAACAAATCTATAAGTGAATATTGTCTCAATTTTTATTCTTTGAGAAAAATGTTATTTTATAAACTCATATTTTATTTATGTGGATTATATGTTTCCCCCTTTACATGATATGTAATGAATATTCTTATTTTTAGGATATTTTAGGAATAATGTTATTTTATTTATTCATGGATATAAGGATTCAAATTTACGAAAAGTGATAATAGTTTTGTACTTCAATCTCATCGTTTATCTAGATTGAGTGTGATTAGGCTTCAATAGATGAAATCATATTATAATTATGTCAATTATAATCATGTATTTTATTATAAAATCTTTATTAATGATACATTATTGGAAATTAGCCATTTCTCCACTCATTGATAATTTATAAAATTAAGAAATTTTTTTAAATGGGATCTGACATTATCTCTCTCTTCGGTAAAAATAAAACAAAGTTATTTTCAAAAAATATCTTAATAATGTTTACAATTGATATTTTCAAACTATTTTAAAATATATTTTTGTGGAAAATGTATTATGTTTTAAAATTTGTTAAATTGGTTTTGAAATAATTCATTTTATGTATTCAAGGTTATTTTCAATGAATTTTTTTAAAAATGTATTTTTATATTAAAAATAATTTTTCATTATAGAAAGGGTATCATCCAAATGATATTTTTTAAATATTCCATAGTTTGTTTTGTATAGAATATGATATACTTTTATATAATATATTTTTTAATATTGAAATTTTAAAATATACAATTAATATTTTTCCTCTTCATAGTCTATATTTTGATGGAATGATATTTATAGAACCCATTTATTTTCCCCATGTAAATCATGTTCTAGAGAAAATGAAAAGAAACACATTTCATTTATCTAGGTTAATAAGGTTATGAAAGAATAATTGATTTTATTTTTTATGATGACATTAAATCTATTTTTAACATTGTTCATATTGTGGTTTATGGACATTGGTTAACCATTAGGGTGGATTAGATAGCGGTGGGTATGCCAGTTATATCATACATGGTGGGGTTCACTAGATAGGGTTAGATATTCCCATTATATACTATATGACGAGGTTCCCAATATATCATTATGTATTCTTATTATAGACTATATGATGAGGTAGTTGATATAGTCTTTCATATTCCTAATACAACGTCCATGTTAGGTGTTAAAAAATATCACTACATTTTATTAGGTAGTGATTTAAAACAAATGATATTATAAAAACAAGAATAAATAGTGAAATTAGTTAAATAATATATGTCTATAATTATAAGTGAAATCCATTAAGTAATATAGGGGTGGAACGGTATATGGACCCAGTTCAATAAATGTATTTTTTCTATTAGGATGTCATGGGAAGTGATCCATCACAAATATAGAAGTGATATTATATGATTTTATGCTGGAAAAAATTTTCATTTAGTATTCTAGTATTATGCCCTCATGAACTATTATATGGATTTCGTAATTATTTGTGTCTTATGATCAACCAATAATTATGACATGACTCGTTTGTATAATCTTGGATATCATGGTTCCATTCTAAAAATGTTATCCTCATGTTTTCATAAACTTATGTTAATTTTATAAATACTTATATCCTTTATTTACCCATACTGATAATTTTATACCATCCATTACAATTTTTCCCTTCATCGGGTTATGAATATTGGTTTTATGTAGGAGTACTAAAAGGATTGATGTTAGTAAGAAAATTTGAAAATATATCACCACGATTGAAGATTGAGTTTGATTATTCCCCATAGATTAAGTATTTTTTGTTATAATGTAATTATTTTGTAATGTGATGAGTATTCATGTAAAATAATGTTCTATCTATTTATGGGAAGCTTGGGTCACAATAGTTATGGAGTTAAAAATACCAATTTTCACATATTTTTAAAAGTTACTGCCGGACTATAGGCTGGCCAGTGTGGGGATCACCACCATGCCAATGAGAATGAGCTTATCAATACCACTACAATATGGTCACATTTTGATGGATTATTGAAGGAACCATAGACCACTATCTACATTCCATAGTCACCTACATAGTTTCTTGTACACATACTAGACCCTATAAACCCCCTAGAACACTTCATTCTATTTAAACATTTCTCTTTTATTGGGTTATAAGGAAAAAAATTTAAATCTAAATTCTAGTATAAATCATAACCCATCCACTAATTGATAACTTTACATTTCATAAAAATCAAAAAATGTTATAATAACAATATTATATAATAACCCCAGGATACAATATCTCATCCTTCATCAGATACCACATTGTCTAACCCCTCAATTATGGTGATTCAAAAATTCCCTCAACTAGATAGACAATTTTAACTCCCATCACCACAAATACTTTTTCACTGATCTCATCAAGGACTCATACATGACAGTCTACTATTTGTTTTATCTAGGAAAATAATATTTACTAACATAACCTCTAATAGTTTGATTTACTCACTCAACAGGAATCCAATATTACCCAAAACCAAATCCATGGAACAATCTCCCTTCCATGATTTTAAATATCATGAGGCCTTGGGCCAATAATTATATTGACATGACACTTCAAAAAATTATTTTCTCATATACACTATCAACCAAAGAACATTCCCCTTGATAACGAATCTTTATAAAAACACCCCATATTCATCTTCCACCAACCATGACTAACTTTAATCAATGCATATATAATCAACGGACACCCTTTCCTTCTTGTTAACTAAAAATAGATCCTGGACCAACAGGGATTATTAATGTGACATTCCCAATGTTTAATAAAATATATTTGAAATAGGAACCATAAACCCAACCACCCCATCGTGTACTCTCAACTGTGGTACTTCTATATTAATCTTTTATGTGCATACACCTAAGTGAAGAAAACCATAATCCATACACTATAATTCCAATGCCTTTCTCACAACCTTTGATCAAGAAGTTAAATCCGACCTTATTTATTTTTCTATGATTACATTGATGTGTGAGATGAATTATTTAAATGATAATATAAAAACCCCCAAGGTACATGGTAAATATAGGTCTAGAAAATGTTCTAACACACATCACCCAACAGTCATATACAGAACTAGTTAAAAGATGACACAACTCATCACATTGAGACCCGGACTAAAACAACGAGTTTCAACATCCTGAATTAACTAGGTTTAAAATGTCAATATTCCAAGGAATCCTGATAGTATAATAAAAAATTAAAAAATTGTTGAATACAATTCACCATAATTTGATTCAATTTCACAATGATCATTTTCAATTAACAAAAATAGATTGTACCTACATGGGATGACTCTTTTGAACACTCAATAGTACCATGTTATGAAACACTAAAGAACCAGACCATGATGATCATACACCATGGGTATTCACAACCACCCAACGTTTGAATAACAATGTGAAAAGCTTCCTTCAGTAAAATTTCGTAGTTGGGTCACCATCAAATTAATCTATTTTTCACCGTCATAGAGGAGCACTGACACCTCATCGATCGAAATGTCCCCTAAATCACAATTCAAATTTCTTTAGTTGATGAAAATGATCCAACATCATATATAGACACATCAAAATTTAGTAATTGATAGTCTCACCACACCAAAAAAGCCTAACACAACAATCAATCCTTTCATGGCCATACACGGCTTCTATTTGATGGTATTTATTTACCATCATCAAATAATGAAATATCCTAATCTCCACGGCCCATAGAGCATGAGTCAGTATATATTACAACAAAATAAGACCACCTTTATCAAACTCAAGTAGTATAAATGATCAAATAGTAAATAATCTTCAATAGTGTAAAATAATGATATCTATGAAATCAGCTAAAACATCATTAAGAATTATGCTCAAACCGAAAAAATGAATATGATTCAATCCACACAAGAAAAATATTTTGACATCTCCATCAAAATAAAAATACCTAGATTTAATAATTATAATATATATACATATATGTACATTATTATGAGCCTTACTCACCCACACCATATACCCCTGAAACCACCATTGCGACTAACTGGTATTGAAGGTACTTGTGCACCCAAATCCTTCATCTTTTCACTACTATATAAGAGAAGACACAATTATTCAAATATAAACCCATTATTTTCTATCCATAATGAATCACCAATTTTATCAATCGCCTCACTATAAGAGGATATTTTTTTAGAACACCTAATATTGTTCGACCTCTCTATTCGTTTTAGTCAAGAAACATTTTTCTCTATGAAAATATTTTATTGTATAACTCAAACACGTCGTAAACATTATCAATTATTCCAATGCCCCAATACTATCTATTTTATTAATATCAATAAATTATACCATTTTTCTATCTATCTGAAACAACATTAACCATGAGTAAAACAACATGCACCCACAGACGATCCATATAGTCACATCACCCGAGTGGCATCATGGTCCCCAAAAACGAACATTACAATTATATTTTAGTAAAAAATGTAAATTTAATGCACTCTGATGGAAAAGTTCTACCTTAAACCCAAAAACTCATGAGTAATACTTTGATGAGACCTGATCACATACCAGTTCAAGAATCTGAACATTCCATAACTAACCTCACACCCACTCACCAAAAGGCGTCATTATAAGTCAGAGATTCTATGATCATAATCCAAATACTATAATTTTTCTAAAAATAATTGGGAAATAATGGAATTGGTCATTCCATCAAAATATTACACTGAAACTATAACCACAATCATTTAGAGTGTTCTATACACCTAATGGTAGGGAAACTAACATTACATCATCAGACCATTCCAAGGGTATCCTCTCTAAAAGTACACCTCATGTACAAACTAAAGGACATCAGATTAAGTTAATCACATAATTTATGCCTCCAAATTGTATCTCAATGAATAGAGTAAATACCTAAAATAAAATCCCATTTAATGGTTCTAAAATAGAGATTTTCACTATCTTCGATAACACAATACATTACCATATATGTTCATTGTCGACCATACAGTCAAAAACCACCAAAATATAACAACCATCAAATATTATCATCACCAATACCACAAAAAAGGAACCCCTCTATGTAAAAAATTAGATAATAAAAAATTTTACTGCTTGAGTCTAATGTCTAGTAGGCATCGGGTCAGAAAATACCACTATGCGTATAGTGAATTAACAATTGGAGGCACTTCTCCCTATGAAAAAATATATGAGAGAGATATAATACATGTAAATAAATCAACATGTTGAAAAACACAAATACATAGACACACACACACACACAAATACACACACACACACACACACACATATATATATATAACAAATCCCATGTCCATATATATAATTTTATAGTGTCCCAAAACAATAAAACAAAAAACAATAAGAACCAACCGATAAAAATGGAAGAGACAATGAGAACCAAACATCTCTTAAAAAATCATGAACTAGTATATCCATCAAATTATCCTACCTACTATTGATAACTTCAAAATATTTTACATATACATATATGGTATGAATTTAAATATACTGAATAGGATCATCTATATACCCTCTAATGAAAAATATAAGGAAATAATTCATATAATAGTGAACAAAAATCAATATTATTCTTCACTTAAATAGGATTAATATGTTCCTAGCCACGCCATGGATATCTCTATATATTTATAACATAAAAGATAAAATATAATATAGTAATGAAATGCCATGTGTATCACACGTCATCTTCCCCACTAGTTTTGTTCTCTTTACCGACATCATATATCCTAGGACATCACTCTCTATAATAGGCCACCACACAGACCCCAATGATTTTTATAAGATCATGATCCTCATTTATCACATCATCACAACATCCTATTTCAAATAATTAAACAAAACCTATGTAGTTTTTTAGATCCACCACATCCAATATGTTTTTATCAATAATCCAGAATTATAGCTCAAATGATCATAATCAATACACTATGTAAGGCACATCAAGAAATTAAATCATATAAAAACCATTATTCTAATAACAAATTGGATACCATATACAATGTTTCACATGTCTAAAATAACCAAAATCCATCATATCACTCAAAAAACATACATTGGAAATCCAAAATTCATTCATACCAACACGCATAAATTCTATAAAAATTGAGATAGGTTATAGGTATAGTCTGGAATCAATCCTCCTTCTATGATAACAGGGATACCACCTTCATATAGTCAACTGTGTGTTAGTCACCCTAAAAACAAGGGTGGAGAGTTTATGAATTCACAGAATTCATAGGATATAATATAGATCAAAAATATACTATGGGTAGCCAAAAAACATGAACCCGAGTGGTAGAGGATCCATCATGGATTCAGAAAGATGCATGATCAAAGATGAGAGGAGGTAAATTTATGGTTTACTATTGATGTATGGTAGAAGGCACAATTCAATACTATAGTAGTTGGTAATCTTCATCTAGTTTTGTTCTTCAGGACACTAGTTTTGGCCTATGTTTCTCACGGTCATCGAGACACTAAAGGCCTTTATTCCACATGGTCATTCGGCCAGAAATGGAAATTGAGAAAGTGGGATTTAAGGCAACCAATGGCCTTCAGACCAAAAATTACAATAAGCAACCCGAACAGACCACACATGGGTAGGCATAGACAAGGATTTAGAGAAAGTAGCAACATCCCAATTGGCATAAACTAGTCATAGACATAACTGAAACTATAGTCATGTGGACTACAATAATCTTCTACTATGACTATATATAATATAAGAACACAGTAATTTTAAAGATCTATATCAATTACTTCATTAATTTTTATCATTTACTTCCTTTTATAATTTCATTATCCATTAATTAAAATTTCACATTATTTGGAATTATTTTACATTAATCATCACATTATGTCCTCACCATCAATGAATAATTTAAATAGATTCTATTGTTTCTCCATATGATCTCATTTTTATTATAGAAACACAAACCCAATTTTTAAAGTATATGTAATAGAATATTTATTTCATTCTATAAGTGTATATAAATTAGGAATTCCATCCAATGTATCCACCAAGAGGAAACATGCAGATAATTACATCTAGTAACCTAATGGTGTCAGGAAATGAATGAAAAAAATATGAAACATATAAATCAACCGTTAAAAAAAGTAACATACAATAAGCATCTAGATTTATCCAATCCATAGGTATTACTAGATTGAACCTATTCTATCATCTTTGGTGTCATCCTTGATAACCATATGCATGTACCAATGCATCATTCCATTATTGTTTCAATTTCTACCACAAAATCTCATCCTCCTCACCCCATATCTCATCATCCATCCCCCACTCATCCATCCAAAGATCATATCACGTCACATAACAGAGATCAAATCCACATAATATAAAAATAGAAGCTTAAAAAAGTAAATAGGTGAACTGGTCCATCAAATAATGTATTAATCTGCCCCATGTAAACGAGCACTCATATCCCCTATCCCTAAGAATTCAGTCTTTATATGAAAATGATAACACTTATCACAAATGATATAACTTTACCAAACAACAAGTTTTGATTCCATCATTAATTAAATGATTAATCATTCATAGCATAGATCTATGGGAAACCAAATCATTTAGTTATAAAAAGCTATCACAAAATGATTCCAAGAATAAAACCATGTTCATAAAATGATAATAGAAAACCATATCAATTAACAAAATATTTTTAATATCATCCACAAGAATTAAAATTATTATGATATTAATAAATTGCATTAAAAAATGAATGTAATATTAAATTAATCATACATATTTCTATAATATGATTATCATCAAATTGAAATAAACAAAATTTTAAAAACCAACATCTACTAAATTTATATGCTAATTAATCAATTATACCAATATTTATGTTTATTACCATTTCCATCAATAAAAAAATATAATACATAAAATAACAGAACATGGTAAAATTCATATTATTGATATTAGATTATCTAGAAAAAGAATAGGCTTACTGTAATCATGGAATAAAGTGACAACATCGACATATGATTGCTATAAAATCTAATTATCATGGTTCAATAATTTTTAGGGTAATCACATTTACATCCCATGGTTTATCCAAGATAAATTTATGGTTTATTATAAATAAATTGTAGAAGAAACAAATCCCAATGCCCAAAGTATTCAACATTCCTCACACGAGAATGGTCTAATGACGGATATCCTGATCACCCCTACCATAAGAAGAAAAACACTATAAGGACACCACACCACAACTATATCAACAAAAAAATGAAAACTATGTCAAATAAATTAGAGAAACCATAATTCCATGGAAATAAGAACTAGGAGGATCCATATAAAAAACCATGAGTGAAAATGATAGAATGTACCTTAAATTTCCATAGATCAATGATGGAAGGATAGTATTGATCCATTTAATGGGATCCAAAGAATACAAAGAATTATTCTATAGGATTCCTAGACATTGGGAGAATATTTGGGGTTCCTCAATGCTGTATAGAACTTAGTGTTATAAAAAATAATTCCCTGGGAATATTATCTACAGAAACCCATTGTTTATGTTTTAAATATGTAAAGAATTATGTTCTATCAAAAACATGTTTCCTCTAACCACATGGAATATAATTAAAAAATTTCATAAATGTGTTATTTTTTATACAAATTCAACTATTTTAAACAGAAAAAATAATAACCTCTATGGTTATAAATATCGTTTATTCTATAAACTCTTCCATTACACTATAAATTTCCTCTACACTAATATTTTATCATCCAAACACATCTACAACCACAATAATCTTTAATTGTACACTAAAATATTTAGAAACATTCAATGAGACATAATAAGTGGAGTTGGGGACTCAAATTAGTTACATATCATGCCATTCCCACTCAGAATAATATAAAACCCAACAGAGAGAAAGGGTGAAATAGGTCATCAATCAACCCACCCAAAGGAATTTTCTTTGGTACCTGTCATGTTCAAAATCAAAACCACATCATCATCTGGTCAAGGGAAAACCACACAAGACCATTGTCCATTTCATAATCACTATATTGAGTGAGATACCCATAAACCAAGATAATGACTAATAATAGAAAATAATTTACTGGAATTCATCTCATTGATATAAAAATCAACAACTAAACGTAGAGTTATAATAAGTGATGATCAAAACAACATAATTCATTGAATTCTGAGAACTTATCTAAAATCATGTTCCAATATACTCTAATTTCTCAATCGTGTTTCCAATATTATTGAAAATGTGTATAGAACTCCCATGAATCACATTCTCCAAGTAGTCGTGGATCTCCACTGGTTTCCCCATAAAGGTCACTATATCATGGACAATGTTATCACACAAATTGATGACCTGAGAGTTATCATGAAGGAAATTATGGAGATAAAATATATGAAAAAGTAAATCCAATAGACTAATCTATATGGGAATTGTTATTTTATATGAATTGGTTACAATGTGAGCCAACACATCTAATGTTCCAACAAAACCCTAAATATAGGTTACTCTTAGGACTAACCCCTCATTGAATAAGATGATGATTCATGTTTATGACTACATGATCCCCAATGTTGATCTCCATAGGTCGCCTCATATGATCAGTATATGATTTCTTCTAATAATGTGTTGTTTTTATACTATTACAATATTACATGAACCATATTTATTATATTTAGTACTTGTTCAAGCCAGAGAATCACTATCATTCATTCCCCATTCCAGCACAATTGATAACATAAATTTAAACTGTAAAAATCATCCAAAGCATCCACACCAATAGTGGAGTTAATGTTATTATAATATGATAACTCAACCAAAGAATGTTTCATCATCCACAAAACTCCAAAATCCATGACACAATAACACGACATGTCATAAAGAATATGCATGGAATTATTTTTCTAACCATACGTTATTGGATGAATGTATGTTATTATAAATAACTATTATTCAGAAGTAATAATGGAAAAATATCTACACTAAACGGGTAAAATGAGTATATAAATCAATGACTATCAGTCTCATGACCTTATTTTGTCTCACTACCTAATATAGTTACATCATGAAAAAAATACACTATGATATACTACAAAATCACTATGATGTGGGATGATATTTCTTTATGACCCATAATCAACAATAAATATTTATTCACATCCTATGATTGAAGAAATATATTAAAAACTTCATTAATGATATCATAAAACTTATATATAGGAACATATAATGGATACATAAAACCATCAGGAACATGACGCTCTGCCTTCTCCTTTTATAAAGACAAATATCAGGACATAAACATTGAAACTGAAATACTTAGCCCAGGACATTTAACATGAATCTCAATGCTCATTACATATTTTTCACAAATAAATGCACCACCAGATGCGAGATAAAAAAATATTAAAAACCATCGCATTAATCTTTGATGTTATAAAAATTATCCTCTAAAATGTTGCATGTTGTTTTTTATCCTCAAATCATCCATCATAAGCATCACCAAAAACAACTCGGTCACCCGAGACATCCAACTACGAATCCCCCAACTGGGAATCCACCGCCTTCTACACAATACATGATTGATGAATCATCTAAATAGTATAAAATTTTCATAAAAGAACTAACATAAACATTTGAATCATTGCGATCTCTTTCATCACACACCAAAAATTCCCATATTCACACACAATATTACAACATGTCTTCCTCTTCAGTGCATCTGTTATAGTATTTTCATTTCCTATCATTTAAAAATAATGAAGTCATAATCCTAGAGGAATTATATCCACCCTCGATGTAGAATGTTCACGATAAAGAGGTAGAAGATATATCTTAGGCTCTTATTATTAGTAAAAAACATGAAATTATTTCCAATAAAGTAATGTTTATACAAATTCATGGAAAATAGAACTTCTATCAACTCAATGTTATGGGTGGCACAGATATTCACATAGTTATGTAATTCCCATGACCCATAAGAAAAATACTACATTTACTTTATTAATGCAGAAGCCAATCCCTGACATGATGTGTTATAAATTACCACAAACTGAACTCCCCCAACAAAAAAACAATGAAAAAGATTACTAACCAACATCTCCATTAGGTATCCAAAAGCATCTTGAAATGAGTCAGTCAACATGGAAACCTGATCCATTTATGATATGGCTATTAGAGGAGTGAATATTTTAGTGGGATAAATTATGATCTTCATTTAATAGAAAACAGAACCATTGGAAATTTTCATATATCACACAATCTAATTGGTTGTCTTTTAAACAAAAGCCACTATAATTGAAGTATCCATATATACCCATGTTAGGACCCAACAATCCCAATGTAATGAAATTCACAATCAAAAAACACATACATCAGTAACATCATAACAGTTTCTCCAGACATGGTACTCCCAAAATGGCATGCATATTTTATTCATAATCCTCCACATATGTGGAGAATACTAGGATTATTTCAAGGAAAACCACCATGAAATTTTCCAGGAACTCTGTGAACACATATTTAATCAACCCCATATACACAGCTGGAGTATTCATCATAGTAACAGACGTTACAAAAAATTCTCAATGCCCATAAAGATAATAAAAAGTAGTATTTCAAATATCCTCATCATTCACCCACATCTGATATCCGAACCACATATACGTCTTTCAAGACCAACTATAACCATTACGGTGATCAAATAAATTAACAATACATGGAAGAGGGTTGTGGTTTCTTTCTGTAACTTACTTCAATGGGTAATATTCCATACAATGTCTCAAAATAACAACATCTATCTTCATGAACAAAATTGGTGAACACCGAGGGTACACAATCAACCAAAAATCCTATCAATAAGAGATCATAATGAACTACATTAAATTTTGAAAAACCAAAAGGTGTTATCTGATGTGAGTACATCAAAATAGGACACATTTTTCCAAGTTAAATGATATAAAAATAAATCAATCCTGATGGGGGAAACCCAACATCACACTCAATAAAAACATCATGGTACTCATTAAAACCCATTAAAAAAAAACTAATGTTGATCCTACGATTAATTCAACATATGAAGAATCACATGGAAGGAAAGGATAGAACAATCCTTCGACCCAACAGAGGGTATCACTTTCTAATGAATATTGTTGGATATGAATGAACATCATATATCAAAATGTATATCCTAAATAAATCAGTGATATCCTACACTAAATTCATCATATCCATAAAGTTGATAATGTTTTATAGTTGTATTCGTAAATATAGGAAGTCTTCAAATGTGTGGTGTTACCTCCACACTACCTCACAATTTCAATATAAATAATATAATCTTCTTAAACTCTAAGAGACATGGTCAGTGACAAAGGCCCTATAATCCTCTCTTACTCAATCCCCAATGAATGGACAAGATAATGTGTCATTAAGGATTTGGTTTCTACTAAATGAAAAAATTCATGCACCCATATAAAAAACAAGAAATGTGTATATTGAATTTTTTATGGATCACCTGATGTTCGTAATGATAAGGCGTGATTCTAACCATGACCTACTCCATGACCTTAGAAACCTATCTATCATCTACCTATGTGGTTGTGATCTACTCTCTATAGATTTATATCTTCTATATGATGTCCTCTACCCACCTCATCTTCACTCTATTGATCCCATGATAGAATAACCTACCGTTAGTGACTCATCTGAAAGAACCTCATTATAGAAATATGAAGTGAATATCTTTCTGTGAACTGGACTCAGAAAATAGGTTTAGAACTCTTTTCTATAATGGCCTCATCATCTATATGAAAAAAATTCATATAATACCTTTATCATAAGTCAAAGACCTTCCCCCCTAAAGAAAAGAGATTATGATTGTTGGGACCTACCCTCAGATAACTGAATACTCTTTTGTACAGGTAACTGGGAAATGAAGACAATATATCTACATCACGAATAATCATTATGACTCTCATATAGAAAAGAACATATTATTTCCATTACCCTCTCAGTAACCACAATTTTTTTTTCTAAACCTCAATATACATCTTCATCATAAACAAGGAGTGTATGATGTAAATCAGTAGATGAAAAACATATTTAAAATTCCATTCCATGGACTCATATTTAAGAAACATGTCTAAATAATAAAAAACGTGTCATAAAACCGATATTATTTTCTCTTACACTAAATATCCACTTTTTAATGGACGTAATCTCTTGGTGACAGTCCACTGTTAGAGTGAAAAAATAAAATTTGATTAGAACTGGTCACCAAATTTCTCCCATGAGACTTCCAACTCCTAACAATCCACATGGAATAAGAATTACCACTACCAAACTACCCCATTAAATATCCTCATACCAACAAAAGAAAATTCATTATTTAAACCTGAATCAAACTGAATAGCTTCTCAATAAGCTACGAAATATATTTTATAAATGAGTGAAAAATAGATATATCATACTTCAATGAACTATGGTGAAAAAACTATAAAATATTCCTCATAAAATTACAATCATCAACAACCTCTACTCCACTAGGATATGATGAAACATACTACTAAAAATTTCATTCATGGACCTAATGGGTTCATCGACCCAGAACATGCTTAAAAATACAATATACAATAAGATCTATATCATCATGAATAATTAATATATAAAATTAATTAATTAATAATTTTGTTATATTTTTTAATGTTATTACCAATACCAAGGAGTTCCAAATTATAAAATAAGTAGAAATAAGAATTATGTTTGACCCTTTCCTAGGTCTCCACCTATTAATAAATATCACAACTTTTTTATAGACTAAGTAACATAATGTTCCATGAATAAAATCACATGGGGACCTAAGTACCTATGTATCATCTAGTATCCGGTGTCTATATCACTAATTTATCATTTATGATATCATTTCCCTACTAAACAATGTTGTCTCACATGATACTAACTCCAAAATTCATCTTATACTACAACCTGAACATCCCTTCGATACTACTCATTCACAACCCCTCCCCCTAAATGGTTCCCCTACTAGGATCAAATGATATAAAAAAGAGATGATGAATACTTGATTTTCACATCCAGTAAGCCACATATTGTAGAATAAAACTGTGAGGATAATTGACAAACAATTAGAGTAATTACCATCTAATAAAAAATGGGGAAGTTGTTGAAAAGATACATATAAAAATAATAACATGCTAAGACATATATGTAAAATATATCCTATGTGAATACATTGAATTTCATGCCATAATAAAACAATAGAATGGAAATCTATAAGTACCAAAAGATAAAGATGTTGATGACTAAGAAACCCAAATAGATCATATGCAACTAAGAGCTACTAATATCCATAAAAATATCAATACATCTCTTACTATCATGAATATAGATTATATATATATATTTGGTGAGATTAATATTATAAACAATAATATCCTCACAGACACCTCACATGGAAGTGATAAAGAATGAAAGATAAAACACCATGAACAATAGTGAATATATCATTTCTGCTAAATATGTAAACTATGTTACATGCCTCAAAAAAAATCACCAAACATGTATTAAACAACATGTATTTTATATCAAGAAAACACTACACATACACATAGTTCAGTATGACATTCCATAATAACCAATTCACAAAACACTTATTATAATCATTGGGATACAATATCCGTAGATACATTGTTGGGAAACAAAAAAAATCCAACACATCCATCTACCAAAACTTATGAATGATATTAAAATCTTATGTACCAACACATATAACTGCCAGTAGAAGAGCACAAAGCCAGACAAGGTATCAACCATCCATCATACAATAATGATTTTCGGAAAAAAACATCCCAAAGA
The DNA here is from genome assembly GCA_963277665.1 of Viscum album. Lineage (NCBI taxonomy): Eukaryota > Viridiplantae > Streptophyta > Magnoliopsida > Santalales > Viscaceae > Viscum > Viscum album. The sequence continues at coordinate 1,076,254,513 of OY728150.1, forward strand.
ACACATGGTGTCAGTCTCCCTAACTGAAATAGGAGGGGTGGTTTATAAAATATAGGAATTTATTATATATATAATATCTCTCAACCACACTTTATGAATAACCTTGTATTAGAAGAAAATATAGATAACATCACTCAAACTCTAGACTACCACTGCTAATAGTAAATATAATATTGAGACAACAAAATTTTCATGAGATAGATTAATTAATTAATTAATAATTTAATATATTAGAATATACATATATTAATTCATTCAATACCCATCACTCTAATGTTATTAATATACCAAATTATATTCAATTAATCAAAATTTTAATATATATGTTCTGTAGGAAAAATCCAAATAGAGCCCCCCGTTTCTCAAGCACATATCATTTTCAAAAAAGAAACAACGAAATCATGGTTCAAATATTGATAAAATATTATTTACATCGTAAAATAATTCTAGGTACTATCATAAAACTATCATAATATACTAAAATGAAGAAACAAGATTCCCTGAATATCCAACTCGATCAAATAGTGGGGATAAACATTCAGATAATATAATCAACCCATCTCAGGACCATTAAATAAAATTATTTCAAAAAACAATCTTGCATTTTTACATCAATGGGTAATATCATCCTCATCATGACCATAATATTTGTTGTCATCCCTAAAAACCACACGAATTCCAAAATGCATCTCAGCATCACATGCATCAACTACGGCTACACCATTCTCGTATCCCCTCCCCATATCACATCAGTCATCCCAAGCTCAGACATTCCAATATCACATCACATCGTAAATCAATCCTCACATCCATAAAACATCATAAAAGTAAAAAAAACTAAAATATTCAATAAAGAAACAAGGACCATGAATTATGAAATTTATCCTTCAAATGTAAAGGAGTATTCACTTCTCCCAACACTAGTCGTTCAACCATTATAAGAAAATAGACAGTCTCAAACTCAAATATTTATCTTTATAAAACCAATGATTTTTATTCCATTATGAATTATATAATTCATTATTTACAGTTTCAAACTATAAGAAATCTAAGGAATCATCTATAATATGTAATCATAAATTGATTCCTAGATTTAAACTATATTCATGAATCTATGAGAAGTAAAATTTGAAAACAATAAGAATTTTTTAAATTAAATGTAGAAAAAAATTATCATGTTTCACGTATTTTATTATTTCCATTATCACGTGGATTGTTCTATTTGATTAATCAGGTGAATCAAATCAATTTTTTTATCATAAAAATTAATAAAGTACTTTATTACAAAGATGAATCTTCCTTAAATTCCTCATCCAATTAATCATCTAATTTTTTTCTTCCTATACCATTTTCCATATAAGACATGCTAATCCATATCATAACACAACACGATAAAATGAATAGTATATAATGAGTATTATCTTTCAAAATATGAGGGAAACCATTATATTGTTATAAATCAACACCATCGAAATATGATCACTATCAAATTTAATTATTCATGTTCAATAATTATTTCTTTTGTCCTATATACATCCAAGGGATAAATAATTACAAAATTATGATTTCATATAAATAAATTGGAGAAGTAATGAATCACCTGCCGTAAAAGAAAAAAAATTACTTTCACAATAATATAACAATGTCAAAGATCCCAATCATCCTTCCAATTTAAAACATATATTATAAGGTCACCCTACAAAAACAACCCCAACAAAAAACTATGAAAACACCATTAAAACAATGGAATGAAACCTACATCACATGGAAAAACGAAGTGGGAGGATCTAGATTGAAGAACCATAAGAGGAAAGGGTATATCATGCCTTTGATCACCACATATAAAAGATTTAATTGTGGTGTTGATTCCATTATTTGGGATAAAAAAACATCAAATATGAAGGGTTTTTACCTCATTGAGATCAATAGATGATGTATGGTTTGAGTGAATTTGAGCAGCATTGTATGTTATAGACACAGTAACCAAAGAATATTGATTGTAAACCCCCCTATTTACTTCCTGAAAACATAAAACATTATGATTCTCCAAAAAAACATCACCACAATCATTGAGGATTGTATATTACTTACACCATAAATTATCAGCATATGCTGTAAATTCCACAAGCTGATCCACACAGAGAAATCACCCCTCTAAAGAGTAACACTAATTTTTTCCATAAACTCATCCCTTAATCAATTAATTATAATTATGATATGTTATTAACATCCAAAAAACGTATGAATCCCCATTATTCCACCATTAAAGAATAGGGACATCAGAACCATTCTGAGTATCAGAATAAATGCATTTGGGCCCATATAAAAGAAATGATCAAACAATCCCAAACAATCACTAAACATAAAATAACTAGAAAATTAAATTATCTTCATTATAAAACAAATTCAATATAAAGGACTGAAACAATATGCTTGATAATATCTATCATGAACTAATTTCATAAGTCGAAGATTCTATTGAAGAATATTGCTTCTATCAGAACTATAGAATTGGTTAAAATTATCACTGTTCACCCACAAGGGTCCCTATGAATCGACTCACTAAGATCCATGTTAGATATAATGTAAATTAAGTCAATTCAATAATCCTAGAAACCATAATCACTATATAAAATCTCCCAATAAACATCCTCATATGCACCCTATGAAATCATGGGACCTATCTGATCCAACTAATCAACCAACTAAATTATCTCACATATACACACCAAAACATTTCTACAATAAGGTTTTGTAATTAGAGATCAATCGCAATCCCAGTATTCACATTAACATGATAAACATCATTTACACAATATAACAAAACTAGAAATTTTGAGCCCCACATGGCACTAATGTTCCGAAAAAAAATTATTCTATAAGATTCTAATTTTCTCATGCATTCATAGGGTCCACACAATTATGTTATCATATCTTGTCACATGTTCCCAATCAATAGTTAATATGTTACAATTTACTAGTAATAATGGAAATTATATATGTTTAATGGTTTAATTTTATTTAAATGAATAATTTTTATAATTTGACCTAGTTCCAACCAATAATATTTAATAAAAAATTTATATTTTTCATAATCCATTTGGTTGTTAATGGACGTAACTATTGTTTCATTATATGATGTTTAATTACCAACCAATATTGAAAAGAATCCATTATTATTGGATGTGAATGAAATTTAAACTAATCAAATGTAATTTAAAATTAAAATCACACAATTTGATAGTAACTCTATAAAATAATGAAAATGGTTTTATAACTCCATTTCCCTGATGATCACCATCCACTATCCAAGTCTTTTTATCATTATTCACATATGAAGCATACAACTGACCAAAAATTAAATAGAAATACTTTATTTCAAAATTGATGAATATTATTTAACAAACATAACAAAACCACAACATGACTATTTGGGTTTACTGTAAACAGGAACTGGGAAATATAAAAAACTTGTTCAAAAGACATCTACATTGTCTCCTGCTTATTCGATCATAAATAGACCCCTTGGGAAATATATTACTAATAATATTATACAGTAACATTAGAACAAATATTTATATGGTTTGAGGTAAAATTCTCAGTAAGGGTTAACAAGGGAGATATCAATTATATCAAACTCATATGGCATATGAACTGAACATTAGAAAATAACATTAGGTATATGAAAGATCTAGATATCATATTTTGGGATAAATCATAAAATATCAGTATGAATAAATTAACATATTCACAAATGTCATAATATAAGAAGTTGTATTTTTGGAATACTCTTATGAATAAAAAATAATTTAATTTTACTCAAGTCACACTACAATGACCATCATAGTAGACAAAGTCCATTACTGAACTGGGATTAAATCTTGTTCTAGCCCTGTATTATAGAATCGAAATAATTTCATGTTCTATACCTATATATCTAATGTGATATCAATATTTACCCAATGAATTTTTGGGAGATATAGGTCCCAAACATATCATAATTAAATCCTTCTTACATGTTCCCAAAAACAAAAATCTATCCTCATAGAAAAACCCAATGAATAAATTGTGTCTCCTAAACATCATTCCATCATAACATAATCCATATAAAAATTGGATTTATTAAGTAAAATTAAATTATAAATATAATGAAACATAGTAATAATAGGGATTATATACATAAAATATAACCCTATTAAAGAATATCTTCATAGATGGAATATAATTTTCACAGAAAACCATAAATTATATCTTGAAACAATTATCGTTTCTTTCTTGAAAATATAATATTTTCTCAATATTACAAAAAAAATTTAATAGAAAATAATATCATTTAAAATAACCTAGAAAAATTTTAATGGAAGCATCTAGGAAATATGATGTTATGAAAATGTTTAAACCCTTTCATGTAATATATGTTAATAGAAAATGTTATTCTCATACTTTTGTCGGATAAGTAAAAAAGTACATCTTATTGAAAAATAATAAAAAGATTCATTTCAAAAGGATTAATAAAAATTACAAAATGGGAAAAATTAACGTTAAACAATTATGGAAGAATAGAAATAATATTATATATTTTTGAATCATGGAAGTGGATGTCAAATATACCTCAATAAATAATTACACAAAAACAATCTCAAATAATAATTCGATTACAAATTTATCCATTACCTTCTTTATTATATCCTTTTAAAGTATCTTAACCAACAATATAATGATGTAAAAAATGTAATAAAATTATTTAATAATCATTATCATTAGTTTGATATCATATATGATAATATTATCATACGGTTGTTAATAAAATTTCATTATTTCTTGTTGTTGGGAAATTAATGACTCCATTTCCTTATGCATGGTTTTTCAAATATGTTATTTTTGTCCTTCTTATGTAATAGTTATTTAATTCAGAAAAAATGATGTGAACATAATATATACCATATTTATTAATTATATAATTTTATATAGCTACTCTTTAATTGATATAATGTAGAATGAATCACATCACATCATGGAGACAACAGACTGTATGGAAGCACTAGTAACGATATCATTCCCATAATTATGAAATGGTATTCATGGAGATGATAAGTAGTTCATACACACACGTGGGAATTTTATTTTTCATCTGATGTATAAAAGGTGGAATTATATTTTCCCATATCCACAATGACATCTATGTTTATATGTGATATTTTATTTTTTACTTCATAATGGGGAAAACATTAGAAGAAGAGTTAGAATAGGAAATGACCTTTATAGAGTCGGTACATGAGATTATAACTTCATTGATGAGCTCCTTCTAGATATCCCCTAAATGGAACTAAAGTAGGACTTTTTAGAATAGAAAATCAACTATAATATGAATAGTGATGATTAAATTAGTAATGTATAGGGCATGGATTATCATGAAGGAACAATGATTAATGATGAAATGAGGGAGGATGATCCCTTTTATAATTGAATTTGGGGGAACCTTGGGAATTTCCAAAAAATATTAATTTAATAATAATTAATTGTTATCTGAAAATAACGCCAAATTGTATTACATATAATATAAGATAAGGATGGTTCAAAATCCATTCATCCAATGATTTTTTGACATGTATATAGTATTTTTCACCATATCATTTCATTTTACTCTTAATTATTATATATAATTTTTATTTATGGTCCCAAAATGTTAATTACTAATATGTTATAAATGTTAGTTATATGTGGTAAATATCCAATAAAGAGACACTCTAGTAAATTTTAAACCTTATAAATATCAAATTTTTATTTGTAAATATATTTGGGATTTTTAAATAATTTAATAAAATATTATTTTTTAAAAATATCAATAGTGTTCATTCATACACTATTTATTTCATTAAATATAAATAAAATACATACAAAACATATTTAACTTCTAAAAAATTATTTAATAGACTTATAATACATAACATTACCCAATAAATTTATTGGAGTTCAATATTTAATTCATAAAATATTTATTTTATTTGATTTATTATCATTTATTTGATATTTATATTAATGAAAAAATTAATGTATCACTATTGTGTATTTATTTATGGAAATAATTTAATCTATGAAAATTATAAATAAATTTTAATGATGTAGATAATCTAGTTATATTTCTATAGAATATTTATTATCAATGTTATATAATATTTATCTCAATACATAACTTATAATACTTATAATAAATAAGAGGGTAACATTTTCTCACATTCATGTCAGATTCATTTATTTTAATAATTTATACATTAATTTCAAAGATAATGTCCATTAAATAATTAAATTCCAATACATAGGTGTTAAGGTTCTATATTTACTCATATAATAGTATTTTTCTAGTGTTAGGGTAATTTTATTTTCCCTATCATGTTATTTGGATACCTAAATAACCAAATTTACCTTTATCCGTGTTAAATAAAAATCACCATAATTACTATTCATAATATCCAAGAAAATAAAAGTATCCTTTTTAGTATAATTTAGAACCATTGATTAAAAATATGGAATCAATTTTTACAAATTGAAAATAAAATTTATCAGTAATTAAAGGAAAATAAATCTTATTGTGTTAACAGGGAAAATGGTATTTTGAAAAGTAAAAACCATTAAACGATTGTCATGTGTGTATATCCAATATCAATGTGAAATTGATTAAAAGGACCTAAATTTTATTAAATGGTAAAATAATAATATAATTATACTATAAAACATATTTAAAGTATAATATTGTAGTATAAATAAATTACAAAAATATTAGTTATGAATTAAAATACAGTATTTTTTATTATTCATTAAAATTTGAAAAATGTCAGAAAAAAAACCTAAATTTCAATCAATGAAAATTTTTATTTTCTAATTCCATATAAGTTGTTATGTTTTTCATATAAAAATTATTAATGTGTCAATATTTAAAGTTAAAATGGGTTATCCAATAAAAGGGAAAAAATTACCTTTTTGAGAAATAAAAGATTTCAAATATCAAATAGGGTTTATTCAGATATTATGACTACAATATCTATTAGATGAATATACACAATACTTTATTTAATATATAAAATATATATATAATTAATTCCCATAACATATTTTGAATAACTTAATTTATTAATAAAAAAATATTAAAATGATTTATTTTATTCATAAATAATTTTTAGACATTGAATTTATTGTACATTTTCATAATTTAGAAATATTTATCCCTAGTAAATTAAATATAAGGTTTTAATGGTATTTTAATACCAAGTGCATCTCATGGTTCATTTAAACTCATTATTTAATGTAACGAATTCTATTGATGAATTAAAATTATTTAATTAAAATATTTCATAAAAACATTCTGGTGTTACAAAGAACATTCTAATTATTTAATTTCCATATATGTTACAAATTTTAAGCAAATTTGTTTTAAATATAATTTATATTCATTTTTTGGTTAGAATTAATTTATTTCACCTGTCATGATGGAACAAACATTATAAGTTATTCAATTGATCATCATTTAGTTAAAAACTACACTTCAACAATTAATTTATACAATATTTTTTAATATAATGTCTGTAAAGAAGTTCATCATGTTGAATAAAACAAATTCATTTATTTGGAAGAACGTCACATTAATGGGTGTAAATATTTAAATAGACCTCCCATCTTAATCAATAATATCCAATTGTAGATATATTTATATGGAAAAAATAATATACTAATAATAAAAAATCCACCAGAACATATGAATCCCAGAAAACTATATATTGAAATAAACACAATAATGATAGAAAAACCATGTGTTCCTAACATACTACAGGAATAAGAAAATATTCTATTTTTATAACAAAAAACACTACAAAACCCATCAATCTATAACATTAATCCCAAGTGAACCACTATTGGAGGAAATAAATATATAATAAAGGAACAAAATAATTAAATATCTTGGAATGTGGAATTTTACAATATACATGGGTCTATAACCCCATGGAACAATAAAATTACCATGCCATGACAATATCATAGTATCATCTCTCCCCTGAATAATTAGTAAGGAAAATAAATTTACTATGATACCACTTTGTAATGCCCCAATCTAGATTCAATTGATCGAGGCCCCGAACATGATGTTCCATATAGCCTCCAGTGTGACATCGCATATTCTAGATGAACTCGACTAGTGGAACGAGAATGTGTGGTTATGATTCAATGTCTATTACCCCATAACTATAATGAAAAACATAATGTGACTCTATAAATCATATAAATCATCTACAATAATAAATTAAAAACATTTACAAAAAATATAAAAATTATATCCAAAATAATATCACAATGATTATATATATGATAGATTAATGAGTATAAATCAATTCAAGTACAACCAATCATAAACTAGAAAAAAAATAAAAAAGTCCAAAAAACATATTATCGCGCTATATCATGATCTATATTGTAACTTTCATCTCCAAAAATACATCCCATCCATACAATCAAGATTCACATCAGTCCTCATCCGAACATATATCCTTTGGCAAAGTAGTATTTACTTGAGTACCCAACTACTATAGTGTCCCAACATGGTTTGAGTAAAACTCAGTATTCTATCACCAATGGTGTTCAAGAATAACAAATTTATTGATGTTAAATATTAAATGTGTTCTATAAATAAATAAATAAGTAATAATAAAAAATAGTAAAATATATAGATCCCAATAAATCCTCGAGTCTTAATATTATAACACTTACCTACCTAACATAATTTGACCTCTCTAACATCTCACATCATTTTTGTATCATCATATCAAGATTTGGTTGAATGTGAATCATTGAGGAAACCATATTCATATATAATTTAATGAATTCATGTGGGTAGTATTTTAATTACATTCCATTAATTCACATAAAAAAAAACACCTCATGTTTGAACTCCCATGGTTACCCATGACATTTGGAATAATGAATCATCTGGAATTAATCACATATACTTAAGAAATTCCATACAAATAATAATCATTGTTATTATAGGGAGATCATGCCAAAAAATTGAAAAATATTCCCCATCAATAATCACTGACATTAATCAATTCCTATAAATAAATTTTTAAATTACACAAATCAATTTTGTATCAACCACATGTAATTCCTATTAATTAAAATATTTATAATCCAGGTTCCCGCGTAAAGATTATAACAACATTTTACATCATTCAATCCTTGTAATTATTCACTCCCAACATTCAAATGAGTCCCTAGTGGAATACAAGGATCATCAATGACATTCCACACAAATACAAATCATATGGAATCCAAGAGTCTTCTTGAGGTAATTGTAATTCTCATAATGATTTCTAATAATATCAAAATGGAAATTAATCCATGATTCCATCATAAAATCATTCCCATTTAATGAAATTTTAACCACATTTCTTCAGTTCATATACATATAATATTAACACATTCATCTAAGCTATTGAAATAATTAAATTTGGAATTCCACTATGATTTAAAAGTATATAATCACTACTGCTTCATAATAGTCATATTTTTAAATACACAATTCATATTAATGTCAATAAATTAATATTGGATTGACATAAAATGCCAATTTGCTTCACCCATTTTCATGGTACAATCCGATGTTGAAAAATATTATGTATAATGAATGTCCACTACAAGACCACATGATTTTCCATGTCCATGATGTCATTAAAGAGATATCCATGGAAAAAAATAATAATTTACATATTAGGTTAATCATATGATAGATGGAATGACTGAACAGACTCAAATGCAATACAATGGACATGAAATAATGAAAAATTCGACTAAAAATCCATCCATAAAATTAGATAGACCAAAAAAAATCATTTTTTGAATTTCATTATTGTGATAATGGAATTCATTTCATAATCAGACAAAAAACATGATGAAATTCCATAATCTACATAATCTATATGATGAAAAATTACATTAATATAAATTATTTAATCACAATATAAGGATATTGAATAACCTTAAGCCTTTTAATCAAAATTTTAATATGAAAGATGAAAAATAAATGTGGGAGATTCACTAGTGAAATTGGGAGTATGAGGTGGAAAAATAAATTGTTGGACATTGTTTTAAATAAAAAAAATTGAGCTAATAAGAATTAGAGGTTAATATGTGAAAACGAAATTACTGTTATTTTAATAAAAAGAACCCTGAACCAATCTTCAGGTGGATGTTGGGCTCACAGATCTTCCAGTGTGCTCAAGTAGACCTATAACTATACTGGATGTCCACTAACTATATAATGACATTTTTTGACAGTACAATAACATCTAATACAATTGGCTGAATTCCTCAATAACATCTTTATCTTCTTATACACTTCCAAGACAAACCTCAATTATCTAGAGATCTTCATTCAAGGTCCAAAATATCTATTTTTAGGGGTTCAAAACCATAAAATTATTATCTAAGTTCCAATAAAAAATTGAACACTGAAGCCATTAAATAGTAAATATTATGCGAAAAACTAAGCAATTATTCTAAAATTAAGCATTGTAGTTTTATTACCCCTTATTATTGTAGAAATGATAACGTATATGAGACCACATTATTGTCAAATTCAATAATAGTGGATTCATCCAGAAGATCATCATATTCATTACATGATTTTTTTAGGAAGATAGAATTATTTATTCTTATTTATTTGACATGGATAACTTCTCACCATTTTTAGGAGGATGCCCAAAAGCATATGTATATGATATAAATTCACTATATAGTGTATTTCTCATCTTAATTATTTATGAACTACTACATGAATTTCATTATATTATTTTTTTATAATTAAATGTACTAGTAGAAATATCTTTAATTATTTATTTTATTGGGTAGTCATTGAATTATTCAGATGCACCTTTCTTCTATCATTTCAAAAAGATAACGTCCAACAATCTGATAGATCCTAAAATTTTAGAATACAAGTATGGTGGAACCATTATATAATAATAATTATTAGTACAACTTTATTATAATCCAACACAAATGGAGGGTCATAATATAAGGCCCCAGCCGTAAACCTTACTTAATATTGAATTAAATGAGTAATTCACATTGAGGATCTTTTCAGGTTTAGAGTTTTAGAGAACTAGGATATAACTATTACATCTCAAAGTAATACAAAGTAGTCGCTTCTACTAAAAATTACATTAAATAAAAACTCTTAAAAAGAAACATGTCTAGTTCCATGTTTTAGGTAGCATGACTTTCCCTTGAACCCATCCTTGACCCTATTCCATGCTAAGTCCTGTGAAACACATTTCAAAAACTTGGGATGAGCATAAAAAGCTCAGTAAGGAATACACAAAGAATGAAAACTGTTAGTTTTTCAAAACAACAAGTAAACCATGAATACTTTATCAAAGTAATACTTTTCACCTTTTCGAAGTAGTAAAAACTCTTCGCTGAATAAAAGTTCATTACTTACCCTTCTGTAACCAAAAGATTACCATAAAACCCATATAAAGATCACATAACATATAAAGGTAACTTGGGACATAAACATACTTAATTGGAATAACCATAAAGTCGACTTCCACATATATCACTTAATGGAATAGCCATTCATCCAACTTCCATACATACTTAATGGAATATCCATACGGCCGACTTCCATACCCAATGCATTGGAGGTTATAACCTAACCACCCATACTGGTATTCACGGCACCACCCGTCATATGGTTTACCACGTAACCACCGGTTAAATGTCCAAGTACCATTATAAAATCATAAGACATAAAACAAACATAATGGAATGAAAACATTTCCATACTTTGATCACAATATATCACTCAAATATATTGACATAAAAAATCCATTATAAAAACCATTTTCAATACCAAAATACAAAAATGATTATATGGTATTTTTTTCATTTTAAAAAAAACATCACGGCTTGTTGAGGAAGCCAAAGACCAAATAATACTCGTTGCGGCGGAAAAGGTCGTTGTCACCGCGTTCGTTAAAAGAAACATTCCTTTTTGTCGTTTAATAAAAATCTTTTTATAAAAATATTCCTTTTGTATAAAGGTAAAATTAAAAGGGGTTTATACACCGTATAAAAGATAGTTGTGTATAAAATGAAGTATGCCTCAATGGAAGGAGATTGAGACGAAGTCCCATACAAAGATGATATCCTTGGATTAAGGATAAATCAATTACATAATTATGTGTGACAAACTAATACACCAAATATATGTGGATATTAATTGTAAAACAATCATAGGTTATTCACACATATTCATATAACGTCATATTCAAGGAGTACAAGCTTATCCCAAAGAATCAAAATTGGGTTAAGAAGTTACCTTGCAAAAAATTGACAGCCTAACGGCATCACTTCAAAATTCAGAAAATGAGTTGATGAGAGATAAAAATGGCATCTCATCACTTGGACATAAAATTTACATCAATAAGGATATAAAAGAACATATCCCAACATAATAGTATGTGAATTAAAAGACATAACAAAATAAGTCTTTTAAAAAGAGGAGGGTGAAAGGTCCCCTTACCGAGTTGGGTAACTTTCAAAACGTACACCCCAAGGAAGAAGGGTCATACAATGAAGATGTGAATACACATAAATGAAATTATACTACACAAAGTGTATAATAATGGGCAGTAAATACACCAATCAAAGGAAATTTTGGAAAATGTAGCATAAATCTCACGGGAATAAAAGTGAGATGAAAAATCCCTTACGAAAACTCGGCAGCCTAACGGCGCCACTTAAAACTTCCAAAATGGATTGATGAGATAAAATAGAGTATCTCATCATATTACAATAAAATTTACAGCAAGAGGAATATAAAATAACATCCCCCATCATAACAAATAGGAGCTTAAAATAAGTGACAAAAAGGAGAGTACATAAAAAGAAAGAGAGAGGTTAGATCTCTTACGAAAATTCGGCAGCCTAACGGCGCCACCCAAAACTTCCAAAATGGATTGATGAAAGAGAATATGGCCTCTCATCATATGAACAATAAAATTTACTGTAAGGTTAATATAAAAGAACATCCCAATAACAAGAATGATGAGCTTTAAAAGGAATTACATAAAAGAGTGTACTTAAAAGGAAAGAGAGGAGTAAGATCCCTTACCTCGAGTCCGACTTGACTCGATCGTTCTTTAATGTCCTGAATAATAAACTTGAGTTAATTTCTAATTTCTTAAGACCATTTTTCAAGTTCAGTATTCATTTTATATCAATTATTGACATGTTATAAACATTATGTAATCATTTAAGTTAATAATGTTTGTTTTGTCGATATTTTGTTCTTAAGTCAAAAGTGGACTTCATACAATTACATGTTGTTCGTGTGGTCAATGGTTCATTATATCCAGAATGATATTCATGATTTGGAAATCATATATATCATATATATCCAGCATATACATGTATTTATAATATTACATAATCATTTAGAGGTAAGAAATGAAATGCACCGTTCATGGAGACGGTAAGCCGTACGTACGCATGAACACTACTTTCATTTCTTTGTCATATTAATGGAATTAAAACTAAATGGGAGGTATGTATATTTTAATTCCAGAATTATATTCATCAATTATATGTAACATACATTATATATATCCATTATAAATATGTACTTATAATGGTACATTACATTTGGGGATAAGAAATGAAATGCACCGTTCATGGAGATGGTAAGCCGTACGTACGCATGAACGCTACTTTCATTTCTATCTCATACGTTAATGGAAAGAAATAATAATTATATAGAGGTATATTATAATTCCAGTATAACATCATATATAATAACTTTAAATCCATCCTTTATACGTCCCACATATGGCATTAACGAATCACATCACTTTGAGGGGGCGGTAGTCCACACTTCCTTAAATGAAGATATCACGTTTACCCATAATTGAAACCATAAAGGTATGCCATTAATGAAAAATACAGAAGCTTAAGTAAAACATAAACATATTATATATCATATATAAATATAGTTACATCTTAATGGCCACCTTTTAATGTGTTATATGAGTGTTGAACAATCATCGTTCCGTGAGGCAGAAATTTGCCATCCACGAAAACAGTATGTTATTTAACCATTAGAAGTAGGTGTGTATAAGTGTAGCTCGAATACTTATTATAACAACATACTAGTATATTTAAGATACTGTAGTTGTTACAAAAGAAATGAATAAAAAGAATTTAGGGGGTTGGAGAGGCAAAATATAACAAAAGGACTCAAGTGAAGACATTACCTTAAAATCGGGTAACTCCCTTTGGTTTGAGCACAAAGGCATCCTTGGGAAGACATCTGCCCAAAGTGAGGCTTCTAGAAGTAAGAGAGGGAATTTTAGAGACAAAATGGGCAGATTTTGTCCGAAACAAAGGCTTTGGGAGTGTGGGTAAGGAGGTAGAGGTGGGGTCCTTTTATAAGAGGAGAGGAGGGGCACTCTTGTAAAGTGACAAAATGTTACTTTATTTTCAAAAGGGATTCGGATTTTAAAGGTATCACATTGATTTATTTCGAGGATAAGGTGATAAGGGTTCGAAATACACTCATCCAATAGGTTTTGGACATGTTTAGGACTTAGATATTACATTATCTTTCCATTTTATTTAAATCGTTAAATAATGAGGTCATCACAGCATCATTATGATGTCATAAATAATGTAATTTATTTAATGTCTAAAAATTATAAAAAAAATACTATGATGTATTAAATCTTTTTATCTTTCCTATGAATATTTATAGTAAAAAATATGACTGGTATAACCCCATGTAAAAATTGTTTTAGTAAAACATTTCATGTTTGTGTCATTTTTACTTTAACAATAAATAAAAATATATTTATGTCATTTTCCAAACAAAGTGGCTCCATGGGGTCCCCAAGTTTACCCATGGATTTTCATGGTCGGCCATGACACATCCAATGAGGGTAGGACATGTTTCTAGGTCATTTAATTTTATTAAAACATTATTCTTACCTTAAACTACAATAATTACCTCTAATCGCGATTAAAAACATAATAAGTTACTATTCACCAAAAAATTATTTTAATCCCATTGAACCAAATTTTACTTCTTAATGACAACCATGTATGTCTAATTTTTTAAATTAAAAACACAATGATGTCAAAACTTCATTTAAACGGAAAATCAGTTTTTATAAGTACCACTTAGTGGTTTCACTATTCATCAACAATTGAAGTTTTTCAGAAAATTACCAAAAGTTCACCCTAAGCTATATTTGATATTCCAAATTCAAAAATGATGTATATTTTACAAAAATAATAAGATATAAGTTTCATTAATTAATTTAATAATTAATTTCCGCTGTCAAAACAAATAGCGTGTTTTTATGAAACAAAATGTATCAAAAGATTGACACTATTTTAAGTCCGATTTCAAAGTGAAATTAATTCCAACGACCAATATTTGATTAAATGGTAAAAATATATTCTAATTTCACTTCAAAACCAATTCAAAATATAATCTAATCATATAAATAAATTAGATTAAAAGAGTTTTCGAATTAAAATACAACATTTTTCATTATTCATTAAAAATTGAACTTTTATGGAAAAGTACCAAAAATTTACGCAAAGTAAACATTGATGTCCCGATTCTAAAGAAGAATTTTATTTTGTCAAATATAACACATTAAATTGTAAAAAAGTGGATTTAAAAGAGGTTCTCCATCAAAAGGCGGTTAATCGACCTTTTAAAGATTATTAGAATGTTTACGCTTAAAATTGGATTCATTTGCATTTTTAATCCTCTAAGATTTATTGTAAAAAGTAAAAATATTTGACAAACATATATAATAATTTTGTAGTTAGTTCGGTTCATTCCCGCCATTACAACGGCTAGGCGTTAACTACAATTTAAAATAATATTATTTTATTATTAGAGTGCAACGTAAGATTCCCAAGAAACTCGTTGTTGCGTGTTGGGTATGCCATCAAGCATAGCATCCCCTTTAAAGTAATATTAATATTTTATTCACAAATATGTATAAATATAAAAATGTCATATTCTTTATTTACCTGGGGTGTTACACATAAAACATATAAATATTAACTATATTATTAATAAAATTTATATAATTTCACTACATTAATAATTATTGTAACACTCTGAGCTTCCACAATACGCCTCTCTTTCAATATTGCAATAGCTTGCATTGTACGCAAGTTCGAGCTCTAACACACCACGACTAATCAAAGTAGACGTTATGAATAGTGATAACCACTTTTTAAAATTATAGAAATTTTATATTTCAAAATGGACTTCATTTTTGTATTCGTAATATCGAAATTATCCTACGTTGAATTTTTTGTAACTTTCTGAGAACTTCCAATTTTTTATACTTAAAACAACTTTTTTAATAAAAATAATTTATTGTGATAAATTATACTATTTAGTGGTTTTAAAGTATAATTAGAATATATTTTTACCATTTTATCCAATGGTGGTCATTAGAATTAATTTAACATTGAAATTGGGCATGAACAATTGTCAATCTTTTGATCTAAATTGTTTCTTAAAGACAAGCTATTTGTTGTGACAGCGCGAATTAATTATAAAATTAATTAATGCAACTTATATGTTTGGAATTTTGTAAAATAGAAATCATTTTTGAAATCGGAATATCAAATAAAGCTTAGGGTGAAATTTTGGCATTATTCTGAAAAACTTCAATTTTTGATGAATAGTGAAACCACTAAGTGGTAGTTAAAAAACTGATTTTTCATTTAAATGAAACATTACCACATCTGTGATTTGAATTTCAAAAATCTGACATACATGGTTGTCATTAGGAAGTAAAATGTGGTTCAATTGGATTAAAATAATATTTTGGTGAATAGTAACTTTTAAGTTCTTAATCGCGATTAGAAGTAATTAGTGTAGTTTAAGGTAAAAATAATGTTTTAATGAGCTTGACACATGTCCTAACCTAATTGGATGTGCCATGGCCGATCAAGAAAATCCATGGGTCAACTTGGGGAGCCCATGGAGCCACTTTAGTTGGAAAATGACATAAATACCTTTTATTTAATGTTAAAGTAAAAAATGACACAAACATGAAATGTTTTACTAAAACAATTTTTACATGGGGTTATACATGTCATATTTTTTACTATAAATATTCATTGGAAAGACAAAAAGATTTCCTACATCATAGTTTTTTTTTATAATTTTTAGACATTAAATAAATTAAATTATTTATGACATCATGATGATGCAGCGATGACTTCATTATTTAACAATTTAAATAAAATAAAAAAATAATGTAAAATACAAGGCTTACACTTGTCAAAAACCTATTGGATGAGTAGATTTCGAACCCTTATCACCTTATCATCGAATTATATAAGTGTGGGACTTCTAAAATCCGAAACTCATTTTATAATAAAGTGACTTTTCTTTACTTTCCAAGAGTGCCCCTCCTCTCCACTTATAAAAGGCCCCCACCTCTACCACCTCATTCACACTTTCAAGCCATTTGGCTCGGCAAAAATCTACCCAAATACTCTCAAAAAATCCCCCTATTACTCATAGAAGCCTCACTTTTGTCAGAACTCTTCCCAAGTAAGCCTTTGGATCAAATCAAAAAGAGTTACCCGATTTTAAGGTAATGTCTTCTCTAATGTTGTTTTGTTTTATTTTTCTTCTCCAACCCCCTAAACAGTTTTTATTCATTTCTTTTGTAACAAAACCAGTATCCTCAATATACTATTATGTTGTAATAAGAAGGATTCGAGCTACACTTACACACACCTACATCTAATGGTTAAAGAACATACAGTTTCTGTGGATGGTGAATTTTTGCCTCACGAAACGATGATTGTTCAACACTCATATAACACCTATAATGGTGGCCATTATGATAAAACTATTTTTATATATGATATATATTATGTTTTTGTTTTCCTTATGATTTTTTATTTTTCATTTATGGCATACCCTTATGGTTTCCATTATGGGTAAACACGATATTTTCATTTTAGGAAGTGTGGACTACCGCCCCCTCAAAGTAATTTGAATCGTTAATACCATATGTGGGATGTATAAAGGATGGAGTAAATGGTATTATACACTATATTATAATGGAATTATATTATACATTTATATCATTATGATTTCATTCCATTAAATACGAAATAGAAATGAAAGTAGCGTTCATGCGTACGTACGACTTACCGTCTCCATGAACGGTGCATTTCATTTCTTACCTCTAAATGATTACATAATATTATGAATGAATGTATATACTGGATATATATGATATATATGATATCTACATCATGAATATAATTCTTCATATAATGGATATTTCACCACATGAACAACTTGTAATTATAAGAAGTTTATTGTTGACTCAAGTACCAAAGATCGACAAAACGACCGTTATTAACTTAAATAATTACATAATGTTCATAACATTGTAATAAGTGATATAAAAAGGATAATTAAATTGAAAATGATTCTTAATAAGTTAGATATTAACTCTAGTTTATTATTCAGTAGTTTAAAGAATTGTTGAGTCAAGTCGGACACGAGGTAAGGGAACTTCTTAACCCAATTTCCATTCTTTGGGTTAATCTCCTACTTTCAAAATTATGTCATCATATTATTATGAACTATCTTGTATTTGTATTTTATTTAGTTGTACATATAGTGAATACACATAATAGATCTATTTTATTTAAAAAAATTATCTTTTTAAGGACTTCGCCTCAATCTCCTTTCATTCAGGAATATTTGGTTTTATACACAACTTTCATTTATACGGTGTATAAACCCCTTTGACTTTTATGTTTATTCAAAAGGAATCTTTTTATACGAAGCATTTTACTAAAAGAAAAAAAGGAATGTTTTTGTTGCCGTACGTATGTGGCGACAACGACTTATCCGCCGCCGTTACTATTATTTGTGTTTCGGCTTCCTCTACAAGCCATCACTTTTTTTAATGAAAAAATAAATACCAAGTTTTAATTTTCTTTCATTTTGGTATTGAAAATGGTTTTGATAAGGTTTTTATTATATCAATGTGTTGTATTTATATCTTGTGATTGAAATGTGGAAATGTTATGTTTCCTTTATGCATGTTTTATGTGATACGATTATGTTATGTTTTATGATATGTTTAAACCTTTTCATATGAGGAATGCATTGGACTTAATAAGTGACGGGTGGAACCCGCTATAGCTCCTCGATGCATCAGCAGGTCTCATGAGACAAACTAGTGTCTTGGCACAAGGCCTTGAGAAAATCATATTTGTGGTATTGGCACGAGGCCTTGGCTACGTGGTTATGATAGTCTGGCATTATGCATTCCATCATTATGAAAGTGGTTATTGATATTGCATGTGATTATTAGACCAGTAGAATATCCATGTGAAGAAGTAAATGGCATTATCTCATTTTACTTTTTCCATATTATGTTGATGTTCAATTTTAAAAGGCTTTTGTATTAGTTATACATTGCCTTAAATGTTTATGTTTATTTATAAAAGCTTCCACAATATTGTTATCCTTACTGAGCATATGAGCTCACCCCTTTCAATGTTTTAATATTTTCCAGGATGTGAAGAAGTATTTTATGAATGACCACCAGGGATAGTCAGAAGAGGATATGAGTGTGGACTATGGAGACTTTGTTATTTTAGTTTTTCACCTTATGATGTAATGTAACATTTATGAATGTATCTAGTGGTTCCAAGGCTACTAAGCTAATCGGTCATTCGAGACTTGATCTTTTGTGATCATGCCAATGTTACAAAGTGACGCACCGACTCTGGGTAACTGGGGTCGGGGCGTTACAGTTGGTATCAGAGGCAGTTTAGTACTAACCTTGGAAGCTTGATTTAGATAAACTCTGATTAGAGAACATAGACCAAATATAGACTTTGAGGATTAGTATAGAAGAGATTCCTAGAATTTTGGTATTATAGAGATGTTGTGAGTTTTCCGAGCAATACATCCCTGTATGGATACAAGAAGGTCGAGGCGGCTCTGGCACAGATGTACCTAGGGGTAAAACCCAAAAACACCGCTTTGAGCTAGACTCAAACGGGAACTGGTGCACGACAACAGGCCTTGCTGCACTCTTGGTTACGACACTCCCGGGGGATTTTCTTAGGATAATTCTCATTTTCTTTACAAACCATTATGTAGGGTTTATGAGTATATACCTCCTCAAAGAAAACATTCTTATGATTATGGATTATATCCATAAACCGTTCAATTTACATTACGTATTTTAAAAGTTTGGAATTATTCATTGTAATTCATAAACTAACCTAGTTTATGCCATTGTATAGAAATGGTGCCCAGTAGAAGGAATGTGAACTCCAGCAATACGTATGATCCAAAGAGTAAGAAGGATCTTATCTTTCATGGTATTAAACCAACATTTCGAAGGGAAATAGTCTCCCATGTGTTCTCAACATATGGAGAAATAGTATCATGTGTTAATAAGATAATTAAAGAATTCTCTGAGTCCTATGGCTTTGAAGCGAAGCAAGAGACGAAAGGGATAGAAGAGTGAATGATGGATAAAGGGGTGAGGGGAAAGAAGAATTTTCCAATATGTGGTAATTGTGGGAAGAAACATCGTGGAACTTGCCTAAAGGGAATGGGAGTTTGTTATAAGTGTATAGAAAAAGGACACAAAGTGCGTGACTGCAAGGGTAAGAAAATGGTTTCAAATGTACAATGCTTCTTCTGCAAGGATTGGGGACACTACGCAAACCAATGTACAAATCACCAGAGTATGCCCCAAATGATGTTATTGGATAATAATCAAGTTATGATACTACCACAGATGAGGAGTAATGATTAGAGTTCTTATGTCGTTATTAAAGAATTTTGTAATTTGAGTGTTGTATCAATGATGTACTGGTTATAATAATTATGGAGTATATAAGGATTGTACCACAGTACTATTTCATGAAGGACTTGAGATTGTGTGGAACCAAGAAAAGTGACTCCACAGTAGGTTAAATTTTTGGAAAATATATGGTTGAGAGAAAGATAAACCATAATATGGTTCTGCTACCGAGATAGTGATTTTGGTATAAGACGTGATTGATTTGGATAAATAATATTGGACATTCTTAACTTACTTGAAACTGATTGATGATTTGTATACATTTTTGGATAGAAGGAGTATATCTAGTATTCTATAAGGAATAAGGGATCATGGTAATTCAGTATGTTTAAAAAGAATAAATGATGAAGGTGTTCACATGTTGTTATGTGAAAAAAAGGATCTTTATTATGTTTACCTTCCTTATAAAATTTGTACTGTGAGTTGGACAGAAGTATTTTGGATAACTATAAAGGTTGGAATGGATTAAGTTGATCTTTGGATAGTATTGTTTATGGTTAAAACATTTATGAAGATTATTTTTGAAATATTATAATTCTATAGTTTTAGGAAAAGGACAACCTGCAGGGTGGGGCATAACCAGTTGCGTCGGAAAAAGTTGCAGGAATCGAACCCACAACCATAGTGCGAAAGGCCTTTATTACCTACCACTAGCCTACAGGAAGTCCCTAGTTATTACAAAATAGTTTTACTAATCTAAATGGTATGTGTTAATATTTGGAAACTTGTACAAATAGGATAAATATAATATTTTTGAGTTCTATTATCTTATTGGGTGAACGACAAGTATGGGGTAGAAATTAGTTGAAGGTTGAAACTCTACTTGTCAAGCAAAAATATATATATACCTATCTCTTATTCTATGAATAAATTAATTCTTAAACTATAATAAAGGGATATTAAAACAAAAAATGTGTTATCCTAATACCTTATGTCTTGTTGAACTGTTAATATTTTAAATCAACATTGTTTGAAGGCTTTGAGGCCCTCAATTTTACACTTGTTTGTGATTGATGACCTAGATCACTCCCTTCAAATATTTACGTTTTTCCTCCAATTATATGTCTCTAATTGCCACCAATGTTCTCCTTATCGAGATCATAATTTGGTGGTGACTTTTTCATTTCCCTTTCCCTCTTATTAAGGGTAAATTTTATTAACCTTATTTCCGATGTGGATTTTCCACAAAGGTATTTTCTATTTTCAACCTTTTATTTTCAAAGAAAAATTTCAAATTGCGAGGACGCAATTTATTGAAGTAGGGGAGAATGTAACACCCCGAGCTTCCACGATACGCCTCTCTTTCAATATTGCAATAGCTTGCATTGTACGCAAGTTTGAGTTCTAACACACCACGACTAATCAAAGTAGCTGTTATAAATAGTAATAACCACTTTTTAAAATTATAGAAATTTTATATTTCAAAATGGACTTCATTTTTGTATTCATAATATCGAAATTATCCTACGTTGAATTTTTTGTAACTTTCTGAGAACTTCCAATTTTTTATACTTAAAAAAACTTTTTTAATCAAAATAATTTATTGTGATAAATTATACTATTTAGTGGTTTTAAAGTATAATTAGAATATATTTTTACCCTTTTATCCAATGGTGGTCATTAGAATTAATTTAACATTGAAATTGGGCATGAACAATTGTCAATCTTTTGATATAAATTGTTTCTTAAAAACACGCTATTTGTTGTGACAGCGGGAATTAATTATAAAATTAATTAATGCAACTTATATGTTTGGAATTTTTTAAAATAGAAATCATTTTTGAAATCGGAATATCAAATATATCTTAGGGTGAAATTTTTGCATTATTCTGAAAAACTTCAATTTTTGATGAATAGTGAAACCACTAAGTGGTAGTTAAAAAACTGATTTTTCGTTTAAATGAATCATTACCACTTCTGTGATTTGAATTTCAAAAATCCGACATACATGGTTGTCATTAGGATGTAAAATGTGGTTCAATGGGATTAAAATAATTTTTTGGTGAATAGTAACTTTTAAGTTCTTAATCGCGATTAGAAGTAATTAGTGTAGTTTAAGGTAAAAATAATGTTTTAATGGGCTTGACACATGTCCTACCCTCATTGGATGTGCTATGGCCGACCAAGACAATCCATGGGTCAACATGGGGATCCCATGGAGCCACCTTAGTTGGAAAATGACATAAATACCTTTTATTTAATGTTAAAGTAAAAAATGACACAAACATGAAATGTTTTACTAAAACAATTTTTACCTGGGGTTATACAAGTCATATTTTTGAATATAAATAGTCATTGGAAATCTAAAAAGATTTCCTACATTATAGTATTTTTTTATAATTTTTATACATTAAATAAATTAAATTATTTATGACATCATGATGATGCAGCGATGACCTCATTATTAAACAATTTAAATGAAATAAAAAGATAATGTAAAATCCAAGGCTTACACTTGTCAAAACCCTACTGGATGAGTCGATTTCTAACCCTTATCACCTTAGCCTTGAATTATATAAGTGTGGGACCTCTAAAATCCGAAACTCATTTTATAATAAAGTGACTTTTCTTTACTTTCCAAGAGTGCCCCTCCTCTCCACTTATAAAAGGGCCTCACCTCTACAACATCATTCACACTTTCAAGACATTTGGCTCGGCCAACCTCTGCCCAAATACTCTCACAACTTCTCCCTCTTACTCCTAGAAGCCTCACTTTGGGAAGAACTCTTCCCAAGGAAGCCTTTGGCTCAAATCAAAAAGAGTTACCCGATTTTAAGGTAATGTCTTCTCTAATGTTGTTTTGTTTTATTTTTCTTCTCCAACCCCCTAAAAACTTTTTATTCATTTCTTTTGTAACAACACCAGTATCCTCAATATAGTAGGATGTCGTTATAAGAAGTATTCGATCTACACTTACACACACTTACATCTAATGGTTAAAGAACATACTGTTTCTGTGGATGGAGAATTTTTGCCTCACGAAACGATGATTGTTCAACACTAATATAACACCTATAATGGTGGCCATTATGATGAAACTATTTTTATATATGATATATTTTATGTTTTTGTTTTCCTTATGATTTTTTATTTTTCATTTATGGCATACCTTTATGGTTTCCATTATGGGTAAACATGATATTTTCATTTTAGGAAGTGCGGACTACTGCCCCCTCAAAGTGATTTGAATCGTTAATAACATATGTGGGATGTATAAAGGATGGAGTAAATGGTATTATACACTATATTATACTGGAATTATATTATACATTTATATCATTATGATTTCATTCCATTAAATACGAAATAGAAATGAAAGTAGCATTCATGCGTACGTACGACTTACCGTCTCCATGAACGGTGCATTTCATTTCTTAACTCTAAATGATTACATAATATTATGAATGAATGTATATACTAGATATATATTATATATATTATATCTAAATCATGAATATAATTATGGATATAATGGATATTTCACCACATGAACAACTTGTTATTATAAGAAGTTTATTGTTGACTCAAGTACCAAAGATCGACAAAACAACCGTTATTAACTTAAATAATTACATAATGTTAATAACATTGTAATAAGTGATATAAAAAGGATAATGAAATTGAAAATGGTTCTTAATAAGGTAGATATTAACTCTAGTTTATTATTCAGGAGGTTAAAGAACGGCTGAGTCATTTCGGACACGAGGTAAGGGAACTTCTTAACCCAATTTCCATTCTTTGGGTTAATCTCCTACTTTCAAAATTATGTCATGATATTATTATGGCCTATCTTTTATTTGTACTTTCTTTATGTGTTCATATAGTGAATACACATAATAGATCTATTTTATTTAAAAAAATTTATCTTTTTAAGGACTTCGCCTCAATCTCCTTTCATTGAAGAATATTTGGTTTTATACACAACTTTCATTTATACGGTGTATAAACCCCTTTAAATTTTATGTTTATTCAAAAGGAATCTTTTTATATGAAGAATTTTACTAAACGACAAAAAGGAATGTTTTTCTTTCCGTACGTATGCGGCGACAACGACTTATCCGCCGCCGTAACCATTATTTGAGTTTCGGCTTCCTCTACAAGCCATCACTTTTTTTAATGAAAAAATAAATACCAAGTTTTAATTTTCTTTCATTTTGGTATTGAAAATGGTTTTGAAAAGGTTTTTATTATATCAATGTGTTGTATTGATATCTTGTGATTGAAATGTGGAAATGTTATGTTTCCTTTATGCATGTTTTATGTGATAAGATTATGTTATGGTTTATGATATGTTTAAAACTATTCATATGAGGATTGCATTGGACTTAATAAGTGACGGGTGTAGCCCGCTATATCTCCTCGATGCATCGGCAGGTCTCATGAGACAAACTAGTGTGTTGTCACGAGGCCTTGACAAAATCTTATTTGTGGTCTTGGCACGAGGCCTTGGCTACGTGGTTATGATAGTCTGGCATTATGCATTCCATCATTATGAAAGTGGTTATTGATATTGCATGTGATTATTCGACCAATAGAATATCCATGTGAAGAAGTAAATGGCATTATCTCATTTTAATTTTTCCATATTATGTTGATGTTAAAGTTTTAAAGGATTTTGTATTAGTTATACATTTCCTTAAATGTTTATGTTTATTTATGAAAGCTTCCGCAATATTGTTATCCTCACTGAGCATCTGAACTCACCCCTTTCAATGTTTTAATATTTTCCAAGATGTGAAGAAGTATTTTATGAATGACCTCCAGGGATAGTCAGAAGAGGATATGAGTGTGGACTATGGAGACTTTGTTATTGTAGTTTTTCACCTTATGATGTAATGTAACATTTATGAATGTATCTAGTGGTTCCAAGGCTAATAAACTAATCGGTCTTTCGAGACTTGCTCTTTTGTGATCATGCCAATGTTACGAAGTAACGCACCGACTCTGGGTAGCTGGGGTCGGGGCGTTACAATTATTTACTGAATTAATAGAAAACAAATTTGATCGTTAAATTGAAAAATCCAATAAAATATTATTTTTTACCATTTGATTTCACATAAGTAATTTTATTAGAAAATTATATGTGTTCTAATTTATTAATTGAATTTTTATGGATATATTATCCAAAAAAATTATACCCAATTCAACCCCTCAATTCAAGAAATATTTAATAATATGACGGCTAATAATTAATATTAATGTATATATATGATGGATTCCAATAAATTTTACCCTACATCGCCATTTGGGACATAAATGATTTTTAATTCAATGGAATTAGATAACATTTTTCTGGGATTTATAGTAATAAATTCATTTAATTTCATAACACTATAGTAATGATTATGTTACATGAGAATATTGTTAATGAATACGTTACATAATAATTTTTTCTGAAGATTCTTCTCTAATGATTTCCATTGAACCTGATGATATTGAGTCTTATGTGACCCAAAATGAGGAGAATATGTTATGGAAATTTTATTATAAGGAGGTTAAATGGGTTTTACAAGATTAATATTGTGATACTAATACATAGGTGGCCTAAATATTGGAATTCTTCTTCTATTAATTATTTTTAATTAGAGTGATTTAATTTTTTGGCTCTTTATTTTTATTTATAAAATAAACTTCTGAAACCACCCATTTATATTGTTAAGGAAATGACAGTAATAGTTTTCATTGAAGAATAAGATAAATAAGAGATCAAGAGGGTCATATTGATATGATTTTTCTCCCTATATACACATTCACATCACCTGGTGGAGGAAACCATACTAGAAGATATGGTGTACACCTTAAATCCCTCACCTCCCATAGTGATTCATTAATATTAATACTTTGGTGGGTCATTTTCCTCTATTACTAGGTTCACTACTCTTCATACCCACTTATTGATATCTGATAAATAACATGTGTTGGTTCCTTCCACAAAATCCAAATCCATATTGGGATCAATAATCCCAAACTATTGTAGAAATTTTGTCGGTATTGTAAACACATCACTTATTTAGGATAACATATGTTTATATTCAAATTTTCATATTTATGTTTTCTCATCAATTAGATTATTTATTAAATTTTTTTGAATACCTAACAAGGTAGTTAATGTCTTAACTCTATGTCACTAAATGAAAAATAACCTTGGTCATATCTCGACATATTTTATTCTTTTTTTCAAATTATTCTTATGACTTAAATCATATATATAGTCTCATTTATGTATTGGGGTGGGAGATTTCATTTTGGATATCTTCGTTATATTTTTTTTATTTCATTATAATTATTATTATTTCAATAAAATTATTAAAAATGATAAATTTAAAATAAGTCATTTTGCATTCTTATTTCATCACTAAATACTTATTGAAAATCAATATTTAATTTTCAACTATCAAGGGATATATTTCATTAGTGGGAATGTTTTCATCAATCTGTACCAATATTTTTGAAAATGGATTTTGATCAATGATGTGATTGATTATGTATTTATGATTCCTTTGAGACTTTATTTCCATTTATTATTTGGATTTTTTAGAAACAAAAAATCACTTAATCACCGTACAAACATCAAAAAAATCATGATATATGAGTTTATAATATCAAATTTAATGTATAGTCATTTTTATATTCATTTTCAACTTATAAAATGATCATTTCAAACATTCTTTTATCTTCCAATTAGTTCCACTACTAAAACATAATTACATATTCATGTGTACGTAATATACAACTACATTACTCTATTATAATAATATAACAGAAAAATCATATAGACTAGAGAAAAGAAAAGTAAATCGTATGAAGATAATTAGGTAGGGATCCTAAGGTTTAACATAAAGGAATTCTATAATGAAAGTCTATTTGAATTTTATTATGAAGGATATATGATATGTTTATTAGAAGATAAAACTATATAAAAACATATTTTATGTAACATAAATATATTTGATAAATGGTGGAGACATACACTTCAAATTATTTTCATTACCACACATGGTGAATTTTAGTCGTATTTGTCTCAAAACATGATTCCACTTGATTAGTCTCATTGATGTACCTTGATTTTTTTAATACAATTTAATAGATAATGAATTATGGATTTCATGAGATTGTGTTCATTTTATTGTTTCCTATTTTTATGTTAATATTTTAAAATATTATGAAATAACAAAATACATCATTTTTATAATTTAATGATACATTATGATTCCATGGAATACAATCCTGTGTGTGTGTGGGTGTTGATAAACCCAGTTTTTGAGGAATATTTTGTTGATATTAATTGATACAATTTTTTAAAAAAACTCATCAGTTGAATATTTATTCAAAATTTGAGTTTCTAACATGAATTTTAAAATTCAAAGAAAATTATTTTGTTTCACTTTTACCTTTAAATTAATTATTCTTTCTTATCTTTTTATTTATAACAAATTTTGTTTGTTTATTTTTTTAGAATTCACCAATAATTCATTTACTATTTTCCTTTTATATAGAAGAATATAA
Organism: Viscum album; assembly: GCA_963277665.1. Lineage (NCBI taxonomy): Eukaryota > Viridiplantae > Streptophyta > Magnoliopsida > Santalales > Viscaceae > Viscum > Viscum album. Next base: position 1,076,282,964 of record OY728150.1, read on the forward strand.
ATAACATATTTGGTAAGCCTAAAATCTAAATTAACATAGACACTTAAGGGATTCGATAGGCTATAAAATTCATCAAAATTAGGAATCAAATGTTATTTTATATCCAAGGAATGTGTTATTGTTTTTGGGTTTTATATGACTCAATTAAAATTATTCTATTAACATAGAGTATGGGATTATTCTTTGGGAACTCAGCAATAATTGTGGATAAAGATCACGAATTATTTTTTGGTAGAATTCCACATGTTCCAATATTGAAATTTAAATCAATATCCTTTATGTTATATTTAACAAAAGTTACACTATTTAGAATGTTTTTTAGAGTATTTCTAATGTTTTGGAAAGAGGGAGTGTTCCATAAATCATATATATCAATTGGAACTAAATAAGGGTTTACAATATTATTTATTCAAATGAGGATATCCTCTCACACTTCTAAATTTGTATTACTCCAATTTATACTTTCAATATACCATTTAATTCAATTAATGATCTGTTTTATTCTCAATTCAACCTTTAAATTTTTTATTGGTTCTTCAATATATGAATATAAATTAAATTTGGTCTTTCCCTTCCAATTAATTAACTATGAAATTTTTTTCCATGATTACAATTCCACCCATGAAATAGTTGTTTCCACAAATTGTTGATATACTATATAATCTATTGATTTATTAGTTTCAAATAATTTAAAATAAATTTAATTCATAACTTATGATCAATCAATTGATTTTGAATTTCTAAGGACCCCAATAAACATATAATTTGACCGCGAGGTAGGACATGTGAGCCACATGAGTGAAAAACATAAATTCTCAAATATATCCATCCAATAATAGAATATTTGTGTTTATGTGTAATAAAAAAACACAAAAAAACTTATTGGAAATATATTCATCACTAATTTAACATTCAGATAATTTTTCTTTTATATAACAATCAATGTAGGTTGTATAACATGTTTTGGGTTTACTGGATGAAAATAATTTTTTATTATTATTAAATGAATTTTAATAAAAAAATAATAACGATCATTGAAGGTTGATATTAAAGATTATTTTATTTTCTCCGTCTCATATTGGGGACTTAATGGAAATTAGTTCCTTGATTACTTCTTTTAATTGTAAAATCAATCAACCAAAATACCCAAAAGTGTTATCTTTGTATTAAATTAATTTGGTTTATTCATTAAGATTATTTGAGAATTTTTAGTTCACTTTAACCTTAAATATATTTACATAGGTTATCAAATATACTAAAATTAGTAAAATAATATACTTTATAGAGGGTGTCTAGAAAAATTATCATCTGGTGGAGTAGGTAGTGATTAATTATAGTATGAATTCTAATCAAATTTCCCTTATATCACATAGTTTAATCTTCATATAATAAACAAAAATATATCTCAATCTATCTATATTTCTATTAGTTTTTATATGAATATATATCACAAGAAGGAATCAACAGATAAACATTTTTTTTTGTTATGGATGATAATGTATTTTCTAATGAATAAGACCTAAGAGAAACTTTGATGTAATATCACACACATAAATTCCATATAATTTTATTATGAATCTCATGAAAGGGAACAAACCTAAATTATAGACTTTCATGGATCTGAAAAAATTAAATAGAGGTGAAATTGTCCCTTTTTATAGAAGAATGAGATCGTACTTCCGTTGAATCAAGATTACCTATGATGGATCAATTCCTTTTTGGACTACATTTATGATCTTCTCCTTCTCCTTCATAAGTAAGAAGGATTTATCATAGTTATTCAAACCTATATAAAATAATTTCTTAGTCTGACGCTCTCATAACATTTTAAAGAATGTGACTATCAACAATATATCTAAAATCTATCTTCTTCATCATTCAATAATGAATAAGGGATATTTTTTGCATGTCACTGTATTATAATTTTAATTCTACATCTTCTTCAGTGTGAAATAAATAATATGTCCTTGAAAATACATCTTCTTTAGCCAAATTAGATAATTTTGAGCACACAGGGGGTCAGTTCATATCTCTATATTCGTCCATATAATTTTAGTATATTAATAGGTATATGTATATGAGAACCCCATTTTTATTGTTTTTACTTTTAGAATAATATTTTATCAATGTTGAGAGTATTAATTCTATATTCAATATATATAAGTATATAGATACAATATTATTTTTCAAAAATAGTTTACTCTCAAAATTAATCGATGTAAAATATCTGCATTCTATTCATAAAAAACACAAGTCAATGGGTCATTCAAAATCATCCAGTATATTTGACTAAAGACTCTATTTAATTAAGGTGATATATTTGTATCGTCATGGATGTAATTTTTATTAAAATTTTTAATTAAATAAATTCCCATTAGATATTTTGATATTTATAGATTTCATTTATTTTATTAAGAATCATTATCATGTGCTAAATCATGTTGTATGATCCATGAAGAATCCTACACATTCATCATCAAATTAATATATACTTTTATCAGAATATCCACGTCTTTATATAAATCATTAAATTATATTACACAGAAGTCTCAATTTTTAGATTAAGAATTTGACAATGAAAATTTTCATTCACACTCTTTTTACTTTAATTATAACACCCTGACCCCAGTTACCTAGATTTTGTATATTATTTAATACTTTGGAATGATTACTAAGAATAATGTCTTGAAGGAAAAATTAGTTTATTAATCTTGGAAAATAAATTACAGACATGAATGTAACATTACATTATAAAATGGAAGACAACAACAACATTGTCTCCCTTGACCACATTAATATTTGTTAGACTATCCCAATAGGTTAGTCATACTTTACTTCTTCACATAATATGAAAAATTAAACAATGAAATGGGTGATCTCAGATGCTCATTAAGGATAACAATATAGCAGAATCATTCATAAATAATCATAAACACATAAGTAAATGTATAAAACTAAATAAAAAGCAATTTAAAGTTAATATTCAGTATAATATTGCAAAGATAAATCAGATAGTTCCATTTACATATTCACATGGATATTCTACTAGTCGAATAATCACATGTAATATCAATATCTAATTTCATAAGGAGATTATTAATTATATTGGACTTCATAATATCATAGTTAAGGCCTCGTGCCAATACTACAAATAATATTTTGTGAAGGCCTTGTGGAAAGACACTAGTTTGTCTCATGTGACATACCGATGCATCGAGGAGGTATATTGGTCCCCACCCGTCACTTACTAAGTCCAATGCATTCCTCATATGAAATTTTTTAAACATAACATAAACATTTGTATTAAAACTAGCATACAAAATGTCAGTACTTAAACCATATATAATGAAAGGTATTACAATTTCACATTCACAGTCAATCATATCATAACTCAATCAATACAATATTGATGATTTTATTTATAATTAATCAACATCAACAAAGAATAAAATTCAAAAGGATGTAGACATTGTTCAAAATGAATAGTAAAAAACTTTGAGGGAAATAACCATTTTCCATGAAAACATTAAAATGTCACACTATTTATAAAGGATGAAATTTAAAATAAATTTTTGAATAAAAGTGTCCCATAAAACATTGAAACATTAGATAGAATTAACATTTAAAAACATTCATTTCCATTTAAATAAATCATTTAAAATCAATTTGAAAAACATAGAAATTAAATAGAATGATTTAGAAGAATAAATATTTAAACAATTAAAATGATTTTTTTGTTGAAGAGTCCCTTAAAAATAATAATTTCTAAAAGTCCATTATCTAATATGGTCATGTATAATAAATATGTCCGAGTAAATACTTATAAAAAAACAATATTGAATAATATTTAGATAGAGTAATTAACCCTTACCTTGTACTTTTAATTAGTCAAGGGTACGTTAACCTCCTGAATAATATCTATATCATTGTTTTAAAATTATAAAATAACCACATAAATAAAAGTGATATCATGTATAATCTTATAATATTTCCTTGTTAATAAAATTTTAGTAGTATCATTTTTTCGTGTGTTAACTGTTCGTTATCAATTTTATGTTTTGTTATGTAAGCCGTGTTTGTTATGGATAGGATGTATTTGATTAATATCTTAAATTATATTAGTTTTATAAAAAAAAATTTAATAAAAAATGGAAATTATTATGTAATGGTTACAAGGGGTAATGTATCTCATCGCGTTCGTGGAAACGGTAATCCGTATTTACGCACGAATGCTAATTCCAAATATTTTTTTTATTATAACTGGAAATAAAACCAAATGATACATAGATATATTATTATTAAAATATCATATAATATTTTATAAACATTATTTATTTTCATTAACATCATCCTTTATACGTTCCATGTATGGAATGAACGAGTCATATCACATTGAAGGGCGATATTCCGCACTTACATTATTGAATTTATCATATATATACCACATTAAAGGAATAATGTTATTCTAAAATAGATAATTAAAATAGATTATAGATAAAAATAATATCATCAATATCATATATAATTTTAGTTCCATCATAATGGCCACCTTAAGAGGTGGTAGTATGAGATTGAACAATCACCATTTCGGGAGGCAGTTGTTCGTCATCCACAGAAGCATTATGTTCTCAACCCATTAGATGGAGGTGTGGGTAAGTTTAGTTAATATAAATCTCATAAAAATAACCTATTTTATTCTTTATACTAGTATTGTTATAAAAGAAAGGAATAAAGAGTTTTTAGGGGGTTGGAGGGGTAAAATAAAAGAAAATAACTTAATTAGTGATGTAACCTTTAAATCTAATAACTCTCTATGGTTTGAACCAAAATGCTTCGTTGAAGTGCCTTCTTCCTATGTTATTGATTCTTAAGAAGAAGATATGGATTTAAAAATCTTAATTGGGTAGAGGTTGGATGAGCCAATGGGCTTGAGAGGTTTGAGAAATGGGTTAGAGGTGAGGGATTGTTTATTAGGGGGAGGGGATCTTTAGGAATATTTGAAAATATTATTTAGTTATATTATTAATTTCAGTTTTTGAGGATCCAAAACTCATTAAAGTCCTCTATATGATGACTCGTGTTCGAAATAAAAGCATCCAATTAGAATTGGGCATGTATTATATATTGTTTTAATTTTTATAATCTCTTTTATTTAAATCATTCATTAATGAGGTAAAAACTACATCATTATTGTATGATAAATAATTGAATTTATTTATTTTATAAAACATATATAATAAAAAAATGATATAGATTGTATTTTTATCTTTCAAATGAATATTTATAGTGGAATAGACAACTTATTTATCTCTTTGTAAAAATTGTATTAATAAAAGATATATGTTTATGTCATTTTTGTCTTTAGATTAAATTATATAATATAAAGTGTCATTATCATTCTCAAGTTGCTCCATGTTCTCCCAAAATCGACCCAACGGTAACCAAGGTCGGACATGTATCAAAAAATATAGATAGTACACATGTTTTGTAATTTAATATTATTATAATAATATTTTTTAAAAAATTATTTACTAGATTAAATCTTTAACCGTGGAAAATAAAATATTTACTGAAGTAAATATTCATAATTTCTAGAAACAAAATTTACCTATTTATACAACATTTTCCTCCTAATTCAAAATTGGGAATCCATTTTACAAAGTTCAGAACAAAGAATTGGTAGAAATTAATTTAAAATTAATTACCATTTTCAAAACAAAAATTGTGTTTTAATGAAATAATAACTATCCAATGATGGACAGTTGTTTATGTTCAATTTAAATGTGAAATTACATCCAATGAAATAAATTATATTAAATTGAAAATATATAATCTAATGATACTTTAAAACCACTAAAATGTATAATTTTACAAAATTAATTATTTCGGTTAAAAAATTTGTTTTAAATTAAATTTTACTATTTTTCACTATTCATCAAAATATGAAAGTTATTAGAAAAGTACCAAAAATATATAAAATCTAAAATTTTATGTCCCGTATCTAAAGATTAATTTAGTTTCATTAAATTGAATATATTAAACTGTCAAATATTTGTTTTAAAATTTGTTCTCTATTTAATGGGGGTAAAATTTCTTTTTCTTTAAAATACTTCTTTTATCTGAAAAAAAATGAATTTTTTCATATATAATGTCTAAGAAAAATAAAATATGGATTAAAAAATTATATAGAGTATATAAATTTCAAATTTCAGTTAAGAATATTCATTACCACTTTTTGAATGACTAGTTTGGTAAGTTGTGGTGCACTCGAACTCTGTGTTGCGTGTAGCACAAGTTATGGAATTTCTATGAAGATATAACATACTATTAATCCTTGGGGTGTTACATTATCCCCACATTAATTAAATTCAATCCTACAAATATTATATTTTTCTTTTGAAATAAAAGGTTAAAAATAGAAAAATACCATTGTGGAAAACCACATCGAAAATAGGGTTAATGGAATTTATTCTTAATAAGAGGGAAAGAGAAATGAAACATTCACAACAAAATTATGATCTTTATTAAGAGAACATTTTTTGAAATTATAGAACCATAATTGGAAGATAAACATTAATATTTATGTAGATTAAGAGAGGTCATCAATCATAGACAAGTGTAAAATTGAGGGCCTCAAATCCATCAATCTTGGATGATTTTAAATATCATCTGTTCAAAAAACATAATGTATTTTGATAAAAAAAATTGGTTTCATTATCTATTTCTCAAATGTTTTAGAATTAATATATTAATAGTATAAGTATAAAAAAATATACAGGACAAATAGAGTTTTATCCTTCTACTATTTCCTACCAAAAATGCATCATTCACTATAAATGATAATAGAATTCAAAAATATTCTATTTATCCTAATAGAATATGGTTCCAGAAACAATTAATTTATAATTTATATGTTATAATATTTAAAACAATCTACATTATACAAACTAGGGCATCGCGTAGGCCAGTGGTAGGTGATGAACCCTGGTCCCCTTTAGTTGCAGGTTAAGGGCTCACGGCTTGGCTGGAGGCGACGAGTTGTCTCCAGACCTCTGGGTTGTCATTTTTCTGACAATAAAAAAACAATCATGAAAAATTCATAAAACATAAAAATATTATCCAATGTTAAACAAAATTTATTCCATAATTTAGTCTTATCCAAAATAATTTTTCCTGAACTCACAGTCCAAAATTTATTAGGAAGGTCATATAATAAACATATGAATACCTATATCGTGTATTCTGTTAAAATGTGGTAATAAAATGAATTTCAAGAAAATCATATTTAGTAGGTATGTACTTTATTATTCATTTTCTAAATCATTTAATACTGGATATAATCCATAAATAAACAAATTTTTTAATCACCTACAATTATGGAATAAAAAACCATTAATTAGTCCCATGGTAGTCAATAATATCTAATATAATTTATCAAAATCAATCACCCCTTATTTCAAAATGAATAACACAGTATAAGAACCATATTAATGTTTATTTTCCTCTAGCCATGTATTTTCCAAAATGGATACCCTGATATTGATTCACATTTCTTTGTACAACACAATCTCAAATCCTTAATGAAATAGTAATGCAGTACAATCCTTATATACTCCATAATTATTATAACCATTACATCATTGATACAACACTAAAATGACATAATTCATTAACATAAACATAAGAGAACTAGTCCTTACACTTCATCTGTGGTAATACCATAACTTGATTGTCATACAAGAGCATCATGTGTGTTATACTCTAATGATTGGGACATTTATTCGCATAGTGTCCCAACTCCTTACAGATGGAGCAATGTACATTTTATTACTTTTTCTTACCCAAGCATTTACGTGCACAAGGTCCTTGTTATCTACACATACAACAAACTACCAATGCCATCAAGCATTTAACAAAGTGAATCTTTCCACAGTTATCACATAGGAAAAAAACATTCTTTCCTTTTTCCCTTTATCCATCTCTCTCTCTATCATCCCTTTCATCTCTAGCATCCCTTAAAAGACATAGGACATAGTGAATTAATTTATTATCTTATTAAAACATGATATTATTTATTCATATGATGATAATATGTGGGAGACTATTTTAATTATAAATTTTTGATTGAACTCATGAATGATATGATACTTCTTACTCATTGGATCATGCGTATTACTAGATTTCTCATTCCATCTACTGGGTTTCATTTCTAAGAAATGGTATACACAAGGAAAGTTTTTGAATAAAAATACATAATTCCAAACATTTAAAATATCTAATATAAATTTAAATGATTATGAATATTATCTATAATCAGAAAATAAATGTTTTCATTAAGGAATAATTTAATCCTAAATCCTTCATAATGAATTCTAATGAAAATATGAATTATCCTAAGCATATCCCCTAGGAGTGTTGTAACCAAGAGTTCCACAAGGCTTGTTGTAGTGTACAAGGATACCCTAGTTCAAGCCCGATACTCTTTGTCAGAGTTTTCAATCATAGGTACATTAGTGCCAGAGCTGCCTCTACCTTATAACATCTTGATAGGGATATATTTCCTGAAAAATTCACAAAATATATACATTAAAAAAATCATGGATGTTCTTCTATTCAAATTCTCAATGTCTATCATAGGGAAATGTTATATAATTAGAGTTTTTCTAAATCATGTTTCCAAGGTTATTTCTAAACTTTATTTAATACCAACTATAACACCCCCACTCTAGTTTCCTAGAGTCGGTGCATTATTTTAATAAATTGGAATGATTAAAAGGAATCAAGACCCTAAGGACATGTCAATTAAACAGTATTGGAATAGAATACATACCTGAACGTTACATTATATTATAAAATAAAAAACAACATTGTCTCCATTGAACACATTCATATCCATTTGACTGTCCCGGTTGGTTAGTAATTATACAATTCTTCAAATCCTGGTAAAAATAAAACATTGAATGGGGTGATATCAGATTCTTAATAAGGATAATAGTATAATATAATTATTCATAAATAATCCTAAATACATAAGGCAATGTATAAAACTAAAACAAAATCCTTTTAAACTTATACTTGAGCATAATATGGAAAAGATAAATAATATAATTCAATTTTCGTATTCATACGGTTATTATACTAGTCAAATAATCACATGTAATATCAATATCTAATTTCATATTGATGGAATGCATAACACCGAACATCATATCCACTTAGTCAAGGCCTCATGCAAAGACTAAAAATAAGATTTTGTCAATGCCTTGTGCCAAGACACTAGTTTTCTTCATAATACCTAATGATTCATCGAGTAGTTATAGAAGGATCTACCCATCACTTAATAAGTCCTATGAATTCTTCATATGAAAATGTTGAAACATAACATAAACATTCATATTGAAACTAGCATAAGAAATTTCAGTACATTAACAATAATTCTAGAATGGTATAAAAATAGAACATTCACAGTCAATAGAAACAATACGGCGCATATCACAGGATATCTATCACTCTATTATTCAATTTTGATTCATTGGTCCATGGTCAGGTTCGAGCGCTCTTGGGATTATTAATGTTCATGGATATTGATGTTTTCTTAGGGATGGGATTGATAATCTATGATCCATCCTACATATCCTTTGAATCAAGAATCAAAACCCATGTAGTTTGTTTGACGTAGTTTATGGTTGTATGACTGTACCCATCCAGGATGTTTAAGGTCATGTTGTAAGGATATTAATATTGGGATTGGAACTCAATGAGAAATCCTTCATATCCAATTTAATACATGAATTATGGTCTATGTTGTTATTGTAAGGGTAATATGTTCTATTAGTGGAATGAAAATATAGGCCCCATGTGGGACTTTTGTGTATGAGACCGCCCTGGATTTTTTCATTGACAAAGTTACCCATTGAGAAGAGATGAGAAGTAATCACACTTACTTCATAATGGTAGTTCAATGCTAATGTAATTAATATCATGATATCAGTTCAATCATCACTTGTGTCTATTCCCAATGTTTCCAATGATCGATGTGAGAAATAAGAGGTAGCAGTGGATTGGGCACATTTCATGAGAGAATATCTCTACAGGGCATACACATTATTTTTTCTCACCGTCATGGAGGATATGGTATGGAGATCGGGCATTAGGAAGGTATCTTATGTGTCCTGAATATGGCGGGAATTAGAGTCTCTGTTGATCAGTTCGTCCCTAACCTATTAAAGGGTTTGAGGTACATGAGTGCATGATCTGGGCTTAGACTGAGAATGATGCCCTTGTATGATTCCTCTTCCAATCTATTAATGTATGAAGAAGAATTGTAGACCTATGGGAGGATTTACTCTCATAAGATATCATTTTTAGGTATAGTAATGCTCTGACACCATTCTGGATTCCTATTGGAGTGTGGGTCTTAAGAATGCCTCCTACATATCCCAAATATGGTGGGAATCAGAGATCTCATAGTTCAGTAATCACATTTCCTTCTTTTAGGTTAATATGGATGGTCACACTAAGAGACATAATAAGTATCGATAATAATTTAAGAATTCTAGCAGTTTATACCGAAATGGATTCCCTATAGCCGAGGACATATTATATTATGTTAGTATATGGGTATTACAAACTAAAGATACCCAATTGGTTGGGGCTTATAGTCTAATGATGCTCGTTGACATACTCATATCAAATCTATGGTTAAGACATATACAATACGATCACGAAATTGGATGGGGATTACACTCTGAGGTTTCCCATTAACATAATCATATCATGTCATTGGTCAAGAATTACACATTACAGATGCCCGATTGGTCGGGGATTTTTATCTGAGGCTACCCATTGACATACTAAGATCACATCATTGATCGAGACTTAAATTATGAGGTCTCCCAATTTGTCAGGGATTATGCTTTGATGTGGCCTAATTGGTATAATAATTTCTTATCATTTATGAGGGAATAAATAAAGTGGTGATGACTATAATAGTCTGTCTAAGCGCATGAAACTAGTATGGTCATATTATTATGTAAAACTATAATATCAAGAATAATTATATTATAAATGTGGTTTGTGTCTTAAGATTCATGTCTGGGGGTCAACATGACATGATTCCATGGAAGTCTATTAGAAAAAGTGGACCTGTTATAGGGAATTTTTCTGACATGTCTTAGCCATCTACTAGGAATGTATTGATTGTCAACCTGATATGTTGGGGAATTAATATGATATGAAAGACACGTCAAATGGTTACATTCTAATCAATTATAATTACATGTATTCCATTGATTGGGATAATAAATCATGTCCAAGATTATTTTCATAACAAAAGAAGGAATGTCTGGGGTGTCGCACATGATCAAATGACTTATCTTAAAAGATTTCACATGATTAAAGTAGACATGTTTAAATTCTAATGCATGATTAAAGTAGTTATGATAATGCATTGTCATGTGATCAACATGGATTTTCATTGGACTATCAAAAATCATTGTGGACATGTCCATGTATGATCACATTATCATGCTCACAAACCAATAACTCATTCCATTGATCAATGTAAATTTTCTAGAGATCATCTTGTAAAAATGTGGACATGTCAAAGGGTTATCTCATGATCATCATGGATTGCCCTCAGGTCCTCACATGACAATGGTAACTTGTTAATGGGTTGCTTCTAGATCGATCAGACTCATCTGAGGCCTATCTCATGATCAAAGTTACATGTCCAAAGCATCTTAGTGATTTTTTGAGTCCTATGAGGCCTCTCGCAATCACATTTCCTAGAATCTTTCATGAAATGGGATCTTGAGAATATGTTTAGGGTCTTGCACTCATCCAAATGTTATATGTTCATATCTAAATGGATCACAACATAAGTTACATAGGAAATAATATATTCCATAGTGTTCATTTTGATGTCATACACCATAGAGATTATATGGAGAAGGTAGGTCATTTCCATAATCTCTTGGGAACCCAAAGGGTACATTCAAATAAATCTCCTTTGTTCATGGGATTTACATGAACTAAAAAGAAAATTGTGGGGGAGCCTTTGTTCATGTGTGGAGGCTTCCCAATGTAAATTCCAACATGGGAGGGTCCATGATTCATAAAAAAGTAGTTTTCCCATGTGTTCTCTAATATATCGCGACCATATATATGCTAGGGAACACATGTATGAGGGATCAATACAAGAATTCACCATTCATGACAATCACATGACCCAAAAGGGCTATCACAAAGGGTGTTGTGGTCATGCATGTGGGTTGTATATCAAGGCATCAACATGCATGGGTGATGGAAGTAATTGCACTGCGAGGGGTACATGGCATATGGGTTCCACATTCTAAAGCATGCCCTATGTGACAAAGAAATGGTTCATCATAAGGCCTAGGGTATTACATTATAAATATTCATGGTTTGGAGGTTATTAACCAAACATCAGCAATTAAATTAAATATCGCATGATAATAATATGAGCATGTGTTTTCCAAATAATTATGTAATAGATTCTGTGGATTCAAAATTGGAATGTCCACTATCATTGTATGTACACAGATGGGATCATTGGTGAAGACTATCTGGGAACCATTAGGCATGGTTTTCACCTCATAAATACATTATCCACAAGACATGAGACTCATGATCCATAATCCTACTTATGACAATGCACCCCTAAACTTTTAGGGAATTAGAAAACTGAGGATTTGCGCATGTCTATTGATATTTCGTTTGAGGATTCCACTCAGGGGACACCCACTTTTTTTTTATCATCCTAAACATAATACCCCTTATACAATTTCATGATCTCTAGGGAGTTTTTTGATGAAATCTTATGAGTACGGAAAAATATTCATGTCATGGATTATCGATAGGTGCGCTTAACTAAATGATTCACATGAAATTATTTTTTATCCTGATTGTGTGATCTTATAGAGATCATGCAATGGGTTATTATAATGAAATATCATCATAGGTTCTCACAAGATTCTTCACAATTATTATATGGAGATGATCTATGATATGGTGGGGTAAAACCCTTGTATTTCTCTATTGTTTCTCCTCCATTCCAAATTTTTTTGGGGATCCTATAACTATCCCCTTTGAAGGTTTTATTTTCGCAGGGAGTGGGGTATATATAAGGGATGGGATTGCTTGTGTTAGTTTTCTTTTCATAAGATGAAAGTCATATTAACTATTTGATGTAGTGTAGATCACATCACATAAACATTTAATCTGATCATATGATGACTCTATTTAACTCTATGGTGTCTCATGATAAAATAAATTCCTAGTTGTATTAGATGGAAAATACATCAGAAGAGGAAGGGTATCATGATCATAAACATATCACGATGCCACAATATGTCTCTTTAGTTTGGTCACATGATAAAAGGATGATCATGTGACAGCTTCAATCAGTCCACTAGTGTATGCACATGGAGCTTGTGGTGTCCCCTGTTTAATGTCTTTGTCTCACATGGATATTGGTGATGGTCATGAGATATAGTGGTGATGTTTAGTGTGACTATTTTTCATTTCAAACTAGACGCACAAAAGAGTAGAAGACTGGAGAGATGTTGAATATGGTGGTTTGTGCCCTTTGATATCGGATGAGTTTAAATTTGTGTGGTGCTAGATAATTTTTTTTCTAGTGATTAATGATACTATAGAAGATAGAAAAAATCTTTGGAAGGTATGCTCAAATAGTGATGTTCATTTGGGGGCATGATAAAACGTCCTAGATTTACACAATACGATAATATCATATATCATAATGAAATTTTGTGTCACCTCCCCTCTGGTATAGAATCCTTTCCAATGATTCCATTGATTTGATCCAGCAATGGGGTTGATTCCCATACCATATGCATCACTTCTACCCTTTGGGCCTCAGTCCACTGAACTTATGGATCAGGCTGTTCGCATTCCATCTATCTTATGAACTGCATGCCCTATAGATGTGCCTGAATACATTTTCCATGAGATATGCTCCTCTACTAGTCCTATGGTTGGCCCAGTTTGACTCCTAGTGGGCTTGGTTGACATTTTCTCCCACATGGGCCTATAGTATAATTGGCATGGATGGCTACTATATTGGCTGTAATTTTTTTGCTAATCCTGGTAATAAAAGACCTTAATTACAAAGAAAAAAATTATTAGTTGAATATATTAGTCCCAAAGTGACCTAATTAAACTTCAACAAATACTTCAATGCATTTCATTGCAAAATTATATCTTTTAAATTGTATCAATACATTTTATGGTGTTCACATCCTTTGGGTATTTGATGAAAAATTAAAAAATGTACAAAAATTGGTTATAAAAATGGTATTCAGAAATAAATGCTGCGAATGCATAGTCCAGCCAACAAAATGGTGATTAATATAGGTACAAATGTATGTTATAACAATAAATACATTAAAATAATTAATTAATGTTATATATAGGGAATGAGTGAGGTAGAGAAAGAAAAGGAATAACCCAAACAAGTTAGGATGTCTCAGAGAGTTCATATAACATACTGAATGATTTTTTTTGAACATTCTCTTAATATTTTGAGTAATCAAAATTTATTTATAAAACAATTTATTCGTAAACATATTCAACTAGATTTAATAAAAAAATTCTATTGATTTATTTACTGAGTACTTTTTTGATATCATGTCTATAATAATTTTCCTAGGGGTATTTCATTCATGTTATAGAGGTACAATCCCATATTATAAATTATTTATGTTCATTATGAATTGTATACAAAAGCCTAAAACTATTGGGAAAGTATTTTATTATTATTATGGTAGTTTAAAATGGTTTTGAATTTTAGATCGGGTTAAAAATACACATTGATTTTAATGTATAATTAGTATTATTATATGGTTAAATAAATTATGTTATTTTTCCACCATGATGATCATATATGGATTAAATTATTCTTATGAATATATATTAATTTAAAAAAAATCACTAAATTATAAAAAACAAAATTATATCATTCTTACCTAGGATATGTCAATTTTAAAATGTCTTGTAGGTGCTAGTGGAAAATGATTTTTTTTAATGGGGTGGTGATCATCCCAAATTCTGATAAATCATTTTAATTTTAAAATCAATTTAGGGGTGATTAGAAAATTTATATTCCTATATAATACTAACAAATTATTACATTTTGTTTATTGATGTTACCATTTCATGGTGTATCGAAATTATTTATGTTTAGAAGAATATGAATAAAATTGAATATGTATCCATTGAGGTTTTACATTTTCCACTAGGTGTCTCATTATAGGATACAAATAATGGATATTTGGAATGTTAATTTGTGAAATAATACAAAATAGGATTTCAAGTAGATGACTGGGAACCAAATTGTGGTGAAATTTTGAAATTTTCATCACTTAGATGATGTGGGGATTAGGGTGGTGAGGGTATTTGTTGGTAATGTGGGGGGGCGTTTTGTAATATCTATTCATTTATTATTTTCTCCCAATAATAAAAATAATATTTATTATTGTGAGTATATAATTTATATAATTAATTTTAGTTACATATAATTCTTTCATGTGTTATACCTGAATCAATAATTCATATATTTGACTTATAATGTTAACTGATATATTTTATCATATTTCAATTTTCACCAAACATTAAAATATATTACAAAAATACCAATACAATTACAATAATTTCTTTATATGTAGATTCCTAAAATGAAATAATTATTTTGGAAATATTTTTTATAGGAAAAATTTATTTTCTTCAACTAAATTCTCATTTATTTGATAAATACTAATTTTATTATAATTATCAATTTTCAACCCATTAAATTTTACATAAGTCCTCATTTAATCATGTTTCCATTATAAGAGTTTAATTTTTTTTAGAACATTTTATTAAAAAGAAAATAAAAAAAAATTATATTATTCATAAAATTTTGAATATTATATATTCGTTTTACAAAATATCAAATGCTAAATTAAAATTTTTAAATACATTATTTAATTAAATAATTATATAAAATTTAAAAATTAACATTATAAAAGTTAAATAAATAAAAATTTATGATTAAATATGTGAGGTTACTATTCTAACAACATGGTTGTCATTCCAATTATGATATTACCAACCCAATGATATGATTACTATTATTAATGTCAACACATTTCATGGTCATATGGTTTTCCCAAAATCAATAAATAAATAATATTTTATTCATTATTTATTAACTGATTTTATCTATAATGTATATATATATATATTGAGAATTAATATTTTCTTATATTAAATTTTTTTGTTTCTCTAGTTTATTTAGTGTGATCATTCTAAGGATTGAAAAGATTTAAATTTTCATATTATAGTAATATTATTTTTCTATTTATATCATGGTAACACTTTTAATTATTCTGTATATATTTACTCTCTACATGTATTTTTCATGTGAGTATAATAAAATTACATTGGTTCTAGAAATATCTTTCATAAGAATTATATAATACTGCAATACTATATATGAAACATTATTTTAATCTGATGTGAAATTGAATTGAGAAAAAAAATTTGTGTTTTTAAATTTCCCACAATGGAATATTTACCCTATTCCCTGAGGATTTAATGGAAGTCTGGATGTAGGTATGGTACAACACTAAGGAAAAGTAAAAGGAGAAATCCACAGATTATGATACAACCCCAATAAATATAAATTGAAATTTACAAATATTTCAAGAATACTCATTCCCAAAATATAATGGGAAGTTAATGGTGTTAATGATGATAGATTCCTCGGAACTCACTTTTATCCTTTGGATAATTTCATGATTATAAAAAAACCAGTCTACCATGTCATCCCTAAATATATAGATCAAAAACTATACATTGCTAACAATTTTTCACTATGATACATGGTTTATCCATGAACATGAAAACCTAGTTAACCAATGTATAGGAGTAAAATGATTTCCAAATCCCTATGCATAAATGAAAAGTTCATAGTCATTGAACAATCACGATTTGGAATAATCGTTCCCAAAGGGAATAAAAACAATGATTAGAAAAAGGAAGGGAAATGAATGCAATCATAGAAGCAAATAAAAATAAATGACTCTATGAGCCAATATGAAATTTAAAAATTTACATCTAGATATAAATAAATAAATGATAAAATATCAACAATGAAAATACATGGCTAGTTATGAGTAGGTGGATTATAATAACAAGACTAAAACACATCTCAACATGGCATGTGGATCAATATCACATCATTACACCACCATAACATGAAATCAACTAGCTTGAGAATACACCACTATACATGATTCTATTCCCATTCCTTGATTATAAATTAAAACATCTACCTACTCCCATTGTATATATGCATGTTATGATGTAGAGGGGCGAGTAGGATCCCACTTAGAGTTTCAAAAACACAAATTTTTAAAAAACTCAATTACTTAATACTTAATAGAACAAAATAGATTAAGAAGAACTTTTTGAAATCAATTATAAAAATAAAAATGAAAAAAAGGAATAGTTTTTAAGAAATTTCCATGAGAACATATTTTAAATGTTTTAATCAAAATATAGAAATCAATCATTCAATAACAGTCTAAAAATCTAGTATGTATAATCTATTTTACTGACATGTATCAATAAAAAATATTAAAAACAATTATCAGAATAAATTTTACTAAATTATTTCAATTCAGTATTATTTTGGATCCTAACACCTCAAATTAAAATAGAAATATTATTTGGGTCCATAGTCACATCTTTAAAACACCATATATGCTATTTAAGATCTCTATTATGTTTTTCTATTTCTGTGGTTGCATAAATTGATTTCATGTGGAACATTGTTGATGGAAAAAACTAGTTTGGATGAATTTGAAGCCCAACAAGACCAAATATCCTCAAAAGGGATACCTCTTGATGCTCTCCAATGGATCCCCTCATCACCGCAAAAGAGAATAGCGTTCACAGAATTCCCCTGAGGCTAACGCCCTTTGTGGCCACACGAAGTTAGTGACGGATGACTCTGAATGTTTGATAGAGTTACCAAATTTCATACATCCATTATTTACTTAGAATTTATCTACTATGCATTGATACAAACAATTTTCTATAAATATCAGGACCACCCACCTTAATGGGATGCTTACCCTAATCATTCATCTTTTGATCTCCCAAATCATAATGATTCCAAGCACCACGATCCAGCACAAAAAATGGATCATCCAAGGTACTTGAGCATCATGATCCAACCATTCACTAATTCCTATCTACCCCTAACATAGGTAGGGTTGATTTTTGTGAATTCATTTTCATTTCACAGAGGAATGAGACCCTTTGGGTTACTCGAGGCATCACTAAAAATTAAGCTATCATGAAGCACTCCTCTTCTAGAACGGAACTCCATGATAAGGATGGGATCCCATGAATTGATAAGCTTATCTAAGAGAATATAACTAAATTATAAGACCCACTTCATAGTGGAACTCAATGATTTTATTTTAGGGATATATTTTTCCCACATGCATTGTCCCATGATGAATTGTCTGACTTCATTATTTTCACCATATAGACAATAATGGATTTTATGTTTTAGTATATCCATGGAAACATAGACACCATTATTGACCACTTCACAATAGTACCTAACTGAATAAATAATGGTGCCTTCCCTCCCGTAAGGCTTGGTGAGGGCCTGTTATGTATGAACATGGGGTGAGGAGTGATTTCTCCTTGTTTGAGCAGTAGGAAGAAAAACTGACCAACACTATCATCCTTATCACATGATGTCAAACTGTTGTTTCACCCATGAAATGAAAATATTGTATCATGCCTCATAAATTTTCCAATCCTACTCATCTCTATGGTAATTAGATTTTCCTTGCATGGAATTATATCCTCATCGTATTGAATAAGTTCCACTTCAGGCATCTCCAACACATAATCCCCAAGCCATCCATCATTGATGAATAATTCACAATGTGATTATATGGTATGATAAAAACTATTATTTATCACACTAATCATGAATCACATGGGATTATAAGTTAGTAGGGACTATTACACCCTTCTTCATCAGGCATCCCTCCTTACGTAATCCCCAAGGCCACCTATTCCAAACTACACAGGTTTTGAACAGATTCTTCTAAATAGGGTACATAAGAATGTTTCATGATATTCAATACCTACCAATTGTACACCCATATTTTCTCTCCTGGGGATGTTCTCTCATGATGTGACATATTTCCTTTATAGGATAAATCCCCCTGGATTCACCTCCATTAAGTGTTTTGATATGTCGTGCCTCACCCATTCATCAATCATGCATCCCAATTTTAATAAGGGCCACCACATCCCAATAAGATCTTTATGTTAAAAAATATTCACTATTTCCATCCGGCCTCAGCCTTAGTGGACCCAAATCCAATATCCATCAATTTATCCCACTTCCTTGTGTATGCCTCACTAGGTCCCAGAAGTTGTCCCAATGAATAATCCTCAACATTATCTGAACTACATGGAATTTAATAAAATCATTATAAATTGGTTTTATAGGAATCTTTCATGAGGTTCAAGCCCATCATCCATTCACTGAATTACATATAATTTCACCACTATCATCCAAATATGGTATGTAGGAATCCTTTTTGAGGTTCAATCCCATCATCCATTATCTGTATAACATGGACATTGATCTCCATCTTCTAAAAAGGGTATATCAAAAACCTCTTGAAGTTCAAGCCCATCATCCATTCTCGGAACTTCATGGACATTAATGTTCATATTTTTAATAGTCTACAAAAGAATCATCCCATATGGTTTAATCCCATCATCCATTCTAAAAACGGTGTAGAATTTGATATCAGTATTATAAAAAGGATAACTATAAATCCTCCAAGATTTTCAATCCCATCATCCATTTCTATAATATATATATATTTATCTAAATCTTCTAAATTCGGTATGTATTAATCCTACCTATAATTCAATCCAATATTCAATTCTATAAAATACATGGAATTTGGTCCTCGTATTTTTAATAGGGTATGTTGGAAGCCTCCCTAAGGATCAATGCCATCACACATTCTCTAAACTTAGTGGACATAGATCCCTATCATCTAAACATGGTATAGATAAATCCTCCCTATGGTTCAAGTCCCTAATACATTATCTGAGCTATGTGGATGTTTATCCATGTATTCTAAATATGGTACGTAGGAAGACGTCCTATGGTTCAGTCCCATCATCAATTCTCTGAACTACATGAACATCAATCCATTTCTTCTAAACAGGGTAAATAAGAATTATCCTAGAGGTTCAATCCATCATCCATTCTCTGAACTACATGGATGTTGATCCATTTCTTTTAAAAAAGTTATATAGGAAGCCTTTCTGTGGTTCAGGGATATCAACAAATCTTTAAAATATTTGGACTTCGACCCTTATCTTCTATAATAGTTATATTGGAATCCTTCCTGAGGATCAATCCCATAATCCATTCTCTTGTCTACATGGAATTTACCCTTGTCATCCAAATATTGTACGTAGGAAGCCTCCCTAAAAATCAATCCCATAATACATTCTCTATACTACATTGAATTAGATCCATTTATTCTAAACATATTTCGTAGGAACCCTCCCTAAGGTTCAACCCCATCATACATTCTCCAAACAACATGGGATTTGATCCCTATCATCTAAACGGGGTATAGAGAAAGCCTCCCTAAGGTTTAAGACCATCATCAAATCTATGAAAAATATTTACTTATCTACATGTCTTCTAAACAAGGTATATAAGAATCCTCTCTAAGGGCCAATCACATCATCCAATTCAACGATCTACATTTATTTTTATCCCTGACATCTTAAAAATGTATGTAGGATTCCTCCTAGAGGTACAACCCCAATATCTATTACAATCTATGTATTTAACTTGAGTCATAATGTCTTGAGAGGATAATTCCCTATCCCAGAAGTTACACTTCCTTTGGGTCCCCATCCATATGCTCCATTAACATGGACCACCTTCTTTTGTGTCTCTTCTCCCAACTCTGAACTACATGGAATTTGATCCACGTGTTCTAAATATTGTATGTATGAATACTCTATGTGGTTTAAACCCAATATCTCTCAAATATCATTAATTCCTTCCAATCCACTGAAACACATCATCCATATCCTCACTCATATCTTAGTGAGATCATGTATTTTATATGGTATGTCTCATTATGTAATCCACATTCACTCCATCACTACTCTCAATGGAACTAGGCCAGGCTCACTACATAAGCCCAACAAAATCAAGAAAATATAACCAAGAAAAATCCAATTATAATGGACAGTATTAGTGATTAATCCCCCCACCACCCTATATATTTATATTTGGGTTTTTATCCCTATATAAAGGTACATAGGAATCCTACATGAGGTTCAATCCTAGCTAATGATAAACCATGGTGTCCCCCCTAATTGGAGTTCAACACTCTGATAATACCCGAGTGGAGTAAATATCATTCTTTAAAGTGTGAAACCTTATCTTTATGAGACATACCACCTAAGTTATTCTCTCATTTTATATTACAATCCATAAATTTTGTAATCCTTCTAGGTGATCCCTCTTATGAATGTACCTCTCATATCTGCTTCCACGATGAGTTCTAATCACATTATACTCTATATCAACAATTCATTAAACCCATTTCCTAACCCATGTTAAAATGGGATTCATAAGGAAAACCTCAAAATAAAATCCTCTGGAATATGATACACTATGATCAATGTGGGATGCCTCAGGTTCTACGCCCTTGAGAAGTCATCTTATGAGGAATAATATCGGAGTTCCACTGTTCGAGCATCAAGATATGTCACTGATTCTCAACATGAATTCTCTCCCAACTAATGGTTTCTACCCATCCAATACCACATGGAATTTATAGAAATAAGCATTTTAATTAACCGATATCCCCAAATAAATGGCACAAATAATGGGTTTCATGGACTTCATATCAAATATATAAGGGTGTCCAAGACAAGGAAACAAATTTCATCAGGAAAATCAATGGAAGAAGAGGACACCTTCCCATAATCATATTTATATCAAAGAGTAGACATCACTGAGAAAGAGAGGAATATATACCATCTTTAGGATGTATTAATGTGGTGTAAAATGCAGTCCATCATATAATATGATAGTAGAGACATGCGTGGAGGATTCACCCTAATAGGAATTGTCCGAAACCGAATTGGTGAACCATACATGAATCTATTCTCCTCAATGTGGGGACTTAAAGAAATTGAGGGATCTCCTACACATTATGGAATGTTACAGTATCCATATATCTGGAACCATGATCCACTATGATAATAATGGGAATAATGTGGAACACACAAATAGTTGGGGAAAATTGAACATTGGGCATCAACATTTCAAGAATTCAAAACATTGATCTTTCTCTCTACCCATGGAAAATTATATGATTTTTTGGAATTGGGAATTTATTTTCTTATATCCAAAATGAAATTAGAATATTTTTACATTGGAGGACCCAGGATTTTGGATACCACTCACCTAGCTCCTACCGACGTAGGGTCATGAAATATGTCAATGTAGTGATTCCTTTTCACACCACCTCCTCTATGAAGTCCACAACATCCTCAGTTTCTAGGTACCCAAGCCCCATATCACCCTAAAATATCATCCACATGATGCTAATGGACATCCTTGTATGACAATAATAGTATGAGGGAGTCATTCCAAAAAATTGACATGGCTCACTAAGGCCTATAATCTTCTGTGCCTCACCATAGGTCCACGTACGGAGCAGTTGGTCCCCACTCCCAAAATGAACAACTTCTGAAATCTATCTATTGACTGCTCCTTTGACTCATTACCCTACAACTACATGGTAAAGAATACCCAAACCATCCTGGAAAAAACCACCACCCAGGATCCACCATGGAGGTATCCCATCATGTTGTGTAAATGCCACAACCAACTAGTTATTTATTACGAGGAACATGTGAACCATTATCCTAATCCTCTAGCCTCTGTATGACTCACCTAATGACTACATCGGTCCCAAGATAATGAATATTAAATACAATGTGAATATTCTTAAATATCTCATGTGTCCCTTACCACCCCCAACAAACTCTAACAAGTCCCTACTATTGTAGATCATGAACTCCATGACACCCGATTGGGATCGATCCCTCAACCACCTCACATGCTAGATGGTTTGAATATCACATATTCCAGTGTGCCTAATAACTATTATGGGACAATACATGATGATGCAACTCTGAATTATGTACCTCCCCTTGAAGTCCCCATCTAAATATGAAACCCTCCACACTCTCTCAACCTACATGTTGGAACACCCCATTTTCCTAGAGTGAACCATGGAAGATGTAATCCCTACCTCGTCGATGTCTTGTATGGAGGCCCTCCCTATGCTTATGGTTCCATATATAGAGGTTCTCCCCAAGTCTCTGACCAATGAGGAAATGGACTGCCTCACTTCATCCCCATCTCTATAGTAGGTCCTCCTCACCCCATTATCAATAAAAGTATTCCCACCTACTCGACTAAAAATTATCATTGATGTTCTCCCCCATGTCTGAAACTTCTCCAAAATTTGTCCTCCATGCTACGTCAAGAGCCATCAGTGTGAGGGTCATCCTTTTCGCACCTACAACTAATTCTCAGGTCCTCCTTAAACCGATGAAAAACAATTGGGATGATATCCTCGTATCCCATTTAATATATGCCTAGGTGCCCCTAAAACCACACCTCACCAAGGTAGGGGTATGCCCAACATAGTAAACCAGAAGCATGAAGCCCCTCATCATACTAAAAAGTTACCTTCTATAACAAACAATACAAAGGTATAATGATATATTGTCACACCTAGTGGAATAACAAAGAGAAGCAACAAGTTGTTTTGAACCCCATTCACTTCCTTGATATTGAAGCTGAATGGGGCCCAATGATGGAGACTTCCACCCAATCAACTTCATTTGAGTCTGGGTAAGGTTACTGGTTGGTGACACTCAACATTTAAAAAGGTGAGATCCATAGATACCTAAATCCATTCATAGATATTAAGAAGTTTAAAAATATTCATCTCCCTTCTATGGTCTCGTTGGGTAGTCATACATGCCTTCAAAAACATTATTCTATAACTCTAAATGAGATCACATGAAATAGTTTTGTGATATGATAGACTACTAGTACCATGCGTACACTAAAATAATTGTCTCTACCATCACACATGAATTAGTGGTCAATACCACGTCCTACAGGGATGTGATTATACTATCAGCATAGCCTATAAGAGATGATCTAACATGTAGTGATCAGTTATCTCTTGTAATACTATCTTTACTGGCTGATCTACCACCATAGTATCCTACATCTTTGTTATTTCATGCCTCTCAACTAGCACTAATCTGAGATTGGGGATGCCAAGAGTGATGTCCAGTGTTCAAGAAGGGAATCATGTGGGGCACTCTCACAAACCAACAACTACTCGAAATGTTTTGGTAGAGTGTTGTTCATGATATTGACATTATGGAGGTCGTCAAATAGGGATAGGTCTTTAAAATTTTATAGACCATCTTGGTGATGCATTTATACCTCTACAACCTTCATGTTTTCTATCTGATGTGTCAATAACACTTTTACAACATTGGACAACAATTCCCCATGGTTGAGTTAGTAGCCCTTCTAATTCCGCAACATCCCACGTCAAATGGTTGACACTGGATCCATCAATTCCGATGAGTCTAGAGCTTCATAGTGCTCTATTGAATCATTGAGGAAGCATCCTCACATGTGTAGGTAAGTGGTTGGGGGAATTATGTATCAGTTCATATCAGTCCCCTCCAGTGGAAACTACATATTTATTGTGACATCGAGGACATTTCATGGGGTATTCATGGTGAATATGAATGAGGTCATGCTACCAATGAATGGGTAGATTGGTGAATAGGATGATGATGAGGATCAACCAATAGGGGTAGTGAAAAAACTCATTGAGACACTATGTTCACTCAATCACTATCAAAGGCTGAATCTCGGCCCTGAAGAACCCTCTTCACCATTACCTATCAGTCAAAATCTCGAAAAGGGAAAGGGATTACTCATGCCCTTAGACTTGACAATCATCTTGTTGAAGATTCAGGATGATCCTGCATCCATAATTCTACAATTCCAGATTTCATTTAACCATTGGATAATCAATGGGATACTTTCCAAGAGACATCTATATTATGGTGATCCCCGATTGGATCATGATCCTCCTCCAATGTCTTAGTTGGGGAAGTCATAAATTCTTCTGGGAATGTTTCCACTGCTCGAGCCTAGTGATCCTACACAACCAATCAATGAATAATATGAAGGTTATGGATTGAGATCATAGTATTTGGAATTTAATTCTCTTAAACAATGAGAGAGCCCCCCCTAAGTTCCTAGATCAATACGTCCTACAAACTGGTCCACCAACCACTTTGCAGAACATTGTATCAGCAACCAAAATTTCTTGTCATGTTTATTATCCAATCATTTCTGCAGTGGTTAGAAATCATTATCCATATAGAAACCCCTACCAAGATGACCTCATATCTCTTATGACATCTTATTATAGAGCCTTGGAAACATGGAATATGTTGATCCCACATGATGGAATTTCATGTCAATCATGGGTGGACAACATGCCATAACAACATTGATATCAAAAATCCAACCTTTACCCCTTCAACAGAATAAGTGACCCACTAAAGCATCTAGCCTAATTTATCTCATGGTTATGATCTATATTTAGAAACTGAGAGTAGAAATAAGTAGACAAGATCCATTATTTCACTTGGACAATGGATGTGCCGGCATTTTTCATGAACAACAAGTTCACCATCAGCTTTATTAGAGGTTGAGAATATCCTTTTAGGTTGTTTCCGTACCTATTAAGTTCCCCCACACACAATTTGAGAATTTCTGAACACTTTCTGGGAAACAAACTCATATATGAGAGTTTTGTATACTTCATTTAGAAGTGTAATGACCGAATGTACTACCTTGACAAGCTTCTAACTCAAGAGTATCTACTGAAAATTATCATAGGGAATGTCAAAGCCGAAATGTTCACCACAATCATCACTCAAAACACCCCTAGTGGACTCTGGTATTTCTATGACAAGGATAACATCTAGATGATTCCTTATAGCATGCATAAAAGGAATTTACTTTCCATCCTCTATCCACTATAAGAATAACTAACAGTACAGAGACTATTATCGTATTATAGTTAGGGGACCAATCCCTAATAGAGTTGTTTCTAGTATAATCTCACCATGAACCAATCCTCTGAGGAAATCATCATCAACAAGCACCTCCACTCATTATGATAATTGATAGGCACCTCTTTGACATGCACCATCACCCATATGGGAGAATGCAGTTCTTCCTCATCTTTTTACTCCACCTATATGCTAGAATCCATCTCCCATGGTCCCCCCTCCAGACAAGAGAATCCAAACCTATTCATTCACATCAGAAAATATTCTTGGTAATTTTCTCAGATATTTGGATCAAGGTGCCTTTATGATCTATGAATAAAGAACTCTTCTGGAGGACAAACTCATTGATCTCCATTTCTTCTATCCATACCTTGTGTTTTGTGGAAATACAATCAAAAAGTACTAGGTGTTCAAGAACAGGCACTAGGATCTGATAGAAAATGGTCTGATCTTTTTGAAAAAACTCTCAACATATATATCAGATATCTTTTCTTAAACCAATAGTGACATTGTTGGTTCTTATGAATGGAAAAAAATATCTAGCCCCGATACCTACAAGTATGATGGCTAAGTATCATGTAGGTATGTTTCTCGAGACCATGGCATCATTTGTGACATTCAAGGCCCAACTAAACCCCTAGTTTTTTTGGCTCACTTCCAAACTGTCACATAGACATCCACCTATAAAACCACAACATCTAAAAATAGTGTGCATTGATGTCATAAGAG
The DNA here is from genome assembly GCA_963277665.1 of Viscum album. NCBI lineage: Eukaryota > Viridiplantae > Streptophyta > Magnoliopsida > Santalales > Viscaceae > Viscum > Viscum album. Next base: position 1,076,310,000 of record OY728150.1, read on the forward strand.
AAATAAATTCACCCTCCAGCACCATATATGTTCCCTATAGATAGTGAATTTTTGTATTTGGAAATAGTTTTCAAAACCTTGATCCATACCATATTAGAAGACACCTCTCGTGATGATCAAGAGTATGCGACTATGAATACCACCAAATTAGTGGATCATTACATGGTCCCCGATGATTATGAGTATCTATGGAGACCACAAATTATCAGTAGAATATGACATAAAAGAATAATTTGAGGAATGGAATTTCAACAGAATTCTTGTTTCAGTGCTCTATGATATGTTGCACATGCCACCAAGATAAGATAACAATAATTACGCATAACACAAATATCATAGTCTATCCATCCCACTCCACTAGATCCACTTCCTGGTTGAATACACACAATGACCAACCAGAACCTCCATAGTTGTACCATGACTAGGTGTGTTTAGCAGGCCCTCACTCAGTCGCAATCCAGTTAGGGGTGAATCATGTCATATTTGTTTATAAGAATAATGTTTCCTACATCAATCGGAACAATGTGGTTCCTCCCACAATTCCTACCATGCTTCAAACCATAGAGTGGAACCCTGTGGGTAGAAATGTTCCCTTATCATGGATATATAATTTTATAAAGTACCTCACCAACATTCCAGCAAACACTCAATCCTCTATGCCCTCTATCTATCAGAAGAGATGTGATGAGACTAAATAGAATCCCTAAAAATCACCCTTTAGTTTGAAATAGATGTTTCGGTATCCAATACCAGTCATGTAGAGGATGTAGAGATATAATAATTCTATACCATCATCTTATTCTATAATGAATATGACATTTATCTCATGTAAGGAACATCCACCCATTGTACATCACAACCTAGTTCTAATGGAATGGTGGTCTATCATAGTCTCATTGACATAGGTTATGGGATCAATATCATCCTAAAAAAACACTCTACGATATTGGAATCAGTTCAGAATATGTGGTCCCCACTGTCATGATGATTCGAGGTTACGATAGGATCGAGTAGAGTCCATGTAGTTGGATTAGTTTGAAGAACCATTTTAACAGTTTGATTGTAGACAATGAGTTCATTTTTTCTCATAGGACACTGCTTACAATGCTTTTTTGGCTATACCTTGTCTATATTTACACACTGTAACCCCCTCCTCCTGTCACAAGTTCCTCATGTACTTCCTTGATTATCGAGTAGGAATTCTCCACGGTGATGATTCTCCATTTCCTCTTTTGATGATTAATATACAAGGAATAAATTATTACAAGTTCAGTGAAAACTATCACATAAAAATGAGGTAAAGAAAATCTCCTTCACAACCAACCCATACTTGGACTTAGATGTTCCATTTTTCTTCCCGATTAATCGGTTGGTAGCTACAATGTCTGATTTGGGAAAAAAAATTTCATTTCTGAGAGAAAAGGGAACTATGTCCCTATGTACAAGGAACACCAAAATCTTACATCATATCCATACATGATTCAAGAATGGGTAATTTTAGAACCACCCACTCTTATCGGATATCATGACTTCCTCCCCAAGGCAACAACTATACATAATACATACTTAATTCACTGAGCCAAGTTCAATTGTGATAAATAGAACTATCACTATAACTTAGAAATAAATAATGCACCCATTTTGTTTAAGGATAGATGGAATCAGTATGCAAGATTTTATCTCCATGGTTCCCATAGTTTAGGGGTCTCTTGATGAGGATTCAACCACCATTCAAGCTAGCACCGACATTCCTCTAGGAACATCTAGCTCAAAATAAATCACCTCTTATGATAATATTCTTTCCTTATATGATAATGAAGCTTTAGGGGAAACTCATTTTAATTTCCAAGAATGTGTCTCCACTGCCATCGATGAAATAGTCATGGTAAATCCTGGTACCGAGTAAGTTCTACGGTCAATGTAGATCTGTGAATCCATGCCTACAGAGGAACAAATGTTGCATGTGGACATCTAGAAGTATCACCATGATGTTTATTCTTGTAGAAATGAAGTGATTCTAGTACTAGAACATTAGGTCACTGTAGACCTTCATAGTCACCCTGTAATCCATCATGGGTTCATTTAGCCTCATAGAAAAATTCCCTCGTATCACAGTCACATGGTGGAGGTTGATGTTTAAAAGAGAATAAAATATATATATTTTTAGGGCAGTATAGTACCCAAAGTTCCAAGAAATCATTGTCCCGTTCAATAATGAAAACAGACACATCAGAGTCTATATCGACTTTAAGATCTTATCCATCACTACCCAAAGGATGATTTTTCCTTTCCAGTGATGGATATTTTGATTGATGAAACATCTGGGATCCATTTCCTCTAATTTGTATATGGTTATTTTGGGTAAAAACTGTCATGATTGGCATTCAGAGAAAAGGGATTCTCTGTTTTTTAGTGTTCCAAATGTTACTTTCTATAATTAAGTGATTCCTTTAGGTGAGAAGATTGAAATATATTCCTATTATAATTCTATTCACCACTTTCTCAATCCAATTATTAAGAATTGAGTGGAATTATATGTGAGATATTTTGTTGTAAAATCCCACCTATTTCATGACCATCTAAGAGATATTCAGAAAAACATTAGCCTCCTATGATCTTAATAGTTGATGATGAACCAATTGAAATTTTATTTTGGGGTGGCCTTTTGAATGTTCCTTGTTTTCATTTTTTGATACAAATCCTTTAAGATAAACACAAAGAAGATCAAATCCCCCATACTGATTCCCCCACCTACCAACCTCATGAAGCATTGATGTCTTCAATAAATATTTACTATATACACCAATTCATCACACATATGGTTGGAATGTGTAATACCTTTTTGATGAATTGGGAAAAAAATCTTCCATCTATCAGTGGGATTAGTAGTGCGAGAACTCATTTGAGGAGATGAAGAATAATCCACTACATCCTCTAATTTTGATGCCACCCATGTTCAAGATTTCATTGGTCCCCTATGTGACCACCCTTGAATGATATATTAGTGCCCTACTCACTCAGAAGAAAAATGAATGGTCAGAGAATAGTTTTCAATATATTATTCACATGCTCCTCGACATAGTGTCCTGATATTATCACATGAAGAAGTGATTCCTCACATTGGTTTTCATTGTGTAGAAGTTGTGGCACTATTTTCAGCACCACGAGATATATCTATTGTCCAGTGTATATATGATAAAATAAATTCTAAACCACCTAATTCTGAAAGGCTAGTTAGAATAAAGGGTTTATATTATTCACTTGTTCAACATCAAATTTTTTTCACATAAGGCCATCAAGAGTTATGAAATGAAACATTTTTTGGCTGCTTATCCATCCCCTGAGGAAACATCTCTGGATGTTGATTTCCCAAATAAGACTATTTTTTCATTGGATCAGGTTTTACAATGTTGGAGGATTCATTTCGATGGAAACTCTCATAGCCTAACCAGTTGAATACTCAATAATCCCAAGCTCAACAGAGTAGGAATATGGATTGTCTTCATTTCTCCAACACATGTATTTCTTCCTAATTCATTCCCTCTTCCAAAAGGCTTCACAATAAAAGAGTCATAGTATCAAGCTCTCATCACTGGACTTCATCTATCTCCCATGATTTAAATTCCCTTCTTCCATGTGATATGGGATTCTGAGTTAGTCATCTAGTAGATTAATGGTGAATACATCATTAGAAATCCAGCTCATGTTCCCTTGATCCATTAATCTTACCATATAATGGCCTAGTTACCATTTTATCCATAGGTAACTCATGTGCCCTGGTTACATAATAGTTGAGCTGATTCCTTGGTATATCTATCCACTTCTCTTATAGAGACTAATGGGGATAATCTATTCATTCATTTAGTGAATTGATGAGTAAAATCCCCTGTAATTTTGGATGAAAATGACATCTATTAGGTAAATCAAATTTCTACATGTGTATCCAAATTTGGATCTATGGATCTAAAAATAAAAAAGGGGACCTCTTATTGGATGAATCTTTTTATATATTATCTATTTCATGAAAGTCTCCAACTGGACAGAGCTGAATGTGAGAGAATCTATCGAGCTACAGTTCAATTCACTGTCTAGATTTTTCCCATACTAGATAAGACTCTCTAAAAATATTATATTGTTGGAATTATACTCTTCATCATCAAAATTGTTGAGATTATATAGATCATGCATGAATTTAATGTCGGGTTTTGTGGTTGTTATCAGTCTGGGATGTAGCACTCACAGATAATTCATAGGTTGTAATAATTTTTTTACACCATGTTCTATGAATGGATTGAGTTCTATAGGACATTAAAAATAAGTAAGATACATTCCAACTTTATGAACCATTTTATAGAGCCTCTCCATACTACCATTAACTCTTGGCCCTTTGTAGTATATGGGTTTGATGTCATGGGACCATATCACCCAGAAACATCTCACCAATAAAGGTTCATTTTTAACACAAAATATTTCTCCTCCAAGTGGGAATATGAAATCCCTATCAAGGAATTCTATTCCAAATCTACTGTTGAGTTCATGAGCTTCCATACCATCTATCAATTTAGAGTCCTTCAAACTATTCTCACAAATAATAACACAATCATCTTAGAGACTGAGATGATGTAATTGTATTCCATGTACAACATCTATTCGTACCATAATTATTTAGATCATTCAAAATAATGTTGATAGATTGAGGTGTTCCAAAAAACCCTATCTTACATTTTTCAATAGATGATCGTTATGAACATGAAGAGTTTGCTGAAAAATATAAACAATGCTATATGGTATTATCAGATGATGGCTTATAATTCCACCATAGTGACTCCATATTTACTAATATAATGAACATAGGATGTTCATTCCATTGAGATTCAATTTCTATCACACTTCACCACCATCTGTGATTAGAACATGTCAAAAAAGTACCAATGGTCTGTCAAGATGAACATAAAGCCCTAAACAAGAATATGTTATGAACCTTTCACAATCTAGAGATGCACAAGAAAAATATATCCATAGTGACAAAAAGTAAATTTAATCTTAACTCATTCTTCCATGGGGATATAGTACATGATCTCCAGGTGCCGATGATACATAGCAGAAATCCACCAACATTGGATCCAAAATGGGAAAGGCCATACATTATTAACAAGTTCTATTCTAATGGTTCATAATCAATGGTCACCATGGATTTGGAGAACATCACTCCAGAAACCAATTCCATGTTCCTCGCATAGTACATCACATGAAGAACCTATGTTTTAGGAAATATGACCTCAAACTGTAAGTTTCACCGCACTCACCATGAGACATTAACATTCATGTAATTATCCATTAAATATGGAATTAAACTATATTCAACACCATAATAATTACAAGAAGGTAAATTTTATAGCACGTATGGTCTCTTTCGCATTCCCTTATAAGGCATCTTCCCAACATCCCAATTACATGACTTAAAATTGGGCACTCATGTCAAATAATTATGAATTTTAATGTTTGGGGGTTTTCTTTGAAAATTCTTTGTGAGACTCCATTTCTCTCCATTCATGTCGGGTTGTTTAAGATTATCTACACATGTCCCCTTTCTCAGAAACCCATCTATTAATCAAATCATTATGAATTTAAACCATGTGTGAGTTCCTCTCAAGAATATGTTGTGTGGTGTTGGCATTCTTGGAACACATTCATGTCAAGTGATACCAAGAAAAATATTTATGCTTCTCCTAGTAGTCTAGACATCATGACTCTAAACTATGTGTGAAAATCCTCAAGATCATGATGTGTAGCACGGGCCTCCTCAAACTCTTTCTCATGAGATTGTTTCTTCCGTACCTAAATGTATTTTTGGGTTTCAATAACTATCCCCTCATATTATATGTATTCCACTAAGTTGTGCAGCATCGGTGTTCTCACATGAGAGGACATTACCCCCTAACTTCGATCATATGCCATGAAATCCTCAACAAAGACATGTTGATTTATTACCAATATAATGATATATGTAGCAATTCTCGCAATTTTTTTCTTCAGGACAAACTACATGATAAAAAAATCTTATAACCCATCAGATAATGTTTCCCTTTCGGAGTGTAGGGAGAGATGTGGATATTTTTAGTCCTCATTTACAATAGGCTATTTTTTTCACCATGCACTTCCCCTATCAGATACCTCTCTCTCCCCATTGTCCTATTTTCATGAATATAAAGAGTGTAAAATTTAATCATTACCACATGACATTATACTATGTGGATACATCCGTGGAACATGATGTTAAAATGAGATGCATATGTTCCAAACACAATAACCTTAAACTAAGTTCCCATAGCAGGAACAATAATAGCTTAAAAAATTCTGATAACTAGGTTTTTTAATGAGTTCAATTGGGTCCAATCACCTACATAATCTAATGCATTGGGAAATTAGGCATAAAGTATCAAGTTCCACATAGGCACATACCCATAAAAAATACATACTTTGAGTATTTCAGGGTGCGGATTCCCACGATATGTCCCATCCAGATGAAATACCAAACAATGATGTTCTCATAATGATTTATCTCAGCTCTTATCAAGAGAGAACCACATAAAAGATATTTGGAAAAAAAATTCAGATTCTATGTTCCATATGTGGTCAATAGTGTATTCTACATTTTTATACCCCACCCTTGACTGGTATTGTTTTGGATACTATATTGCGAACATGTTCAATCATTGTTCAGTACATTTGTCACCCCTTCTATAATTTGGACCTTTGATGTTTCAATCAACATTCATCCCACCTCCCTATGTTCTAGTATAACTCTATCACCACCGATGTTCCCCCCTGGTGCATTTTCACACGTTGAGTGGGAATGTCAGTGCTATCAAGTAATTATCAAACCAAAATTTTCACACCCATATTGTATTCTTTTATGTCTAATAAAGAAATCATAACACAACTCATTGATTCCCACACTGAGAATGGATCACATGGTATTAGGAGTTTTGGAAGGGTGTGTTCTAACAAATATGAGTTTCAAAATAACATGGTGAAAACAATATGACATTAAACTAGTATCCCCTATGGTAAAAAATCTACAACAATAAACAAAGAGGTTCTCTATTGTCCTCTCATTATTTTGCTATTTGGAATTGGGCCTTCATCATCCTCATTCATTTGGTGTTTTTCATTCATCCACACTACACATATCAATAATAGATTCCCATCTTTCACTGGTCCAAATATTTATGTCTATTAAATATGAACCATATAGTGTAGGCTATAGGATTTCAATTTGTATAGCACAAACATTATATTTTCATCGGATATGACATTTCTTTAGAAAATGGCCTTTTACCATGCTATTATTATGAATAGTGTAAATCTTGATTCTCATCCTTATGGGATATATTAAAATGCCAAAAAAATTGGTCTTTCGGACAAACATTAATTCCACCCCTTTAAAACATTGTCATGAGTTTTCTCTAGGGGGTATTTGGTGTGGTGTAGTTATCAATAGTCTTCATTCATGACGGGTTATTTTTTTACTCCTTACACATCACCTCTAAGATACATATCCCCCAAAAATCATCCCCGCTGCATGATGTTAAAATTCATGTTACAATCCTTTCACAAGACCATAAATTGGGACATTATAATCCTGTACTCATGATGAAATATGACACAACATTGTGGTTATCTCTCCTAAGAGGGCATCACCGTTGTAATTTTTAATATAGCATGTTGCCCATTCAAAACTATGTATGGATTCATTAATGTATATTCAAGATATGTAGTGATGCTCGCCCATTCCATCCTAGTCTATCCACTCAAAAAATGAAAATTTTATTAAAATAAAAAGACACCCTATAAAAAATGTTACACCCACTATCTCGGAGTATGGACCACCCCTTTATAGTGGAATTTTTTTCTTTAAGAAATACTAGTGGCATGATTCCTATGTAAACATGATATATATAAATTCATTGATCATCAATTCTAGGTATATCAGAAACATTTTCAGATCATGATATTGGTTCATCGTTGATCATAATGCATTAATATTAACTACAAGGATTATCTATAACTATTCATGGATTTATTCAAAACCTTATGTGATATGTACTGACTCCTAGGCACATTTCCAATAGGCCCCTACATAGTACCTTCCTTATTTCACCAAGGGTCACCTGTTTTCGAACTCCATGACCTTAAATTATCATCTAAGTCCATGAAACATGACATTAAACTGTATACGAGCTTCCTTAAGAATGTGAATGTTGTGTGTGTTAGACTCTCTGGCCTCATTCACATCAGTTTTTTTATGCCACCACATTATGCATATTCTTATTCAATGTCTTTCCCCAAGGCCCAAGAATTATGTCCTTAAAATTGATGATCAAGTCCATGAAACAGGACTTTAAGATGTATTTTATCCACTCTTATGATGTGTTGTGTATGGGCCAACAAATTCCTCATTCACGTTTGGTTATTAATAACATTGCACCAAATATAACCATTTGAGATATTATTACTCTTCATCCAGGCTATACGACCTTAAACTGAGTGTTAATTTCATTAACACATGACATTAAATTGTGATCAATACCTGAATAGGTTTTGGAGGCCCCATGATAATTTTGGAATGCTTCAGCATCCCCTATAGAGAGAATTCCCTCCCAGTGTTGGGATCCCACCATGTTGTGTTCTAGATATAGGTAGGCATCGATTCCCATAATTATGGGATTAAAAGTGATTCCTGAAAATTTTGTCTTTGTCCTATCCATAGGTTCATTAACCTTTTTCTCCTTCTCCCTCAGAGATGAATGAAACATTACGAACTTAATCATCTTGGAGTTCGTATTACAGTTCGTATACAATGCGTGTGCCATTGTTCTCACATTCATATTGGGGTTTATTTCCTATGTGTTTTATGGATGCCCCTAGACTTTTAATTTTACATATATTCTAAGAAACATGAAATTAAACTATTTACCATCATTAAAACTCTATGATATTAAAATAAGAGAATTTTTGTAATATCTCCCCTTGTTGTGTCACATGTGCTGTATTTCCATCTTTTTCCTAATACTTGTGTGGTTCTAAAGACTCTTTGGGTTCATTGATGTCATGTTTATTTCCTCTATTCCACACAATTACAATAGTAATGGGAAACATGTGCTACAATAATAATGACTTTAAACTATTTTCTTCGTTCAAAAATATATAATGGTAAATGAAGTGCCTTGGTAGGGAAAGATCAGTGTGTCATACTTGTCACACTGCCACACAAAATATACCCATTTATTAGAGGCCTTCATCCTGTTTGTTTCATGATATTTTTTTGGTGCTTTATCAACATTGGGCCTCATTCACATGATGTTTCTATCCACTATTCCACATACTTATTGGTAATGGGCCTTTCTATGATCCTAGAAGTATGACCTTAAAATCATTTCAATTTCTCTTTACCATAATGTTAAACTACAAGACATGTCCTAATCACCTAATGAAAAAATGTAACATCCATCATCCTCACCATATGACGTTACATTTTGTGTTCATCATCCTCATTTTCATGATGTAAAACTAGATGGCATTCTAGGACCTCACCGTAGAGGTTATACCTAAAATATGGGGTTGATCTTTGTTCAGACCAATGCACCTACATAAATATAATTTATGCCATGGTGAAAAAATTTCAGGAGTTGTGGAATCCCCTTGGACATTTCCCCACTCCACCCCACACTTCACAAACACTACATTTGGATCCTATACATCATTCATATCTAAATGGAACCCATAATGTCCTGGACATGATGCATCGACTCACATACTCTCTTGGGTGAACATTTTGGATGGCATCAGCCAACATGTCGAGTTAGGTCTTGGTTTTTTAATAGGTTTAGTGCTGGAACCTCATTTTTTCATAACCTTGTCAGGCTAGAAGACAAAATTATGTGTTCAAACATGGTAATCAGTTTTATTGTGTCATCATTCCATACAAACATTATTCCAAATTTTGAGTATTAATATTTATAATATTCAATGCCCTTTGATCGGATCGATCCCAATGACCTTACTATTATTCCGTTCATGAAGTAGCACTCATTGGGAAAAAGAATGTTAGTTGTTACAATATCATTGATCACCAATCATAACCACTCTTAGCATGAACAATACGGGTGGTCACCTAACAACATCTGACCCTATGATTTTGAAGGATTATTAGAAACTCGTAAAAAAGTGATTTATTATATGATCGTCCCTTTTTTAACATTGTGTATTAACCAAGAGAGATTTTTGAATGGTTGGTTGTTATTTCTTAGATATTATTTATGTGTGATATTTAAAGAAATTAAAAAAAATTCAATATAAGAAATTGAAAGAAATAAAACAAGAAGGTATGTTTCATGAGTTTGAAAAAACACATCCCCTTTCAATTTGACCCTTCAATGGAGTGATTTAGATCTACCATCCTTTAGAATGTGGACTCCAGTATCCATTTTTGCCACATGATCTTCCTTTCCTCTTCATTTTCTTTTGGGTAGAGTTCATCAAACCTTATCTACATTTGGTCCCACTCAGCATGGTGGCCTGCCACTTGAACAGATACCACTCTCAACCATTCTTAGGCTTCCATCAGATAGTCCCTCAATTGTGAGACCAAGTCTAATTGAGTGGTAGTAAAGGAGAAAATATCATCCATCAACCCTTTTAGAGGTTAGATCTTATATTCATCCTTTTGATTCTTCCAAAAATCTGACAGACTTCTTGTGATGATAAGAAAAGTAAACAATTTGGCATCATTCCTATATCTTCTTAATAATATAGTCTAAAATTAACATGTGTAGACATTGGGAATCTACCCCTACATAAAATAGAATGTGAATTCAATGGATATGTGATCACATTCATCTTATCCAATTCAATTCTGTAGTGTTGATGATAAAAAAAAGACTATCTTATTTCATGCCAAGAATTTGGTGGCTGACTTTCTTCGACTGTATCTAAATCAGACTCATCTCGCCACTATGGATCAATAGGTGAATACTCTAGAAATTAATCCATGAATTAAAAAGTGGTATCATCATCTAGAATAATATAATATGGTTTTGGATCCATATCACGAGTTTGATCTTCATAAATTGAGACCACATCCATGAGATTGTCAATATTAGCACAAGGTGTCACCCAAACAGTGACACCACCAAAGGTCATATCCCTGTCAGCCTGAGTAGCACACTCTATATAAAATGGTTTCCCAATCTGAAAAAGAATTATATATCCTATAACCATGTCCCATAGAATAACTCCTCCTACTCGATGCACTTTTCAAAAAAGAAATATGTCAGTCATCTTGATAGAATAAAAAAAGTGGTGTCTTTGTAAAGAGATGAAATTACTGAAGACGAGTAATGGTGCTTCTATCTCTCGTGTGTTCAATATTTTGATACCATTAGGTGGTCCATGTATATGATTAATGGCTTCGAGATTCTAAACTTGACACCCTAGCCTCCTCATCACTGTTGGGCATTACAACCACTCTCACCCTAGAGAGAGGTTGGGGGGCTTGGTCCTCTGTGCCTACTACCACACCTCCATACTGATGATACATGTTCTATTTTGATGGATTTTTCTAAATGGAACAAATATTATTCAAGGGTTCTACAAAAATAATTAGAAAATTTAATAAAAAGGTGAATGAGTTAAATATTACTTTGAGAGCATCATCGAATCCCTCCAAAGAGGTATCCTATGAGGTTTTGACCTCTCCATCTTCCAAATATGCTTCATTAAAGGCTATGAACATGCAATCGTCTAGGGGACTACCTTTATTGGATTAAACCAACAGGATATATCCTATTATTTGGGAATGGGATAACCCTCCACCATATTGGCCACCAACAGATTCAGAGGGGAGGTCATGTCTAGAACCACCCTTACTTGATTTTCCATTGGATGTGTAATGCCTCAGGAGTGAATTAGATCCTCCAAATCCACCAAATATTTTACCCCTTCTACCTAAAACACAGGGAAGTTGTTTTTTTCATATCCCATCCCAACCAGTTCAATGCACTACCTATTCATATGATTCAACATAATGCAAGTGTAGATAAACTATATGTTGATGTCCTAGGTTTCACAGAACTTAGAATAATTGGAATCCTCATCAATCTCTACATGGTGCAGTTTCATCCTAGGAGGTTGAGAATGTACCCTATGGAACACCCTTGTAGTCTCCCATTCCTCACGAGTCGGCTAGGGGCACCATGCCTGGTGATGAGAAACCTCTTTCTTCATCTCAGGTCGACAAAGATCCATAAATCATCATCCTTGCTATGTTGTAGCTCCATCATCATGATAATCACCATCCCTATAATAAGGTTCTACACTTTTACAATTATGCCTCAGAGCTGACATAAATGGACCACTCCCTAATTTGAAAGAATTTTAATTTGGCTATATGTCATTTCCGATTATGTAGACCCCTGACTCTTTACATAATCATAAATCATCCCATACACAACAGTTGGTGGAGTCAGTCCATTTCACATTTTCTCTTCTTCCCATGTGAACATGAGAAAGATCTGACTCGTCTCCCATAGCTTATTTTCCGGTCATACTCCCAAATAAACCTTCTGAGTCAGTCTCTGTAGGAACCTGGATATCCTTGAGAAACTATGTGTGTTCAATGGTTGATAGATATGTTCACAATCTACCCTCACCACAATAATTCTACCTCGGAAGTCCAGGATGTATGACCACTTCTCTTCATCCACCACTCTGTTATTCGTTATCATCCACATCTGCAGAGGGAAAGGGATAAAGGTGAAACTATCTTTCTAACTAACAGTTCTCATCATTTCTATCAAAACCAATCTGAATAGAAATCTACCCATGATGTTTAGAATCACTATATGGATGTTAATCATGGGAGGGGAGATATGATTCAGATATTTTTGTCCTCCCATGTAATCCACCACCTAGGTTTATAAAATTTCAAGTTATATGAATATTCATAATGTATTCTTACCCTCACTATCATGCCATCACACATTGTATAGTGTCTCCAACATCGAGACCCCAATATTCACAAGCTTACCCATTGTTATCATCACTTCAATGATAAGTGTGATTAGTCATGATACCATGTCCATGCCACTTACTGGATTATTCGATACCCAGGTTAGGAAAACAATGAATTTTTCCAAAATAACTGTTGGTTGAACCTTAGTCTTGATTCCATATCCGCAAACATTCTACTAGCAATCCTATAGCGTCTTTTTGTAATATCCATCCATTCCTCACTAATCCACTTGGACAAGCGTACTCCTTTTCAATAGTTTCTTCGGTAGCTCTTAAACCTTCATAGGATCCTCCACTATGTTTTTCAAAATGTAACCAAACCACTACTTAATGTTGAAATACCTATTTTTCTACAAGTCATTATCTATTCCCTACACCATATTCAAGACCTCCAATCCAGATGTGGTGTCTTCTCCTGATCCTCCAGTGATTTCTCCCCAGGGATTAACTTTTCACACATTCCTCCCATTATGGGGATCCCATAAATGTTATGGATGTCCTAGAGGCTAGTGTCTGCTTCTACATGAAGAATATGTAATGTTTTGGTATCTCACAACCATATTCTCAGTAGTCAGGAATGATGTCCTTCAATTGGTTAAGGTGGAACTAGGAAGCATGCTCCACTTCATAGAGGCCAACCCACCTCAACCCTACCCTAAATTCTTTGTGTGACATAGATACCCAATAGTACTAGACCCATTTTTCATTGATGAGTCTTCTATTGTGTAGGTCTCTGTCATCGGACCACCACTTCTCTGGGTTACATAGGCTCTCCTTAATAATTGTATTATCTTGCGGTGGAGATGCCATATTCCACAATTCATTCTTATCAACATCATTGGTATGGTTATAAGGAATGTCCACATTGGTAGGGGAATTACCCTTCTAGATATGGACATCGACCGCTCTAGGCCCTTGGTAATGCTTAGGCATGCCTCTAAACCAGTAAACCAATTCATCTATACTTGTAATTGGGATAAAGACATCGTCTCTTCAATGACAACCTATTTTATAGGGGTAGTACTTATGGTATTCATACATATGTTCATGCAATGATTCATGGTCTTAATGGCTCCATATATACACATTGATCATGATGTTGTTAGCTATTGCTTCTCTTTGAGAAACATCTACAAGGACATCCTAAGAATCTTCTTGAGTGGCTATCGGATCAGGGACATAGTTGATTTTTCAAGACTCCATCATGGAGACAACACATGAAAGGGAATTCATAGAGTACTGGTATGTGGAGCCTCACTGTACTGTTCTTGAGTCACAATGTAGTAGTTGATCACAATGCTGCATTTTGGTATGCTACCTTTTTAATGAAATGGTTTGATGTCCGGGTTTAAAATGAACATTTGATGGTTGAAATGTTTCATCCAAAAGATACTATTTCATGTTCATAGACATTATTCATGAATAAGGTCCCACACACGTGCTATTTATAGGTTCACAACCATCCATGGATCACAACATCTGTTCAACATTTTAATATAATCTACCAATGTGTAGAATGCATTACCTTCAACATGATCTAGCTTCATGGTGTTTTATTTCTCAAAGATTCACTTTCAAAAACTGACCCTTCATTAATTCAGCTCTTTTTTATTATTTTAGTGGAATTTTTTGGAATTGAAATTCGTTCCCTAGAATAGATTGAGGAAGTCCAAAACCATTTGGGATGATATTAAAACTCAACAGGGTAAAATATAATCAAAATGGGTGACTCACGATGTTCGGAAAAAAAATACACACATCACTGCAAATCCATGAAGCACCGACGGAACTCCCGCAACTATGGAACCCTTAGTGACTTCGTGAATGTTATTGATGGATGACTCCACATGTCTGATGGAGTCAATAGATTTTTAATAGAATAAATTCCTTTGGGGAAATCTTCCAAGATTCATAATAACCCATTTACTATAAATATATGACTCACCCCACCTCAAAGGGAAGGTTTCCTTGAAAATTATACTTCTGATCTCCCAAATCGTGAATCTTCTGAGCACCACGAATAAGAAAAAAAATGGATCACCCATGGAACATTTTCATCATGATCCACATATTACCTTGTTTTTATTTTCTCCTACCTATGGTTGGTATTCCATTTGATAAGTCCTACCCCTTTCATGCGGGATGAAGACACTTTGGATTCATGAGGATTCATGAAGAATTAAGAGAAAATGAATCACTATTCTATAGAGCTAGGAGTCTATGCTAAGGTAGCGTCCCCATTTTTGTGAATCCCATTTCGTCAAAATTATCTAGTTCTATACAAATAACCAGTTCCTTGTGAAGCCCCTCATAGTGAGGCTCATTGATTTTTAAGACCTCCATCTATTTGGACCTCTATTATTATACATAGTAACTTCATGGCTCCTCATGTGGTGTAACATTTCTTGATGTATAACCTATAATTTTTATTATAGGCATGCTAATTTCTTTTAATTTTCAGTATATACATGCCCACATGGACCCCACAATCTATCAATCCTCCAAACTATTGCCTTCCATAATTCATGGTAACTTCCTCCCCCAAGGGTTTGTGAGTTCCACTAATGTATGTTCAAGTAGGGTATAATGGGTCCTTCTTATATGAGATACATGACAAAAACACCATAGAACCACCATCCTCAACACATGGAATTAATCTATAGTCTCACCTTGTGCAATGCACATGGGGTGGAATTCCATAGGAATTTTCCACATCCACTCATTCGATGGGAATAATATCTTACCCTCCTGGAAGTATATCGTCCTTAAATGAAATGAGATATTCTTTAATAATCTCTTATTTGTAATCCCACTACATATCTCACTGATGCATCTTTTGTATCATGGTTGTATATTATGTTTCCTACACTTGTTTCTCAAACCATGCATGAATCACAGATGCACTGAGTTTATTATTGACTATGAAACCCTTCTCCCTCAGGAATTATTCCATGAGTAGTTCTAATTACCTCATTATGGTCATCATGGGTCTTGAACCCTCTCTTCAAATCCGGGCATGTAGAAGGAATCAATGAGGTTCAATCCTGAAAAATTGTAAACACAAGTACTATATCCTAGGGATTCTACCTTATGATGTGAAATATTCCTTTTGTGGTAAATATCCCCTAGATCTACGTCCATGTGGTTTTCTGATCCATCTGTCGTCATCTGGTTCATCCATCAACCGTCTCAATACCATCATTAATTATCAGAAATATATGGAATTTGATACCTATCATATAAATAAAGAATATATAAATCCTTCCTATGATTCAACCCATCATCTATTCTATGAACAACTTGTACTTTGATACCTCCCTTCCAAACAGTGTATGCGGGAAGCCTCCCCGATGTTCAATCCAGTCATCAATTGTCCTTACCACCTATACTTTGATCATTGAATTTTATACAAGGTATATAACAATCCTCTATAATGTTCAAACCCACCATCCAATTTTAAATCTCCATGGAATTTTTATCCAATTTTTCTAAACATGGTACGTAGGAAGCTTTCCTATGGTTCAATCCCATAATCCATTCCCATCCTGGTCCTTCTCTCATGTCACTATGTATCAGGAGGATTGTCCACCTTCCATTGGGTTTTAATTCCTTCATGTCCACATTCATATGCACCATTCTCAAAAGCTACATTCTTTGGTGTCTTATTAACCCACTCTGAACTACATGGAATTGATCCTTGTCTTCTAAATAGGGTACATAGAAAACCTTCCTCCAGTTAAATACAAGTATCTCTCTCACCCCATCCATTCCTTCAATCCCATTCAATCACCTCATCCATCACCTCACTCATATAATGGTGAGGTCATTTCCACCATCTGGTCCATCTTAACGTGTATGCCCCATTCACCCCACAATTTCTCTTAGTGGAACCCATGAAATCTCAATGTATTAGCCCTAAAAAATCCACACCACAATATAAATAGAAATCTTCTTACATCATGATGTCTCATTTCTTAATCCCCATATCACCCATTAAAACTATGTGGGATTTGATCCCTATCTAAGGGAATGTAGGAAGCCTCCTTAGGGTTCAATCCCACCAAATGGTAAACCTTGGTGTCCCCCTCATTAGGGTGCACCTATCTGATCCTCCATGTGTGGTCTCCAGATCAGTCTTCATTGTATGAAACCGTTTATTTATGAGACACACCACCCAGGTTCCTCTATCATTGTGGGTTCTAATCTTTCCATATAGTAAAGCTTATAAGTAATACCTTATAACATTGTACCTATCTTATATTCTTCTATAATACATTATGATTAGACTACACTATGTTTCCTCATGATGTTAAGACTATGTCTAAACCCGTGTTAAACAGGGGATGCTTGAAGAAAACATCAAAATACATTACTCTGGAATAAGATAACACACGATCGATTTGGAATGGCTCATGTTTCAATCTCTTGAGAAGCCCTATTATTAGAATGAATAAGGGTGTACAAGTGTTTTATCATTTAGACATGCCACTAATTCTCAACATAATTACACTTCTAACCAATGGATACTACCCAACCATGACACCATGAAATTTCCAGACAGAAACAACATAATTAATCAGCATCCCCAATGAGATGGAACAAGTAATGAGTTTCATGAACTATGACTCAAATGTAAGAGGAAGTCCCAGTAATGTTAATAAATATCAAGGAGAATACCATGTAAGGAAAATTAAACATACCAAAATCCGATTTTGATCAAGGATCAGATATCACTGATAAATTAATAAATATTTCAAACCATTGGAATGAAGGAATGTGGGGTACGATATAGTCTAATAGCAAGTGTGATAGTGGAGACACACATGGTAGATCAGCACCGACAGAAAGCATCATGAACAATTCTAAACAAATTTTATTTAGGTATTTGGTTTATCTAATTTGTTAGAAGATTAACATATCCAAATTTGGTTTCCCATGACTAAAGACAAAGTAATTTTGATCTCCCACTAAAAAACACCATTTTCACAAATAATATCATTTAATGATATATTAAATCATTCAAAATTCATTATTATTATAAAAGAAAAAGAACCCAAAAACTATGAATAAACATACATAATAAACATTTTGAGAAATAATTTATTTTAAAAACTAAAAAAATCTAACTAAATAAAAATTATTTCTGTTAATATTATTATACATTTTTCAAAAGCATGAATTAAATAATGATTCAAATTAAAAATACTTTTTATGGAAGAAGTTACCTCAAAACCAATGAACCTTCCATTTACTAGATGTAACAAACATGTTGAAGGTAGTGGTGCCTCATAAGTTAAGGGTTGAATTAAAAAATAAAACATCACTAAAGAGAAATTATGATACCATAATTCCCTATATTTCATTTCTATCATGTGACCAAAATTCCCAAGAATGTATGATAAAAGATCAATCGTATTTGAAAACTACACTTTTCATGATCCTATAAGATCTAGTGTAAGGACTCTCTGAAATTGAACCAATTATACCAGGATCAAAGATTTAGTATGATTGATAGACCATAGGGACTTAGATTAATAAAACAAAGTGTAAAATAATATTTATCCCACTGAAGATAAAATTAAGAAAAAAATGTATTAAAATCTAAATAAACGGTTTCTTACCATGAATCATGATTCATATTATGAATATCTAAAACCATTACTGGTTAATGTTTTGAAAATTTAGATCCTTCAATTAGAGATTAGTAATATTAATAGTGATATCCACCTTGATAATAAAATGTATATTCACCAACTAAATCATTCATTCATACCTAAATCTACTACAATAATAGTGTTGTATATCCTTCCAAAAAATAATACTCTAAACAAGAAAGGGAAAAATATAATCTAATAGAAATGGAAAGATATATTAACATACATATCTGAATGTAATTCCCTGATGTGACACAGTCCACTGGATACATTATGTTATTGGTGTATCAACCACTCATTATGTGATACAATTGGACTGCCACCCATTAACAAGATTTTTTCCCTAGTTTCCATTCCATAATGAAATTTTGTATCTATGTTTCATTATCCTCATATTTATTTTTGAAATCAATTGTATATTATCCGATCAATTATGATGAATTGATTATGTATCATCTACATAACCGGAGAAATAGAGGATTATAATTGACTTAAATATTTTTACTATTATTTTATTATTCATCCATGATTAGGGAATCCTCATTCACAAAAAATATTAATTATAAAAAATGTGATTTTGGATATAGTTCATTAACCTTAATGGAATACAATGGTTATATATTGCATACATAGATTTCCTTACAGTGATATCTAATTCACCTTTTTTCATTAAAGTAGTGATATATAATTCATTAAATATATCTATTTAGAACATATTTATTTCACCCTATTCGTGAACTATTTAATATAGCTAGAAGCACCCATAGTGTGGAAGGATAAATAAGTGATTTTATTTTTTATTTATTTGATATTATTAGAATTACTGTAATTATATATTAATCATGATACTATATTTCCAAAAACATATTTGTGAATACATATATGATAGATATTGGGATATACACATTCTTAAATACAGTAACATAATTCATAAATGGAATCAATTTTTTGTAACCCGTGTTAAGTAAAGTTATATATAGTTTTGGATGGTGAGCCATAGAAGTAGTCTGAAATTGTGATATGTGATAGGGACAACATTCATGACTATTAGGAAATCAATATCAATTTTATTTATTTTCAAAATCATTTATATAATATATATATATATGGTAGATTTATCCTATATTGTAATAATCTTATGAGATATATAATAGTTTATTTTTATATAGTATATGTTGATATTTTCTATTTCCTAAAATTTGGATGTAAAATTTATTATTTACACTTCATTTTTATTATGTTTCATAAATATTTAGTCATATATATATATATATATATATTGTCTATCATGATGATATTCGGTAGAGGTAAACAGTGATTTGGTTAGTTGTGGGATATGTGATCAATAATGAGGATATTATATATAATAAGAGTGATTTTTATATTTATTTTTAAAAAAATTTTAAAAAAGAAATAAATTGAAAAGCATGTGACTATGAAAAATGGAATTTATAAATAAGTTAGTTTTTTGTGTTCCTTCATTTTTTACATTTTTATTGAATATTTTTCATTAACAAAATAAATGATATTCATTATCCACCTTGAAAAAATTTATTCTACTAAATAAGTAGACTCAAATGACCTTCAAATATAATAAACCCCCATCTACTTGATGATAAATAATGACATAAAAACTCAAAATAATTTATTATACCACAACAAACCTATATGAACCATGTAATGATCAATATCAAAACCAATCTAGATCCATTTTATTATTTATCATCTACGATAATGGATCAATTAGTTAGTTGATAGTGGTAGATGTTTGTTAGGTGATATAAGTGTTAAAGATAGAAAATATCATCCCAAACCCACACATATTAACTACCCATCATGATGTCGAAAATTTATATTAATGAAATTATATATGAAACACATGAACACCCAAAACCTCTAAAAAATAAAATTAATTTCTTAGAAATTACTAAGGGGTTTGAGAAATGCAGTGTTACATAACAGGAAAAATAGGGGTATAAACAAATACAATATTAGAAAACTATAAAGAATAGAAGAAAATAAATAATGAAATATCCCATAGGTGGATGACCATTTCGATAGTGGCCTTATTCAAATATTATACATACTATTTGATTATTTTTATTGTCTATTACTCATCTTGAAATTTTTTATATTGAATTGTATTTTGATATATAACCACATCTTCTAACCTTGAAATTCAATATGAAATGTTTAAGAATATCTATATATAACCTAAAATAATTTTTTCTATCACAGAATCCATTAATTTATATGTAATCAAAATTATTACATGATGTAAAAAAACAATGATCATGTATATTAATATCATACGAGTTTTTTTAGACTATGTTTGATAGCATACAAGATACGCAATGACGATATTAAATAAAAATATAATATTATTAAATGTGATCATTATAATATATCCATGAAATTTATGTGTATGAATATGAATAAACAATTTTTTAAATAAATATAAAGGTATAAATTAAAATGAATGTTTTAATATATTATTAAAAAATAATCACACTATTTTTTTGTACAATCGTTTTATTCTTCAAAAATATATTTTCTTTAAATTTTTTATTTTTTTATAATTAGTTAATATTATAATTATTTTTTATAAATTAGAAATATATTATTTTATAAGAACAAAATTTTTTGTGATATAAGAAGACAATAATTATATTAAAGTAATATTATTTAGAAATATGTATTTGTTTATATTCCATTATTGAAGAACAATTTCATTTTAGAAAGATTTAAAAATAGAATTATTTATATTATATTATTAAAAATTCAGTAAGATTCACTGGTATCAATTTTATAATTCTATTTTTATAAAATAATTTTTCAAAACATGTATAAGAATTTTTAAGAAAATGCATACTTTTATATAAACCAGTTTTCCTCGTCTTTGGTGATATATTTTAAAAATAAATTATACTAAATAGAAGAATATAATTATTGGAGATGGAATTATATTATATAATGAAATCAAAATTTTATCCTTGGAGGAGTGTTTTATATTTTTTTTATGAAGTTAAATTTTTTGTGAATAATTAGTAAAATATTATTTTAATGAAATACAATATTTTTTATGATATCTTAAATTCATAAAAAAAATACACATATTTATTAAATATATGAAAAAAAATTAACCTTTAATAATATATTTAAAAATCATAAATAAATTAAAACACAAAGATTAAAATTTATTTCATAGTTAATATGAAAATCAGTTTTAGTTTTGACGTAGACCTTGAGAATGACTTGAAATGTAAAATTTGGTATCCTAGAAATAATAATTAGGTTGGGATAATTCCATGATAAAAATTCTTATTAAATACTATTTATTATAGATTATTGTTTTTTTTAAACTAATTTTAGTGCTCTAGAACATGTGACTTATCCAAATTCATGTGAAATGCTTGTGTAGGGTGAACAATGTCAAAATAAGACAGTAAATGTTTTTTTCTAGAACCATTTTTGTGATAAAATAAATTTTGAAAGAATATAAACTTGTATATATATCATAATAAACCTTTTTAATGATATATATATATATATATATTTATGATCTTTTGGGGACAATTTGATGGGATTTTAACATATATAGTTTGTCATATAATGAAATTTCAAACAAGTCACACTCTTGTTTTTTAATAAGAATAATTATTTAATATGGTGTTACATTGAGGTTATGTTTTACTATAAACTATATTTTTAATTATTATATATTTATTTTAATAATGGTTATTTATTTTATATATTTAATAAAAAATTTAAAATATTATTTGATTAGACTGTGGTGATACATTAATTATTTAATTATTGAATAATACAACAGATGGTAAAAAATATTAAAATAAATATAATTTGAACTAAATAATATGATAAAAAATTATATATTATCTCTAATGTTATGGATAAAATAATTTATTTTACTTGAATTATTTGTTTTATCATCATATTATTAATTTCAATGTAATGAATAATAATAAAAATTTACATTAAAGATGTTTTTTATTAAATAATAATTTAATAAATGTAATAAAATTCAAAATAGAATTAAATTATTTCAAGTGATTATAATAATGTTTAAAATATTATACAATTTACATTTATTATATTATTTTCATTTTATATTAAATATTTTATACCCCAAATTGTAAAAATACATGATGTTATGGTTAGAGTGAGAAGGTTTATATAAGGTTTAACACAAAAAGATAAGGGTATAAATAAAGTCAAAACTAAAATTATTTTTTTGTGAGGTTTTTTTTAACTGAGCCACATATTTCCGTTAATATTAATATTTTAGGGGCCATTTCATATTTAATATTATTTTATATTAATTTATTATTTTGAGAGATTTCAAGAGTGTCCCTCACATCTTGTATAAAAAGGTACAAATTCATTACATTTTGTCACATATCAAAACACACTTGTCTAGGATATTTAATTAAAAAATACATATATATAATCATACCCCTGATTATAGAGAAATTATTGTATACATAACACCATCTTATGTTGTCTTAAGGGATAAAAAATGGATATTATCGGAAGAGGTTTTATTGTTTGTAATCGAGTGTTTCTGTTTTGTTTATTGTTACACATCACTCACCCCTATATAACCCAAATAAAATAATAAATTTAAATTCATATTTCTATGATTTTTTTAAGTTATATTCATGACATATATCAATCTTCAGTTCAATAAAATTAGAAATGAATTAATCATTCCGATGTACAACATACTACCACCTTGCAAACTGATTTAATTCATTCTCCATCATCATGTATCCAGACAAGCAATAATGAGGGAATTAATTTTTATATATGTTATTTTTGACATATATATCATTTCAAAATGGTAATATATCATTCACGTTCTTATATTTAAATTGACATAAAAATGATAATACCCTTTCGTGAGTACGTGTGGACTATAACTTTAGGGAAATGATTCAATTAATTTTGATCACCACATGTCATCAATGATATATATAATAATACATAGATAATTCATATTTTATTTATGATATTATTATAAATATTTAATATTAATTTAATACTTACATTATTTCTGCAATTATCGTTGAAAAATAGAAAATTTACCCAAACCTATACTTGATTTATTGTTTTTAGGATTGTAACATAGTTCATTCTTCATTAATATATGTAATGGATGAAATTAAAAATATAATTTAAGTATAAATGTGATAATTATTTCATGAATATTATTCTAGATATTGTTTAATGAAAACTGATATGACCATAGTCAGTTGAACAATTCCATTTTGGACCGAAGTATCAAATATCGTAAAAACATTTTTGGTGAATTTAAATTACTATGTAATTAACATGATAATAAGGTTAATAAAAATAATAATGAATGTGAATGGTTCATAATAAATTAAATAATTAAGATATCATTCTTATTCATGATGATATAGAACATATGTGATGAGTTGGAAAAATGATAATTGTCTATCTTTTTAAAAATTTATTTTAATGTTCCCCATTAAACTCTTTTTTTCATCCATATAAAAATGAATATTTTTTTAAAGCATATTTAAAAAGTTATTTAATAATTCATATATGATTGTTTAATGTTTTGTTAATTTTTTAAAGAATGTTTTTGTCATTATCCAAACTAGGTACATTTTTTCTTTTTGAAGAAAACTATATTGGATTTTTTTAACTTATATAGAATGAGAGGATTTTCCCACCGTCATGAAACAATAATTCTTTGAAGCTTCCATTATATGACTAAAAGGTTGTTATAAAATATTTTTTTTCTTTTTATGTGCTTATTTATCCTCAATAATATTTTACATGAAAACCAAAAGTTTATTTTCCATAATAATGTTTTTTATTCATCCAAACATGATTTATGATTATTTTACCGTTTTTAGGAATTGTTATGAGGATGGTTTTTCCATGATAAACCAATGATGGGTTATTAATTTATATCTTCCAATGCATTGGGTACTTTAGAGATGGATGTAGATCATATGGTTATTTCATATATGATATGGGGTTAAACAATTAGGTTTCTCCTATTATATAATGGAAATATAATGAAATTTTTATTTCTAGATTATATTTTGTGATCAATCATGAGTATATATGATAAGTGATCTAATTTAATGTTCAGAAGTTAACCATGAAGGATTTCCATGAATAGATTTGTTGGTTTCTCCAATAATGTCCAGATTATTAAATAGGTTTAATCTATATTTTCAATAAGAATGAAAAGTATTTTAGATAAAAATGTATATATTTTTTCAAATTGAAATTATTAATTCTATTATTTTAATGAATAATGTGGATATAATTTGTTTATTGTTCATTTTCATATTTCCCACTGGACTAATGGTTTTATTTCAATTTATGTCCATTACGGGTCATTTTGGGAAATTTAAATTTTTTTAAATATTCATAGGTTTGATTAATGATTTGGGACAAGGATAATGTTGAGATTAAAATTGTGAATATTTATCATGAAAATATACAAGGATTTGGCATTAAAAGGATTTTTTTGTGGAAACAATAGATACTGATTATTAGTTATCACTTTTTATGTATTTCTTTTCTATGTATGAATTTTCCTTGTTTTTATTTCTCTAAAAAAGTTCCTTAGTATTGTATAAAGGTGAATTTAACAATGAAGAAACAATAACATATAATTCTAATAGAAATTTTCTTATATTTGGAAACATAGGATGGTTTATAATATATGGGATATTTTGAATATTTCAATTGAAGTAGTAAAAAGATTTATGGATACCATCACAAGTTTATAGTTTTATGATTGATAATGACATCAATGTCTTAATTTCAACTTTAAAGAATTTTTTTATGAACATTTATGGTTAAAAATTACTATTTTTGCTTAGATTTTTCTTTGAGGTAATTAGGGGTTACTACATTTTTGGATTAAAATAAATGGAATGAGATAACCTTTTAGGTTATACAATTTCATTAAATAATAATATATTTAAGTTATTTTGAGGATTTTATCACATATTTTTCAATGATATAAGAATTATACAGGTTTATAAAATGATATTTTGTATACCAGGTGACAACCCTTCACATTCAATAAGTCGATGTGGATTAAAACTATAGACAAAGGGTGATAAGGGTGCATCACTTACCATTGGTAAAAGTGATGTCCTCTTTAGTATAATTCTTTGACAATATTTAATATATTTGGTTTATAATTTTTATGTTTGTATGGGGACCATTTTATTTATTAAAAGGATTGTAAAATGATTTGGTAATTATTTGATTAAAGTTATTTTAGGAGACATTCACTATTTTGGGAACCCTGTATGAATAATGTAAATAAAATTCTATTTTATTTTATATGAGAATAAATGTTGGAATTTATTTTATTAAATTATTATTTCATTTTGGAATTATGGTGGTTTAGGTTATTTATAGAAATCATTATCATATCATGGAGAGTGTCTAATTAGTGTAATTACATTAGGTAAGTTATATTAAGAGTCATTGATATGATTTAGAAGATACACAATAATATTATATTAGAAGACTATGTGATAAGATAAATCTTATTTTTGGGTTTTAATCTTAGTATAAAATATTTATGACAAATTTAATGATAATTATTTGTATAATTATCAATGTGGAAATCTAGGTATTATAGCTGAATTTTGGAAATTGAAGATATTTTTCAAAATGTAAATTTTTATTTTTATTTGGAATCATCTTACCTTGTGCTAAACATTTTGGTTTTTTAATTTAAAAAAATAGGATGAATATATTGTTTTTCTTTAATGGATTTTTTATCTATATACGAATATTCTAATTCATCAAGCATTTAAAATACACAGTCATCAATTTGAGAAAAAATGATTTTGTGGCGGAAATTAATTAATGTATAATTTTTTTAATGTTATTATATATTATTTCTATGTTATTATATATGGTATATGATTTATCAACTCTATGAAAAATTTTCATAAAATAAAAATTTTATTTGTTTTCTCTTCATTCTGCTAAATCAAAGACCTCTTAACTATTCATTTATTTATTGTTTTTTTGAGGATAAATTTCACACGGTAGTATTCTTGATCACTATATATCATTCCATGGGAGTAATCTATTATCCACTATGTCCATGATTTCCTTTAAGTATACCAATTATTTTTTATTCCTGGTGATCTTTTTTGGTCATTTCCTTTAAATTATTTTGAAATTTATAGTAATCATTTATTTCAATATATGATTTGAACAATGATGTTTTTAAAAGTAAACCACAAGGTTTAGATACCAATTTAAATTTTTAGGATTATATTTAGAAAATACGTGAGGGAGAATTTTATATCTATATATTTTAAAAAATTATATGTTCGATAGTGTATAAGATACACAATATAGAGTTTAAAGAATCAACTAAATATTACTTAATTGTGAACGTTATAATATAGACAGTAAATAGTGTTTTTTAAAAATAAAATACAATTTCTTAGTTAAATACGTATTTCAAAATAATTTTTATTATTTTTAATTTATTATAATGTAAACACAAATTTTTTAGTAATTTCATTTTATTCATTATGAAATAAGTTCTCTTCAAAAAAAGGTTCTCTTTCTTTTCATGAGTACTTATTATATTCCTTTTTTAAAACTTATATAACTATTTCAATATAAAAATAATATAAATTTTATAACCATAATAAAAAATTAACTTAAGGTGAAATTTTCATATTTTTTTGAAATAATTGATTTTCTAATTGACTCGTGGAAAATAATGATTGTAATTGCAAGATGTATTTTTTATTCACTAATTTTTTATGATCCTTTTTATTTTAAATTGGTTTAAAGAAATAAGTTTTAATGTATTAATAATAAGTCAATTATATTTATGTAAATAAATTTTATAACATATTTTGTCATACTATTTTATTTTAAACAAAAATATTGATTTTTACAAAAAATCGGATTGTCTTTCAATTAAATAATTTTTGTCGCATTTTGGGATATCATTTTTAAATTAATTTATATATGATTTATAAATTAAATTCATTATATATAATTTATTTTTCTATTAATTAATCTAAAATTATGATTGATTGAGTTTCTTACCTTTTTTGAATAATGTTAAATTTTTTTTGAATAGTAAAATAATATTGTTTTTATGAAATAAGGTGTAGCTTATGATATCACAAAGAAATAAAAATAATATAAAAATTTATGAAACGTATTTAAATTATAATATATGATAACATATAATAAATATAATTTTTAAAAAAATTAGAGCATAAAAATTCGAATTTATTCTATAATAAATTTGAAAATAGTTTTTTGTACTGCACGAAGCATGCAAAACCCTGGATGAGTCAAATTTGGTACCCTAAAAATAATAATTTCAAGGAGAGACATACTTTATATGATTTTATAATAATTATTATATATTATATATTATTTTATGTTCATAGAATAATTTAGAGTTATATAAAAAGTGGATTTTCTAGGTTCTTGTGAAATACATACCCAAGGACAGTAAGGTCAAAAAAATAAATTATATAATTTTTCTTTACATATAAATGAGGTAACAAAAATATTAATTGAATATAAATGGTTATTTTAGTCATAAAAACTCATTTTCATTGTAAAAAATTATTTTTGACATTTTGGGGCCACATAGACAAGATTCTGACATTCATTATACACTATTTAAATAAATGTAAAATATGCCACACTCTTGTTTTAATTAATTTTACTAATTTTAATATTTATTAAAAAACATTATATTATGAATGTTAATTTATTATTACATTTTACTTATTAAATAATTACCAAATATGAATGTATAATACTGATGCAAAAATTATTTAATTAATGGAAAAATAAAGTAAACTATTTCAAAAATAGTAAAATTAAATAATATGATATAAATTGCGTGATAAACATATTTCATAGACAAAAATATTTTATAGATATAGTAATTTATATATATATATATATGTTTTATCTTGATATTATAAAATTCAATGTAATCAAAAGTTCTAAAAATTGAAATTGTCGACATTATAAAATGAATAAAAATGTATTAAATTATATAAATTATATAAACAAATAAAATTACAATTATTAATGATGATAAGTGTTAAAATACTAACATTTTTACATTTAGTGGAGTTTTTAAAATTTTTAGTAATTATATTAAGCCTCAAATTGTAAAAACACATGTTGTCATGGTAAGAGTCAAAAAAGTTAAAAGAGGGTTAAAACCAAACTACAAGGGTTCAATATATCAAAAAATATATTATTTTTATTTGTATATGGTGATTTAGTCAAATTATCAAATTATGTGATAAATAAATAATCTTTTATACATTTTATATTAATGATTATTTTATAATAATATATAATTTTGATAAATTTAAAGAGTGCATCTCCCATATCTTAAAAAAAGTGAACATATTGTTATCATTTATTAAAAATTAATTACAAATTCATATTGGAAAATACCTACCCAAATCCCATGAATGAATATCTAACCACATTCTGGAGGTCTAATTTATGGTATAACACTAATGTTAGTTCTATTAATGTGTTAATTAAAGGATATTCCTTGATGATGAGGCATCATTTTTAATCAATATTTTTTTTTATTCTTCAAAATCCCAAAATCCTTTTCCACATTTATATAATAATAAATGACGTATCCAACATATAATTATATGATATTATGTTTTTTTACCTTAATACATATTCACATCAATCAAATGGGATAATAATTCTTTGTTCATGTATATGATAGACAACTGTATCACGAAATGATATAATTATTTTTCCAAAACTGTCTCTCAATGCTATTTATAATGATATATGTAGTAATTATATATTATATTCATTTTATATTTATCATTTTAAAAAGATAATATATCACTTATGTCTCACATTTCCATTCATATAAATATGATTATGTCATTCATGCGTATGTGGGGACAACCACCTCTATGGAGTGATGTGATTATTTTTTCACCAACACATCACATAGATGATATATATAACTATATTTTAATAATTGATAATATTTTTATGATATTTTAAAAATTATTTTGTGTAAAAATATTTCATACCTTCTATGTATAACGATCAATAAATAATGTAAATGTTACGGATGGATATGTATGATGTACCATTTATAAGTTTCTAATATAGTTCGTTTTTCATTACCACATTCACTTGTTGCAAATAAAAGTATAATTCATTTATAAAACTGATAATTACATGATGAATATTATTCTAGAGTTTAAGGAATGGTGAGTTTTTTTCATATTAAACCAACCAATTCTATTTTGAATATAAGAATTAAGTAACCTTAAAAACAACCAATGTGAATTTAAATGATTCAGTAATTAACATGGCAATAAGTTAAATAAAAGTACTAATGAACATTAAATGGGTTCTTATGAATATAAATATTTATAATAATATTATTATTCCTAAATCTTAAGAATATATGTTGTGAGTTTGACTTACGATAAGGGGATTTCTTTTAAAAATCGTCCTGTAATGTTTCCCAAAAAACCATATTTTTCAACCATATCCAAATGATTGTTTTCAAAAAATGATAAAATAAATTTTTTTATTCTTATATGATATTATAAAATATATTTTAAACATGTTTTATATAAAAAATTTAAAAAGGAATATTTTCTATCATTTTCCAAAAGATGTAATCTGTGAATTTTCTTATAAAAATATGGAAGGAATATTTTTTTTCATATACAGAATGAGTTGATTTTACCACCATAATTACACCTCTATTATTTTGTTATTCCATTAAAAGTTAACATGGATATACTAAATGAAATGTTTTCTCTTTTATGTGCCAAAATTTTCTAAATAATAATTATTTTCCAAATTAAGAGGTCATGTGTTTGAATAATGTTTCTATGATGCAATCAATCATGATATACGATTTTTTAATGGTCCTTGGGAATTTTTATGAATATGGGTAGTTATTTGATAAAAAAGGATGGGTGTTTAAATTATAAGTTTTTTTTGCATTGGGGACTCTTAATATGGATGATGACCATAATTTTATTCTATATATGAGATGGAGTTAACTGAATGGGTTTCTCTAAAGAGATAATGTGAATATGTAGTGATGGTTATTACAAGAATATCTATGATGGTTTAACATTTGTATAAGTGATGGTTACTCTTTGGTAATGATTAGAGGTCTACCATGTTGGTTTTTAGGAGTATTTTTTATGGTTACTCCAATGTTACCCCATTTTTCTAACTTGTTTTATCTATGTTTGTTATAGATTTTAATTTAATATCTTTATTAAATATATTTATGTTTTCATATATAACTTATTAATTCTACTATACCAATGTATAATTTTGTAAAGTAAATAATATTATGGATTTTAATGTAATTCACCACACTAATTTGTTTTATTAATTTTTTTCAATTATTGATGTCTTTCACATAATCCAACATTTTTTTAAAAAAATTAATAAGAATGAGTACAGAAAAGGTTGATGTCAGGGTAAAACTTATACAGATTTATCCTGAAAACAAACAATGTCTTATTTTACAATGATTTGTTTGGTGAAAAAAATGGAGAATAATTATACGTGTCCACTTTTTATGTGTGGAGTTACTATATAATAGTTTTTCCCAATTATCATAAACTATAAATACCAATGATCCTTAGGATGGTAAGAATTTTGATTCAACAGAAATACACTATAATATGTAATTATTAATGTTTTATCCTTATATATATTATAGTTAAGGTAACAATAATTGTATATAGACATGCAATGGATAAATCCCTATTTCTCTAATATTATTCATTATTTCACCTTTTATTCAATAAATATCATCATAAAATTAATTTTACATGCCTTAATTTTTTTTATTTATGCATAGAAGACAATTTTTTTATTTAGCTCATAAGGTTATGATATATAGATATTTTAAAATTTATTAAAATTTTGATCTTTAGTCCACATTATTGTTCATCATGTCATATATCATTCATATAATTAGAGATGTTTTTATTTAGTTTCATTGGAATATATTAAAAAATTAGATATGGATATCATAAATTTCAAATTTATCACATCTTTTGAAACTCCAAATAATGATTGATAAAAAAAGTTACACTAAATTTCCAATTGGGAATATAACATTCCATTCTAGAGATATGTTGTTAAATCATGTGGTATGGATTCATTTTTTAATCAACAATATAAAAAATTACATTCATATATTTTAATAATATCTTAATTTCATTATTATAGATTTTTTTCATAGATACAAACCTGTATATTTAATAAAATATAGCTCTTGATTTCAAGTTTCAATGATTCTATTACCAAACACCTAATATATTTCACCCTCTTTAGCAAATAGTTTCTCCACAACATTGAAAATTACTCATGGAGAAGATAAAATTTATAATCTCAAATTTACATTTCATTCAATATAGTGTAATCTACTCACATTGATATAGAGCAGCCTTCAAGAATCATCATTCAATCGTGGTATTCCTATAACAATACACCTTTAGGATTATCTAAACACCCATATGAATCTCCCATTTTATAGGAGGAAACATTTTATATGTCACAAAAAATAGTAATACCACCTAAAATAATAAATTACTAGTATTTAGTGTTTATCCAACAAATATGTAAGCACATATTATTGAACTGAAAAAATATAAATTCATTATCAACAATTTTTAATTTTTCTCCACAATTATTCAAATAAAACAAAATTTGAATCATTCATGTGTCTTATAATATTAATCTCATAATTTAGGGTGTAATTCAGTAAATAGTTTTAAAATATAATCATTTATCACTCTCTCACACAGAATCCACTCTTTATTTCTATTAAATTTCTTGAAATAACTATTTGAAATCAAAATTCATTACACAATATATTCATGAATAATTTTTTTGATTTTTAATTGATACAAAATTATGTCAATAAAATGTTCAATATGTTTTTTTAATTCATCCCACTCATAATCTATGTCGTACATCTTACACTTCCCACAAATGATTAATTATCATACCCAAACTGTATACATTATCATATCTCATGTTCATTTATTGTTGAAAGTAAACATACATTTTATTTATCACAAATATAGTGCACATTCAGATTGATATTTTAATAAAACAATTTTATATTCATTTTAAATTCTTATTCATAGAGAATAAATGATATACTAATAATTTATTCTAGACTATTTTCCTCTTTAGAATATATATTTAATAATTAAATAATTTAATAATGTTTGGTAAAATAGACTATTGATTTCTCTTTAATCATATTTATGTATTTTTCTTTCATAAATACACATATTATTCCTAGATATTTTATGTTATATTACTTTGATTACCTAGTAACCAATGAAATAAAATTTTATTTAGTGATATAATTATTTTGTATGATGACCCGTAGATGTTTAAATTTTATTTTGTAATATAAATTCCCAAACCTGAGTAAAAAATATAATGGATAAATATTGATTTTTATTCAAAAAAATCATATTCATATAAACATAAATGACCAATATCTAAAAACAAGATACTCTATATTATAAAAAAATAATTATATATCGAATTAAAAAGAATCAATCATGTGGGGAACACACAACATAAAACAATGTGATACTCTTCCATCCATACTTATATTTTACAACACTATTGATATTTTAACATGATCAATGAAATTTAGAACTAAAATATAAAAAAAAAGACAAATAGTTATTTTAATGGAATCATTATTTATGATTATGTCCACTAAATAATAAATCATATATAGGAAAAACAAAAAAATTATTGACTTTTTTAAAAAATAGATAAAATGGATGATATAAATTAGAAAAGATAATTGGTCATTGGAAAATTGTTTTTGAGTATATACTAACTACACAATTTATTATTTATAATATTATATGCAGTTATAATAAGGGTGTTATTTACATGATATGAACTATTACATTTGACAATTCTTAGTTTATATATGTGGGGACAATTCATAAATTCATCACAAATCAGTGAGTATAAAACCATCACCCAATCAACTGAATAATTGATTTTATAAGTGGGTGGAAAATTGAGTAAGGGTACTCCCTAATAGTTTGACCCTAAATAAATTTATATTATTCTTACTATTGAGGATATAACTTATTCCCCTTATGTTCCTTGTATTCATTCAATGATAATGATATAATTCCCATAATAGTATATTTAACATCACCTGTATCGTTGTATTAAGCATGAAATTGTACTGATTCAAAAAAATAATGTATGGGTAGTAAGAGTTAATGTTTATAAATTATTATAATATTCATTCAATATATTTTTGACTACTCCCATTAAAATATCAACTATTGGAATTTATTTTTTGTGATTCACTTCTATGATAAATTCCAATATTTTTATGAAGGGGTGGGGTGGATTTTTTTAACAAATTATGATTTTATATTGGTGCTATTATAAACCACCATTATATATCTCTTCTATTAATCCATATAATAATCATATAATTTCATTAGAAATAGATCCTTTATAAGTTGAAATTCAATATATTTGTAGAATGCGTGAATTTAGACTTACTATTGACTAGGTTATCTTTGTAAGATTTATTCTTCTATATATCCCCTATTGTATACCTCACATCTTTTCATGAGTACAGGATTATATTGAGGAAAATTAGGTAAGATATACTTTTTAAAAACTTATAATTGATTAATTCATAGTACACTTTGAATTCACTGGTGACTCTATATACCTTCATTAATTATGAATATATATTATGGTTTAATTATATCAAATTAAACATTCATGTATAATTATACTAGTGAGATAGTGAATTGACTAAAATTAATGGAAAACAAAAAATAATTAATTGAATATGATTATTTTTAAAAATATGGTAGTGAAAATTTAATGATCTATTAGAATATTAGAAAGGATGTAAAAGCTGTTGAAAATCCATTCCAGTATCATGAAAAATAAATGAATAATAAAAAACACTATAAATGAAACAATGTTGTTGACAACTAAAAATATCAACAAGATTATTTCCGATCAATTTTATCCTTTTTTAGGAATTTTATTATTTTATATTAAAAATATCAAAACCATGTTTTAGCAATAAATTTATATTTAAAATTTTATACAACATAGAAAATGGAATTGAAATTGAAGTTATTGTGAGTGTGGGTAATGCCACAAAGGTTAGTTATAAGTAGTACTTCATTATATACATTTTTTATGAACCCATTTCATTGACCAAGACAAGATAATTAATTAAACATATGCCATATTTTTTTAAAAAAAATTAATTGATAATAAAATCATTTAAAAAAACCAATCCCCCAGCCCCTCTGTTTAAAAATTGAGTGAACTCATAAAAATTTGTGTTTCAATCCGAAATAATGCTCCTCTTTATACGATAGAAAATCCTAACAAATATAAATCCCATATGTGTTTTATTAGCAAAGAGAAAGTTAAGATAATTTGTTTAATATTTGAAACTATAAGGATAATGATAATAAAGATCAAGTTAAATGAAACTATCCCAAACGCTCACACCATTACATATCACTATGAAAAAGAAAAAAAATACCATAGAAATTTGGAGGTAAACATAATAAAACCCACATCCTTCCCAAGAATGAAAATTTTGTTCAGTTCCATATAACCATAAGTTTTGAGAATTATATTGGTGGAAAAAATAATAAATGATATAGAATTTAAGAACCCTGATATTCTGTCTAGATATGTTTTTCCTTTTCTGGTCATTTTTTAGAAAAGTTAAATTATGGAAATTTTCTAAGTACATGACATGTACGTTATGAGTAAACGTCGTGTACTACCTTGCCACAGGAGTCAATGTTCTGGACGTGTAGTAGCCATACACACTATCATGTAGTAGCCACACACACCCTTCTTCTAGAAATTTTTTGAGTACACGCTGTGTACTTTGTTACCATAGGCAGCCGAGTGATGGTCGTGTGGTGGCCATGCACACGGCCATGTGGGAGTGACTTAGAGGCCGCCTAATGAAAAGTATGGAATCAACAAGTATAGGCTCTGTACTCCAAAATTACAGGCTGTGTATTTTTTTATTAAACACACCAGAGGCACGTCTGAGAGAAAAAACAACCTTATTCTAGGTCGTCTTCATCAGAGAGAACCCGTACAGCCCTGAATTCCCTCCGAGCCCCCGAGCCTCCATCCAACCTCTGATTTGAACACCGTTTATTGCATTGGAATCACATCGGTGAGTTATCTATTCTTCTTGATCCTTTTTTCCCAATTCTTATTCTTTTCCATGTTATCGTGGGTTGATTTTTTTGGATGTTTTCTTAGATCTATGACGTTCCATGGAGATTAAATCATCGAGGATCATGTATATTGATCTCTTAACCCCAAAGTAGGTTGTTTTTTCCTTTCCATTCAATTTATTTGAATATTATGTGAAAATTCCACCAATACCCTTGAATGGGGTATTGCGTGTTTCCATTTTACCCTTGTTGTTTCCCGGACATGCTTGTATGCTGGTGTAGAGGTAATTTGATTATGAATAGGATGAATTGTTCTGTTTTGGATGTCTTGTCCATGCATGTTTTTCATGTTTTGACCTTTGGTTTTGAGTGCTTGTTAGGCTACTATTTACTTTCCCATGCCTTGTATTATAGGAGGATGAGACAGTTATACTGTTATACTGTTGTGCAGTAGAATGCTAGCCAAGTAGTTCATGAGGTTTAATTTGGATGTTACGCAATGCTACACTTGTTGGACTTATACAGGGCTGAGAGAACTTGGTGTATAGACCATAGGGAGAATGGTCGTTGAGGGATTCTCTAGAGTGTCTTTATATTTTACGATGTGATACCACAGGGCGAATTGATGATGAGTGCTACCCCAGAGTGTCTATATTTCATTAACGGAAGACACAGGGGGAATGAGACGTTGAGTGCTTCGCCAGAGCGCCTTTAGTACCGTTATGAGACTATATGGGGAATTGACAGTGAGTGCTTTCTTATAGATTCTATGCTTAAGCTGAACTAGAGGGGTTAGACTGAGTGTACTGCCCAGAGTGTTTCTTGTTCTTATTGGGTATGACCAAAGGGGATAGGCTGTGAGTACTTCCCAGAGGGTTACCTTTTTTTAGCTGCATGATGGTAATTGTTAGGTAGGACTAGAGGGGATAGGATGTGAGTACTTCTCAAAGGGCTAACTTGTGTCTAACTACTTGCATATTTTTATTGGTAGGACAAGAGGGGATAGGATGTGGGTACTTCCAAAAGGGTTACCTGTTGTGTTTATCTGCTTTGTTTAGTTGTTGCTTGTTGTGTGGTGATTTTAATGCTTTAAACTGTGGATTGTTTACTACATAGTGATTTCATGTTTACTGTTTTCTTTACTTTTACCTACCATATACTCACTAACTGTTAGACACAGATCTTTGGGTGGTTTTTTAGTGGGATTTAGTCTCACACCCTGTTTGGGTCATTCTTTTGGTCACAAACATATTATATTGTTGTAGGTATAGATAAGGGAAATCATCCTTCTACTTCAGGTACCTGACTTGTTGTGTAGTTGGAGAGCAGGTAACAAGCTATGTCTTGTGATGCTGCGGAGTTTGTCTGCTTTCATTTTCACATTGGTTTTGCACAGTGTTATTCTAGAATTGTGGCTTGTTTCTCTATTTTCCTAGATATATGTATCATGGATAATTATATATATGTTCTCCAGTTTATACATTCAGTTCCTGCTATTACTATTGTATGAAATTATTACTACTTCCACTCTTGTATGTATTTGTTTACTTTCATTGTGTACTCTGTCAATGAGGGCATAGTTTCCCCACTATCACACCCAAGTCCCTCACTACTAGTCAGCAGCTTCGGGCATTCGGGGAAATGCGATTGAGGCCATGTGACCAATCGGGTACGGGGCATCTCTGGGTGGCTTTCGGAACCGGGACGTTACAAAGTCGTATCAAAGGAAGGTTACATTTCTATTGAATTAATGTTTGGATCCTATAGCCAGGGATAGGAAGGAATTTGTACTTAGTGTAAAGCTGTTCCCGGGAGTAGCTAACTCTTGTACAGGGGAATGCCAATCTACCTCGTCTAATTGTAAATTTTATAGTTTTTCAATTGTAACTGTTGATTCGACTTCACCTTAAGGGACTCTAATGAATTGAGTTGTTGTTGTTGATATTATTGAGGTTCAATTTCTGTTGCAACCTGATGGTATGAGGGTATGCCATCTCATGCATCATATACACACTTGCTAGAAATCACATGTCATGTATTTTTTGGCATTCCATCTTGGATGCATTAGTGATTTCATGTTGTTGTGATAGATGATGTGTAAAATATACATGTTATATTGATAGTTACCTTGATAGAAATACCTTCTATTTGATAGGGTATTGTTCTGTGTAGATAATTTCTTTAATGAACGCCAAAATTTGGTTCTTGAGGTGGTACGGGTCATCCAGGACCAGAATTTGGTGGTTCAGTGTCTTGTTTTCCATTTTATAATGTGTATAAGATGCCAAACTGTGATTTGCGGGGAGTATGGGCCCTAATGGATCAGAATTTCCCAATTTTAAGGCTCATTTCATTTTTTTCTATGTTCCGGACCAGTTTCTGAGGCATACTCTCCAGAAAAAACCCAGAATACACGCCCTGTAATGTTAAGTACATGCCCTGTGTTCTTATATTTGGGAAGAAACTTTTTTTCTTAAGTACACACCATTTATTTTATATACACGTTGTGTAGTATCCAAACCGTGTTATGGGATGTGTGGGAAGAGACATGGGATGGGGAAAAAATCCTTGAGTGAACACATCGTGTATTGACCATACATGTCGTGTAGTGTCGACCCTATGCCCACCCATGCCACTATCAGCACAGGTTGGTTGAGTCGTGTCTAGTACACGCCGTGTAGTTTGACCCAGGTACCTGGCAGTGTCACGAACAACACAGTCTCGTGTTATCCTTTCTCATACACACCATGCCGATCTAGAACATGACTTGTAGTGTGATCTGTGTGTCAGGCCATGTAACTAACAACACGAGCTAGGTGAATCTTGTCTAGTACATGACATGTAGGAATTTTACATGCCGTGTATTCTTGCCTTAGGAGGGAGCCATGTGGCTTAACCGTATAGAAGGACTCAGGCAGGGAAAGGGGACTCAAGTACATGCCGTGTGTTAAGCCAACACACCATGTTTCAGGGTTGTTACATGTCCAGTTTAGGCAAGAGTGCACACCCATGTAAATGACTTCAGGGAACACGCCGTGTAGGAAATGCACTAGCCATGAAGTCATTTTTTTTCAAAACTTGAGTGCTTTATTTCTCATGTTCCCTTCTTGCACTCCTTATTTTCAGTCATTGTAATCTTGATCTATGGTGTGTGCTTGTTCTTATAGAGTCATTCCCCTGAGACGTCCTGCGGTTTTGCGCTAGTTGCTAGACGGTGATCAGACACCAGACATGGCCGATCAGGGACCACCTGCAGATCCTCCAGTTGTGCCAGTCTTGGGACCAGCTGTTATAACTTTTACCGGTTCTAATGAATAGTTCAAGGAAGTCTTCATGAATATGATTCAAACCTTTTAGGGAGTGTCATCTCCTACCCCGTTGGTGGATGATTTGACACGGGTCTTCCAGCAGTAGCATCCTCCCACCTTCTCAAGGGAAAGGGGACCTCAGGTTATAGAGTCATGGATAGAATCCATTCTGATGATCTTAGAGAATCTAGAGACGCCTTCTGAGAGGAGGGTCAATCTCACTACCTAAATTCTTCATGACTCATCCAAGAGGTGGTGGGATGTGATCTCGCAGGCAGGACACCTTTGGGTTATAGTGTAGGATGAGTTTTAGTGCATCTTATTTAAATCATTATATCTGGAGACCTTGAGGGTCGATTGAGCTCGGGAGTTTTTGATTCTGGATTAGGGTACTCTTTCTATCATGGAGTATTCCTCACGCTTTACTGAGCTGCATTGATTCATCCATATTCTGGGAGTTGATCAGTTGTTCATGGAAAGGAAGTTTGAGGATGGTCTGAGGCATGACATCTGATCGCAGGTGAACATATTTTGGTTTACTTCTACCACTTATGTAGTCCACCAGGAACTAATCACAGAGTGCAATCTGAGGGATTATAGAGTGGTGAGCAAGGGTGGATCGACAGCTGGGGTTGGTATTCCTCAAACTGATAGCAGGAAGCACCACAGGGGTTTTTTGCACATTGATACGAGGAAGAGAGACACATCTTTTGGTGGTCAGGTGGTGGGTCACCAGTGTTGAATGAGAAGTCATACAAGGACACATTGCCCAAAATACTCAGTGGAGTGTCGATCTTTTGGAAAGATGGGTCATCTTTAGTGCTTCTATCAGATCATCTCTACAGCAGCTGATGACCGGGGTTCTTCTATGACTCCACATTCAAGAGCACCACAACCAGTTTCTCACCAGCCTGGGAACTGGAGTTCTTCTGGCCATTCAGGCCGAGGTGGAGGTCATGGCCATGTTACCCAGTCACCCAGTTTTCAGCGACATCAGGGAAGATTGTCTTAGAGTTGTCAGGTAGGGTCACAGGGCTGTTGTACTGGCCAAACTTTTGCAACGGAGCATACCCAATAGAAGTAAGATCCCGAACATTCTACTATTCTAGGTACGATCTTATTAGACCCAGTTTTAGCTTCTGATCTTTTAGATACAGGGGCTTCCCATAACATTATATCAATTGCATTAGTGGATAGCCTGGGGATATAAATTTTTTCTTCTGTTGATATATTGACACTAGACACTCTGTTGGGGAATAGAACGACTAGTGTACGTCAGTTTATAGAGTTCTAGCTACAGGTTAGTGGATGTCACTTTATGTGGGACCTCTATTTCCTAGAGATGAAAGGCTATGATTTCATTCCCAGGATGGATTGGTTAGTTCAATTCTAGGTAGTTGCTTATTTTTATCACCGAAGGGTGAGTTTCATTTCACCAGAGGTGGAATCCTTTCTTCACAGGGGCAAATGGGATATCCAAGAGAGAAGATCGGGTCCAAAGCATCCTGGGTGGGGAGGAGTTACAACCCAGATTGGAATTCTATATCTGGATGACAAGAGAACTTCACAGTTAGACTTTCCTCCAGTTGTGGATCATTTCATAGTTGTCTTTCCAAAGGAATTTTTAGGTTTGCCTCCGTAGTGTGAGGTAGAATTCTCTATTGAGCTTGTTCTAGGAGCGGCACCGGTATCCATTCCTCCTTATATGATTGCTACACCTGAGTTGCAGGAGCTCAAGAAGCAGTTGGTGGAGTTACAGGGAAAGGGATTCATCTGACCCATTACTTCTCCTTGGGGTTAGACTTTCTCGTTTGTGAAGAATGAAGACAATACACTCAGGCTTTGTGTGTACTATCGGAAGTTGAACTAGTTGATGGTTAAGAACTGATATCCCTTGCAGATGATTGATGATCTCTTTGATCAGCTTCGAGGAGCCCGAGAGTTCTCAAAGATTGACCTGAGATCTGGTTATCATCATATGCTCATTAGAACATTATATATACCTCTTATAGCCTTCCAGAACTAGTATGGTCTATACTATTTTTTGGTTATGCTGTTCAGCCTCACGAACGCACTGGAAATTTTCATGGAACTGATGAACCAAGTGTTCCATCCTTACATGGATTCTTTCGTGGTGGTCATCATGGACGATATGTTGGTGTACTCTAACACTCAACATTACCATGCTAACCACCTTGAGATTTTTTGAGTACACTGAGGGAGCATTGGTTATATCCTATGCTCTCAAAGTGGCACTTTTGGATAGATCATATTCACTTCTTGGGTCATGTCATCTTAGAGGAAGGTGTATCTGTAGACCCTGAGAAAGTGGGAGTTGTAGTTTCCTGGGAGAAGCTGAAGAACGTCATTGAGGTGCGGATATTTCTAGGTATGGATGGATAATACAGACGTTTCATATAGGACTTTTCACATTTATAAGCATCATTGACAAGTCTTAACAAAAAGAGGGTGAAGTTCATATGGTCAGATTCTTCTGAATCAGCCTTTTAGGAGATGAAAGAGAGGTTGAATTCAGCATTGATACTAGTCTTTACAGAGCCAGGAAAGAGCTATTCTATTTACTATGATGCATCAGGAATTAGGATGGGAGTTATGCTTATATAGGGAGATGGAGTCGTTGCGTACGTGTCTCGGCAGTTTAGACCATGTGAGAGGAATTACCCGACGCACGATCAAGAGTTGGTAGCTATTGTTCATGCCTTATGCTATTGGAGACATAATCATTTGGAAGATAATTTTGGGGGTTTTATCGACCACAAAAGTCAAAAGTACATCTTCACTCATCATGATCTAAATTTGACGCAACACCTATGGGTTGAGTACCTATAGTCCTTTGACTTTGAGCTTGCCTATATGTATGGGAAAGGCAATGGAATGGCTGATGCGTTGAGCAGGAGGACTTAGATACAAGCAGATTGGGAGGCTAGCAGTGAGTGGCAGCTTATGGCTCTATTCTATGAGATTCATATGGAGGTAAATGATAGACAGGGGTAGACATTTCTATCTTCTGTAGCTATTACCTATACTCTTCTTGATCGAGTTTGAATGAGGCAGCTATTAGATTTTGAAGGCCTTGTCTTAAGGGAATGTGTGTCAGGAGGGGACCTCATTCTTGGATGGACCATGGGAGATGATGAGATCTTTCATTTTAGGGATGCGTATGGGTGCCAAAAAATATACACGAGGAGCTGATGCAGGATTTATATTCCTCTGTTTGGGAAGTTCATCCTGGTGTCACCAAGATGTATCGTGATCTACATCATCAGTATTGGTGGCCAGGTATGAAGAGGGACATTGCTGGTTTGTTCATGAAGTGTTCCACTTGTCAGCAGGTGAAGGAAAAGCATCATCTACAAGCAGGGCTTTTACAATAGTTTCCCATTCCTGAGTGGAAGTGGAATGACATCACGATGGACTTCATGATCAGTTTGTTGAGGTCTCCTCGTGGGGATGACACAGTTTGGGTTGTCATTGATATACTCACGAAGGTTTTTCACTTATTTCCGATCAAGGAGACATTCTGTGTTGATGAGCTGGGACTGTTGTACATCTTAGAAATTTTACATCTACATGGAGTTCCAGACCCTATTGTTTTAGAAAGAGATGCACGTTTAACTTCCCGTGTGTAGAAGGGGATTCAGAAGGCTTTGGGTACATAGGAAATTTTGAGTACTACTTACCACCCCCAAATAGATGTCTAGTCTGAGCGTACAATTCAGGTGCATGAGGATATTCTCCAAGAATGAATTCTGGATTTTGGAGGTTCTTAAGAGAAGCAAATACCTCTTGTGGGGTTACCCTTCAATATCAGTTTTCAAGAAACTATTCAGATGGCACTTTATGAGGCATTATACGGTAGGCCATGCTAATCTCACTTATGTTGGCTAGAGGTTGGAGAGGCAGCTTTGCAGGGAATTCGTCTTGTTTAGGAGACCACAGAGCAGATATACTTGATTCGGAAGAGGATGTCTACAGCGCAGTCTCGACATAAGTCTTATGCTCATTAGCGGAGATGACCTCTAGAGTTCATGGTCAGAGATCAGGTTTTCATGCATTTCACACCAAGGTTATCACTCAAAAGGATTACAATATAGGGTAAGCTTTCACCAAGGTACTTCAGGCCATTTGAGATGTTGGATATAGTTGGGACGGTTTCCTATCGGTTGTAGTTATCATATGT
Organism: Viscum album; assembly: GCA_963277665.1. Classification (NCBI taxonomy): domain Eukaryota; kingdom Viridiplantae; phylum Streptophyta; class Magnoliopsida; order Santalales; family Viscaceae; genus Viscum; species Viscum album. The sequence continues at coordinate 1,076,353,543 of OY728150.1, forward strand.
ATCGGGCTATGCATGATGTCTTCCATGTTTCTCTTCTTCAATGTTACTTTTCCGATGAGTATCAAGTATTTCAACTGGTGGAGATTGAGATCGAAGTGGATGCGTCGTTTGAATATCATCCTATCCGGTTTGTGGACCACAGAACAAAGGTTCTATGTGGTCAGTCTATTCCACTTGTATGAGTTTTATGGAAGCATGGGCGGGTGCAGAACGAGACGTGGGAGTGGCAGGCCGATGTATGATCTTAGTGGCCAGAACTGTTCGAGGGTTCTCCTTCTATTCCGCGCTATGGAAATTTGGGGATGATTTTCATTAAGTGGGGAAGTTTGTAAGAACCTGTAACATCATTCCAAGTATGTTTTCCCTTTTCTAGTAATTTTTTAGAAAATAGGAAATTCTGGGAATTTTTAAAAGCACACGTTGGGTACTTTATGAGTACATGTCGTGTAATGCCTTGTCGCAGGAGGCAGTGTGATGGCCATGTAGTAGCCACACACACAGCCAGGTTGTAGCCACATACACCCTTCTTTTGGAAATTTTTGGACTACAATCCGTGTACTTTATAAGTACACGCCATGTACTTTGTTATCGCAGGCAGCCGAGTGCCGGCCGTGTAGCGGCCCTGCACACGGCCCTGTGGGAGTGACTTAGAGGCCTCCTAATGCGGAGTATGGAAACAGAAAGTACATGTCGTGTACTCAAAAAGTACATGCCGTTTATTTTGTTTCTTTTCATTAAATGAATAGAGGTCACGTCTGACGGACAAAACAACCTTCATCTAGGTCGTCTTCATTCAAGAGAGTCGGTACAACCGCAAATTCTCTCCGAGCACCCAAGCCTCCATCCAACTTTCGATTCGAACACCGTTGATTGTGTTGGAATCAAATCGGTGTGTTCTCTCTTCTTCTTGATCCTTGTATTCCAAATCCTCTTCTTTTTAATGTTATCTTGGGTTGAACGTTTTGGATGTTTTCTTAGATATACGACGTTCCAAGGAGAATGAAGCATCTCTGTTCAATTATATTTTTCTCGTAACCCCGAGGTTGGTGGTTTGTGCCTTTCTATTCAATGTCATTGAATATTATGTGAAAATTCCACCAAAACCTTAAATGGGGTATTGCGTGTTACCGTTTTACCCTTGATCTTTCCCTGCCATGCTTGTATGACAGTGTAGAGGTAATTTTTTTATGAATAGGTTGAATTGTTGTGATTTGGTTGGATGTATTGTCCATGCATGTTTTTCCTGTTTTGACTTTTGGGTCTTGTGTTCTTGTTAGGCTATAGTTTAATTTCTCATGCATATTATTATAGGATGGTGTGACTATTATACCGTTATATAGTTGTGTTGTAGAATGCTAGCCAAATTGTTCATGAGGTTTACTTTGGCCGTTAAGCATGGTTACACTTTCATGACTTACACAGGGCTGAGTGAACATGGTGTATAGACTATAGGGAGAATGTACATTGAGGAATTCTCCAGAGTGCCTTTATATTTTACGATGCGAGACCACAAGGGGAATTGATGATGAGTGCTTCCCCAGAGTGTATGTAGTTCCTCGACGTGGGCCACATGGGGAATAAGACGTTGAGTGCTTCCCCAGAGAGTCTTTAGTACCATTACAAGGTTATAAAGGAAATTTATTGTTATTGCTTCCTCAGAGAGTCTATGCTTAAGCTGAACCGGAGGGGTTGGATTGAGTGCACTGCCCAGAGGGTTGCTTATATTAGTTAGGTTGGACTAGAAGGGACAGGATGTGAGTACTTTCCAGAGGGTTACCTTGTGATTAGCTACTTGCTTTTACTTGTTAGGTAGGACTGGAGGGGATAGGCTGTGAGTACTTCCCAAAGCGTTACCTTGTGTTTAGCTGCTTGCATCTGTTGCTGGGTAGGAATAGAGAGTATAGGTTGTCGGTACTTCAAAAAGGGTTACCTGTTGTGTTTATATTCTTTGTTTAGATATTTCATGTTGTGTGTTGAATTGAATGCTTTAAACTGTGGATTGTTTATGGATTTGAGATTTCATGATTAATTTTTTCTATACTTTTACCAGCCATATACTCACTGACTATTAGGTACAGATCATCGGGTGGTTGCCTTCTGGGATTTAGTCTCACACCCTGTTTGGTTCATGCTTTTTGGCCCAAACATATTATATTGTTGCTGGTATAAATAAGGGAAAGTTCCCTTCTACTTCAGGTAGCTGACTTGCTATGGAGCTTAAGAGCATGAGACCAAGCTATGGTTTGTGATGCTGAGGACTTTATATGATTTCTTCTTCACTTTGCTTTTTCATAGTTTTATTCCAGAATTGTGACATGTTTGGATGTTTTCCTAGACATATGTATCATGCATCATTATATATATGTTCTCCAGTTTATACTTTCAGTTTCCTGTTGTATGCCATTATTACTACTTCCTCTCTTGTATGTATTTTTTTACATCTGCTGTGTACTCTGCCAATGAGGTCATAGATTCCCCACTATCACACCTAAAGCCCTTGCTGCTAGTCGGCAGCCTCTGGCATTCAGGGAAATGCGCTTGAGGCCATGTGACTAACCAGGTACGGGTCACCTCTGGAAGGCTTCCGAAACTAGGCCGTTATATAGAACACTACTATAATATTAGTACTATGTAATTATAGTATATCAAAATTAATCATTATACACATCTGGGGTGGATAACCCATTAAACAGTGACTTAGTGTCTATTTTAATATTTTTGGCACATATTATTGAATATTATTGATTTTCCTTATTCCAACCATATGTAATTTTATTTCCTTATACCATTACATAAATCTATAATAATTATCCATTTATCCTTATTGTGATTCTACTTTTTTGATGAGTTGTTATTTTTTCTGCTCTCATTATAATGATAGTAAATAGAAATGAAATTTAGTCATTAATTTATAATGAATGCTTAGGTGAATTAATAATTGATTTTATTTAAATTAATAATGTTTGGATTTTATTTATGTTTTGTATTATTCCAATTGAATCCATTGTAATTCATGGGTCCTCCTATTATATCATTATTAACCTAAACATTCTATTTGATATGACAAAATTATATGCATTGAAACCAACAATAATAAACAAACATCCTTGAAAAAATAAATCATAATACGCAAAATATAATAAACTGAATCATGATATAGAAAATGAATATAATTTCACACAATCATAAATTCCATTATTCACACATCAAGACCATCAAATATAACAAATAAAGATGTGGAATAAAAATAAAAGGATGATATACTACCATACTCAAACATCATATCCAATCTTCATCCTTACTATCAAACATGTCCATGAAATACTTGGACTATTCGTTAACTAATCCATTAATGATGAGTTTTTCTAGGATGATAATGTTTCAAGGACCCCATGTATGTTGTGTGTATGACTTAATGGGAAACCACCAACGAGGTTATTAACACCAATAATAAAATAATTCACAAAAAATTATAATTACAACAATACTAAAAAATTTCATGAATGAAATTAAAATTAATCACAATCTATCTGTGGGTTTTAAGGGGAAAAAACGTTTACAGTACATAATAAATGTAGTGAAAAATATATTGGAACAAAAAATATAACAAAATTGTCAAACAATGTTATTCCCAGTACATGTCAACAATATGTACACCCTGGGAGGACTAAATCCAAACATGTATTCTATAATATAATAATATATATTCATGTGACTATTTCCATCCAAAACAATATATAATAACCTACTGATAGGTAGAAACCACAACCTAGATACATCATTCACAATATCATCTAGAACCCTGGGTTATATCTATTCCATTCCTACAGTTATAAATATTACCACCAGGCAACATTGGTATAAATACACCCAATAGAAAATAATATATCCTATTATCTTTTAATAATGGAAATCCAAATTATCTCCTTGAATCTTATATCATAACATCAGGAATGAAGGGGACTGATCAATCCCAATATAGAATCATACAAAATTACATCTGGTACAAGAGGACATACTAACTCCCATCCTGGAATAATATACCATGTAATCAGGAAATGCAGTGGCATATCCACTTCCCTGCATAAAAAAATATAATGATGATAGGGAAACATAGTGAATAAATTCACCCAAACATGAGATACAGACCATATCCCTCATAAACAAGGTATTACCTACTCCCCAATAAGAATTATATACCACATATTCATTCATAAAAGTTATGTAACCCATCCATTCATACTATATAAAATTATATACTCAAGTATATGGGGAATACCCACTAAAATACAAGAATAATTTACAGAATCATCAAGAAAATAAAGGGAATAACAAATCCCTTCAATAACATATGAATGGTATATTCATAAATTTATCTTCATACTGAATCCCTTCCTAGAATCATATACCATTATAGTGAATTACTAAACTGTTCTCTAATCATGTATATCATATCATAGTCATGAGTTTGAAACCAACCCTAAACAATAAATGAAATATCGACATGGATTGTTATGATATATAACTATTATAAACACCACATACAAGTAATGGTATAACATTAATCATAACCCACCAATAACCTTCTCTTGGGTTATCATAAGAACATGCATCCCATAATGGCCCTATAATCTATATAAGATTCTATATCTCTATTTCTTAGGTGTGTTAATCTGTGGGAATGGTTTGCATCAACATTTCCATGATTCCATCATGGCCTCATTTACATCTTATTATATATCCTATAGTTATAAAAAAAATATTTTTTTAATAATACCCATAATTATTTTACACTCATCCTAGTTTTTCCTCTCATGTCCATAATGAAAATAATTTTTAACAAAGAGTGTGAACCTGGGTAGCCACACACATGTAGTGGAATGTCTCCCAACCCAGTCTCTTCATAATAAACCTAATGGATGAATATAATCTAAACATACCCATATTAATTATTTATAAACAAAAAATTTCAATATATCACCATCCTAAAAAAATTGAATGGATTAAGGGAAAAAATACAAGGCCCACTATTTCAACTCATTTCATTTCAATTTATCCATCACTCTATAGTGAGTGTTTATCTGAGAGATCATAATATTCCAATTGTTCGGTATTTATTATATTTTTTAAAAAAATAAATAAAATGATTATGTCAATAAAAATTATGAGTGAAATATTGTGAATCCAACCACATAAGAGTATTTCGTTTCTTCAGTGTTTAGAAAAATTTAAATGATCATGATTAGGGATTCCATACAATATTGGGTAATGAATGAGATGCCTATTCTTTAATAATTAAAATTATAAATTTATTCATTTTATTATCTATAATGGCATACAATTAACATGATAATAATAATTCCATGAAATACTGCAAAATAAGTCAGTAGTTATATCTATAATAGTTGATGAATGATTTAATATATATATATGGTTGGATCGTTTAATGATGTTTTTATCAACAAGGGTTACAATATTGAGTCAAAAAAATCAATAGATTCATATTACAATGTTTTTATAGTATTTGTATATTGAATAATTTGAATATAAATGATTTACAAAGAAATCAATGAATTTTTAATGTCCTCTAGAATATCTAGTTGGAGTTATGGATTAAAAATTTATTTGTTAATTATCATGATGTATACTATAAGTGAATTAATATAAAATTTTAATTTGTTTCATGATGTCTATGATATATTTTAGGAGGTTATTTTTTATTTATATAACATAATGCCCCGACCCCAGTTACCCATAGTCGTTGCATTATTACATAACATTGGCATGATCACATGTAAATCATGTCTCGAAAGACCGATAATCTTAGTAATATTGGAAACAATATTCATACATAAGTTCAACTTTACAGCTTGAAGAGAAATACAACACAAATATATTTCATTAGAAACATCCAAGACTCCTAGATTATGCCTGCAGGTCACTCATAACTAACATCTTTATATCCTGGGAAAATGAAACATAAGAAAGGGGTGATCTCAAATGCTCAGTAAGGGTAAGTAATACTGCGGAAAATGACATAAATATTAAGCATGGTAAATAATTGAATCAACATGCCTTTACCAATAATAATCATGAATACATTTGTGGAAAGAATATGAGATGAGTAAATAATTCCATAATAAAACATAATCATGGGTATTCTACTAGTCTAATGACCATGTGAACCATCAATATTATTTCCATAATGAGGGAAAGTATAATGTCGGACATTCGGAAACATTTTTTCAAGGCCACGACCAAGATGTCAAAAAAATGATTAAGGCCTCAGCCAAAACCATATATCAAATTGGGAAAGGGCCTCAGGCAATTCCACATCTAGTTGTCTCATGAGACCTACCGATGCATCTAGGAGCTATAGAGGGCTCCACCTGTCACATACTAATTCCAATACTTTTCTCATATGAAAAGGTTTAAACATATCATAAACATTCGTATTAAAACTAGCATACAAAATGTCAATACATTAACCATAAACCATGAATGGTATAAAAATAGCACATCCATAGTCAAACATATCACAAAACCTTCAATACAATATTGAAGTTTTGTATCATAATAAATCAACTACAAATAAACATAAAATCTATCAAAGGATGTTGACATAGATGAAATCAAAACCCTTTTTAGAGAAATATCACTTTCTATTTTCAAATCATTTTAGTGTCACATAATTATAAAATAAAACATTTACTTTGAAAATATTCTTATAAGCTTGTAAGGGAAGCTTCGACGAGTTTATAATGGTATAAAATAGCCGCACCCGTCGTATATGTTAAAAAATACATTCTTACATTAATTTTGTCGAAAAGGATAAAAAGTACCTTGTTTGGAAAATGAGGGAATGATTCCTTAGAAAAAAAATAAGGGTATAAATGACTTTAACCCATTTTCTATTAAATAATAAGAATTATTTGAAATACATTTTTAAGAAACATGGATGTGGATGATAAAGAGGCCCCAGTAGATAATTATGTATAAACAACCTCGAATAATGAAGAGATTGTGAAATAAACCCTTACCTTGTAATTTTCCATGGTTGTGGGTAGGTTAAACTCCTGTATAATGTTTAAATAATTGTTATTAAATTATAAAATAATCATATACATTAATATGATATCATATATGATCTTTTAGCATTGATTTGTTAATAATATCTTAGTATTATCATCATTTTGGGTGTTAACAGATTCGTTTTTCTTTAAATTCCTTGTTCTGTGAGCCATATTTGTTATTGATGGGATGTACACTATTCATATCTAGAATGATATCATGTCTCTAAAAATTATTTTTAATTATAAAATAAAATTTAGTCCTGAATGGATATGATGGGAAATGAATCTCACCTTGTTCGTGGAGACGTTAATCCGTACGCATGAGCGAAAATATCATTCTTTTGATATTAAAATAATATATAATTGGATGGTATATCCTATATAAATAATCATTATCATGTTATATTTATTATTTACATGAATTACACATCATTATTATACCCAACCAAATAATAATGTATTGAATATCAATTACACCACGACGTGGAGACGGTAGGTCGTACGTACGCACGTATGGTGACATGTCATTCAAAGGATGGAGAGAATAATGAATATGGTTGTACCATATTTATAATAACATTACAATATATAAAATATAATGGAGTTATTATTTTATAATGGAAATAACAAAAAAATAATAAGATGAAGAAGAAAGGAACATGAAAGAGTGCGGTGAAAACATTACCTCTTCTTCGGGTTCTTCCTTTTGATTTGATCAAAAGGGCTCCTTAGGTTCACTTTATGACTAAAGTAAAGCCTCTAGGAGTAAGGGATGATAGTTGATAGGGTATTTAGGCAGAGGTTTGACGAACAAAAAGGCTGTGAAAGTATGATTAATTGGTTAGAATTGGTGTACTTTTATAAGTGGGAGGAGGGGCTCTTTAGAAAAAATAAAAATAATTAATTTATAATAAATTCATATTCGGTTTCTAATGGCTCCCAATTAGATTATGAAAAGTATAAGGTGGTTATGGTTATAAATAATTTCATCAAATATATTTTAGATAGGTTCGGGTCACTATAGTAACCTTATCTTTTAGTTTTAACTCTTAGTTAATTAGTTTCACTTTTACCATGTCTCCTTGTATTTTTATATTATATAGTCAATAAACTTACTATAAACTTCCAAGAGACCCCCCAAGTGGTCCATTAATGATAAAGCTATCAGGATATAAGTACTTTGGCTAAACATTAGATTTTTTGGAATAGAATATGAATTAATAATATAATATTTGTTTTAAAAACCCTTTTATGTCAATTTTGACACTATTTAATAAATGATTTTTTTAAATTCTTAACAACATTATTAATTAGAACAAAATTCATTTAAGCAATCCTAACATGTAATATTAATCAATTAAATTCGTTTATGGCATCGAAAATTTCAAATTATATTTATTTAAATATTTAAAATAACAATTAATTGATAATTTCATTAATAAGGAAAATACTCCATCATTATTGTGTCATAAATAAATTTACTTATTCCATGTCTAAAAATTAAAAATAAACATTCATTATGTAGGAAATATTTTTATATTTCTAATTAATATTTATAGTTGAAAATATAACATATATAACCCTATGTAATTTTTTTTTCTAAAAGATATATGCTTATGTCATTTTTGTATTTACTTTAACTTAATTAATATAAAGTGTCATTATCATTTACAAGTGGATCCATGGGGTCCCAAAATCCACCTAAAGAAGACCATGGTCGGAAATGTATGAACCAATAGGTTTAGGACACATTTTAGGATACTTTATTATTATTATAATATTATTTGTTTACCCTTATTACCGGATTTACCCTTTAACCACCGTAAATAAAATATTTACCGAAGTAATTATTCAAAACGTCTAAAAATAAATGTTACCAATTTACACAATTTGGACCTCCTGATTCTAAATATGGAATCCTTTTTTTCTAAATTCAAAATACAAAAGTAACAGAAATTAATGTAAAATTAATTCTCATTGTCAAAACAAAAAGCGTGTTTTTATGAAATAATAACTATCAAAAGATTGACACTTGTTTATGTCCGGTTTAAATGTGAAATTATGTCCAATGACCAATATTGTTGTAAGTGGTAAAAATATATTCTAAATATACTTTAAAACCACTCAAATTCATAATTCATCACTATTAATTATATCATTAAAAAAGTTGTTTTTAATTAAAATTTAGTGATTTTCATGATTCATCAAAAATTAAAACTTTTCAGAAAATATCAAAAATTTACCCTAAGATAATTTCGATATTCTAAATCCAAAAAAAAGTCCATTTTGAAAGATAAAATGTATAAACTTTCAAAAAGTGGGTATTACTATTCATAACGGCTAGTTTGATTGGTTGTGGTGTGTGTTAGAACTTGAAGTTGCATACAACACATGCTACTGTATTATTCAAAGAGAAGCGTACCATGGAAGATTGGGGTGTTACATTCTCCCCTCCTTCAAATAATTTCATCCTTGAATTTTCTAGAAAACTACTGCATGAAAAGATTCAGGTGGTTCTTCATCATAAGTTCCTCGGGTTCCCATGTTGCCTCTTCCATCTTATGGTTTCTCCATAAAACTTTTACCAGACAACTCATCCGGTTTCTTAGCACTTGTTCTCTGGTATCAAGAATCCTGATGGGATCTTCGCAATAAGAAATATTGGGTTCCAGTTCTACTTCCTCCTAGGTGAGTACATGCGTTGGGTCAGGCATGTATTTTATCAATAGTGATACGTGGAACACATCATGGACTTTGGAGAGACTTGGCGGCATTGCCAAATGGTAATCTACAGCCCCAATTCATTCAAGAATTTCAAAAGGTCTGATGTACCTGGGACTCAATTTTCCCTTCTTACCGAAACGTATAACACCCTTCCATGGAGATACCTTAATGAAAACATGATCTCCTACCTGAAATTCCAAATCCTTCCTTCAGTTGTCAGCATAGCTCTTCTGCCTACATTGAGCTGCTTTGATGTGGTTTTGGATTACCTTCTCCTTTTCCAATATTTCCTCCACCATTTCTGGGCCTATGAGTTTTCTTTCACCAACATCATCCCAACAGGTTGGTGTGCGACATCTATTTCCGTATAACACTTCATATGGTGCCATCTGAATAAATGAATGGAAGATATTGTTATAGGAAAATTCTACTAGAGGTAAATATTGATCCAACATACCTTTAATGTCAAGTGAGAATGATCTCAACATATCCTCTATGTTTTTAATAGTTTGTTCTGATTGTCCATTAGTTTGGGGGTGGTAATCATTTCTCAAAAGAAGTTCATTATCCAGGGATTTCTGATGAATTTTACAGAATCTTGATGTAAAACGGGGATGATAATCAGAAAAAATCGATAGGGGTGCTCCATAAAGTCTCACAACTTCATTAATATAGATTCTTTCTTGTCGTTCAAGTGGTAGATCCTCTCTTATAGCCAGAAAATGTGATGACTTTTTAAGAAGATCAACAATAACCCATATTTCATTATTCTATCTAGGAGTCTTTGGTAGCCCCATGAAAAAGTACATCACAATATTATCCCATTTCCACTTCAGTATGGGAAGAGGTTGCATGACTCATCCATGCTATTTCCTTCGAGCTTTCACTTGTTGACAAACCATACATCGTGACACAAAATCAGCAATCTCCCTCTTCATGTTGTCCCACCAAAACCTTCCTTAAAATATCTATACATTTTGGTTCTCCAGTGGTGTATAGAGAAATTGGAGCTATGAGTATCATCTAACAATTCTCTTTTCAGATCTGGTATATCGGGAACACAACGTCTCTTCCCAAATTTCAAAATTTCTTCTTCATACACAAAGTATCTCAATCTCCTATCATTCACAGCTTTAATCTTCTTTTGAAATTCTTCGTCATCGGTCTGAGAAATCTTAATCCATTCTATTAAAGATGGTCTGGAAACCATTTGAAAAAGTGTTGATGTTTCACCTTCTAGGTTGATTCCCATATCCATCTTCATGAGATCCATGTATGTAGGATCATTTTCAACTCTCATCTTGTTCAAAACTCCATGATCCTTTCTAATCAAAGAATATACCACCTCATTTATCTTCCCCGGGTGGTTGTGTATCGTTCAATCATAATCCTTGAGTAGTTCAAGCCATCTCCTTTGCCTCATCTTGAGTTCCTTCTATGAGAAAATATACTTCAAACTCTTTTGATCGGTATATATCTAACATTTTTCACCATAGAGATAATGTCTCCATATCTTCAAAGAAAATATTACAGCAGCTAACTCAATATCATGAGTAGGATAGTATTGCTCATGAATTATTAGCTTTCGTGATGCATAGGCAATAACCCAATCATTCTGTATAAGGACACAATCAAGTCCTTTCATTGAGGCATCACTATAAATAACAAACCCATCATTCCCCGATGATAGAGTCAATATAGAAGCATTGACTAATCTTATCTTATGTTCTTCAAAACATTCTTCACACTCTTTTATCCAAACAAATTTAACCCCTTTACATGTGAGCATTGTTAATGGGGTACCCAATTGGGCAATGTTCTAAATGAAACACCGATAATAACATGATAAGCCAATAAAACTATGTACCTCAGTTATACACGTTGGTGCTGGCCATTCTTGGATTGTTCTTGTCTTATAAGGATCAATAGAGATTCCATCCATAGAGACAATATGGCCAAGAAAAGAGATCTCCTGATGCCAGAATTCACACTTTCTAAACCTCCCATATAATTCATGTCTTCTAAGAGTCTTAAGGATAATGCACAAGTGATTTTTATTATCTATGTAGATTTTAGAGTATAAAAAGATATCATAAATAAATACCACCACAAAATCATTGAGATATTCCATGAAAACTCTATTCATTAGATCTATGAATACAGAGGGTGCATTTCTCAATCCAAAAGGCGTTACTGTAAACTTGTAACGCCCATACCTGGTTCGAAATGTTGTCTTCGGAATGTCTTCCTTCTTCACACACATCTGATGGTATTCAGATCTAAGGTCAATCTTTGAAAAGAATTGATCTCCATTTAGTTGGTCAAATAAATCATCAATGCGAGGTTGGGGATACTTGTTCTATATTGTTATAGAATTGATCTCCCTATAGTCAATGCACAACCTCATAGATCCGTCTTTCTTCTTAATAGAATAAATAGGGGCTCCCCATGGAGAAACACTAGGGAGAATAAATACCTTATTACTCAATTACTCTAGTTTTTTCTTTATTTCAACTAATTCAACAGTGGCCATTTTATAAGGGGTCTTCGATATAGGCCTTGAACCAGTAATTAAATTAATGGAAAACTCAATTTCTCATTCTGGAGGATGTCCAGGTAAATCTTCTGGAAACACAACAACATATTCTCTCACAATAGGTACATCCTCTATTTGAACATTCCATTCCACACCCACAGTCATTTCATTCTCTTCCCCCCTAATAATTGAATTTAGTGGAGCTACTGGGGTGGATATAGGTAAAAATTAGGTGGTGACGATTCCGCTCTAAAGATAAGGAATTCCTTATCATCATCATAAAAAATATTAACCTCCTTCTTCTTACAATAAATTTTTGCATCATGGTCTAGAAATCCAATCCATACTGAGGATTATATCAAATTCAATCATAGGTATAATGATGAGATCCGAAGATAAACAACATTTATGTGATCTAATGGGAACTGATTCACAGAACTTTTTAGCAATGATACATCCCTTAGGAGTTTTGACTGACAACTCCATTGTTAAATCAAATTGGAAATATCAATTTTTCTTAGAAAACTGGAAAGATATGAAACAATGCGATGATCTAGAATCAAATAAATCATTTTCTAAACTTGAGGAAACCATTAAATTACCTGCCACCAAGTCTTTTGAAGCTTCTACCTCAGCAGTAGTGATAGCATACACTTGGCCTTGATCCCTTGGCCTTTTCTGAGGTAAGTTTCCCTGATGCTAAGAACATTCATTTGCATAATGTCCCATCTCCCTACAATTGTAGCATTGAACAACTGTAGAATCTTTTTTTCCCTTACAATCACCAACTAGATGGACTTTCTGTCCACATTTGTAGCATACTCCTTTTCCTTTTAGATAGGCACCAGGGTGCTTCCTTCCATAATTATCTCAGGGAGTAAATTCAATTCTTCCCTCATTCGTTGTTTCCTTATTTCCTTTCCCAAATGTTCAGCCGATCTCTTATTCTCTTGCTTTGATTTTAAGTCATAACACTTAGAGAATTTTATTCTGTCTTGATAGTACACGAGACAATATCTTCGTATGATGAGAAGGATTGTGATACTAATTCTCGACGGAGATATGGTTTTAACCCATAAAAGAAACTTTCAACCTTACTTATTGGGTTATGTATATAATCTTTAGCATGCCTCGCTAACCTTGTAATGTTAGCCTCATACTTTGCAACATTCTCATCCTCCTTTTTCCTCAAACTCAGAAATTGCATTTCCATATCTGCCCAATAGTCACGAAGAAATTATTTTTCTATGAAAATATCTTTGAACTCCCTACATTACATATTTGATCATTCATCATCTTCCTTCGTGTTTTGAATCAATGACCACCATTGATCAGCATCTCCAGTGAGGCGGTAAACTGCCATGATAACTTTTTCCCTTTCATTACTCGCCAAGGCATTAAATATTTTCTCTAAAGAATTTATCCATTGCTCCACTACTAAGGGATTTGTACTCCCATTGAATATTGATGGTTGTTGACAAATTAAGAAATCTAACATTGATCCTCCACACTTTTGATCAGGGTTCTCTATACAGGTAACGTTATTATTCATAACCTGAGTGAGTTGTCCAAGTATGGTGATTAGCTGATCAGCACCAGTTGCATCACCAGCTCCACTATAATTATCTTGAGTAGGAGGGAAATCCCTACATGGAGTGCGTGCATTGATACAGTTTATATTTCTTCCACTAGGCTCCAATTATAAACAATGGCATACACTAGATTAGTATATGAATCAGAATACGTAAATCCAAACTTTTAAGACATTTAACATGAATTGAACAGTTTATGGATATAATCCATAATCATAAAAATGTTTTCTTTGAGGATGTATATACTCATAAACCCATCATAATGGTTTTTAAGGAAAATGATAATTATCATAAGCATGTCCCCCAGGAGTGTCGTAACCAAAAGTGCAGTAAGGCCTGTTGTCGTGCACCAGTTCCTGTTCGAGTCTAGATCAAAGAGGTGTTTTCGGGTTTTACCCCTAGATACATATGTTCCAGATCTGCCTCTACCTTCTTGTATCCAGATATGGATGTATTGCTCGGAAAACTCACAAAATCTCTACAATTCCAAAATTCTAGAAAGTTATTCTATAATAATCATTCATGTCCATCTTAGGTCTATGTGCTCTAATCAGCGATTATCTAAATCTAGCTTGCAAGGTTTGTATTAAACTTCCTCTGATACCAACTATAACGCCCTGACCCCAGTTACCCCGAGTCAGTGAATTATTATATAATATTGGAATGATAACAAGGAAATCTTGTCTTGAAAGACCGACCAGTTTAGTATTATTGGAAACAAGATTCATACATAAGTTCAACTTTATAGCTCTAAGAGAAATACAACACAAATATATTTCATTAGAAACATCCAAGCCTCCTTGATTATGCCTGTAGGTCACTCATAACTAACTTCTTCATATCCTAGGAAAATGGATCATAGGAAAGGGGTGAGCTCAAATGCTCAGTAAGGGTAAGTAATAAAGTGGAAAATGACATAAATATTAATCATGGTAAATAAATGAAACCACATGCCTTTACAAATAATAAAAATGAATACTTTTATGGCAAGAATATGAGATGAGTAAATAATTCCATAATTAAACATAATCATGGGTATTCTACTAGTCGAATGACCACATGAACCATCAATATTATTTCCATAAAGAGGGAATGTATAATGTCAGACATTCTTAAACATTTTGTCGAGGCCTTGGCCAAAACATCTAAAAAATGAATAAGGCCTCGGCCAAAACCATATATCATATTGGGAAAGGGCCTCAGAAAATTCCCCGTCTAGTTGTCTCATGAGATATACCGATGCATCGAGGAGCTATAGCGGGCTCCACCTATCACTTACTAAGTCCAAGACATTCCTCATATGAAAAGGTTTAAACTTATCATAAAAATTCGTATTAAAACTAGCATATGAAATGTCAATACATTTACCATAAACCATGAATGGTATAAAAATAGCACATCCACAGTCAAACATATCAGAAAACCTTCAATATAATATGGAAGTTTTGTATCATAATAAATCAACTTCAAATAAACTTAAAATCCATCAAAGTGTGTTGACATAGATTAAATCAAAACCCTTTTTAGAGAAATATCACATTCTATTTTGAAATAATTTAAGGTTCACATAATTATAAAATAAAAAATTTAATTTGAAAATATTCTTTAAAGCTATTAAGGGAATATTTGACAAGTTTGTAACGGTAGAAAATAGTCACACCCGCAATATAAGTTAAAAATGACATTCTTACCTTAATTTTGTCGAAAAGGTTAAAAAGTAACTTGTTTGGAAAATGAAGGAAATATTATTTTAAAAATACATAAGGGTATAAATGACTTTAACTCATTGTATATTAAATAGTAATAATGATTTGGAATACATTTTTACGAAACATGGATGTGGATGATAAAGAGGCCCCGGTAGATAATTACGTATAAACAACATCAGATAATGAAGAGATTGTGAAATAAACCCTTACCTTATACTTTTCCATGGTTGTGGGTAGGTTAACCTCTGGTATAATCGTGAAATAATTTTTATTAAATTATATAAGAATCATATACATTAATATGATATAATATATGATCTTTTAACATTAATTTGTTAATAATATCTTAGTATTATCATCGTTTCGGGTGCTAACGGATTCGTTTTTCTTTATATTCTTTGGTATGTGAGCCATATTTGTTATGGATGGGATGTATATTATTCATATCAAGAATGATATAATTTCTCTAAAAAAATTATTAATCATCAAATAAATTTTAGTCTTGAATAGATACGATGGGGAATTAATCTCATCGCGTTCGTGGAGACAATAATCTGTACACACGAGGGACAATATCATTATTTGGATATTAAATTAATATATAATTGGATGGTATATCATATATACAAAATAATTATCATGTTATATTTATTATTTACATGAATTACACATCATTATTATACCCATCCAAGTAATAATGTATTGAATAACAATTACACCACGACGTGGAGACGGTAGGCCGTACGTACGCATGTATGGTGACGTGTCATTCAAAGTATGGATAGAATAATGAATATGGTTGTAACATATTTATAATAACATGACATTATATAGAAGATACCGGAGTTATTATTTTATAAAGTAAATAATAGAGAAAGAATAATTTGAAGAAGAAAGGAACTTGAAAGAGTGTGGTGAAAACATTACCTCTTCTTCGGGTTCTTCCTTTTGATTTGATCAAAAGGGCTCCTTAGGTTGGCTTTATGACTAAAAGAAAAGCCTGAAGGATTAAGTGAGGATAGTTGAGAGGGTATTTGGGCAGAGGTTGGCCGAACCAAAATGCTTTGAAGGTATGAATAATTGGTTATAAGTGGTGTCCTTTTATAAGCGCGAGGAGGGGATCTTTAGAAAAAACTTAAAGTATTAATTTATAATAAATTCATATTTGGTTTATAATGGATCCAAAGTATATTATTCAAAGTATAAGGTTGGTATGGGTCCAGATCCTTTCATCCTATAGATTTTAGGTAGGTTTGGGTCACTATATTAACCTTATCTTTAACTTTTAACTCCTAGTTAATTAGTTTCACATTTACCATGTCTCTTTGTATTTTTATATTATATAGTCAATAAACATACAATAAACTTCCAAGAGACCCCCAAGTGGTCCATTAATGATACACCAATCATGATATAAGTCCTTTTTCTGAACCATATATTTTTAGGAATACAATATGAATTAATAATATAATTTTTTTTTAAAAAACTCTTTATTGTCAATTTTAACACTATTTAATAATTGATTTTTTAAAGTCTTACCAACTTTATTAATTCGATTAAAATTCATTTAGAAAATCATAACATGTCATATTAATAAATAAAATTCGTGGATGACATCAAAACTTTCAAATTATATTTATTTTAATATTTATAATACCAATTATTTGATTCTTTCATTAATTATGAAAATACTACATCATTATTGTGTCATAAATAAATTTAATTATTCAATGTCTAAAAATTATAAATAAAATACCATTATGTATGAAATAGTTTTAGATTTCTAATTAATATTTATAGTCTAAAATATAACATATATAACAATAAGTAAAAATTGTTTTCCTAAAAGATATATGCTGATGTCATTTTTGTATTTACTTTTACTTAATTAATATTAAGTGTCATTATCACTTACAAGTGGATCAATGGGGTCTCAAAATCGACCCAAAGATTCCCATGGAAGGAAATGTATGAACCAATAGGTTTAGGACACGTTTTAGGATAATTTATTATTATTATTATATTATTTTGTTACCCATATTTACCGGATTTACCCTTTAACCACGGTAAATAAAATATTTACCGAAGTAATTATTAAAAATGTATAAAAATAAATGTTACCTATTTACACAATTTGGACCTCCTGGTTCTAAATATGGAATCCATTTTTTCAAAATTCAGAACACAGAAATGGAATAATTAATTTGAAATTAATTCCCGCTGTCAAAACAGAAAGCGTGTTTTTAAGAAATAATAACTATCAAAAGACTGACACTTGTTTATGTCCGGTTTAAATGTGAAATTACGTACAATGACCAAAATTGTATTATGTGGTAAAAATATATTCTATGTATACATTAACACCACTAAATTTCATAATTTATTAATATTGATTATTTGGATTTAAAAAGTTGTTTTTAATTAAAATTTAGTGATTTTCTCTATTCATCAAAAATTGAAAGTTTTCAGAAAAATACCAAAAATTCACCCTAATATAATTTCGATATTCCTAATCCAAAAAAGAAGTCCATTTTGAATGATAAAATTTATAATATTTCAAAAATTGGGTATTACTATTCATAATGGGTAGTTTGATTGGTTGCAGTGTCTGTTAGAACTCGAAGTTGCATACAACACACGCTACTGTATTATTCAAAGGGAAGCGTACGATGGAAGATTGGGGTGTTACATTCTCCCCTCCTTCAGATAATTTCATCCTTGAAATTTCTAGAATACTACTTCATGAAAATACTCGGGTGGTTCTTCATCATATGTTCCTCAGGTTCCCACGTTGCCTCTTCCATCTTATGGTTTCTCCATAAAATATTTACTAGACGAGTCGTCTGGTTTCTCAGCACTTGTTATCTGGTATCAAGAATCCTGATGGTATCTTCACAATAAGATAGATCGGGTTCCAGTTCTACTTCCTCATAGGTGAGTACATGTGTTGGGTCAAACATGTATTTTCTCAATAGTGATACATGGAACACATCGTGAACTTTGGAGAGACTTGGCAACATTGCCAAATGGTAAGCTATAGCCCCAATTCGTTCTAGAATTTTGAGGGGTCCGATGTACCTGGGACTTAATTTTCCCTTCTTACTAAAACATATAACATCCTTCCATGGAGATACATTCAAGAAAACATGATCTTTTACAGGAAATTCCAAATCCTTCTTTTGGTTGTCAGCATAGCTCTCCTGCATACTTTGAGCTGATTTGATGTGGTTTTGGATTACCTTAACCTTTTCCATCGTTTTCTCCACCAGTTCTGGGCCTACGAGTTTTCTTTCACCAACATCATCCCAACAGGTTGGTGTGAGACATCTATTTCTGAATAACGCTTAATATGGTTCCATTCGAATAAATGAATGGTAGCTATTGTTATTGGAAAATTATACCAGAGGTAAATATTGATCCCACATACCTTGAAAGTCAAGTGAGAAAGATCTCAACTTGTCCAGTAAGGTTTGAATAGTCTGTTCTGATTGTCCATCAGTTTGGGTGTGGTAAGCATTGCTCAAACGAAGTTCAGTATCCAGGGCTTTCTAATGAATTTTCCAGAATCTTGAAGTAAAACAGGGATCACGATCAGAAACAATCGATAAGGGTACTCCATGATGTCTCACAACTTCATTAATATATTTTATTTCTAGTCATTCAAGTGATAGATCCTCTCTAATGTCAAGAAAATGTGCTGACTTGGTAAAACAATCAACAATAACCCATTTTTCATCTTTCCTTCTTGGAGTCTTTGGTATCCCCATGACAAAGTCCATTGTAATATTATCCCATTTCCACTCCAGTATGGGAAGAGTTTGCATGACTCTCCCAGGCTATTTCCTTCAATCTTTCACTTGTTGACAAACCATACATCTTGACACAAAATCAGAAATCTCACTCTTCATGTTGTCCCACAAAAAAATGTTCCTTCAAATCTCAATACATTTTGTTCCTCCCCGGGTGTATAGAGAAATTGGAGTTATGAGCATCATCTAACAATTCCATTTTCATATCAGGTATATCGAGAACAAAAAGTCTCTTCCCAAATTTCAAAATTCCTTCTTCATACACAAAGTATCTCAATCTCCCATCATTCACAGCTTTAATCTTCTTTTGAAATTGTTCATCAACAGTCTGAGAACTCTTAATCCTTTCTAGTAAAGATGGTTTGGAAACTATTTGAAAAATTATTGATGTTTCAGCTTCCTTGGGCATTCCCATATCCATTTTCACTAGATCCTTGTATAAATGATCCTTTTCAACTCTCATATTGTTCAAAAACTCCATGATCCTTTCTACTCAAAGCATTTTCCACCTTATTTTCCTTTGCCGAGTGGTAGTGGATCATGCAATCATAATCCTTGAGTACTTCAATCCATCTCTTTTTCCTCATGTTGAGTTCTTTATGTGAGAAAATATACATAAAACTCTTTTGATCGGTATATTTCTCACATTTTTCACCATAGGTATAATGTCTCCATATCTTCAAAGAAACTATTACATCAGCTAACTCAAGATCATGAGTAGGATATTTTTTCTCATGAATTTTCAGATGTCGTGATACATAGGCAATAACCCTGTCATTCAGCATAAGGACACAACCAAGTCCTTTCTTTGAAGCATCACTATAAATAACAAACCCATCATTTCCCGATGGTAGAGTCTATATAGGAGCATTGACTAATCTTCTCTTATGTTCTTCAAAACATTCTTCACACTCATTTTTTCAATCAAATTTAACCCCTTTATGTGTGATCTTTGTTAATGGGTTAGCTAATTGGGAAAAGTTCTAGAAGAAACGCCGATAATAACCTACTAAGCCAATAAAACTGCGTACCTCAGTTATACTCATTGGTGTTGTCCATTCTTGGATTGATCTTGTCATAGAAGGATCAATAGAGATTTCATCCTTAGATATAATATGGCCAAGAAAAGAGATCTCCTGAAGCCAGAAATCACACTTGCTAAACTTCCCATATAATTCATGTCTTCTAAGAGTCTTTAGGAAAATGCGCAAGTGATTTTCATGATCTTCGTAGCTTTTGAAGTATACCAAGATATCATCAATAAATACCACCACAAAATCATCGATATATTCCTTGAAACCCCTATTCATTAGATCCATGAAGACAGAAGGTGAATTAGTCAATCTAAAAGGCATTACTGTAACCTCGTAATGCCCGTACATGGTTCGAAATGTTGTCTTCGGAATGTCTTCCATCTTCACACAAAACTAATGGTATCCAGATTGAAGGTCAATCTTTGAAAAGTATTCATTTTCATGCAGTTGGTAAAATAAATCATCAATGCAAGGTAGGGGATACTTGTTATTTATTGTTATATCATTGATCTCTCTGTATTCAATGCACAACCTCGTAGATCCCTCTTTCTTCTTAACAAAAATAATAGGGGATCCTCGTGGAAAAACACTAGGGAGAATAAATCCCTTATTACTCAATTCCTCTTGTTATTTCTTTAGTTTAACTAATTCCGAGTGGACATTCTATAAGGGGTCTTTGATATAGGCCTTAAACCAGGATTTAAATCAATGGAAATCTCAATTTCTCGTTCTAGAGGATGTATAGGTAAATTTTCTTAAAACACATCAACATATTCTCTCACAATAGGTACATCCTATATTTTAAAATTTCTTTCCTCACCCACAGTCATTTCATTATCTTCCTCTCCAATAATTAAATTTAGTTGAGCTACTAGGGGTAGATCTAGTTAAGAATTAGGTGGTGATGATTCCCCTCTAATGATAAGGTGTTCCTTATCATAATCATAAAAAATAGTAACCTCCTTCTTCATACAATAAATTTTTGCATCATGGCCAGAAATCCAATCCTTACTGAGGATTATATAAAATTAAATCATAGGTATGACGATGAGATCTGCAGATAAAGAACATTTATGAGCTCTAATTAGAACTGATTCATAGAACATTGTAGTAATGATACTTCCCTTAGGAGTTTTTACTTAAAACTACCTTGTTTAGTCAAATTGGAAATATCAAATTTTCTTAGCAATCTTGGAAGAAATGACACATTGCGATGATCTAGAATCAAACAAAGCATTTTCTAAACTTGAGGAAACCATTAAATTTCCTAACTCCACGTCTTTTGAAGCTTCTACCTCAGCAGTAGTGATAGCATAAGCTTGGGCTTGATCCCTTGGCCTTTTCTGAGGTAAGTTTACCTAATTCTTAGGACATTCATTTTCATAATATACCATCTCCCTGCAATTGTAGCATTTAACATTGGTAGCGTCTTTCTTTCCCTTACAATCACCAGCTAGATTGACTTTCTGTACACATTTTTAGCATACTCATTTTCCTTTTAGACATGAACCAGGGTGATTCCTTCCACAATTATCACATGGAGGAAATTCAATTCTTCCATTCTTCCATGTTTCCCTATTTCCTTTCCCAGAGTGTTCAGCAGATCTCTTCTTCTCCTGCTTTGATCTAAAGTCATAAGACATAGAGAATTACTTTTCTATATTGATAGCACACGGGAAAATATCTTCGTATGATGAGAAGGATTGTGATACTAATGCTCGACAGAGAAATGGTTTTAACCCATCAAAGAAACGATAAATCTTACTTCTTGGGTTACGTATATAATCTTCATCAAGTGTCACTAACCTTGTAAAGTTAGACTTATACTTTGCGGCATTCTCATCCTCCTTTTTCCTCAGACTCAGAAATTGGCCTTCCGTATATGCTCGATGGTCACGATGAAATCATTTTTCTAGGAAAATCGCTTTTAACTCCCTCCATTCCATATTTGATACTTCATCATCTTCCTTCCTGTTTTGAATCAATTAACACCATTGATCAGCATCTCCAGTGAGGTGGTAAACTGGCATGATAACTTTTTCCCTTTCACTACTCCCCAAGGTATGGAATATTTTCTCTAATGAATTTATCCATTATTCAGATACTAAGGGATTTGTACTCCCATTGAATGTTTGTGGTTATTGCCTCATGAAGTGATCTAACATTGATCATCCACGTTGTGGATCAGGGTTCTCCATATGATTAAGGTTATTATTAATAACCTGGGTGAGTCGTCCCAGTATGTGATTAGCTGATTAGCACTAGTTGCATCACCAGCTCCACTATAATTATCTTGATCAGGAGGGAAATACCTACATGGAGTGCGTGCATTGATACGGTTTCCATTTCTTCCACTAGGCACCATTCCTATACAATGTCATACACTAGATTAGTTTATGAATCGTAATAAATAAATCCAAACTTATAAAACACTTAACATGAATTGAATAGCTTACGGATATAATCCATAATCATAAAAATGTTTTCTTTGAGGAAGTATATAATCATAAACCCTTAATAATTGTTTGTAAAGAAAATTAGAATTATCCTAGGCATATCCCCAGGGAGTGTTGTAACCAAGAGTGCAGCAAGGCCCGTTGTTGTGCACCTGTTCCCGTTCGAGTCTAACACAAAGTGGTGTTTTCAGGTTCCACCCCTAGGTACATATATGTCAGATCCACCTCTACCTGCTCATATCTAGATAGGGATGTATTTCTTTGAAAACTCACAAAATCTCTACAATACCAAAATTCTAGTAAGTACTTCTATACTAATCCTCAAAGTCCATATTAGGTCTATGTGCTCTAATCAGAGATTATCTAAATATAGAATCCAAGGTTTGTACTACACTTCCTTTGATACCAACTATAACGTCCTGACCCCAATTACCCAGAGTCGGTGCATTATTACATAACATTGGCATGATCACAAGGAAATCATGTCTCTAATGACCGATCAGTTTAGTATTATTGGAAACAAGATTCATACATAAGTTCAACTTTACAGTTTGAAGAGAAATACAACACACATATATTTCATTAGAAACATCCAGGCCTCCTATATTATGCCTTCATGTCACTCATAACTAAATTCTTCATATCCTAGGAAAATGAAACATAATAAAGGGGTGAGGTCAAACACTCAGTAAGGGTATGTAATACAGCGGAAAAGGACATAAATATTAAGTATGGTAAATAATTGAAACCAACTGCCTTTACCAATAATAAACATGAATACTTTTATGGAATGAATATGAGTTGAGTAAATAATGCCATAATAAAAGATAAACATGGGTATTACACTATTCGAATGACCACATGAATCATCAATATTATTTCCATAATGAGGGAATGTATAATGCCGGAAATTCTGAAAAATTTTGTCACGGCCTCGACCAAGATGTCTAAAAAATGGTTAAGGCCTCAGCCAAAACCATATATCAAATTAGAAAAGGGCCTCAGCCAAT
Source organism: Viscum album (assembly GCA_963277665.1). NCBI lineage: Eukaryota > Viridiplantae > Streptophyta > Magnoliopsida > Santalales > Viscaceae > Viscum > Viscum album. Next base: position 1,076,377,486 of record OY728150.1, read on the forward strand.
TCCATGTATAGTTGTCTCATGAGACCTACTAGTGCATCAAGGAGCTATAGCGGGCTCCACCAGTCACTTACTAAGTCCAATACATTCCTCGTATGAGAAGGTTTAAACATATCATAAACATTCGTATTAAAACTAGCATATGAAATGTCAATACTTTAACCATAAACAATGAATGGAATGAAAATAGAACATCCACAGTCAAACATATCACAAAACCTTCAATACAATATAGAAGTTTTGTATCATAATAAATCAACATCAAATTAACTTAAAATCCATCAAAGGATGTTGACATAGATGAAATCAAAACCTTTTGTAGAGAAATATCACTTTCTATTTTGAAATCATTTAAGAGTCACATAATTATAAAATAAAAAATTTAATTTGAAAATATTCTTGTAAGGTTGTAAGGGAAGCTTCGACGTGTTTATAACGGTAGAAAATAGCCGCACCCGCCGTATAAGTTATGAAAGACATTCTTACCGTAATTTTGTCAAAAAGGTTAAAAAGTACCTTGTTTGGAAAACGACAGAATTATTCTTTTAAAAACACATAGGGTTATAAATTACTTTAACCCATTGTCTATTAAATAGTAAGAATGATTTGAAATACATTTTTAAGAAACATGGATGCAGATGATAAAGAGGTCCCAGTAGATAATTACATATAAACAACCTCGGATAATGAAGAGATAGTGAAATAAACCCTTACCTTGTACATTTCCTTGGTTGAGGGTAGGTTAACCACCTGTATAATGGTGAAATAATTTTTATTAAATTATACAAGAATCATATACATTAATATTATATCATATATAATCTTTTAACATTTATTTGTTAATAATATCTTAGTATTATCATCATTCCGGGTGTTAGCGATTCGTTTTTATTTATATTAATTGTTATGTGAGCCATATTTTTTATGGAAAGGTTGTATATTATTTATATCCAGAATGATATCATGTCTCTAGAAATAGTTTTTAATCGTCAAATAAAATTTAGTCTTGAATGGATATGATGGGGAATGAAACTCATCGCGTTTTTGGTGACCATAATCCGTACGCACGAGCGACAATATCATTTTTTGATGTTAAAATAATATATAATTGGATGGTATATCATATATATAGAATAATTATCATGTTATAATTATTATTTACATGAATTACACAACATTATTATACCCATACAATTAATAATGTATTGAATAACAATTACACCACGACGTGGAGACGATAGGTTGTACGTACGCACGTATGGTGACATGTCATTCAATGGATTGATAGAATACCGAATATGGTTGTAACATATTTATAATAACATCAAATTATATAGAAGATACTAGATTTATTATTTTATAATGGAAATAACAAGGAAATAAGAAGTTTAAGAAGAAAGGAACTTGAAAGAGGGTGGTGAAAACATTACCTCTTCTTCGGGTTCTTCCTTTTGATTTGATCAAAAGAGATCCATAGGTTGGATTTCCGACTAAAGGAAAGAATATAGGATTAAGGGAGGATAGTTTATAGGGTATTTGGGAAGAGTTTGTCCAAACCAAAATGCTTTGAAGGTGTGAAGAATTGGTTACATGTGGTGTCCTTTTATAAGGGGGTCGGAGGGGCTCTTTAGGAAAAACTTAAAGTATTAATTTTTAATAAATTCATATTTTGTTTCTAATGGAACCAAAGTATATTATTAAATGTATAAGGTGAGGATGAGTTGAAATAATTTCATACAATAAATTATAGACAGGTTTGGGTCAATATATTAACCGTATCTTTTAGTTTTAACTCCTAGTTAATTAGTTTCTAATTTACCACGTCTCTTTGTATTTTTAAATTATATAGTCAATAAACATACTATAAACGTTAAAGTGAACCTAAAGTGGTCCATTAAAGATACAAATATCATGATATAAGTACGTTTTCCAAACATTAGATTTTTAGGAATAGAATATGAATTAATAATATAATATTTTATTAAAAAACTATTTTATGTCAATTTTGACACTATTTAATAATTGATTTTTTTAAGTATTAAAAACATTATTAATTCGAACCAAATTTATTTGAGAAATAATAACATGTAATATTAGTCAATAAAATTCGTGGATGGCATCAAAACTTTCAAATTATATTTATTTTGATATTTATAATTCAAATTATTTGATTCTTTCGTTAATAAAGAAAATACTGCATCATTATTGTGTCATAAATAAATTTAATTATTCAATGTCTAAAAATTATAAATAAAATAACATTATATAGTAAATATTTTTAGATTTCTAATGAATATTTATAGTCTAAAATATAACATATATAACCCTATGTAAAAAAAATTTTGCTAAAAGATGTATGTTTATGTCATTTTTGTATTTACTTTAACATAATTAATATAAAGTGTCATTATCACTTACAAGTGGATCCATGGGGTCCCAAAATCGACTCGAAGATGCCCATGGTCGGACATGTATCAACCAATATGGTTAGGACACGTTTTAGGGTAATTTATTATTATTATAATATTATTTTTTACGCTTATTTACCGGATTTACCCTTTAACCACAGTAAATAAAATATTTACCGAAGTAATTATTCAAAACGTCTAAAAATAAAAGTTACCTATTTACATAATTTATACCTCCTGATTCTAAATATTGAATCCATTTCTCTAAATTCAAAACACAGAAGTGGTAGAAATTAGATTAAAATTTATTACCGCTTTCAAAACAAAAAGCGTGTTTTTAGGAAATAATAACTATCAAAAGATGACAGTTGTTTATGTCGGGTTTAAATGTGAAATTACGTCCAATGACAAAAATTGTATTAAATGGTAAAAATATTTTCTAAATATACTTTCAGACCACTCAAATTCAAAATTTATCATTATTAAGTATTTCGATTAAAAAATTTATTTTTAAATAAAATTTATTGATTTTCACTATTCATCAAAAAATGAATGTTTTTACAAAAATATCAAAAAATTTACCCTAAACTAATTTCGATATTATGAATCCAAAAATAAATTTCATTTTAAATGATAAAATATATAAAATGTCAAAAGGTGGGTATTATTATTCATAACTACTAGTTTGATTGGTTGTGGTGTGTGTTAGAACTCGATTTTGCGTACAACACACGCTACTGTATTATTCAAATAGAAGTATACCGTGAAAGCTTGGGGTGTTAAATATAATCATTCAATAATCTTTATGACGTTATAATATCATTCAACGAGGAAAATATATTTTTTCCGACTAGGTATCTGTATATATAACAAGAGGTGTAAACATAATTTGGAATATCTAACGCATATATAATGTTAACAGAAAATATACAGATCCTGTGTAATGGTAAAAATGATAATATTAAATTCCATTTTTTTCTCATTATGTATAAATAAACAAAGATCACAATTACTTTCAGAATGACAAAACTGATGTCTAAATGAATATGTAAGTGTTATATAAACATTGTGTAATATAAATTATAGAGGGCGAATGAGAAAAGTAAAGTTAACCTTGATTTTTTGATGTTGTTTTAAATATATTATTGTTTTCATAATCTTATATGGTAATGTTTATGAAAATTTCATGGTCTGTCACTATACATGAATGGTTGAACTAAAATTTTAGATGGTTTGAAAACAATTGAAGGTATATTTCAATTTTTTCAATATGAAACATAGAAATTTTTTTCTGAAAAAATGCATATATTATCCCTATGCGTGGAAGGTTATGATTATAATATGGATGGTTGAAATTATTGGATTCTTTAGAAAATGAAATGATCTCATTCATTTAAGGATAATTACATAGATATTAGGGTTCATTATAGAAAAAGGAATTCTAAAATGTTAACTAATTTCAGAAGGTTTTGATTCAACATTATAATTTTAATTCATATTGGAAAATAAATATTAAGAAATTAATACAAAATAATGAATATATGAATTAAATTGATCAATTTTTTTATAATCTGCAATTTTTTATTCATCATGAACACTCAAATCATGTGATATTGGGGAGATGAATTATTAGTAACTTATACTCACGGATGTATGACATAAAATAAATTCCATATAATAATTTATATGTTTTAGTAAGTAATTAATAAATACAATCTTGATTATATAATTTTTTATGTCCATATACTGTATTCATGAATAGAACATCAGTGATCTAAATAAAAAAACTGATATTGATTAATCAAAAATTAATTAATAGATGATCATCATGATTTCCAAAAAAGAATATACATCTGATAATTAAAATGATACCCAAATATCAATATTTCATATCATTTTCAATGATTTGAAATGATTTCATTGGTGTGTTATACCATATTAATATGGATCACATAATGAAACATTTTTTGGAAAGTTCAATTATATATTATTCGATATAAAATATTGTTGACATGCTATATTGAATTATCCACATTGAAATATGTTATTTATTAGTTCATTCTCATAAAATAACATAGAATTATTTTCTATTTAATATATTTTTTATAAATTAATTTGTGTATAGTGTTGCGTTTATTGGAGAAATTTTTTTTTGATTTATTCAAACGAGAGAGAATGAGGTGAAATAAATGAATAGAGCTTTTAAAATAACAATGGAAATTGTGACTAGGGATAAAGAAATTTATGAGGTTACAAGAGCACACCAAAGTAAAAAGTTTGAGGCTTTTTTGATAAAATTACAGCATAAAATCATAGAGTATTTTTTATGTTAGTAATATTTGGAATGTAAATTCTTCTTGATTAAGAGATATGTAAAATGAAAATATAGAAATTAAATTTTTGAAGAATTAAAATTGGTAACGTAAAGAAATTATTAAATCATGATGAATATAGTAAGAATAACAACATTTAATGCTGTAAAGAATGTCTTGTTGGGAATATATGAAGAATATAATGAAGATAAAACCAATTATAGAGTTTCCGAATAGGTCTAATGTGTTGAAGATATTTTTAATATACATAAAAATATGAAACTATTATTGAGTATACTAATTATGATACACAATAATAAAAAACTACGAAAAAAATACATTATGTTCTTGAGAATGTCTAGAATGAAAATATTAATAGTTATATAGAATTGATATTCAATATCCTTAATGTTTTATTTTTGAGAAAGTGAATGAATTATTTGTATGTTCTAAAAATTTATCAATCAAAAGCAGATATGTATTATTCCATTATTCGTTTAGATAAAGTGGCTATTAATGAATTTGTGATTGAGGAAAAATATATTAGGAAGTGGATGTAGTGACATCTTGTACAAAGTAAATATCAACAAAAAATATTGGGAATAATATAATAATCATTAGAGTGGGATGATTTGAATCATGTGAGATATTATGATACACTATATGAGGAAAATTGTATATGGAAATTACAATGAAATGCAAGGTTTGTGTGTGAAGTAAAATGGGGATGGGTGGATACACATTATAACCACTTATGTTTATAGAATATAATTGGAGACATGGGGAAAATTTCCAATCAAAATATATTTATACTTTCCAAAAAATGGTCCAAACTGTGTAAAATTTAAAATGTTTTGTGTTTCAATTACATTCTAAAATACATGTATTATATCTGAGAGGGTATTAAGAACTTATCATGAATTAATCATAAATAAATATAATAGTTTAGAAACCTTGTGATAATAATATGTCCATATAATATTTAAGTCATAATAAGTGTTAAAAATTTGGCACACTTAATTCACCCTCACTCAAATTATTTAACCCATTTCTAAAAACAGAATCCTATATAATAGTGTGATTTTCCCTCTGAACATATGTAATATAAATTACTTCCACTATATTTATATATGATATATATGTAGTGAATATTTTAAATGATTTCAAAACAACCATACATTGAAAAATCATTATCCAACTATATCAAAAAACGAAATGGATTTACCAACTATGACTTTCAAGAACATAAATAAGTATATTTATATGCTTCTATGATATTTTGTTATGATGAAGTGGGAATAAAATATACCATAATATATTTATAATACTATTTTTTCTGATAAATCAAATTGTTAGTATTCCATTTATCATAAAAATTGAATATGTGATGAATAAAAAATTAATATCTTTATCTATGATTTATATAATGAAATAAACCAATAAATTAAATAAATTTCATCATGAAGTTTAAAAATATATATATTTAAATATTACAAGTCATAATAATGAATTTTCATAGAGGAAAATAGAAGTCAATTCCATGGATTAAAAATTTCCACAATGTGTAGGGTAATTAATCATTTACCAGGTCTGGTATAAACTATATTAAAATTGGATACACATTATAGTAAATTCATTTCCTTAATTGATGATGAAGTGAAAAGGTAATCTTATTAGAATATTTTTTATTATGTGTTCTAATAATTATAAATGTTACATTGAATCGTTTTTAAGGAAAAAAATCTCCATGGGATGTAAAATGGAAATTAATTAATGTACATAATCGTTCATTGATATAGAATAAAAAATATAAATTATGAAAAAAATAAAATGATAAAAAAAATTAATATGAATGAGGGTTTGGAATAGCCATTAGTGAGAAGAGGAATATCAACCAAAAATGTCTTGAACAATATGTCCAATTCATATATTTGGATGTTTCTCAACCAAAATCCACTTAAACTACGAATTAAAAATGTTGATTTTTTACACTCTGACCTTTAAATCCAGTGTATTTCTCTCATCTTGGATAAACTAATTCCCCATAATAATGTGGGTTTTATGGTTTATTTTTCAAGTGACCTAGGTTACCATTTTAAGTCAATATAAATTGATATGTTACCACACCACAATAGATGACATTATGGTTTGGAGTTAGTGGATCCGGGTGGCCCAATATCTAATAGATAGTTGCTACACCGTGGGGTGATGATCAAACTGATCTTTAAGGAATTTCAAGATCGTGTCCTCAAGGTCTATGTCATAGATTCTTAGGGAGACCTAAATGGTTTCCTATAACTATTTAAGTACACATGTTCTGTTATAAAAAATCCACATCATAGAAATACCCAATGTGGTTTTTAGAGGCATTTATATGGTGACAACATTAATGGACTAGCTATATGATTAAATGAATTAAAAATATAAATACAATTTATAATTTAACAAATATAATTGAGTATTATCTCCTCATGATGATTAATGTGACACATGGCTAAACCCCACTCCAAACACACACATTGCGTTTGACCATATTAAAATCTATGGCATTTCTCCATCTACATTATATTTTTTCATTTCATGTATGTGTTCCTCTTTTATACTCTCATCATTAACCCCATTACTCTTTAATTTATTTTTATTTAATCTCCCTTACATGTTTCACACAACCTATTACAACCCATAATTTGATTTTAGGTTTTGTAAACTTTTATTTTTTCATTGTGGGGTTTTTGATCTCATCATAGGGCCCTCTCCTTTATGTATTTATGGGATTCAAATAATATATTATTGATCCATGAATGTTTTCATTATATTTTTTATAAAAAACAATTGTGTCTGGGTATTAGTGAAACATTATCTCCAAATATTATTTACTCTATATGATTTAATAGATTCAAGAAAAGTATTTATAGTGGAATTTTGTACTTATAAATTTTTATTTTCAATATAAAATATTGTTATAATGGGTTTTTGGTTGAGAATAAACATTAATGAGATAAGTGTGTTTGTTTTAAATTATTTTAATAAATTTTATTGGGATTTCATGATTTCAGTGACTATATAATGATTTAATTTAAATAGTTCAAAAATATTTTTGATTTTTATGAGACACTGACATGTGACTATATTTGGGTCTTGAAAAATTAATAATTTCCAATGTCGAATTGCAGTATAGTGATATACCTAGGTTTTTTTGATGTTGAGTGAAAAAATTCATGATTGTAACATTAAATAATGGGAATTAAATTATTTAAATTCGAGGCAAATAGTGGAAATATAATCTCTATAAAATAATTTTGTTTTAAATAAAATATTCCTCCTTTACATTGAGATGTTTTTTATTCAAATTCAAAAAGGTTCTCAATTAGAAATACAATTAATTTTATGTTTATAAATATATATATGGGTATTCATTTCCACAATATGTGTATATATACATATGTATTTATTTATATAAAAATTTAAATGTGTTTTCATAATTATATATATATTTTCACACATATCATTTTCCCTATATAATATTATACATAAATGTATATACATTTTATTTTATAATATTTTTTATAATAATGGGATACTTTATACATGAAAATGGAATTAAATGATGTCGGGAAATTGGTATTGTGATAAAATAGTTGTATATGTGTTTCATGAATTTTGAAATGATTTATCACTCCCCTTAAATAAAATAATGAGAATTTGGGTTTATATATGGTAGAGACTTAGAGTTGTATTCTTGGAAAATGAATTCCCTGACTATTTTTTCTCTAAATAACAATAATATAAAAATGAAGAAAGTTTTCCCATAACACTCCTAAAATGTGAAAAAATTGTGAAATCTCAGTTATTGTTTTCCTTTCATTCATGAAATTTTCCCATAACACTCCTACAATTTTATTTAAAAAACATCAATTAATTGAATGTTAAAATTTTAATAAAAATACATATTTTAATTATTTAATTTTTATTTCTAGAATATGATTTATTCTTCTTTTTTTAGGGTCCCTTTATTAATAACTCATACTTTTTTATAACCATTGGGTATAGTACATTAGTTCTTATATTTAGACAATTCCAGTCCCTTTTTGTTTTAGAATGAGTTATTCAACTAATTAATAAACATGATATACGTTTTTATAAGATTATAATCATAAAAAAATCATTCATTAATAACTAGGATAAATATAAAATATAATAAATTGTAAATTTGAAATATCATATTCCTTTAAAATTGAAATGGTTTAGTTTTAATAAATTTAAATATCTATGGAAAATAAAAATTGTAAATGAAATATGTTCAATGACAGTTTTGTTGAAATTATGGGGAATTGAATTAGAAAAGCAATCTTTATTGATGTTATTATCAGATGAAATGAAAATTATATAAATATATATAATAATGATCTAGAATAATTTTATCTTCAAAATATTATAATTTAAATAGATATAAAAGGATTTTTCATTTGAATTTATTAAGATAAACTAATAGTAAAAACTACCCATATAAATTAAATTTAATGTGATTTATAATTTATAAGTTGAAAAATATTTCAATCTAAAATCCACTCTAAAAAAACTTTTGTACATAGTATATTCTATTGGATAATTTAAATTCCTTATAATAGTAAAAAATTCTAATACATAAATTTCATCCCCAATTCTAATAAATATTTTCAATATAAGTAGAAAGGTAAATGAGAATGTAGTTTTTGATCATTTAATATTGATCAATCCCATATTCTATTAAAAAATCCATATCTATCACAGTTAAATGGATTAGTAAATATATAATCCATATAATCATTATTTATTATTAGATGATGAAAAATATCTCATCCACATGTTTATAAGTGATACTTAAAAAGATTATGGTAAATAAATGTGACCCTGTGAATATATTATCATTTAATGTTTCTCTATAACCACACAAAAATGAATATTTATTTCCAAATATACTTTTATATTTTTAATATAAAATTCATTGGGATAATATTGTATTTATATAACAAAAAAATATTAATCATATAATTACATTCAATTACTAATACAGCAATGAAAATAATGAAAAAAATATAGATTATATAAAATTATAATGTAGTGAATAAATATATTTCAACATAAAAGAATTATTAATTCAAATATCATTAGATAGAGACATAAATTCTTATAATGTTTGGATCTTCGAAGATGAACGAACATTGTTATAGATGTTTTAGAAAATAATATTTTAGTAGACAATATTATATGGATTCTTTGATTTCCATATTATATTTACTCTTGAGAGATAAAATATTGTTGTATTTCACCAGATATAATTTTATATAATGTGAATTTATATCTCTATTTATACCTCTTCAGAAATATTTTTTGGAAGGTTCCCCTATTGGTAGAAAAGAACATTATTGACAACAAAAACAACCATTGGATTTATTAACTAGTCAAAAATATTTCATCTACAGTCTTAAATAACTATAATTAATATAAAAATTTCCCAAACCATTAGTAAGGATTTATATATTTTTTATTTTCAACTTATCACTAACAATTGGAATCAAAACACTGGATAAATCCATCACATGATTTATTTCACCATAAATTTAGTTGTAAGTTTTATCATTCCATTTAACCGATTTTTTTCTTTATTCATGTGAAATAACAACACGTTTCACATTTTTATCACAAATTAACGTAAATATCATATCCATACAATTATTAATATAGAAATTATGTTTTCAATATCATTATTATCTTTAGGTAACTCATCCATGATATAAAAACCCATCATTCTTTTCTGAAAATCCCATCCTTGGGATCTAATTTATTATTAGATATTATAAATATGTTCACTGTGTATTATAAAATTCAACAATTATCCATTTTAATTACCTACATATCTCATTCATATTCATTCCTTAAAAAAGTAATTTTCATTCAAAATTGGGTCACATATCTCATAAATTATTCAATGTTTAAAATATATTCCTCATCTTCATCATAGATTGATATTATTACCATCTATTCATCAATTTAATTTTAACATAATTCATTATCTAAACAATGTGGATAATTTAAATTCAATTGTAAATCTGAAAGGCTGTCAGATGTTACCTTATCAATATGTTATTTTTCATCTAGAAGAATATGTTCATATAATGTAATGATTTTCTTTCTATTTTTAATTTGTATTGATGATATATCATGAGTATTATATCCTCTTATTGAGCTCCGTATATAAAAAATTGATTTTTCATTTCCATTTTCATAGAATATAATTGTGACTTTTTTATGTTCTATTTACAATGTTACATTATGTTCATATATGTGCCATATTATTTCATTCAATATAAGTGATTTTAGATGTATAATTGTTTTCATTATTATACATTTGATATATTATTTATTTATATAAATATTTTTATACAAAATAAATTATATTTTATTCTAACTATTTAATAATCATCATTCTTATTACCATCAAGAGTACAATATTAATGTTGATGCTTAATTTTCACAACTATGGTTTCATGATTTTAATTTGTTGTTCTAGAATTAAAATCATCAAAAGTGGGATAAATAAATACATATTAATTCTTATTATATTTATAAATATTTTATTCATAATTCTATAATATTCAATTTTTGTTCCAATAAAGACATCCTCACTTAACACAGCCATGTACCTGATTCACCTAGATGAAAAAAAATTCTATTCTTCTTAATAAAAAATATCACTTCCAGTTTCCATGGTGTTTTGTGTTCCAAAATTTGTAACATAAAATTTATTCATAAAACTATTGGATATAATTCATGAAGGAAGTTGAAAATATATTTTTCAATATAACCAATTATGTTAATATGAACACTATAACAAAGGTAGTACTTAAAATTATCATCTATATTAAATACAAAAAAAATATTTGTATAAATTTATTATCTTGTTAGTCATCATAAAAATGTCAGGTACTGGACAATATATTAAAAATATGTTCACATTATTATGAATGTATTCATACTCTTATCTATAAAATATAGTTATTATTATAAAATTGAAATACTGTTTTTTTATAAGTCATTCCATGAAAAATATACTATTTTCATTACCATGATATTAGCATATGGAAAAAAAATTAGTGACAAGATTTTGATAAAATGAACATTTGATAAAATATAAACTAAAAATAGTTTCACTGATAGAGATAATTTTTGTTAGCATGTGTTGTTTGAGGAGTATAACGTGTTCTGGGTTAAATAATTTGTGATTTATAATAAAAAAACCCATGAATTTATTATCCCACATTGTTAATTTTATCCGAATCATTCTGGTAACAATACTGTCATTAAATTTTTATATTAGAATTAGTGTAACAAATAACTAAAAATAATATATATATATATATATATATTTAAGTATATTTAAAACTGAATAAAAGTATTAAATAAACTAGAAATAGATATATTTAGCATAAAATATTTATAAAAAACGTGGAAGTATTTGATTAAAATAATGAACATACATTACATGAATTTTTTAAAAGAAAATACCTCTAATCATAATCATCATCACTTTCATAAAAATGAGAAAGAGGGTAACTAACACATACATAGGGTATCCTTGAAATTAAAACAATTATAAATTCTTTTATCTAGTCTAAAAAATCCACTACTGGAAATGGGAGTTTTCCCAACAGTTGTTTACCAACGGTTCAAAGAAACCGTTGGTATATTCTTTCTTTTCCAATGGTTCATATAAACTATTGGGAAAAGCGGAGAAAATTAAGTCTTTCCCAACGGTTTTATGAAACCGTTGGGAAAGACTAGTTTTTCCCAACGGTTTTGATGAACCGTTGGGAAAAAAACCCCCCAAATACCCCAATTCTAGGAGCGGAATCCCCACGATTCAAAAGAGGATCTAGAATGTTCCGCTCGTCTCCAGAAGCTCTCCAGAAGAGATTCCTTGGCAAAATCACTTCCCAATCCCCACATCTTCCATCGGATCACCAGCCACCAGGTTAGATTCCTATATTTTAGTTCCACCTGTTATAAAGAATATTCTTCTACGAATGATTTCCAAATTCCCAAATTTTAGGGTTTTTGTAAAAATTTATGATTGTTACACGAATTGTGTAGTCAAATCCCTATATCAGTGTATGTCCAATTAATGTTTTCATTACACATTTACATTTATAAGGGCACGGTGTCTCTTTATTGTGTTCTAATTTAGAAGATTCATAGTTTTGGTTGTGCGGTGGTTTTGGTTGTGCGGTGGTTTGTGATGTGCAATATTTTTTTTGTGATATGTGGTTGTTTTGGTGAGATGGTTGGTCGATGTAACATGGCGTCGATGGTTATTGTGAGATGGTGAGTTATTGTGTGGTGGTTTTATTAGTTTCCAGGTTATCTATGGAATAAATTATGTTGTTAAAACCAAAAAACAAGATATTAAATAAATGATATGGAATAGAAATGGATGTGTGGTAAATGTATTTAATTAATTTAACATTAAATGATTGGACAATCTAAGTGTGAATGAAGTGGCTTATAAATTAAAGTGAGAAATAATATGCGTCTATTTTGGTGGTGGTGTGGTTTATATGTTTTATGGTAGTAGTGAAGTGTGTGATTATGTAGTTAATGTGAACCCATAGGTTGAGTATTTTGTGCTATCTATAGATCATGTATTTTTATGTTATTTCTACACATTCCCAACCAGAGTTGGATAAACTTACCAATGATCAGATGTTTTGAGTTATGGGTATTTTTTTCTAATATCTAGGATGGTGGTTATATGGTTGGATAGCTACCATTTCTTCCCTAATCTTCCTTCAAAAGTGATTGACCATGTTTTTTTAGGCAAGATGTGATGTGATTGTCCATGTGTCTTCAGGTGAGATGTACTATGATTTCCCTAGTGTTTTCTGGTGAGCTGTGATGTGATAAGGCTATAATAAGATGTGGCATGTGGTTGGGGTCATGTAGGGTAGGAGGATGGCACAAGGTTGATGTTATTCGTGTTCATGGTACCCTACTAATATGGTTATGGGATGAGGCATGTTGTGATGTGATATAACACATTAATTTCTTATTGGTTTTACATTTTTTCAATAACACAATTGTATGTTTTTTTTCACATGTGTAGTTGATACCTTGACTATTTTCTTCCTTTATCGTTTACTTAAATGTATTTTCTATTAAAGTTAAATCCTATTGAATTGTTTATGACAAAATGACTTATATAAATTCTTTTTACAGAATGGATAGAAGTTGGATGTATGAAACCGATCGGATATCAAGCGATTTTCAAAACAATTTGGAGAGCTTTATAGATTTTGCATTTCACAATGCTTCAGATAGTGATAGCATAAAATTCCCATGTTCCAATTGTGTTGGTAGACCACGGTTGAGCCATGAAGAAGTCAGCTACCACATTACCAAAAATGGTTTTCAAGAAATCTACTTTGTGTGGTATCACAATGTGTAGAAAATGAAATCTCAAATTGGTGATGATCGAAATGAAAGGACTGGAATGGAGAATTTGTTAGATGATCGGTTTCCGTTAATTCTTCATCATGAAAAAGAAAGGATTTCGACTCAAGAAGACATCGATATTAGGACAACTGATGCATCTAGTGAAAATGATGATATTGATAGGGTGAAAAAATTGAATGATGCTGTCACAACTCCCGTATATCGACAATGCGATAAAATGAAAAAGCTGGAATTTTTAATCTGATTGTTTCATGGGAAAACTATGTATGGAATTTCTAAAACATCAATCGATTACATTCTTACCCTCTTGAAGGATTTACTTCCAGATGATACAGATATTCCCTCAAACCACTATATGGCATGGAAATTAGTTGAGGAACTTGGATTTTCAAGAAACAAAATACATGCTTGCCCGAAAGATTGCAGTTTATTCTGGGAGGAAACCGCTGAATGAAATGATTGTATAAAATGTGGCACATCCCGCTGGAAGACAAAATCTGATGGAACACCATCCCGCGTTCCACAAAAAGTAATGTGGCACTTTCTATTGATCCCCAAACTTCAGAATATTTTTATGTCTGATGACATATCAATAAAAATTAGATGGAATGATACTGAGAGAAAGAAGACTAATGATGAGTTGGTTCATCCAGAAGATGGATTTTCATGGCAGAGATTTGATGCTCGACATCCTGATTTTGTAGCTGGCATGCATAATGTGAGGCTGGGTCTTTCATGCGATGGTTTTAATCCGTTTGGGCAGATTCTTACTTCGCACAGCACATGTCCAGTTTTTATACACATTTATAATCTTCCCCCATGGTTGTGTATGAAAAAAAACTTTCACTTTCATGAGTATACTCATATCTGGTCCTTCTGATCCCAGCATTGATATTGACGTATACATGCAACCTTTAATAAAAGAGGTGAAACTTCTTTGGGATGTGGGTGTGCGCACATACGATGCATGTTCGAAAGACATATTTCAGATGCGTGCTGCGCTTATGTGGATGATAAATGATCTTCCGGCTAATACAATGATGTCTGGATGGAGCATGAAGGGAAAACTGCCATGTCCAGTTTGTATGAAGAATACACAATCTAGAAGACTGAAACATTGTTGTAGTTTCAGTTTTATGGGACATCGAAGATTCTTGCCAAAGGATCATCCATATAGAATGAATTGTCGAAGATTTGATAATACCATAGAGACCGATGATCCACCTCAGCGTATGTCTGGAACTGACGTGCTTAATGAATTGAAAGATTTCAGTTTTTCATTCGGGAAGGGTCAAATGAAATCTGTAAAGTGAAAGAATGTTTTCACTGAAACCTGTTACAATTGGAGGAAGAAGAGTATCTTTTTTGATTTTCCTTATTGGTCAACCAATTTGTTACGTCATTTCTTAGACGTAATGAATATTGAAAAGAATATATGTGAAATGTTTCTTTCGGTTCTTCTAAATGTCAAGGGGAAGACAAAAGATGATTTATGATCTCGGTGTGGCTTGGTGGATTGGGGCATCAGACCAAAATTGCATCATGTACGTATCAGTGAAAATAAATGGCAAATTCCATGTGCTTCTTATGTGATGACACCTGCGAAAAAAAAACAATTTCTGGAAGTATTAGAGACTATTAGAGTTCCTGATGGCTATTTAAGCAACATATCTAAACGGGTCAACAGAAGAGAGTTGAAGCTAAAATCTTTGAAGACTCATGATTATCACGTTCTACTGCATGAGTTTCTTCCAATAGAAATCTGTCATCTTTTTTCCAATAATGTAAGGGTGTTTGTTATTCGGTTGTGCCATTTTTTAGAGATCTTTGTGCTAAAAAGTTCTCCAAGTCTTTCTTGCAAAAAATGTTGACAGATGCCCCATTAATTTTGTGTGAGTTGGAGAAAATATTTCCTCCATCATTTTTCACATGCATGCTGCATCTGACTATCCATATTCCCACTGAAATACTTCTTGGAGGACCTATTTCTTTTCATTGGATGTATCCAACTGAAAGAAATATGTTCACATTAAAGTCTTATGTCCGAAACAGAAATCATCCCGAAGGTTCTATCGTGAACGGTTACTTGGCTCAAAAATGTATGGATTTCTGCTCGATGTATTTGTCTGATCTTACTACAAGATTGAACAGACCAATGAGAAATGAAGAAGAACAGTATGAGAAAATTGAACCCAGTTTTCCATCGCTTCCTCAAACAGGAGGAATTTTTGGATCATATACATTGAAGATATTCAGCCATGATGAGCGGGAGATGGCACATCGCACAGTTTTGTTCAACTGCGATTTTTTCGATGACTATATCAGGTAAGTAAATTTATTATGTATATCTTACATATATATCTGTTAAACTATTAATATTTTTTATCTACAGGGAACATAAAACAATGATAAATAGGAAGCATCGTTCTTTATCTTTGAGAAGGAGAGATCCTTTTCATAGAAAAGGGTTTTCTTCTTGGTTAAAATTGAAGGTATAAAAAAATTAATGTCTAAAATAATTATATAAATATTTAATTAACTTTAATAGTCATTTATATTGCAGGTATTGAGTTTGTCTGCTGACTCTGTCTCTGAGGAAATAAGAGCTTTGGCTTTTGGTCCTAATACCTTGGTTCGTGACTGTAAATAAATTGTTATCAATGGGTACAAATTTATTGTCACTGAACGAGAAAAAAACATGAGAACACAACATGATGGTGTTATGGTTACTGCCACAACAGATTGTTATGCCAGTGCATCAGATAGTAGACCGCGATTTGAAAATGTGTGTTATTATGGAGTTATTGAGAAAATAATAATATTGGATTATTACTCTCATGGACGAGTTACAATGATGAAATGCCATTGGTTTGATTCGATGAAGAGACATGACACATTTATTGATGATTGTGGATTTCGAGTAATTAATATGACTCGCACTCTTGCTACCGAAAAACCATATGTGTTGGCATCAATGGCTAAACAATTTTTTTATGTCAAAGACCAACTTCAACCTGAATTTCGTGTCATAGTTGAAGTAATTCCAAGACATATTTTTGATGATGGTGATGATGGAATTGACACTGTCCCTAGTTCCATTGGAACCAATCCATTTATTTCTTTTGATGAATCAAATAGCTCAATTGTCAGAGTTGATTGTGAACCTGAAGTTGTGGTTGAAAATATATAGAATCATTCATCCATGTTCTCAATTCTTTTGGTTTACCTCGAGTTGGGTTGTTAAGGTTGGTAATATTCAAATTGATTTAGTATTGATCACAAATATGTTTTAGCTGACTTGACCGTTATGTGAATTTTCAATGTTTATTGGTTGCAGTTTTATTTGAATTTCATTTTCTAATTTGGAATTGAACTGTATTCAAACATAGTCAAACATATTTCTAACTTGGTGAACATTACAACTTGTATGATTTATTAAATCCATTCAAGCTCTTCTAAAACAATTGATAGCTGACTTGACCGTTATGTGAATTTTTAATGTTTATTGGTTGTAGTTTTATTTGAATTTCATTTTCTAATTTGTAATTGAACTGTATTCAAACATAGTCAAACAATATTTCTAACTTGGTGAACATTACAACTTGTATGATTTATTAAATCCATTCAAGATATTCTAAAACAATTGATATCTTAATAGACCATTATGTGAATTTTCAATGTTTATTGGTTGCAATTTTATTTGAATTTAATTTTTTGGTTTACACATTAGTTTTCTTTTTCTACTTAATTACATATTTGTTTTCAAAAGCAGGAAATGAAGACAATTGAAGAGAGACGAAGGAAAAAATGATGGAGAACAATCGTCAAATGACGGAGATGAGTGTTCCAGCATTAGTGCCTACAGTGAGTACATTATTTCAAATTGATATATTTAAAAAATATACAATGTCATGTGATTATTTTTTTTGTAAACCTTTTTGTAGGATCCACCTATACGTCGAAAGTTATTCGACGTGGAGCCTAGTACTGGTCCTAGTACTCAGGCCGGTGGTACGAGGAGGGTTCATACCAGAGGTGGACGAGCAGCTGCGCGTACTCGACTAGACCCTGCCCCTCCCACTGACATGTCATCCTTCCCACATTCTGATCCCGGTGTGTCGTTAGAGACACACGGGATATTTAGGCCTCCCATGTTTTCGCTACCTTCTGCATCTTCTGGCCCATCATTTTCACATCCCATGATGATTCCCACTCCTCAGTCAGCATCCGGTCAGACAGTTGTCCCATCTTCTTTTACTTCTACTTCTGTCTCTCCGAGCTTCTATATTCCATCGTCTTTGACTCCTGTTCCACCACAGGGTGTTCCATCAGTTTCTTTGGATCCAGCGGCACTCATCGATCAGACCGGCACAGGTATATTTATAGAACCCTAACAAATTTTATAGAAATATTTATTTTCATTATAACATGTTTTGATAAAATATTTGTTTTTCTTTCATGACAGATACATCTACTAACTGGAGGCGTGGGCTGGGGCGTAGACGCATGCGTTCGGTGTGGAACCGCCACACACAGGTTATGGTGGATTATAATGAAGACAACCAAATGGTTGAAAAAACAGGGCAGCAATGTCGGAGTTTTTTGGCGACGCTTGCCAAATACTCCGACATCATTCCCGTCAGCCTGCTATCATGGAGACATTTGCCGCATGAGGTCAAGGATAGAGATTGGGAAGAGATATGGGTAAAAAAATCTATTCTATTTAATGCCATGAATTATTTTTGTATTTATATGAATTAATATTTTTATTTCAGCTTCTATTTAATTTTCCCGATGGTGAGGGTGCCCGATAGGAACGTCTAAAGGATTTAGGCGAGCTTTGGAGAGCCTACAAGCATGAGTTGTATATGGGATGGCATGCTAGACTTGGCACTAAGTTAGAGGCAGTACCAGTTGTGGATGATTGTCCTATAGACCGGTATCATCAGATGATTACTCATTAGACGAGTACCCAGTTTAAGGTATTAATAACATTTGAGGTATTTAAATAATAACTTTCATGTTTTTCATTAATACTATCTGTTGCAATTTTGAATTTTATTTAGGAATCATGTGGAAAAAATAAAAAGAACATTGATTCAAAAAAATACCTCCACACACTGGGACGCACTACGATGCCTGATCATGAGAGGAAGCAGGTATAACAATTGTTTATAAGTTTTCTTTACGACTTACACTTTCTTTTGTTTCTTCAATTATTTAATAGTTTGTTAAATTTTCATATAACTTTAATTTTCAATGTCATTGTAGAGGTAAATACAAAATATTGAAGGACGCATGCCTCGAGCAAAACTGTTTTGCTAGAGTAGACGAAAAAAGGATGGAAGTGCCGTCAACGAAGCGACTCAACAGAAGATTGTAAGTTTTAATCTGTTGAATTCATTTTTTAATATCTATTTTGTAACATAATGATATATTTATATTTGTAATAGGCTGCTTTAGAGGCCCTCGATTCCCAATAACCAGACAATTTTGTGCCAACAGATCACTTACATCAGGTGTTGGGAGAGGAGCATTCTGGCAGAGTACGCTGCCGACCTAGGATAGCCCCGACGAGTTATTGGCCCTCCTCAGGTACGAGCTATAGTGCCATCGAGCTGCAGAAAGTTAGGGCACAGGAAGAATAGGCTGAGAAAAGGGCCAGAGAGATGGCAGAATAGTCTTCTAGGGAAAAATAGTGCGTTTATGAAATTTATTGAAGTTCTACGTCCTACACTTCCAGAAGAGGCCAGCCCAGCTTTTGATGAGTATATGTCGTCGATAAGTTCTATATACGGTGCACCAGGTGGCAGTTATAGTGGTGGTTAGGATTATGTACAGCTTGATGATGATGATGGAGAGGAGTCTGACGTGGTAGAGGAAGGACAGGAGGAGGGCGAGGCGGGTGGCGAGGGCGAGGAGGAGGGCGAGGATGAGGAGGAGGGCGAGGGCGAGGACGATGATGGGGACGAGGACGAGGGTGATGATGATGGTGGTGGTGATGGTGATGGTGATGTGGGACAAGTTGATCCATTACATTTTTGACTGATATTACTCAGATTTGATATTTAATCTTTTCTAGTTGTTGGTTTTATCTAGACTCATACTATAGTATTGGAGTTGAGTTATTTTTATATATTATCTGTTTTATGGATGTTGTTGTCTTTTAGTGGTTGTGTGTTTGGGAACCCCCCTCCTTCCTGGACCCTGGACAACCCCCCACCCTCCTCCCAGGACCCCGGACAGCCCCCCCAGACATCCCCAAAGATAGCCCCCCGGACAGCCCCCCCCCCCCCCACCCTCCTCCCTGGACCCCGGACAACCCCCCGGAGAGCCCCCCAGACAGCCCCCCGGACAGCCCCCCACCCTCTTCCTTGGACCCCGAACAACCCCCCGAACAGCCCCGGACAGCCCCCAGACAGCCCCCCGAACAGCCCCCCAGACAGCCCCCCCCCCCCCCCAACCTCCTCCCTAGACCCCAGACATCCCCCCGAATAGCCCCTTAGACAGCCCCTGGACAGCCACCCAGACAGCCCCCACCCTCCTCCTTGGACCCCAGACAACCCCCCGAACACCCCCCAGACAGCCCCCCGCACAGCCCCCCCACCCTCCTCCCTGGACCCCAGACAGCCCCCCGGACATCCCCTCGGATAGCCCCCCAGATAGCCCCCCGGACAACCCCCCCACCCTCTTCCTTGGACCCCGAACAACCCCCCTGCACAGAGGATTCTCATAAAATGGACAACATTTTAAGTACGTATGGAAAACCGACCAAACGCATTCGGATTGCGTCGATACATTAGCACACTGATCCATGAGTCATATGTGACGTGTATGAGTCAACCCTGCCTCAATCTAAGGCGCGGTGTGGCCGCCACCACTCAAAGTGTTTGTCTTCTATTTCAAAAGGACGTCATTTGAAGTGAAATACATCAACTGGCATATGGAAAACCGACCAAACGCATTCAGATTGTGTCGATACTTTAGCACAATGATCCATGGGTCATATGTGACGTGTATGAGTCAACCCCACCTCAATCCGAGGCGCTGTGTGGCTGCCACCACTCAAAGTGCCTGTCTTTGGCTTAAAATGGACAACAATTAAAGTACATACGGAAAACCGACCAAACGCATTTGGTTTCCATTGAAACTTTAGGAGAACGATCCATGGGTCATATGTGACGTGTACGAGTCAACCCCGCCTCAATCCGACGCGCGGTGTGGCTGCCAACACTCAAAGTGTCTATCTTCTGTTTCAAAAGGAGGTCATTTGAAGTGAAATACATCAACTGGCATATGGAAAACCGACCAAACGCATTCTTATTGTGTCGATACATTAAAAAAACTATCCATGGGTCATATGTGATGTGTACGAGTCACCCCCGCCTCAATCTGAGGCACGGTGTGGCCGCCACCACTCAAAGTGTCTGTTTATTGCTTAAAATGGACAACAATTTAAGTACATACGGAAAACCGACCAAACGCATTTGGTTTCCATTGAAACTTTAGGAGAACGATCCATGGGTCATATGTGACGTGTACGAGTCAACACCGCCTCAATCCGAGGCGCAGTGTGGCCGAAACCACTCAAAGTGTCTGCCTTTTGTTTCAAAAGTACACCATTTTAATTGAAAAACATCAACTGACATACGAAAAACCTACCAAACGCATTAGGATTGTGTCGATACATTAGCACAATGATCCATGGGTCATATGTGACATGTACAAGTCAACCCCGCCTCAATCTGAGGCATGGTATGGCCGCCACCACTCAAAGTGTATGTCTTCTGTTTCAAAAGGACGTCATTTGAAGTGAAATACATCAACTGGCATACGGAAAACTGACCAAACTCATTCGGATTGTGTCGATACTTTAGCACAACGATCCATGGGTCATATGTGACGTGTACGAGTCAACCCCGCCTCAATCCGAGGAGTGGTGTGGCCGCCACCACTCAAAGTGTCCGTATTTTTCTTAAAATGGACAACAATTTAAGTACATACGGAAAACTGACCAAACGCATTAGGTTTCCATTGAAACTTTAGGAGAACGATCCATGGGTCATATGTGACATGTACGAGTCAACCCCGCCTCAATCCGAGGTGTGGTGTGGCCACCACCACTCAAAGTGTTTGTCTTCTTTTTCAAAAGGATGTCATTTGAAGTGAAATACATCAACTGGCATACAGAAATCCGACCAAACGCATTTGGATTGTGTCGATACTTTAGCACAACGATCCATGGGTCATATGTGACGTTTACGGGTCAACCCCGCCTCAATCGGAGGCGCGGTGTGGCCGCCACCACTCAAATTGTCTGTCTTTTGCTTAAAATGGACAACAATTAAAGTACATACAGAAAACCGACCAAACGCATTCAGATTGTGTCGATACTTTAGCACAACGATCCATGGGTCATATGCGACGTGTACAAGTCAACCCCACCACAATCTGAGGCGCGGTGTGGCCGGAACCTCTCAATGTGTCTGCCTTTTGTTTCAAAAGTACGTCATTTTAATTGACAAACATCAAATGGGATATGGAAAACCGACCAAACGCATTCGGATTGTGTCGATACATTAGCACAATGATCCATGGGTCATATGTGACGTGTAAGAGTCAACCCCACCTCAATCTGAGGCGTAGTGTGGCCACCACCACTCAAAGTGTATGTCTTCTATTTCAAAAGGACGTCATTTGAAGGGAAAAACATCAACTGGCATATGGAAAACCGACCAAACGCATTCGGATTGTGTCAATACTTTAGAAAAAATATCCATGGGTCATATGTGATGTGTACGAGTCAACCCCGCCTCAATCCGAGGCACGGTGTGGCCGCCACCACTCAAAGTGTCTGTCTTTTTCTTAAAATGGACAACAATTTAAGTACATATGGAAAACCGACCAAACACATTCGGTTTCCATTGAAACTTTAGGAGAACGATCCATGGGTCATATGTGACGTGTACGAGTCAATGCCGCCTCAATCTGAGGGGCAGTGTGGCCGGAACCACTCAAAGTGTCTGCCTTTTGATTCAAAAGTACGTCATTTTAATTGAAAAATATCACCTGACATATGGAAAACCTACCAAACGCATTCGGATTGTGTCGATACATTAGCACAAAAATCCATGGGTCATATGTGACATGTAAAAGTCAACTCTACCTCGATCCAAGGCGTGGTGTGGCCGCCACCACTCAAAGTGTCCGTCTTCTGTTTCAAAAGGACGTCATTTGAAGTGAAATACATCAACTAGCATACGGAAAACTGACCAAACGGATTCAGATTGTGTCGATACTTTAACACAATGATCCATGGGTCATATGTGAAGTGTACGATCTAGCCCCGCCTCAATCCGAGGGGCGGTGTGGCCGCCACCACTCAAAGTGTCTGTCTTTTGCTTAAAATGGACAACAATTTAAGTACATATGGAATACCGACCAAACGCATTCGGTTTCCATTGAAACTTTAGGAGAACGATCCATGGGTCATATGTGATGTGTACGAGTGAACCCTGCCACAATCCGAGGTGAAGTGTGGCTGCCACCACTCAAAGTGTCTGTCTTCTGTTTCAAAAGGACGTCATTTGAAGTGAAATACATCTACTGGCATACGAAAAACCGACCAATGCATTCGGATTGTGTCGATACTTTAGCACAACGATCCATGGGTCATATGTGACGTGTATGAGTCAACCCCACCTCAATCCGAGGCGCGGTGTGGCCGCCACCACTCAAAGTGTCTGCCTTTTGCTTAAAATGGACAACAATTTAAGTACATACGGAAAACCGACCAAACACATTCGGATTATGTCGATACTTTAGAACAACGATACATGGGTCATATGTGACGTGTATGAGTCAACCCCGCCTCAATCTGAGGCGCGTTGTGGCCGACACCAGTCAAAGTGTCTGCCTTTTGTTTCAAAAGTACGTCATTTTAATTGAAAAACATCAACTGGCATTTGGAAAACCGACCAAACGCATTCGGATTGTGTCAATACATTAGCACAACGATCCATGGGTCATATGTGACGTGTATGAGTCAACCCCGCCTCAATACGAGGCACAGTGTGGCTGCCACCACTCAAAGTGTATGTCTTCTTTTTCAAAAGGACGTCATTTGAAGTGAAAAACATCAACTAGCATACAGAAAACCAACCAAACGCATTCGGATTGTGTCGATAATTTAGTATAATGATCTGTGGGTCATATGTGATGTGTATGAGTCAACCCCGCCTCAATCCGAGGCGCAGTGTGGCCGCCACCACTCAAAGTTTCTATCTTTTGCTTAAAATGAACAATAATTTAAGTACATATGGAAAGCCAACCAAATGCATTCGGTTTCCATTGAAACTTTAGGAGAATGATCCATGGGTCATATGTGATGTGTACCGCCTCAATCCGAGGTGCGGTGTGGCCGAAACCACTCAAAGTGTCTGCCTTTTGTTTCAAAAGTAGATCATTTTAATTGAAAAACATCAACTGACATACGGAAAACCTACCAAACGCAATCGTATTGTGTCGATACATTAGCACAACGATCCATGGGTCACATGTGACGTGTAAAAGTCAACCCTGTCTCAATCTGAGGCGTGGTGTGGATGCCACCACTCAAAGTGTCTGTCTTCTGTTTCCAAAGGACGTCATTTGAAGTGAAATACATCAACTGGCATATGAAAAACCAAGAAAACACATTCAGATTGTGTTGATACTTTGGAACAACAATCCATGGGTTATATGTGATGTGTACGAGTCAACCCCGCCTCAATCTGAGACGCGGTGTGGCCGCCACCACTCAAAATGTCTGTCTTTTGCTTAAAATGGACAACAATTTAAGTACATACGGAAAACTGAACAAACGCATTCGGTTTCCATTGAAACTTTAGGAAAGCGATCCATGGGTCATATGTGACATGTACAAGTCAACCCCGCCTCAATCCGAGGCACGGTGTGGCTTCCACCACTCAAAGTGTCTGTCTTTTGTTTCAAAAGGACGTCATTTGAAGTGAAATACATCAAATGGCATACGGAAAACTGACCAAACGCATTCGGATTGAGTCGATACTTTAGCACAACGATCCATGGGTCATATGTGACGTGTACGAGTCAACCCCACCTCAATCCGTGACGCGGTGTGGTTGCCACCACTCAAAGTGTCTGCCTTTTGTTTCAAAAGTACGCCATTTTAATTGAAAAACATCAACTGGCATACGGAAAACAAACCAAACGCATTCAGATTGTGTCGATACATTTTCACAACGATCCATGGGTCATATGTGACGTGTACGAGTCAACCCCGCCTCAATTCGAGGCGCGGTGTGGCCGCCACCACTCAAAGTGTATGTCGTCTGTTTCAAAAGGACGTCATTTGAAGTGAAAAACATCAATTGGCATACAGAAAACTGACCAAACGCATTCATATTGTGTCGATACATTAGAACAACAATCCATGGGTCATATGTGATGTGTACGAGTCAACCTCGCCTCAATCTGAGGCGCTGTGTGGCCGCCACCACTCAAAGTGTCTGTATTTTTCTTAAAATGGACTACAATTTAAGTACATACAGAAAACCGACCACACACATTCGGTTTCTATTGAAACATTAGGAGAACAATCCATGGGTCATATGTGACGTGTACGAGTCAACGCCACCTCAATCCGAGGTGCGGTGTGGCCAGCACCACTCAAAGTGTCTGCCTTTTGTTTCAGAAGTACGTCATTTTAATTGAAAAACATCAACTGACATACGGAAAACCTACCAAACTCATTCGGAGTGTGTTGATACATTAGCACAACGATCTATGGGTCATATGTGATGTGTACAAGTCATCCCTGCCTCAATCCGAGGCGCGGTGTGGCCAGTAGCTCTCCAGGTGTATGTATTATGTTTAAAATGGACATTATTTCAAGTAAAAATATATGGTATACAAAAAACCGATCAAATTATGAATTGACTTCTAGATTCCACATATAATTTTCATCTAAATTATAATTACGTTATGAATTCTAATTTAATTATGGATGTGTATAGTTCCACCATTATATGTTAAATGTGTATGAATTTCTTCTCTATATGTAATTGTTAGTTGGTTATTGCTGGTAAAATCATTGTATATGTATGTGTTAGTTTATTGCAGGTACAATAATTGGATTGAAAATGAGAGGGAACCAACAAAATGATACCTGGTGGGAAAATTGGATATCTGCTGGGTAAATTGCAGAGCTGCTGTGCAATTTTCCCAGCAGAGGCTATGCCAACGGTTTTGAACCGTTGGCATAGAATGTGTAGGCCTTGTTTTACAAACGGTTCTAAACAGTTGGGAAATAAAATATATTGGGTTTTTCCCAACGGTTTGGTTATCCGTTGGGAAAGAGGATATGTTTGGTTATTTCCCAACGGTTCTTGAAAACTGTTGGGATAGGATAATTTTTCAGCACCCTATCCCAACGGTTCACTGTAAACCATTGGGAAAAACTTTTCCGAACGGCTTACTTCCCTACGGGTTGCAGAACCGTTGGTATAACATATACCAACGGTTCTGCAGCCTTTCCCAATGGTTCTAAACCATTGGGAAATCCTGCATTTCCAGTATTGATATCCTTATATCATTAATGATTAAAAATTATTTCTTTCCTCCCATGTAATACCTCAATCTTAATTGATGTGAAACACTTTCAACCATACCCTCATACTGATTGATTACCACATTATTATAAATAATAAATATATTCTTTTATCTACAACCCCTCAATCAAAATGATCAGATACACAATACATCCTCACATTGATGCTCCTTGGTCTTTGTTGATAAAAAACACTTAGTTCATGAAATTATGTCTCATCGACTATCAAATAGTTCTAAGAAATCTAAATCATTCATTCGTATAAATCCATCTATTATTTTTTGGGAAACCCCACTTCATCACATAAGAGTTTCGTAATCATAATGATTCTAATAAAAAAAATCCCAAAATCATAACATGAATATATTAAAATGAATCATCAACAAATATATTCATCAAGTAAAAAACTCAAAATGAAAATTACCCATATCATAATCTAACTCACAAAATGAGTAATTTCAATTTCAATATGATCATTTATATCTTGGAATAAATCTTTTGAATTCATGTATTCATTCATGTATCGTTTGTGAATTATAATCCATTCATCATCATTGAAATTTATATAATTCATTATCAAAATATCAAACATTATATTTTTCAATTATTATGGACAATTGATACTTTATTGAAATCATGTGAGTAGTATATTATCAAACAATAAATAAGTTATAATTTATAAATGAAATAATCCATATCACCTAGAGCACCCACATGATTGTTTTGATGAATGATTAAACATTTATGTTCTGAATAAGTAGAAAGAATATTTTTATTCTATTTAAAATCAATTTTAAAACCAAATATATGTATTGTATCCATAATGAGTAAAATATATATTCTCCCTATAATGAATATATCTTCTAATTTATATATAATAATATTAATATTATTTTACGAGGAAAAACATCAAATAATAATCAACATATCTTATGATACTGTCATTTGGTATAGTTTTTAATTTAATTATAATAAATATAAAAAATTAGTTGTAATAGACATAATATTATGTGACATTCACATTGAATTTCACAAGATTAAGGTTTAATATTATATATTTATTATTTATATGGGCCTAAAGTTTATTACCACTAGATTCATAAATATAGTATTGTCTCCATGTTCTAATACCACCACTAAGAAACACTTCTTTGGATGAAAATAATATGTACCCCTTTAATAGGAAGACTATAAAAATAATCATTTAACACCCATATTTCTAATGGTATTCTATGATTTTGAATAAATAATTCAATAAGATTCTTTTATTAAATAAAAATTGAAAATTCTTTTTGGGTGGATATCTTTCATTTATATTTTAAAAAATTCATGGATAAACACTATTATACATGGAAAAAACCATTTATCAATGATTATATGTTTTTTATGTAATAATTTTGGACAAATCATTACCATGTGTAAAAAAATGAAATAATTTTATTTATAATATACCTTTCTTTAGTATAACATTACATGTAACACGTAAGGAAAGTATGATGATAAACAATATTTGTCTATCATTGACAAAATAAATTTTTATAGTGATCAATCACATCCCAAACATTATTGTAAAATAAACTTCCTACTTAAAATTAATGACCTATTTAATCATCGACCATCAATCACCAATAAACACATAATTATTGTAATAATTTATATTAATTTTATAGAGTAATTTTAGAATCATAAAATCTTCAGTGAGAATGAAATAAATTCTAAAACATTAACTTATAACATTGATTATCTACAGAGTTCCTTATAAAGTTTAGATACTATACAAGATTTCATCTTTGGTGACCTTATTTAGAATAATCAAATGAGTGATGTAATATAAATAATTATTAAATACAATAAAAAATTATTTTATAATAATTATATATTATTTTTACTTGAAAATTTTATTAAAAAAAATAATTTGATAAAATTTGTAGTGGATTTTAATTAGTATAAGAGCCTAGTTATAATCTTAGAGTATTCGTTGGATTATTCTCATAGATAGGTGTAGTGATGGGTAAGGATTCATAGGATTATTAATAGTTGGTGAAAAAGGAATAAAAATATTAAATATATTATATAAAATGAAAATGATTTTTTTCAAAAATAATTTAATATCTATAAAAATGTCTATCATTAGAGAAATATGATAAAATTGTTAGTCCTAGGATGATGGGTATATCCTAGATTTGATGTTACATCTATGCATATTAAGAATTTTTTAAAACGGTTTGTGAGGATAACATATTTGAAATTTTTATTTTGATATTCATGAAAATATTTTAATATCTCTAAAAAGGTTTATCAGGTGATTAATCTAATAAAACATTTAGTTTTAAGATGTTTTCTTTACCATATTAATGGTATTATATGTTTTATAATCATATCTTTGGGAAAACCCCATTTGATGATTTTTTTAATATTTTAATGATATAGTTTTCAGAAAGTAGTTGAATTTCTACTATATAGTAGGTCAAATGAGAAATATAAACCCACCATTAAATCTGAGATGTGGGGTTTACATTAGCTGTGGTATATAATTTGTGTGTATTAGATGATTGGTCATATCATACAAAAGGTTTTGTTAATTAATACTTTTATTGTATTATTATTATAAATTCAAATAATTGAAATTGAATTACTACTCAAATTCACCATTTAAAATGACAAAATGCATTTTTGTGGAATAGGTTATTTAAAAACCATTGGTTTTTACTCTTTAGGATCTATTTCAAGTTTCAAAAAATTAATTGGGTGACTATAACTAATTTCCATCAAATTTATATTGTAACAGTTGACTAAAATAGGTATTCCATTTTAGTAGTGATGAAATATATATGACTGGGTGTTCTATATACCTAAAACAATCATTTGTGGTTCTTGGTAGATTTAGTGGAGTCAATGTAACATGATTCTCCTTTTTACGTGGATTACGAATGATTCTTCATCCATTGAAATATTCTTCTCTAACATTGTAGTGATAACTTATGTTCATGTAAATTCATTTTGGGGATCCATAAAGGGTGAGTATTATTTTTATTATAGTTTTTTACATTCTTCAATTGATTTATTGAATATTTTTTAAAATTATTAGATAATCGAAAATGGTATAATTTAATGAATGACAATTAAAGCTAAAATATATAAGAAAATCCCGTAATATTATCAAAATGTAATTTTTGTTTTGATTAAATGATTATTTAATGAAATGTTCTATGATAAATTATTAAAACTATAGAAAAATAATTATTTTGGTTTATCATAAATAATTATTCAAAAAAATATAAATAGATGACTACACGTGAGTAGAAAATGATAATTGTGTAATTATGGTATTAAAATTAATAAAATTACCATGTAATAATTTCTATATTATCAAAGGATATTTTAAAGATTAAGAATTATCAAAGAATAATTTCATAAATTGATCCTGGGGATAACTATTTAAATTATCAAATGATAATTTTCAATTAAAAGAGGATAATTATTTAAAATATCATATGATATTAGCGAAATTATCTATTTATAATTATTAATATTATAAAATAATAATTTCTATATTATCAAAGTATAATTTACTAAATAAAATTTATAAAAGGATATTATTAATTAATTATAAAAAGATAATTATAAAAAGGTTAATTTTTTAGAAACACTCATCGAATAATAATAAAAGGATAATTTATGATAAAATATCATATAAAAATTATAAATGTGTAATTTAAAATAATATATGGAATGTGAATTATTCTCATTGAGAATATTTATAGTGAATGATTTGGATTAAAAAGATAGTTTGAATATTATAAAGGAGATTTAGAATATCATTTCATGTGATATTTTAAATTATAAATAATAAATTATCTAATAGAGAGAATGTATAATCAAATGCGATATAAAATTTCTTTATGAAAAAATTGGTTGTTTTTTTCTTAGAACCATTGTTGATTTCCATGATTATTTGTGTTAATATTTATGATAATAAGGTTGTGATATGAGTTTTATGACTATTAAGGATTGAAATATTGTTGTTAAACCGCATAGGGCAGTTTATCCTTTCTCATGACCTCAGAAACATTATATGTAGGTTAATTTTTACCTATTGAGCTCTATTTTTCACATGTTTCCATATTTGATAAAAGTGTTAGCTAGTTTAAAATCATACTTGATTGTAATCATAGGTGGGTGTTTCTGTAGTCCATCATACCCATTTTTATTTCATATGTATTATCAGATTATCATTTTCCTTGTTCAATCATAATCATATGATTTTATGTTTTCTAAAATATACTCATGATGATATATTATTTAATTATTACTTTTGTGATTTCCCTATATGTATTTTATAAGGACTTTATTGTTGTTAGTTGTATTTGAGGCAGGAAAAAATTGTTGAAATATCTATACTTTATTGGGGGTTCAATTAAATTCAACAAAATCAACGATGAACTTGGGAACATTGTGGGGAAATGGGGTATCCTTGGTCTAGTTTTAATGGTGTGCTCAAGGGAGTCATGGTTTTCAATGTTACAATTAGCATTTGATATCATGGTCCACGTGGGCACTTTTTATTCTCATATTGAGGATCTAAAATACATGTTCCACATTAGGGGTACAATATGAAATGTATCATAACTGTGAAACGAGGTGGTTGTCATACAATGAATGGATTGATTCATCCAAGTAATTCAATTATCTTTTTTCTTATAAATGTAGGAGGTATAGTTAGAGGTTCTCCAATCTTGTTCAACACATGAAAAAACAGTTTTTTTTTGTTTTTCATGACTATAAGACATTTACCATTATTCCAAAAAACATTTTATACATGATAACACCATGTAAGGACACAATGGTGGTTTCCTACTTAGTCATTCACATAAATCCAAAATGGGAATTTCAGTACACTTATAGATTTCAGGGGTGACTTAATATTGTGAAAGAGACTAGTAGTGAATGGCTAAGTGGAAGAGGATGGGACTATAGGTTCACGAGGATGATTTTATTTTTGAAATAAATTTTACTTATATCAATTTAGC
The DNA here is from genome assembly GCA_963277665.1 of Viscum album. NCBI lineage: Eukaryota > Viridiplantae > Streptophyta > Magnoliopsida > Santalales > Viscaceae > Viscum > Viscum album. The sequence goes on from OY728150.1 coordinate 1,076,409,350, forward strand.
TATTATATTAATTAAGGGAATGTTTGGAACCTTAAGAGATGCTAGTTTTTTAATGACATGCATTCCATCTAATTTTCCACATGATTAATTTGATTAGTTAGTATATTGTGAATATTTATTATTTATCCCATGATATGATACTAATGTTATAGTCTCCCAATAGATCTACGTAGAAACATGTTGATAGTCGGAAACCTATTCCATTTAGAGAAGTCCCTATAAGGTTATGTGGCCTTTCAGGTGGGAATCAGTTGTCGGGGATGACATGTTTTAAAATGGATTATGGGGAAGGTAAATAACTCACTAGTTATTCTTCTTTTCTGGGTGTTGGAATGGTTACATAAAATTTTGGATGGTTTGTACTTAGCATGGGGACTGTAACAGTGTCTGGGCACCAAGGAATAGTATATATATGAGTTACCAAAAATGTGGGATTTTATGTTTTTCTAATCTTGTTAATTAAAATAAAATTAGTCTATTCAAATGATATTGAGATCTAATTTCTTATATTTATGGATCATTAATTCTTAATAACTATTAATAAAGGATCAAATTCTTTATATATACAGTATGATTTGAAGTGTTCCTGGTCTTAATTAATTTCCTTTATTTGTGATATATATTTAGGATAGTTTACCCTTGTGTGATATATCATATTCCATCCTTTTTTAATATATCTTTTTTAAATGATTATTTTATCTACGTATACTATTTTTTATATATTAAAGGACTATGAATAACATATAGGGAAAAAAGGTTTAGTGCTAGTATGGGTAAACATTGGGTTAATAGTTGAATCCAAAGGCAACATTGTGTTATCCCATCGACTACATATGTGAAACCTTGTATGATCAAAAATATTGGTTAATAAATGAAATGTATGATATCACAGATATATGATGGTTCATCATGAAAATATTTTTCTTTTATGAAGTGTGTCCCCTCACATTACAGAAGATATATCATTGACAAAATATTATGAGATATCATGGGAGGTTGGATGGAATAATTCTTCAGGGGGGTATGTGTCTTCTTTATAATTGGATATGTTGTATAATTCAATTAATCATTCCAATTCAAAAACTCTATGGTTTATGAATCATAGCTACTTCAGCCAGAATTATTTCAATTAGTTCATATCTTAGGCGTAAGAGTATATGAATGGGGATAAATATTCCTTGACATTAGCACCTTCACTGTTCATCCCTTTAGGTCCTTGGTGGCCCCAAATATGATGCATAATGTTTTTATATATATTTTGGAATATTTGAACTTGAAGGGACTCCATATAAACATCATGTTAAAATAATATTGAGCAAACTCCAAGAGGGAATCCATTTTGATAACTTGTATCATATTTACCAAATTGAGTTAAATTATATAATTTTAATCCTATATAAATAATAAATGAAGGGATTTATCAGGCATATTACTTCACCATGGGGTGCAACATTTTTTTCCAAGATTATGGGAGGATTCATTTTTCTATGCATTCATCACTGAAATCTGAACCAGTTAATGCTAAATAACAAGTATTTCTTTCAATGACCTAGGACATTTTTATTATCTACATGGATCATAGTGAATCTTTATTATTATCATTTGATCAGGATATCACCAATTACGAGTTGAAGAGGAGGATGTTTTTTAGATTGTCTTTTAAGGAAGGAATGGATTCTTTGAGGACTTAGTGAGGTCGTTCATTTAGACAATTGCACTGGAAGTGTTCATCGAAATCATGAACAAAATATTACATCCATTATTCGAATCATTCATCATAGTGTTCTTCGATGATATCATCGTATGCTCATAGAAAATAGAGAAACATTTTGGGAACCTTTAGATAATCTTGAGTACTCTTCAAGAACATTGAATTTACACCAATCCTTGGAAGTGTGAATTTGGTTTTGAAATGTGATTTTCCTAGAAAATTGGTTTTAGTAATTGGAATATCTTTATATCTAGATAATGTTTTTGAATTCAGGTTCTGGACACATTATCAAACCAAGATTGAGATTATGATATTTTTGGGTTTAAAAGGTTTTTAAAAATAGTTTATCAATAACATTTCTTGAATATAAACACCCATAAAAGTGCTAATAAAAATGTATTGAAGTTCTAGTGGTTATATTAATGTGAAAAGGTGTTCATTAAGCTAATGAAATGGTTCAAAAAAACTCTAATATGAATAATCTATGATATAGGAATTGAATATGTTGTTTATATAAATGAATTAGGTGTTGGTCTAGTAGTTGTGCTAACACAATTAGAGTAGGTAGTAGCCTATGGTATAACCATAAATAACTCCATGAGATTAACTAAACTATTCCAAAAATGGGTCTAGCTTCCTTTGTACAATCTCTTGAATGTTGGAGACACTATATATTCACGGTTAGATTTATTATTTACATGTACCATAATATTCTTATCCATATCTACACATAATGGTTCATAAGTCAAAGAAATAGTTTCTTGGTTGCGTATTTAAAGATTCTCAATATTCAGATATTGTTTTTACTTAAGAAGGGTAACTTCATTGTAGATTTTATTATCCATATGAAACAGTCTATGAAAAAAATTGTGAATATGACCTATGTAGAGCATTCTAACATGTTGATATTATTAACTAACTAAAAATGACTGCCTCTAAGAAATAGAATTTTATAAATTATTCTCTACTTTTAGTCACAACATCACATGTGGACTATATAAATAATGAATAGAATTCAGACTCTAAGTGTGGGGTATTGATGGAATACCAAGTTGGTGGTAAATCAATGCATGTGTGGTCAATGAATGAAGATGATGTGATCTTGGTATATAAATGCGGAGTTGTCCATACCTCCATAAAAGTGGATATGATTATGGATAACCATAACATTATATGGGTTTTAAATCCTTCTATAACCAATATGTATCATGAAAACATTTGGGGTTTTTTAATTCCATGGATGAAGTGAGATATTCCTGGTATTTTTTCCTCATTCCCCAGTAGTAAATGGGTGAATGCTGAGCACCTGTGTTTGAGATTGTTGGTATATCCACTCCACATTACTATGTAGAGTTTGAGGAAATAAAGATGGTGTTTTGGTGGGGTAACATAGGATCAAAATGTGCTTTGACACATTCAATGTGATTGATGATCAACTAAAATACTTTCCACTTATTACATATCAGAGAGACTCACTCAGCGGAGGAGATGAGAATGCTCTATGTCGGAATGATTGACCAGATTCATGTAGTTCCTATGAGATTTTTTTGATATTGATGCACATTTTATGTCACACTTGTTTTTGTATTTGAAGAAATCCCATGTGAATCAATTTATATTTAGCACATTATTCCATCTTTAGATAGACTGATAGTTCGATCACAATATACACATATTTTAGGTTATTCTTCAAGAATCAATTCAATATAATGGTGGTTCATTAGATGATAACCATTCCATTATTTTGATAACAAAAAAAATAAAAATTACCATTATTTTATTCAAATGTATCCTTACATGGAACATTATGAGTTTTTGTGTCATTCACCACTCTATCAGAATAAATATTATGGGGCAGTGGTTGTTATCTCTTGAAATATACGAGAGAGTGAAACAGATACATAAGAGGTTGATCAGCACCTAGAGCAAAAAGAGATATTATGTTGATCATTGGAAGATATAGTTAGTGTTATATATGGGAGATCATAATTTATTAAGAGTTACTCCTTAGTTAAGGAACAACTGTCTAGGAATGTAGGAATGTTATCGCTACATTGTTTTAGATCCTTTGACATCGACAAGAGGATAAGGGTTGTGAAATTTTTTAAATACCTCCATCCTCTATATAAGGTTATGAATGAAAGTTTCCTTATGTCATAAATTTTAAGGAACAAGAATTTCCTTATATGTGTTGTTGATTATGTAAAAATTGTAATAGATACCCATTCATATAATGAGGATCATCATGTGTAGATCAAATAACAATTTGATAAAGTATTGTGAGAATGGAATGAAACACAAGCCTCAATTCTATAGAATCATGGATGGATCTATGAGGAAATGATGGAAAATGAGTATAATGTTTGACCTTAGTGTCCTGAAGTCTTAGATCAAGAAATCAATATATAATATTCATTGATGAGAAGTTGATAGTGGTTTAGAATTGTAGTATCATGAATTTTAAAATATAATAAAAACCCACATTAATAATAATTTATGATTATTTTAACACAAAAATGTAACTTTTCCATAAAAATAACTTAATAGTTGACTTAATACCATATCATAATAGAAAAAACCTTATTAATACATTCGAATATACAATTGAATATTTTCAATGTTATGTGCTAAAATGACATGTGATATTGAGGATCGTAAAGCCTCGAAGTAGAAAGAATAATAATATTTACTTTATTATATTACCCATGCATGATTTTTTCAAAAATAAATGAATAAATACCAAACATATGTTTTTTATGAGAAATATGATAGTAAAATTATGTTTCGGATGAGGGGTTTACCCTAGGTGCAGTATAATAGTTGTTCACATTGGGAGTTTTGTAACATCGCATGTGAGGATAATAGTTTTAATATTTTTATTTATATATTTTTGAAAATATTTTAATCTCTACCAAACGGCTCATCATATGTTAAATATGAGACTTATATTAGGATCAGAAAGTGAATATTACCCTATGACCAATATAATATTTGTGTGCATCATGCATTTGGTAATATCGTATGTGAGGAAATATTTTTTTAATATTTTTATAATAATTACATCAGAAAATAATTTAATATCATATCGATGGAGTATGGTTTGAGAAATACAAGAGAACCATTAGATCCCAGATGTCAGGTTTTCCCGTGGTGCGATATAACATTTTTGTCGTCGAGCATTTTTTCAGATCACACAAAAGTTATTTTATTAAATGTATTTATTATGTTATAAATATTTATCAAATTACTAGAAATCGAATGACTTTTCATCATCCCCCTTTAAATGAAAAATCCATTTCTAGAACATCATTAGATTCAAAACCTTTGGTTTTATTTGTTTTTATCCATTTCAAAATTTAATGCATAAATAGGGTGAATCAAGACCCTCCTCCATCATTTTTTTAATTTTAAATATTGGATAAAAAGTGTTTTTTATTTTTGGATCAATGAATTGTATGTAACATTGGGTTCAATAGCCTAAAAAAAATTTTTGGTTTATATTTTATTCAGTATGGTCTGAGGTCCCCAATTATCCATGTGTGTGGTTGGGAATGGCATCCCCACTATTATGGTATTCCTTTCTGGTAGGGAATCGAAACCATACATGTATGGATCTTCTGTGTGTGACACCTTAGATGTTGGTTTATCTATTTTTTTTATAATATTATTTATTACGATTAATTTAATACCTTATTTAAAATATTTTAATATTAGGAAAATTGGTATGATTGAAATAAAAATAATTAATAAAAAAACATATGAATAATTTAGAATAAATTTTAAAAATATATATTTTTGTTAATGAAATACTAAAATCATTAAATTCTCATAGATAATTTATTATAATAATAAAATCAAAATTATACTTTATTATAAATTATAATTATTTAAAAAAATAAAAAATGATAGTGTATGATTATCGAATGATAATTACAATATTTAGAAGGGAAAATTATTAAAACTATAAAATTATAATTTTTAGATTAATAAATGATAATTTATATAATAGAAAATATTAATGCTAAATCAAATGAATTTATAAATCAAGTAATTCTTTAAGTTATCCAATAATAATTCTGAGATTATAAAGGGATAATTATTATTATTATCACACAATGAATTCGATATTATTAAATGATAATTATTAAAACTATTAAATGATAATTGACATATTTCCAGTGGAACATGTACATAAGGAAATTTATAAAATGAATATTTGTACTAAATTATCAAATGATAATTGTAAAAGGTTAATTTATGAAAAATTCTTAAATATTAATTATAAAATGAAATATTATTATATATTCTTAATGATTTATTTATAAAAGGGTAATTTGTAAAAAAAATCAAGAGATAATAATTCTTAAAAAGAATATTGTTAGTGTTTGAAATGGAATAAAATGATAATTTGAAAATTATGCCTGGTGGAAAAAATATCATCACATGTGATATTTTAAATGACGAATTAAAAAAATCTTTGGGATAGAATGTATTTTCGCATGATATATTTTAATTATTTTAGAAATAAAATTACTCCTTTGGTTATTTCAATCCTTGAAGAACCTAGTGCTTTGACATGGTGATGTTTATAATAATAAGGATGTGAAGAGGTGTTCTTGACCATTGAGAATTCCACTCAAGTTAGAAAACCACAAAGGGTGGTTTATTAATTATTTTAACATTGATTCATTTTGTGATAAGATTATTCAAACCACTTCAGATCTTGATTAAAAATGTTTCCATATTTGATTTTTTTGGTTAATTATTACATTCCATTCTTGATTATTACCACGTGTGGTTGTGTGTGTATTTCATATGATAAATTTTGATTCTGGGAGAGATATCAGGGAATGTGTTTACATGTTTTCTTGATATCAAATGATATAATTCTTTTTAAAATATACACATGATGATATATTGTGTTATTTTAACCTTTTTTCTCACAAAGTATGTATGTTACCAATCCCTGATAGATGGCAGTGGAATTTGATATAGGTGTACCATTATGACATATTTATCCCATAGTGGGGGATGTTTTTTAATTTTGATTACAATAATGGGGACAAGGGTACAATGTCAAGGTACAATGTCGTAGTGTGGTTGTATCTATGGTGTTCTTGAGGTAGCATTGTTTTTCTAAGAACCATTCATGACATAGTAGAGTGGTCGATTTGAGTTCTAGATATTCTCGTCTAGATGAAATGGGAGACCTTTTCCTCTTTAAGGATATATTACAAAAGGTATATTTTATACGAAAGCATTAGGAAGACATATATGGGTGGGTTTTATTCTTAAAACTCATCTTGTTATCTTCCTATTTAGAGATTAAGTAGGTACAGTTGGGGGTTTTGGAAACTTGTTGAGTATCAGATAGCTTGGTTTTGTATTGTGTGTTTATATATGTTACAAATTATTCATTATTGGAAAAAATATGTTATATTTGATAAAAAGAAGTATAGATGCATTGGTTTTGACCGATTGGGTCTTGTTCTCACACCATACATAGGAATTTTTGTGTGCTTTTTTATTTTATGAGATTCCTAAAAGACATAAAGGGCCCAAAGGTTGACAGATGATAAACAGATGATGGGGTAGCGGTGGATGAAGATGATTTTCTTATAGATATATTGTTTTAACAATTTATTCATCAATTATATTTATTCTATATAGGCTTTCAATATCAGGATCTGATTTTAATTGAGTGACATATATACCATTTATATTCTCGAATGATTACCTTGGTTATGTATCATATTGTCATTATTTATTATTAATCATATGATCTGATATGGAAGGTATTTTATCCAAATTGGTGAACATCCACCCTCATTTATATTTAGAATCATATTGAATATATGGAGGAATCCATTAGGTATTCTGAACTTCCGTCTTGTACATGGTCGTTCGGGTCAGCATGTTATAACTACCCTCCCATATAAGCTCTTCTCATTAGTTAGGATGATGGTTTTGACTATCATTAACCTCTCTTCTTCTAATCATTGTAAAAAAAATTACACTTTCCTTTTTTCAAAATCATCATGAAAATTATTTTTTGACTTCCCATATATAGATTAACAATAAAAAATTTAATGTGAATATTATGTAATGATTCGTGGAACATATTTGTATTTATCTTCATAATAAACTATTAAATGTTTTCTTTCAATGACTATAAAATTATTCATTTCTCATATCAATCATGGGAGATCACCCTCATCACTTAAAATAATTTACATACTTAATCATACTAGGAGTGAGTATATATTTAAGGACCCAATACAATCATATATTAGTTAAACCGTTCAAAAACATCCTTTCATTCAATTCATTTTTTTCTTCATATCACATTTCAAATAACCAACCATTCCAAAATAATATATGATTTCTTGTCACATAATTAGATTTATGTACTTATAAACAAACATAAATTTAGATATGTATGTTTATTCTCTTTTATATTGTTATTATTTATTTTTATCTTCCTAAATAGATTTATAATATTTTTTTATTTTGGAATCTTTTTATCAGACACATAGAACTTGTCTTCATTATAAATAAAATATTTTAATTTCTTATACAAATTTCTAATGTTTCATACATTATTTGTTTTTCACATAAAATCTATCTCATGGTCAGGTTCCTTGATAAAGATTCTATTAATCTGTTAAAAATGAGTTTATCAACTGAGTATAATTTGTTCTATTCATTTAAAAATTACTTTTGTTAAATGTACTCCTAATAAAATTATGGACCCTTCAAAATTAAATTTTATTTTTTCTTCTCCATAATATTCATTAAATAATTCAATGAGTAAATTTTTTTATTAACCAACTTATAATATTTTTTATTTGGACACAAAAACCATCATATCATATATGAATATTAGATGGTTGAATTGAAATATTATTTCACAATATTTAATATGTGTATACTCAACACTATTCTTTTGGTATCCATTAAAAGGGAATTCAATATATATGTTGTTCAAAAAATTACACTATTTAAGGAAAAAAATCTTAGTTTCACTGCATTATATGTTTTCTTATCAAATAGTGAGTTATGGGAGCCCATATATAGTATAAAGCTACCCATATGTGAAATTTTGGTCATATAAGTATTTTTATATTAAGGAATAAATTACGTGGTATTTTTAAGTGTATTTAAATATCATAATTTTACCTCACATATTAACTCTATAAATGTGAAAGATTTTAATGATGTAATTTTGAATTCCTTCATTTTCTAAAAATTAAACACATTCAAACTAATCTATCAATAGATCATTACATAACCAATGAATATGATAAATCAAGGTAACATATAAATCAATATAATTATCATATATAGCATGAAACTCCAAATATGAATTTACGATAATTTAAATATGTTCTTTAACAAGCTTGTTAAAGAATAAATTAATTCATAATATAATTAATTTATTTATATTAATACTGTGAATTATAAAAATATAAATAAATTAAAAGTCCATAAATTCAAATTGAATATTTAAAATTTAAATTATAAGTATATAAAATAAAAAACATGATATAAATTTAAAAAATTAACAAATAAATATTTCATATATTAGTTATTCATGATCTATTGGACATGTTTTAATATAAAATCTTTTAAATATTATTTTTTTGAAATTAAAGATTAAAAATTTATTCAAATAATCATTATTTCCCAATGTATTATACAACATTTATAAATCAATGATTTTTCCAAATTTGGATACAAATATAATCTTTTTTTATTAATTTATTAAATAACAATAAATCAAAAAAATACAAATTTTATGTATAAACTTATTTTAACCATGTCTATGAATATTAAACCACAACCAAAACTATAAAAAAATATCTTTATGGTTTAAATCCTCCCACCTCTATCCAATTTTGCGTGGGACCATTATTTTCATTCTGAAGATTATTTCTGAGAATTAACAAAAGAAATTAATTATTAACATTTTAGGGCCAACATAATAACATTTTAATCCCTTTAATGGAACCTCATTCCTTTAGAAGCCCCAAATATATTTTTGAGTCCATTTTAGATTGAAATCATTTAGTGATGAAAATTTTGGACTAGGTATTTCACTTGTACTTTTCACTTTTTTAATAAATTTATTGTCTCAATATTTTATTGAAACATTATATACACCTTTTCTTTTCCACATTTAACGATCGACATACCATTTTTTATTATAGACTATTCTTTGGATTATTAGAATACTAAAATTCGTTCATCTAGATATTAATATTTAATCATAACATGAATTCTTTATATGATTATTTATTTTATTTTTTAATATTAAGAACAAACAATTCATATAAAATGATTTTTATGCCCTGGTAAAAAACTAACGTGAAAACAAATGGTTATTTTTTGGGTTTTCCCATGGAACCTAAAACCTCATTTTTCAAAAATTCATAATTCATTTGAACAAAAATTAAAACATTTATTGATTGGATTTGATAGAACCAGTGGGTATTAAAAGATTTTTATCCAATAATTGTAGGAGAGTAGTAGAAGAATCATAATAGTTAAATATATTTATGGGATAATAATAAATTATAAGAGGATTAAGATAATGTTTCTCTATTCACAATAATTTTCGGATTCAAAAAATTGTTTGATAATGATCATAATTGATAAAAAATTGTTAATCCATATTAGTTTGTCGATTCAATATAAGAATAAATCAATTCATGAGAAGTTCCTTTCTCAAGACATTATTTTTGGAATCATATGTTTAATGGAAATATGAAATTAAAATATAGAGACAAATAAATCCTTGATTTTTCACAATACACTGAGGCCATAAAAATTAATTCATGAGATATATAGTATAACCATGAAAAAAACTCATATTAATTAAAAATTGTTTAATACTAAATAACAAATTAATATATTTTTTAGATGTTACAACTCTTTGTATCAAACATATCATCATTTTCATTCATTTATTATGTGATTAAATTATTATTTTTTAATATTTAATATCCAATGAATTTTATCTTACGATATTCAAGAAACACTAATGTCTTGAATTCAGAGATGATACTTAATATATACATTATTTAATAAAAACATTAATCTACCATGAAAATAAAATATAAATAGATATAAACATATTACCATGTTTTCTTACAAGGGATCGAATTATGCAGACTAAAAAAACTCCATTGTCATACTATTAGTACACAATTCTAATAGAATATCATTTTTCATTACCTTTTTATTGTAATGGAACAATTTTTTTTAGAATCACAATTTTGGAAAAATAAAAAAAACTAGAAATCATATTATTAGTTTTCATAAATTAGAGTAAAATTAATTTTCATTCCTTATTATGCATCATTCTCGTATTTTCTAGGGATGTAAAAAAATTATGTACAGAAAGCGTATATATTTATTGTTGTATAATGGTCAGGATCTATAATATTGATGGTAATGGGAAGCAATATTATGATTTAAAGTAATATTTTTTTATCACTGATGATTTTTATAAATTTATCATGGAATAGACCCATTATGCTTAGGATTCGGATTGAGATTAATATAATATCTTTGGCGTATAAGAGTGGTCATTCTAGAAATTTATTTTAATGACCATGTGAATTTATCCAATGTAAAGGTGTATGGGTGTCAATATATTCCATGAATATCGCTATAAAATTTGGATAACTCTGAAGAATGTTTTTTATATTATCTACAAATTTTATTTTTAATATGTAACATGGATATATGAGAGTCATGGAATGATTTTTTTGGTTATTTTAAGTCTAGATTTGTGTAAATAAAAACATGGACATTGTTTAGAGTAATTCAAAATTATTAAACAATTGTAAAACATCATATTAATATGGGTATTAATGGAATAAATTGCTTTTACAATGTGTCATATAAAATGATAATGAATCTCTACATGATGATTGATAAGAAAATGTATCCCTGATGATATAGAAGCATCACACTAGAGAAACCCTTTGTATATATAATATATTATGTAATTAGGGATATACATAAGGTGTTCATATAAAATATTTAATAATATCTCCATAACTTCTATGGAATACCATGTGTTGTATAATGCTATGAGAGTTGAGTAGTTGAGTTATACATAAAGTTAATCTTTATTAGATATAAATGTTTCTTCATGTATGGAATTTGATGTGTAAAGCTAGTTAAGATGATTTGCAAAGGTCAATCGGTGTAAAAATAGTTACTTTTATGGGTCACCTTAGTCTATGAAAATAATAATGGAATAAAAATAATGGTGTTATATATGGATAACCAATAATATATATATGACCTACTCAGTTACATATGGGATAAAATATCGGAATATGTCTGGATACCTAGTTATACTTATGGATCTATTATATGAAATACTATTATCACCTCAAATTTAAGGTTTCATGCTTTTTTTATTTTTGGTGGATGATTCATAAAGTTAAATTCATTGTTATGTATGGATATTAAGGACAAATGAGTATGAGTTTTTTACATAATTTGTCATAAGTAGCGGTCTTGGTGCTTTTCAAAAATTGGTTTTGATGTACATTATTATGATTTTTCTACGATAATAAATTGAAATATTTTAATAAGCATAAAATAATGATATTGAGAGATTTAGATAGGATATAGTTTGTTTTCATAGTTTCTTCCTTTATCACTCTCATTCATACATTCTTCTTCAGTGTTAATAATTTATTCATTTCTATTATTCATGTCATTTATTACAAGGATAAGTCATGGTTAACCCAAGTTATCATTATGTGTTACTTTATAATTTATCTTTTTAAATATTTATATTGTATCCATTATTCCCTAAATTTTTAATTCATTAGGTAAAGAGATTTATCTAGACTGGGTATAGATTACCACTTGTTTCATAATGAGTGGATACTTTATAACTCTATGTTAATGGATCATAGATATTTATTTTTATAAAAAAAGTGTTTATATGATATATAATAAATGGGAATGAGTATAGTCATGTTGTTAATCATAAATTTTATAAAATATACTTTTTGATTTTTGTTTGAGAATCGTGGATCTAGTCATATAGCAAAAAATGATTCATATTGTCCAGTTTTTCATGGATTGAAATTGAAGTAATTTTATGGATTTTTGGAAATTTTTATGTATATTATAATGTGATTATTCATTATAAGGGATGGTTCATTTGGTATATTGTAAATATAATGGGGGTAACTCACTAGACAGTCATTGATGATGATATCATAGAATGTGTCTACAAGGTATCACTAATGGGATTTTGACAGCAATTAGAATAATTGACAGTGGTAGTAGATTATATTTGGGTCATTTTATAAGGAATTTGTTTATTTATACACACTATAGGTGGTGAGTATGTTGGTATCACGTTCTCTCGTGATATATAATATAGAGGAAATTTGACTACTTGTAACATCATTTTATCCTATATATCTATATAACATATGGTTATAACGATGAGGTTCAGTGATAGATAAAATGTGACATTCTTGATTCCCTATTTTATTTGTATATTTGATTATATTTTTCTTTTTATTTTATTCATGGTTTTTTGGAATTTGAATATTTTTATTAATAGAAAAATGGAAAAACATGAATGTGTCAACTATTATCACATGGTATGTTTTAACCATAATCCCAATCTTTTTTGAGTGGAGTGCACACATCATTTGGGTATTTCATAGTATCCACATAGATTACTAAGATATTATGTGAAACCATGATTTTTTCCTTTTGTTATTATGCAGGGAATAGTCCATTGAAATATTTAAGGGAAACCATGATTTCTAGAAAATGATTTAATTTTTCTTATATAGAATCAATTTATGTTTTTATAACATGGATAGTAGAGATTTTACCACATCATTCAGATAAAAAAGTTTTGTACCAAAATTTTTTTAAAGTAAAATTCCCTTATTTTAAAAATTCAATTAAAACACATATTCCATCCTGAACCCCATTATCATGATGAAATGGCATCTGTATTTGAATATGTGTGCATTTAAAACCCATCAAATTTTATCCCTTTTAGTATTTCAACATATCAAAAAATTAATCCTCATAAAAAACTCCCATTTCTAATGAAATCATCCCTCATATGTTTGAATACTAAAAATGAAAATAATATGAACCATAGAAAACAAATAATGTTATCCTTCACTTTCTAGATAGGGTTTTCTCATTATCCTCCTACCAATGAGTTCACAATCATGAAATCCCAAAAAAACAAACTCATGAAACATAAAATCATAATTGAAATATAAACCAAAACTATGTTCATTCAATGTTTTCATACATGAATGAAATAATGAATACATCACATTAATTTAATCACATGTACACTTATGTTATAGGGAATTGTAAAATGTAAATAACCTTAATAGGACCTCTATAAGAATGAACTATCATATAGTTCTCACTCCCCTTTCCTTCCACCACCATCATCACATGATGCATAACAATTATGTTCAATGGTGTGTTCATCACAGTGTAATATCTACCACTATCCGTCCTTGGTATAATTATTATACCATTAGACATCATGTACAGGTTTACTAGAAATAATATTCTCATATATTCTTGTCCAGTTATCTAGTTATCACTTCCATAATTAATTTGTATGCATCCATATTTTGGCATGAGGATCTTATAATCACTAGAATATTAATTTCATAAACAGTTATCTCTTAGTGAACAATTTCATGTTATATCCACTACACTCCAATAATATTGTTTAATCTCTCCTTTCCATATTCACTCATTAAGACCTCAATTATCTCTCAGCAGAGTTCATTGAAATCATGAAACTCAACTCTCACTTCATCATACATTTACATATATTAAGTATCTTTTTTTATATCCCTCTATCCATATAACCACATGAACTAAAAATATAAGTAATTTATAGAGTATATATATAGAATGATCTTCTTCAGTACTCCTTCTCAGTAACTCTACTATGGTCCAACCACGTGAGTGATAACATCCACCATCCTACACCAAACTCACTTATTAAGGATTTCATAAATGATGAATTTACTCCCATTGAAATTATTTTTAATTCACCATCCATCTTATTTAATCAAATTTCTAAAAATTAAAAGGATCATTCGATGTTATACTAAACTGACTCACTTAAATTTGGTGAACTAACATGTCCTCTTGCTAAACATATTGTTAATAGACATTAGTTACCCAAATATAGATATCTAGTGTTTTAGAATACTGTTCATCATCAATCCTCTTCTATGGCATTGTTATTGTGATATAATATATTAATCTGCAAAAAAAAATTGAAAAAATATTTCTCACACCAAACTAATCAATCTACCATGTGAGTATTGTTTTTTTTTGTATTCCATTTTTTAATATCAAACAAAAATTTGACTTGTTAACAACCATAAACTTACCTTCCATATATTACTCATGGTTCACACCATCATGATTTATTTCTCATCCCAAATCCAATTTAATAATTCAATTTTCATATTATCTAGCAGCTCGAAATCCAATAATACAAAAACTATTATGACATGGTCCTTATATAATATAAAATTATTTTTTAACTAATAATTCATTTTACTATATTAAAAATTATATTTTTTTACAGTGATAGATAATTAGGTCATAATTACTTCATAATAAAACCATACATTAAAATTTGGAAAACCCTTTTATTATCCATATCCCCATAATAAATGAATTTTAAAATTGAACACATATCTTTTCAATTTTTTTTAATACTTCTAATTTGACACTTATTTGTTCATACACATCCTTAATGTCTATGAAAGAAATTTAAAAATGTGTTATTAGAAAAAAAAACTATATAAGATACATATAAAAAGAATTAAACACAAATATTAGACTATTTTTGGATCATGACTATCATGAAACATCCCCCAAGGCCCATGTTGTGAATACCCCATGCCCGCCTTCGATAGGTTAGGGGCTGGCGTCTAGACCTGAGAAGGCATAAACAAAAAAAGGAATGAATGAATTAAAATATATACACATGAACACATCGCGAATTGTGGAAAGGTATACACTATGTAAACCCAAATTGTCACTAAGACAACTACTAAAAGTATAGTAAAAACTGACATGTAAAAAGGGGCCAAAATACAGGCCCAAACCAAAAAAAAATGTACAACTACCATGGTCCATCTACTCAAACCCAACATGAAGGGTAGGTTCATGGTATTTGTCTGTAAAAAAAAGTATGCCTCGTCCATCCCATCTCCCTGGGCACTTTCATGTATCTGGCCATTATGGTCATTTTCAATGTGTTGATCACCTTCCTGATATATGACTCATGTAGTCATAGCTAGTAGAGGGGGTGAGTAGCATAATATTCATTAGGGACACCAAACTGCCAAGTAAAGACCAAAAAGAAACACCACACAACATGATAACACAATAAGACGAGAAAGAAAATGCAAATAACACTATGTATAAATCAAAGTATAGAATGTAATATTATCACTCGTACAGATGATTAATCTTTTTCTATAGTTGGAATCATCCCTAATGATCCATTTATGTCCACTCAGCTACTAGACCACTCAATTCCCCTCATTTCAATGACCAATAACATATGCAAATCTGCTAGACCACTCAGGTCTTCATGTCTGCGGAACCAATGAGGTACACTTGTCTACTAGAAAACTGAGTTCTACTCATCTGTTGGACCATTGAGATCTACTCATCTACTAGACCACTGAGATCTACTCATCTGCTAGACCGCTAAGGTCCGCTCATCTGCTACACCACTAAGTTCCACTCATCTGCTAGACCACTGAGGTCTACTTGTCTGCTGCACCACTATGGTATGATCCACTCTCGGGCCATCTGGATCACCTGGACCCACTAATATCTTTTCCAACATGATAACATAAACTCACTCATATTTGGGCCAGTCGGATAACTAAGACCATCCCATAACTGGTCCAGCTAGATCCCTAAGACCTTCTCGTCTCTTGGGTCGGCTGGATTACATAGGCCTACTTGTCTTTGGACCAACTGGATCACTAATACTAGATCCTCTCTTATCCATCTGGATCACTAATATTGTCTCATCTATTTTCTAGAATGATCGCGAAGACCCTCTCGTTATATAATTCACGTCACATCCAGCTGTTGGAT
Organism: Viscum album; assembly: GCA_963277665.1. NCBI lineage: Eukaryota > Viridiplantae > Streptophyta > Magnoliopsida > Santalales > Viscaceae > Viscum > Viscum album. The sequence continues at coordinate 1,076,426,232 of OY728150.1, forward strand.
TCTTCCATGTAGCGCGCATTATTTCGGGAGAATCTACCCCTCAATCCATCGGTCACATCACAACTTACATGAAATATCACATAAATTATGATTAATGAACTGTATCATTTTATGGATCCCAACGTCGTAGACAAAACCTCAATCAAACACCCTATCTAAAAGATATTGGTGTTTTAGTAAACATGGTTCGGCTGTATTCAGGGTCAGTCAGACCTAGACGGACTAACACAACCATCCTTACCAAGGCATCACACATGAACGTACCTAATTTACCCACCCTTACATAACCTAGTCTATCGTGGAAATAGTTCTAGCTCCATTAGGCCTTGCTGGACCCGGTCTGGTTCTGTCAGGGGTAAAGCCTGCAGAGCCACCCAGCAACACGATTTCATTCAGCCGAACCCACAACAGGGGGGCTGGTTCTTTCCAATCCCAAGCTGCCTAGTTGACCAGTTTTTCCCTCTGGCCCAACCCACATTGGTACGCTAGATCTTCTCCATCCTAGATATCCTATCATCCCAATTTTCACCAGCGGCCCGACCCACATGATGTGACAGTTTCCCCCTACCGGATGCATGTGGGGCGTTTGGTTCGCACCACACACGACCGGATGAGGTAGGCTACATCCTCCACACCTAGTCTAGGACCACCTCCTAGATCCTTCCATGGCCCTCTATTGTGTTATTCTCCTCCAATGAGGCATTGAAGTGGCACCAACCACTAGTACGGGTCCTCTCGTGCAGACTACTCCTTCTGTGTGACTGGGTGCTATTACACAGGTCTAACTTTCCTTCGTGGTCTATGGACTATATATTTTTTACCGAGTGATCCTCAAAAACATTCGGGTGGACACATTAGCTTGCCACCAGATGTTGGCCTTCATTTCGGAAGCTCATGTTGTAACTATGACGCGCCACCTCCCACCTGCCGCAGAGGATGGTGTGTTGCGGTCGGGTTTTGGGGCATGGTACTGCTATAGAAGACTTGTTCCACATGTGCTAGCAGATACCATGTCCCTTCTACCTAGAGACTCTACATTCTAAGCTCCTCTATTACTTAGTCTATGATGGACATAGAGAGAGGGATGGATGGGATTCAAATGAAAACCCAAATGAACAACCGGTCTTATTTGTGTCGGCCTAGAATTGTTCATCCTAAAGGTATCCCAAAATATATATTACAAGACACTTAGGTATAATCCCAATATTTACCCACAATTATATTTTTCAACTCAATATGTAATATCTATCCACAGATCAAATTGTAAGAGAAGTGATCTGCATTCATTGTTTAGAGGGGGTGAATGGGGAAAACCAATTCTCTATGAATTTAAACCCCTTCGTAGGAAAGGAGATTGCTCAAAGATGATTGTTCATTATCATCTATTGTTCATTGGTTTCGATTCAATATCATAGGGTATCATCAACTCTTTATAATTTTCTATAGTTTATCATTAGAGTTTTTTCCATCAGTCTCTTAGAGGTATTTTCTAGATCCTAGTCCGATATCTAATTCATGACATCCCATTAAATGGGGAAAAGATGTAGTGATGTTTTTGTTATACTGATTCACTACTGTTAGGTTGTTTCATTTATGAGACTGTGTTTATATTACATTTTGATGAAGTATTATTATGTGGTTGTATTAATGGAATGAAATTGTCAACTCATTTCTATGTTGTAGTGAAACTGTTTCAGATAAAATAAACATTTTAAGTATATTTTATTTTTCCATCAAACATATAGAAAATAACTTTTTCCATCAAACCACACCAATCGAGGTGAAGTCTTACATAAGAAGAACATCTCATTTTAAACTCAACAGTGGTCTCAAATCATTAATTTTAGTTACCATTTTTTAATTTTTAGGTTTAAAAAATAAAATATCATTTATTAAAATTTTCTTACATACGGTTACGTCCCAAAAATCAACATCCGCAGACTGCCCAAATTGTCCAAATTTAGGATTTTTCTAAGAGAAGCATACCATCACAGACTCTATGGTACTCTCATATTTTCAATCTAAGTTACCATTTATGTTTTATAAGAATATTAAAATTAAATAATTTTATTAAATTATTTAATTTATTTCCAAAAACCACATTCCCTAGTTGGACCATGTTACCCAATTTTAGGATCTATATAAGGAAATAATACCCTCATGAGCTCAATGGTGTTGTCAACTTTTTTATTCGGAGTCACTGTGCATGAGATATATGGATTTGAAAAATAAAATAATGTTATTTAATTTTTTTCATTTAGATTTTACCATTTTTGGGTTTTCTCACTACAGTCCCACACTGACTAAACATAGGTCATGCCTAGGGTAAACCTGCCATCCTAAATGCAACGGTTCCCTAAGATTTCTAATCCCGAAAATCATTTGAAAAAAAATATTATTTTTCTATAAAACCTATTACACATACTATTTAAAACATAACATTTTTTAACGGATCATTCTAAGCACATAGGGCCTCAAAATCACATGTTGACTTAACCCCTGGCATTGAAATAATACCATATAATTAAAAAACATTACATGGAATTTTATGACATTATATTTCCCCTACCATTATGGATTTACTTCATTTCATCCCAAAAAATCTAATCAAACAAATGGGGGGTACTGAGCAGAGATCTAAGTCTCTCGATCCCACTTTCTCTATTATAGATTCTTGTGCTACCACCAAACACACACTAGAGAAATCAATCACCCACATAGGGTCCTCTCTTTTTGACCCTCAATACCAACTTAGAACTCTACAAAAGTCACCCATCATCAATTTTCATGCACATAAAGGCATCTTGAGACCTCTACTAAACTCTACTCATTGGTAGTGAGATAGTGGGTTGACTCGGTGAGTTGGTCAATGATCACCTAGAAAGTATCATTCCTCCTAGATGTATGTGGTAAACTCTTTATTAGTCCATCGATATCCCATCCCACATTCACTCTGGTACCTAGAGGGGTCGTGTCAAACCTACTGGAACATTATTCTCATTCTTCACTTGTTGATAAGTGAATCATCTCTAGACAAACTATTCCATTACCTTCTTCAACCAGAGCCACACATAGTGACATTAGAAAACTTGGTACATCATTTACACACCTATATATACTGTAAAAGGTGATGTATGTAACTACCTCAAACCTTCCTCTCATAATTCCAATGTCGCAATGGTTCATCCTCTAAAAAATATTATGTGCTCCCAAAATATCGAATATCCATCAGTGGCATGGCATGTGGACATATGGGCATGTGTAGTCTCATTGCTGGTATCTTTGAGTTGCGCCCCCTAATAAGATGTTATATTGGATAGGAAAATTGAATTAACTACGTAAATGATTCCTTATATGTATCCACAAAGGATATCTTAATCGATCCAAACTACGTTGAGTCCTCGTCCAGTAGTTGTGATTTCAATCACCTATTGAGAGCATCTACCACTATGTTCCCCTTCCCAGTAGTATAGAATATCTGGTGGCCATAGTCCTGGAGGAACTCTAGCCAACTCCAATATCTTAGGTTAAGATCCTTATGAGAAAAGATATACTTGATACTCTTTCGGTCATATTAAATGATGAATAATTCACCCTTAAGGTATTGTTTCCACATCTTCAGTGGGAAGACTATCAGGGCTAACTGAAGGTCAGTAGATGCATAGTTTTTATCATGTGGTCTCAATTCTCTTGATCCATAATCAATCAATACTTTTCCCTACATTAGGAAACAACTGATCGTGGTTCTTGATGCATCACAAAACAACACATAGTCAATTCCCTCCTCTGGAATCCTCATGATAAGATCACTCTTCAAGCACTATCTCATTTGCTAAAATCACTTTTGGTATCTTTATATCCAGAAAATGTATTTTACCTACTTTTACAACACTTTCATGGGTTGTAACACCCTGGAGTAGTTAGGTACAAACATCTACCCATCCAACCCAATGAAACTCTAGACATAGGTAATACAATGGTGTGGTTCCCAAGAAAGCATCACAATGACCATCCATGGATCCACCGCAACTCCTGCCTATGAGATAACATATCTTAGAATGTGTACCTTTAATATATATAACTCACACTTTGAGAGATTTTTTTAATGTTGGTGTTATTGGAGCGTGTCCAGATCCATCCTCAGGTGTATCACATTCTCCTCCTCAGGTGTTGAATATAATAAGATATCATGAAATAAGACCACAACATACAAATCTATGTACGGATGAAAGATCCTATTCACAAGTACCATGAATATTATTGGGTAGTTCTTCATGTCTAAGAGCATCACTAAGTACTCGTAGTGGCCGTAGTTACATCTGATAGTCATCATCGACATGTCCTCATCTCATACTCAATATAGGTTATAGCCTAATCTAAGGTCTATCTTCGAGAACCATATCCCTCCCTTTAGCGAATAAAAGAGGCAATCAATCCTCAATAGAGTATAATTGTTCTTCAAGGTAACCTAGTTTAGGATCCAAAAGCCCAAATATAACCTCAATATTCTATTTTCATTCTAGGAAAAAACATTGGGTTTGTCCATGGAGAAACAGTGGGTGTTATGAACCCCTTCCTATGCATTTCCTCCATCTGTACCCTCAACTCCCTCAGCTCTGTTGAAGTCATCCTATATGGTGGTGTAGATATTGGTACCATCTAGGGGTACAGATCAATATAGAAGTCTACCTCCTCATGTGTTTAGATAGTTAAAATCAACCATATCCTCTCCTTGACCAACAAAAGGATCGTGGATAGAACCTCGATCAGGTCAAGTGGAATCCTCACTAAGCCGATGACCCACATCACTTTATCAAACCATTCTTCAGTAAACTGAGGATCTATATCTCCCCTGAAAATGGGAGGAATCAGTCTTTGGATCTCATTTAAGTCAATGACATTATGTACAACCTCTTCTGGTATCACAGGATGTATGTTCTGACTAACAGGTGGGGGTATTGGTGGGAGACAACCCAAAGGTACCATCTCGGGAAATGGTCCATGTACCAAAGCCTCATCACTCTTTGGACCATCCTTGTGGTCACACATTATAATCATAGCGGGATGTCGATGTAGATGCATCTTTCAGGGTATAAAGATGAACCATGATTAATAGATTATACTTGGTGAGATGTACCTGACTCAAAAAGATACAGAGAAAAACACATAATGATGCATGCAATAAGGGTTTTCATGTACCGAGACCAAAAGTAGAATTTACAGTCTGGAGGTATAGATACGTCAGCTGCCGCACCAGCACAGGACTCCATGGCGTAAAACTCAAACTATAGAGACATAACACTATTTCCCCATAAATTTTTTAACTATTAGTTATTCTTGTAGAACATAACTACCTATGATACAACATCGTCATGAATAGTTTCCTAGGGCCTGTGTAGTGACAACCCCAAACCTTCCTTTATTAGGATACGGGCTAGATACTAGCACTAGGAATGCATATCCCAAAAGGGAAGGGATTTATTTTTAAACATATTCACATGAACACACCACAAACATTGGAAATATAAACCTCAAATATGCAACCACTTTCACTGAGACAACTACTGAAATTATAGTACATATTGAACAGTATAAAGGGGCCATAATACAATAAAAAACCACAATGAAAAGTAAATATACAAGGTGTGTCTGCCCAAAACAAACCAGAAGGGTAGGTGGAGGGTAAATATTTGTAGCCATAGATTTACGTCTCATCTATCTTGTCTCAAAGGGGAACCTCCTGGTCTCGAACCACCAAGGTCTCCTTTGAAGTGTTGATCACCTTCACGAGGCACAACACATGTGGGCATAGCCCATGCATGGTTGAGTAACACAATACATAGTAGGGACCCCACACCAAAAAGGGAAGATTATAAAGAAATCACAGACAATACGATCACACAACATGACTACATAGCAATGAATTCTCACTCCCAGTACAACTCAATGTATAATTTTTTTGATTATTTGTCTTTGGGATGATTCATCTTGTACTGATGAGGGACTCATCCCGGATGATCCATTGAGGTCTGCTCAGCTACTGGACTACTGAGGTCCAATCATCTTCTAGAACACTGAGTTCTTCTCGTCTGCAAGACCACTGATGTTCACTTTCCTACTGAACCACTGAGATACGCTTCTCTTCTAGATCATTGAGGTTCATTCTTTTTCTTGCACCTCTAAGGTACCCTCATTTGATGGACCACTGAGGTCCTATCATCTATTGCACCACTGAGTTACGCTCATCGGCTGGACCACATAGGTCGGATCATCAGCTAGACCACTGAGGTATGCTTGTCTTCTAGACCACTGAGGTCTGCTCATCTACTTCTCCACTAAGTTCAGCTCACCTTTTAGACAACTTAGGTCCGATATTATGATGGACCACTTCAGTCCACTCACCTCTGGGGCCTATTGTATCACTTAGATCCTCCCGTATTTGGGCCATCTGGATCCCATATACTCGCTCTTCTCTGCGCCAGTTGGATCACATAGACCCCCTCATCAATAGGCTATCTGGATCACTAATTACAGCTTGTATCTTGGTCTAGAAGGATAACATAGACCTACTTTTCTATGGGCCTTCTAGATCCCTATGACCCGCTCCTATCGTAGCTGTTAAATCACCAAGACCCGCTCATCTCTTGGCAAGCTGAATCACAATTATCCACATGTCATATCCTTTGCGTAAAATCCAGTTGCATGATTTGTAATCATAGAGAGCTTGATTCTGAGAGTATCTACTCCTCAATCCGTCAATCACATCTAAACTACCATGAAATATCCCTTAGATTATTCCCACAAAACCATCTTATGGAAAGGGTCCCAACACCACAAATTGCGCATCAATAAGATACATGATCTGAAATATATTGATGTTTTATTAAATTGGGACCCATTGTATCTCGGCTCGGTCCGACCTGGTTGGACCGACCCATACAGATCAGCCTTGTGGTCCCACATAACCTGAACCAGTTTGGACAACCCAAACGGACCTAGTGGCGTCTCGGAAAGCCTAGTCCGACCACTGGTCCTGCCCCATTAGGCCATGCTAGACTCAGCCTGATTTTTTAATGGGTCCAGCCTACCAGGATTCCCAGCGACCAAGTTTCATCCAAACTGGACTACAACATACAGGATTGTACTTTCCAAGTCTGGGCCTCCCTGTGGGACATTTTTTCTCATCATCTTTGCTTGCATCGTCGGGCTGACTCTACTCTAGAATGGCCCACCCTGTGTTCGGGTTCACTCCAATAGACAAGAACATATGGTGGGCCAGTTTTCCGCATTCTTGAATGTCCGTGTGGGATTTGTTTCATTTAAAACACAACTGGATGAGTTCGGCCACCTCCTTTGCATGCGGTCCAAGACCTCCTACCAGCTCATACCATGACTCGCCAGCACATGCCACTCTACCAATGCAGAGCATAAAAGGATCTATTATCCATCATCGATCTGCTCATCTAGACATGCCTTTCCATGTGACATGAGTCTCTACAGCGAGTCGAACCCACCGTTGCTATCTGGAGAGAGAGGCATTGCATAATGTGCGCCTCCAATATAGTAGGGTGGATATATGTCCCTCCTACATGATCGGGTGGCTGATTCCACTTACCCGTAGCCACACTCCACCGACCATTTTGTTAGTGGATACTACTACGACCTCAATGCCTTTCCAATGCACCTGCTCTATCTTGACATTTTCGTTTGGGTACCGTGTCCTGATGCCTCTGTCATAGCCTTGGTCCAAGGTCTCTAAACAATGTTGTGACCCGCCTGGCTGTGGGCCTTCCTTATGATGCCTCTACTGCCAATGTTCCACAATACCTATTTCAACATTTTACAAGGAGATAGATATGGATAGGATCACAAAGAACACCTAAATGAACAACCGACCATTGATCGTGATGATCTGGATTTTTTCATGTTAGTGGGATTACGATGTATAAATTATATCTCTATATGATTTATTCCTAAAATCAAATCACAATAATATTTCATAAACTCTAAATTAAAATCCATCTACGAATTAACATGTCAGAGAGTTGATCCACATTAATTATTTAGATGGGGAGAATGGGGAAAACCAATTCACTAAGAATCTAATCCCCTACGTGAGAAATGATATTTCTTGAGGAAAATTGTTAGTCATCGTTCATTAGTAAGTGGTTATGATTTTTTCACAAGTGGTATCATCTCCAAATTTTCTTTATTCACTGCTAATCCTTGGAGTGTTTTCCATTAGAGACTCAGAGGGATTCAGAATGTCTAAATCTAATCTCTAATTCCTTTTATCCAATTAAATATTGAAAACACATTGCAGCATTATTGTTACACTTAGTCACCACCAGTACATTGTTTCATCTATGTAATAGAATATATGTTACTTTGTGTTGTAGTGACATTACTCTGTTCCATTTATGGAATGAAATAGTCAGCTCGTAGTAGCATTTCAATGAAACAATTTAGAATAAAATAAACTTTTTAAGTTTATTTTAATTTCTATTGAATCATACAAAAAATAACATTTTCTCTTAATCCACGGTGTTTATGGTTAATTCCTCCATAAGAAAAATATCTCATTGAAAACACTACATTAGTCTCAAATTATAAATCTGAGTTACCATTTTGAGTAATGAGGATTCAAAAATAAAATTACTTTTTTTAAATTATATTATTTATGGGTAGGTCCCAATAACCTATATTCACATTCGACCTGTGCTGACAGATTTTAGGCTCTGTCTATGGGAAGAATACCCTCTCAAACTAAACGATACTCTCTGATTTTGAGTCAAAGTTATTGTTTATGTTTTATAAGGATTTGAAACTAAAATAGAATTATTCAATTATTTTATTTATAGCATCAAAATAATTTCTGTTGTTGACCTGCACCAATCAATGACAGAATCTGCCTAAAGAATTCATACCCTCATGTGCTCAATTGTGGTCCTTTATTTCAAATCTGAGTCACATTTTGTGAGGTATAAGGATTTGAAAAATAAAATAATTTTTTTATTTATTTTATGTAGGGTTATTCCATTTTCATTTTTTATCGCTATAGGACCATGCAGACGAAACTTAAGTCGCGCCCAAGGTAAACTCACTACCATGAACGCAATAGTGTTGTCAGACATCAAATTTGGGAACCCATTTTAGAGAAATTACACTTTTTCTTTGAAACCTCTCATGCGTGCAATTTCAAACATATCCTTTTTTGACAAATCATTCTTGGAACTCTAGGCATTGGAATCGAATATCGTCTCAACACCTTGTCTCAAAATAATCAAATATAATTCAAATATAATTAATATTGAATTATGGGACATTTCAACAACTTAATAAAATAACAGTTTTTTTAGGATAATGAAATTTTATCTCAAATAATAATTTATTTTCTCATAAAAATTTCTTTACAATACACAAATATTCATAAATCTATTGATAAGAAAACGTAGATAATATATCATATTTATAACGGTTTTGTAACAAAAACAAGTGAAACCATGAAAAAATGAAATTTCTTAAAAATATACATTTTTAGCCTAAAACTGCATAATCGTTACTATATGAAAAAATATCAGACACAATCATTTGAAAATAAATAAATTTCAAAGAAAAAAAATTAGAAATATGAGAAAAGTAATGTGGCTGAATTGAGACAACATCTTATTAGAAAACATAAAATAACCATTACAATTTTCCATAATAATAACCATTATAATTAGAATATACCTTATTTTCTACATCAATTATACTTATATTTGGAACATAATCATCACCCAATGAATTGGGGTTCTATATCACGCTCACCTCTCATTATGAGCCACATTGGTATCACTTATCATGATAAACTATATCAGTATCACCTATCCTAACAAAAAATGTATAACGACCATAAAATTCAAGAGGCACATAAATGTTTTAATTTAAATAGTAAAACTCATAATACTATTCTTATGATTCCAGAAGAAAATCAATTTCAAATATTCATATACCCAATTATGTTAAAAAGAATTTTCAAAATTAACATTCCATTTAAAATTGGACGAAATGATTTCTCATAAGAAAACATAAAATATCATAAACCATAAAGTAAAGATACAATAACGAAGTATCAAACAAATCTACTTAGGTATATGCCCATAAAAATACCTAAGTCATCAATTCCAATTCTGCTCCAACTCACGGGCCCAAGTTCAACCTAGTGCACACAAGAAAGTACAGCCCAATCCACACAGGAAAGCACAACCCAATCCACATAGGATTTTAGGTCAATCATATCGAAGATAATGATTGAAAGTCATTACTCAGCTCACACAGGTATACTACTCACGAAGAGGGGTAGAGATGATAGATGTAGCCTCTGAATCATCTCCTCTGTCGAACCCACATAGGATCCAAGTACATAAGTCATTGCTGCCGAACCCACGTAGGATCCATGTACAGTAACCATCACTGTCGAACCCACGTAGGATCCAAGTACAATCTTCATCGCTACCGAACCCACGAAGGATCCAAGTACATTCGATCTCGCTGCCGAACCCAAGTAGGATCCAAGTACAGTCGTCATCGTCGTCGCAGTCGCAGCCAGCTCTAGGGTTCCCGCACTCAGCATGCTCGATTCTGGGAGGGTCCGCTCCACGAGCCAAGGGGTCTATACATCAACTATTACGAAGTCCAGATTTTGTGTATCAAAAATTTCTGTCTCTTCAATCGGAACTCAGCGCGATAGACGGTGCGTCAATTGGACGCCCGGTCTGAGAGTTATTGGCTTTTTCGTCCCAGGGGCCCGGTTGGGTTTTAAGTTTAAACTAATCCGACCATACTTCAGCTATGTGCAAGCCTCGAGCGAAGTAATCCAAAAGAACCGTCTATCTAATATGAAAACAACGTGATCGATGACACATCATTTGGACATCCGGTCGTTAAGTTATAGGCGTTTCCGCTCCATGGGCTCGGTTGGTTTCGGGTTCGAACCAACCCGGCCATACCCAAACATTACAGAAAGATTTAGTGTAATATACCCAAATGACCGTCTCGATCCATGAATCCCAACGCAACTGAAGGTCCGTCGATCAGAGGTCTGTATCCCATGATATGGGCATTTGAACGAATCTGTCCGAGAATAGGGTGTTCGGGCCCGGTCTGACCCGGCATAATACCCCCTGGGTCGGCCCGAACCGGGTTGACCAAATGTAAAGACGCGTAAATTTCAAGGAAATTTTTTTCATAAATAATTTTGGATTTTACTAGTACACAGTTTTTGATGGCATCAGATTCCGAGGCCCAGTGTGCCCGGAATCAATTTCCGAAGTTTAGCTCGGGTACGTTTAGTGAACGAATGAGTTGGTTTTTCTATCTTTTGAACTGGTGCACGGAATTGAAATCCTAGGGCACCGATGAAACCGCAGTGCCAGTAATTGCTTAAGATGACCTTTACTGAAGGTTCGTTTTCCCGGGAGGAGTTGTTAAAAATTGAGGATTAAATGAGAAGTAAATAAAATTGTGGTACAATTTTATTTTATTTTTCTAATGGTTATATCCTACAGGGGTAGTTGGGGTGGGACCCACAATCCCCTAACTACCCATGTTAGGATATTTGTGAGGTGGGGCCCACACGAGCCCCACCACTACACATTCCTTTAACTCCTCTAACTCCCCCCCTCTTAAAGTTGGTAACTCTTCTTAACATGTTTAAATCCCCCATTAAGTGGGTGGCTTCTCCTCTCCTCACCTTCCCCTCATTAAATTATTCCAACACACACTTATTCAATTAATTGAATTTTTTATTTGAATTTTTTAATTTGAACCCTTGGAATTTTTTATAAAATAAGAGGAGCTTATTTTATTTTGGGGTTAGTTTTGTTGTGTTGAGAATTGGGGAAGGGAATGCTTTGGTTTCTTTTGAAGAAATTCATCCTCCCGTGAAGAACATCATCTCTTCAACGAAGAATGACTCAGTGACTCCAGTTTCTCCAGTTTCTCCATTCCCTTCCTCCTCTGCGACAAGGAATGAGACACCGACGCGGGAGTTCTCCATCTACTCACAATCATCTTCTTCACTCCGTGATAAAAGACAAGACGACGTTTCCTCAGGTGCACACCGTCGACGATGGAAACGACGCCATATTTTGCGACGCTTAACAACTGCGAATTACTTTGTGAGGATGGCCCAATGATGGCAGCCAGCTAGGGTTCCGATTTTTGTGTGAGACGGCAGCCCACCGAGTGACGAGGCCTCGGTGCAGGCCCCCATTACATCAGAGGCACCGGTGGTACCTCTACCCACCGAGCCACCGATTCCACCAGCCCCAACAGCTGAGAGTGCACTGCCCAAGTTTCAGCGTCAGAGACCACCCAGGTTCCGCTTGGTGACAGACCCTCAGGCAGTCAAGGATTGGCTGGAGGCTGTTTTTCAAGTCATCAGATTGGTAGGGACACCAGCAGATATTATGCTGATCCTTGCGGCGAGTCTCCTGCACACGGCAGTAGATAGATGGTGGAGCCTAACACTCCAGGTGCACGACGAGGCATATCTACTTTGGTCAGAATTCGAGAGCATCTTCCGCTCGAAGTTCATTCCATCCACCCTCCGTGCGGTGCACATTCAGGAGTTACTGCATCTGCGGCAGGGAAGCATGACGGTAGCCCAGTACTCGGCAAGATTTACTGACCTCTCGCGCTACTCCATGGACATGGTGTGGGACTCATTCATCTGGGCCTGGACCTTCGAGCAGGGACGAGGCATGTGATCAGGGATTTGATGATCTCCCTCAGAATTCTGATACAGGCAGTAGTACTGGAAGAGCCCTTCTCGTGGAGATATTCCTTACTGAGCCTACGCCAGCAGGGAGGCCTACTGCAGGGCGACACGTAGCAGAGTCTTCTGTAGCTGGTAGTAGAAATACGTCGCAGAGGTCCAAGCGGACCAGGCCATCAAGTGGATGACATTAGGACATTGTTTCATATGTGCGGGGCACACGCAGTAGAGCCAGTCATACGAGAGGAAGACAATGCTATGCATGAGGTAGACAGGGCCACATGGCTCGGGACTGTCCGACCCATCGTGCAGAGGAGCATCCGACAGTTGAGGGACCACCCAGGCAGAGGCAGAGGTTCTATAATGGCGGTCTGCAGGGAGCAGGCGGACGAGGTAGAGGAGCTGGCCGAGCAGTAGGTGGTGGACGATGCTTTAAGGCTCTACCACCACCACCACCAGGAGGTCCACCCCGACCACAGGGAGCTGGCGGACAGAGGCAGGCTTAGCTTCAGTAAGTAGAGGCCTACGACCAATTCACACCTCAGAATATTTGAGGTAATATCTGTGTCTACTCTACCCATTCTGCAGTTCTTACAGACACAGGAGCGAGTTATTATTTCATTACCGCTGCCCTTGTTCATATCTTGGAGATTCTGAAGGAGTCGTTGGCTCGATCCTTACGTCTAGAGACTCCTACGGGATAAGACTCGACGATTACGCACTGGTGCCTGCAGTGTGATATTACTCTAGGAGGTGAGATCTTGGGCTGGGATCTTCTTGTAGCGGCGTCATGGCCTTATGACTTCATCTTGGTCATGGATTGGTTATCTATGGTCCATGCTCAGATCGATTGTATTAGGCGCAAGGTGCGATATGTCCACACCGATGGGAGTAGGTTCACCTTCACCAGTGAAAAGGGAGACTTTGCAGTGCTAGATTGACTCACGTAGAGGAGAGGACAGCCGATCACCCATCAGTTGGCTAGCCTCATCCTAATAGCACTTGATGTGCGGAGTCCAAGTATTCCTGTTGTGGTGGATCAGTATGCGGACGTTTTTCCTGACGACGTTCTAGGACTACCTCCACAAAGAGAGGTAGACTTCTATATTGACCTGTACCCCGGGACATCCCCGATATCTACTCCAGCATATCGGATGGCTCCCACTGAGCTTCAAGAGCTACAGGTATAGCTGGAGGACTTGCAGGGAAAGGGATTCATCCGACCTAGTGTTTCACCATGGGCTTCCCCGATCTTGTTCCCCAAGAAGGCGGACGGGAGCTTTCAACTGTGTGTTGACTACCGTCTCCTGAACCAGGTAACCGTGAAGAACAAGTATCCACTTCCGAGGATTGATGAACTCTTCGTTTAGCTCAAGGGAGAATGATGGTTCTCGAAGATAGACCTCAGGTCAGGCTATCATCAGCTCAAATTTTGAGACGTGGATGTGCAGAAGACGGCCTTCAGGTGTTGATATGGCCATTATGAGTTCTTGGTTATGCCTTTCAGCATAACCAACACTCCAGTAGTGTTCAAGAGTCTCATGAATAGGATCTTCCAGCCTTACCTCGATCAATTTGTCATAGTCTTCATCAATGAAATATTGATTTACTCGACTACTGAGCAGGAGCATGCCTACCACTTGCAGGTAGTACTAGGCACACTCCGAGAGCACCAGCTTTATGGTAAGATCTCAAATTGTCAGTTCTATATTCGATAGGTCTACTTATTGGGGCACGTCATCTCTAAGGCGGGATTTGTGGTGGATCCTCTAAAGATCGAGGTAGTACTAGCTTGGGAGCCACCCATGAGCGTGACATAGGTATGGAGTTTCCTAGGTTTGGTTGTGTACTATCGGAGATTTTTACCAGACTTATCTAGAGTTGCAGCACCAATCTCATCTTTGATGAAGAAGGGGAAACCCTTCATGTGGTCGTATAGATGTCAGTAGAGCTTCCAGAAGTTAAGAAAGAGATTGACCAGTGCACCCATCTTGAGGCTACTAGAGGAGGGCGTAGGGTACGTAGTTTACTGCGATGCATCAGGGACCAGAATCAGGTGTGTCCTGATGCAGGAGCAGGCAGTGATCGCCTATGGATAATGACAGTTTAGGCAACATGAGAAGAACTACGCTACCCATGACCTGGAGTTAGAAGCAGTGGTCTTCGCCCTGAAGATGTGGCGGCACTATCTGATGAGCGAGCGCTTTACAGTATATTCTGACCACCATAGTCTCAGGTACATCTTCTCGCAGAAGGACCTGAACCGGAGACAACAGCGATGACTTGATTTTCTCTAGGACTATGACTTTGAGATAGTCTATACTTCAAGAAAGGAGAACGTATTAGCTGATACTCTCAGCAATTGGATGGGAATTCAGCTACTTGGAGAGGCGATAGAGCAGTTAATAGCTTTGTAGATATCCTACGTGGATAGAGATGGGGCTGCCTTTCTACAGTCACTCACAGTCACTCCTCCACTACTTCAGCAGGTCAGAGAGGCACAGCGTGGGGATGTTGACTATGAGATGCGACGTGCACAGATATCCTTAGGATAGGCACCTGATGGATTCTCTGTAGGATGAGAGAACTTCGTTCTTTTCAGAGGACGTACCATGGTACAAGTTGCATTACAGGAGGAGGTGCTGAGAGAGTTTCACACTTCCCCATTAGCGGTACATCCAGGAGTGGCAATGATGTACCAGGATCTTAGATGATAGCACTGGTGGCTGGGTATGATGAAGGTTGTGGAAGAGTACGTTTCACGATGCCTCACTTACCAGCAGGTGAAGGCGGAGTACCAGGTACCAGCAGGCATGGTACAGCCGTTGGAGGTCCCAGAGTATAAGTGGGATGGGATATCTATGTATTTCATGATGGGGCTTCCACATTCTTCCAAAGGTCACAACACCATTTGGGTGATTGTCGACCAACTCACCATGTTGAGCCACTTTCTACTTATCAGGGAGCAGGGATCAGTGGAGAGCTTGGGATGCCTCTATGTTCATGAGATCGTATGGCTTCATGGTGTGCCATCTACTATCATCTCTGATCAAGATGATCTCTTTACTTCCCGGCTTTGGAAGGGGTTGCAGGTTGCATTTGGGACAAAGCTACACCTGAGCACTGCCTTTCACCCACAGACGGATGGTCATATGGAGAGGACCATTTAGACTCTCGAGGACATGCTTCATGCATGTGTCCTCGACTTTGGTCGCAGCTGGGAGGATCATCTTCCTTTGGTGGAGTTTGCGTACAACAACAGATACCACTCCACCATCGGGATGGCACCATACAAGGCTTTGTACGACCGACCTTGCAGATCACCTCTGTGCTGGACAGACCCTGGGGAGTCAGCACTTGTAGCACCAGATATGGTCTAGGCAATAATGGAGAAGGTACAGATCATCCAGGAGCGGATGAGGACTGCTCCAAGCCGACAGAAGTCCTATACTGACAAGAGGCGGAGACCACTAGAATTCTAGGATGGAGACCACGTTTTCTTACGGGTCTCACCTCGATGTGGATTACTGAGATATGTCCAGGGTGGCAAGTTATCTCCGCGCTTCATCAGACCATTCCAGTTTCTCAGCAGGATAGGCGAGGTGGCTTATCGTCTGGAACTTCCACCTAAGTTGCACCGGGTGCACGACGTCTTCCATATATCTCAGACGAGGAGATATGTGAACGACCCGACACATATCATCGATCATGGAGAGCTGAACATCGATGACGGGGCGACTTTTGCGGAGTTCCCGGTGGAGATCGAGGATCCACAAGAGTGGGTCCTACGTGGATGGTCGATTCCTCTAGTTTGCATCAGGTGGCAGCACGAGAACCTCCAGGAGAGCACATAAGCGCGGGAGGCTCAGATGCGTACACAGTACCCTCATTTTTTCCCTTTTTTATGATGTAGCTTTACGGGGATGTAAATCCCTGAGGTGGGAGTAATGTAATGACCCGTAAATTTCAAGGAATTTTTTTTCATAAATTCATTCGGATTTGAAAAGTAAGCAGTTTCTGACGGAACCTGATTCCATACCACTCATGACATAGCCAAAGTATCCTACCTTTTCATGAGAATGCATCATCACAATTATCTTCAGTACATCAATGTATATGACTTTTGATATGAATTAATAATAATTTCAATTCAAATGATCATTATACATGTTAGAAATTAGGAATAACCAATGAAATACATAAATGTGTAATTAATACCAGAGGGTTTGTCATCATTATCTCCCATCATGAAGATTACCAAGTGTGAACTTAATGATATGATGTCTCATCCACTTATGAGTATCAAACAGCTGATAGTCAAACATACTATGTGCCTAATCATTAAATGTTTTCTAGACCCTAGGAATAATATTTACTAACATTTTCATATCATTCCATGAATATCATCATAGTGGGGAACTAATAACAACATCAAAAAATTTATAATAAATTTTAATGTTTAAGAGTTATTTTGTTGGGTTTGGATATCATGAGAGGCAGTTTGGGAGTTTTCTAATAGGATTGTACTGTGTGCTAGAGAGAGAAAAAATTCACACTGTGAATATATGATTCACGATGTGAATATAAAACATGTGAAATTCTACAAAAAAATCATGACATGAAAATTATTAAGGATGTGAAAGTTATTCATGTCACGAATTGGGTGATCAGGGTAATATAGCCAAGTCGACCCCTTTTTTAGTGCACATGAAACATGGGATATTTTGTTTGTGTTTCAAGGATTCACAATGTGAATCCTCCATTCCGATAATTCTTTTATAAAAATAAATTCTTTAATAATATTAATTAATTGTGAAGCCTCCCATCAAAGACTAGGGACATTCTAGGTTATTTTTGGTGAATCCAACCATTCTGGATCACTCCGTTTGGATCTGTGATTTTTATCCTGGATGGTGGATCCTCTCATCATAAGTGACATGTTTTCACTTCTATAACATCCTTTATATTGGATTTAAAAACAGAGTTAAGTTGTGTTTGTGGAGTCTATAGATCTGTTTTGGTCATGTGATGTTTCTCATGTAGTCAATTCTAGATTTATTGGGTGGTTACCATTTGGGGGATAGTTCTTGTGTTTCTTATGGTGCAGAGTGGGGGATTCTTAAGTAATTTTTTAATATTAGCTATTCTCGGACGCATCTATTTAAATAATGTTAATCTAATACTTGTGAATATATTTTGGGGCCTCTATTCATTTATCTTGGTTTTCCTTTACACTCTTTGTGTTTGTGGATCCTATTGTGGGTGGGGTGTGAATAGGGTTTTTGGTATGTGGTTCCATCTAAAGCCTATGTTGGAAAACCCATAATTTTTTATTTATAAAAAAAATGATAAATAAATTGTCATGATTAATGTTTTTGACTAAATTGGTTTTCTGATAAAATATGGTTTTCTCCTAATTTTTCTAAAGGAAGGGTTTTTTATAGAATTATGAAATGGATTAATAAAATGGGGTTTCACAGATTGTTTTTATGGAAAAGGGTTGTTTAAAACTTTTTTTTGAAATTTGATAATCCCTTATATGTTTTGATAAATGAAACACATGGGGTCCTTGGGCAACTAGGTGGAGGGTTAATTATTGGGCCTTTTTTATATAGGGGGTTCACTCATGGGGTGTTTTTATGTTCCCTAGTACATATTTCCTAGGGACTTGATTTTTCATTTTAGGGGGTTACCCTATGGGTTCATCATCAATTACTTTGGCCTAATATCCCAAGGACTCTAATGTGCTATAATCAATATTTATTATCATCTTAGAAGTGACCCATATTAATCAAAAGTTGTTATCTAAAGGTTTTTAACATTATACTTTGGATTGTGATATTTTTTCTTTGATATACTTTCTTTTATGAAATCTTAATTTTTTATTGGAATTATGATTGGAAATTGTTTTACCTAAAAAGTTCCAATTTTCCATGGTATAAAATTTCCCATTTTCATGTTGTGACGAGCCTCAAGATACCATGGGATGTTGGGATGTGTGTCTCTTATGTTGGTTTTTAACCCTGATCCAAATTTTTTCTTTGGTTTACTATTTAAATCTAATATTGTCTTATTGTTTGATCATTTGTTCTATTTATGGTGTGTATACATATACCTATGAGATGTATTCCTAAAAATCCACAAGAGGGTGAAATGAGAGATACTCCTCAAGGTAATCCTTCTATGAATTAGTATATTAGGGAGGATATCATATGGGTAGTTCATTTTATGTATGAAAATGAACCGCGAGTTCAGTTTCCAACTGTTCAGGTTCATCTAGGAGGTGGAGGAGACAAAGATCAATCTTGAGAGTTCATTCATGAAAAACCCCCATCCTATAAATGTATGAATAAACCTCAAGTGTTAAAGTACTAACTAGAAAACACCGATCAAGTATTAAATTTTTTTAAGACACCAGATGCTATTAAGGTGGAGTTCTAATGTTCATAGTCGAGGGTCCCAACAAGCAGTGGTTAGATTCCATGGTATGGGATGATCAATACATGGTATTGGATTGAAAGGGTTTCAAGAACCTATTATTTCAATAGTTCTTTCTAGATAATATTATAATGGATGAGTCTATGTAGTTTCTCTCTTTACAGTAGGGAGAGTACTCACTGTCAGAGCACAACAATCAGTTTATAGTGCTTATTTCTTTCAAGAGGTGGTGATGAATGATTAGTTGAAAGTTCAAAAATACCTATAAGGTTAGTGAATGGGTATTCGATTATAAGTATACAAGATAAATTTTACCAACTATTCTAACATGGTAGATAGAGATATAATGATAGAAATGGATATGGAGAGAAATATTAGATTATCTATCCCTTCTATTTCAACCAATAGTAGTTTTAGTGGAACAATGGTAAAGAAGTAGAATTGGAAAGACCATCGTAGGGATAGTTGGGGTGGTTGTCAGTAGTGGACATCCTTTGCACGATCTACAGTAGGTAGTAGTTTTACCCTAACTCGCTATTATCTTGTCAATGTTTGGGAACACCTATAAATTTTTCCTACACCCCTGATTATTTTTATTTCTTGTAGCCACCAAGTCCATTTGTAGAGGATAAATCAAGCAGTGTATATGCTCTTTTATGGTTAGGGATCTTTAGATCCAAATGCCATTGCAACATAGTCATAAGATTCAATCTATATAGGGATTTATCGATAGGCCTTAAGAGTTGATAACCTTGTGTAGTGGAAAATTTTATGATGGAGGTTGAAATAATAATGACTATAGTGAGAGTTTCTATTTTTGTTTCATATTGTATATCAAATATTATATATGATAGAGGTGCATAAATCTTTTTTATATCTTCTTATTTTATTGATATACTAAAACTTACATTGGAGATCATATACTTTGTTATATAGTTGATTACAGATCTTGGAAAGAGGAAGGAGTAGGGGTTTTGATGTGCTGCTTATTCTCTATCGGAAGCTGATGCAGATCTAGTCTTGGGTTTGCTATTTCTTGAACTATATCTATTTGATGACATCATCAAGATGGATTTGATTTTTTGTTATGATTATGAGATTTATTTTCATCATCATCATGTCTTGTTATTTAATTCTAGTGGGATCTTCTGATTGTTTTAGGGAGAGTGGGATCTATTTTTATGTCATGCATGACCTTATCACCCAAAGCATATGAGTTTTCTATTTGCTTTTACAGTCAATATTGATGATGTTCCCTCTTTTTGAGATATTCCCATGGTTGTTTTGGATTTCCATGATTTATTCACATATTAATTTTTATGTATTCCCCTAGATATGGAGGTAGAGTTTATAATTGATTTAGTTATGTGTACAGAAATTATTTCTATACCCGGTTATCACATAGAACCTGAAGAGATAAAATATCTCAAGATTTAGTTGAATGATCTGGTGGAGAAAGGTTTTCTTCACCCTAGTGTTTCACCATGGGAATCCACCATGCAATTTTCTAATAAGGTTTTTGCTTCATTTTTATTTTTAATGTACTATAAAAAGTTGAACTAGGTAATATTTAAGAACATGTACCCTTTTCCTAGCGTGGATGACTTGTTTGATCAATTTAAGGGGGTGAAGTGGTCTTAGAAAATATATCTTTGTTTGGTTTATCATGAGAACGGATTTGGGGAGTCTGATATCCTAAATATAAATTTTAGGAGTAGCTATTTCCAATGTTAATATCTTGTGATTCCTTTTGGTTTGGAAAGCACTCTTTTAGTTTTTATGGATTTGATGAACCTGATATTCAATCAATATCTGGATGTATTTTTCATTGTTTTTGTGAATGATATACTGGTTTATTAAGATATTTGAGTGTGATTATGTGAACTAAATAGATATGTTTTTTGATATCTGTAGAAACCCTCAAATTTATAGGAAGATACAAAAATACAATATATGAATCCAATAAGTGATGTTCTAGGGTCATGTGATTTTAGAACATAGACTTTCTGTACATCCAAAAATGGTTAAGGCTATTTTTTCATCGAAGGGACAATGGAACATATTTGAGAAACAAATATTTTTATATCTAACTAGATATTATTACCGATTCATCAAGGATTTATTAAATCTAGCATCACCTTTAAATTTCTTAAAAACAAAGGGAGGAAGTTCACATGTGGTTCAAAATTTCAGACTTCTTTTGATGAGTTGAGATGACTTCCAACATCAGCAAATATTTTTACCTTACCTTTGAACTATAAGGTGTATGTGGTGTAATGTGATTCTTCTAGTTCTGTTTTTGGTTGTATGATTACGTGGTTTAATAATGTTTTGTAATATATAACTCATAATCTTAGACCACATGAGCAAAATTACCCCACTCAGGATTTAGAGATTTCTATGGTCATTCACAAGATTAAGTGTTGGTGGCACTTATTGTTTTGGGGAGGCTCAAGATATTTTCTAATAATAAGAGTTTGAGCTATATATTCGATTCGAAAGACCTAGATATTTGGAAGATACGATGGGTTTAATATCTTCATACATTCAACATTAAGATCACCTACAACATGGGGGATGTGAATGTTATTACAGTTTCTTTAAGTAGGAATGTTCCATGCACATGAGCCTCAGCCCAGTTAGTGAGGACTCCTTAAGTGCATCCATGAGACCTGGGATCAAATCCAGGTGGAGGAGAATTTCATTTTACTGTAGTAGTACTGTAGCAGGTAATGTAGGAGGGGACTATAGCAGTACTGTAGTAGGTACTATAGTAGGAATTGTGCAGAACTATACCAGGCACTGTAGCGGGAACAGTAGAAGGCATAGTTTGGCACTGTAGCAGCCGGGAATATTCCCCTGTTTGGGCCTTCGGGCCACCGATTTGGTCCCTAAGTCCTTTAACTCCTTCGGGACACCCAGGCCTTTGGGTCAGTAAGGCTTTAGGGCCACCTCAAGGCCTTCAGGACACCTTAAGTGCAGATGCAAACTAGACCACCTACAAGAAACAAACATTAAAAGAGGATGAGCAAGGAGCTTTCACCGTAGCAGAAGCTAAACGGATTGCAAGAATGAGAGGGTATAGATCCTGCCATCGGTACAAGCCTGTACATGCATGGGAAATCCTAGCCGAACAGCCATGTGAAGGTGGAGAGCTGATTTTATGATGAAGATGCTGTAGAGGAGGAGTTCCAAGTAGTTAGTCTGGGTTGAATGTAATGTTTGAAGCCTACGAGCATTGAATTCATCTAAGGCCTATGGGCCATGTAATACTTATGCCTAAGGGCCCTGTAAGGGTTCCACCTTACCCCTTTAAAGGTGGATTATCAAAATCAATAAAAAATGAAGGCCTTCGAGCCATTGGAGGAGTAGTAATGTTCCATAACATGATTTTTTGGAATAGAAGGATGAGTTAAACCTAATTGGAATTTGTGCTCAGTTGTATCTAGACACTGAGGAGGATGAATCAAGAATTGTTTTGACTAGTGTTTAGTTATCATAAATCTTTTCTTTAGTCTGTTCTATAGGGTTAGCAAAAAGATAATGTGTATAGAGGAATCTAGGAGGCCTTTTATGGAAGGGAGAACAATTATAGTTGTTTTATCCCTTTTGATGGTGTTATATTCTTTGGGGATAGTTTTTTCTTCTCATCATTTGTGATTAAATTAGTATTTCATGATTATTATAGTCATTTGTGGGTCGTTCACCATGACACTATAAAGATGTATTATTTTATTATATGATGTTTCTAGTTTCCTAATATGATGCATGAAATTATTAATTATGGGTCTCATTATTACACGTACTTTAAGATAAAGGTATAGCACTTGGGGCCTTCTATTTAGCTCTATCCACTTCTAGTGTTTGTTTTGAGAATGGACAAGGTGTGAATGGACTTCATTATTGGGTTACCACATACTCTTTAATGGAATAATTATATATGTGTTGGGATTGATTGGTAGATGAAATCTGCTCATTTAATTTTGATTAGGGACACAAATAATGTTAATGATCAATGTTACATGTACATGTAGAAGATTTTTATGTTTCATGGGTTTTCCTCACCCATTTTCTCATATAGGGATCCCAATTTTATTTATATATTCTTGAAGAGTCTCTAATGGGAAAAAGAGACTCAAGTCAACTTGATGAAAACTTGTTTTCCATAGATATATGGTTATATGGTATGTGTAATTTAGATCGTTGAGGATATTATTTAATCCTGGGTCATCTATTTTGATGGATTAAGGGATAACCATATGGGATTGGTTGAGTTCCTATATAACAATAATTACCTGTCCTTGATTAGAATGGATCACTTCGAGGCCTTGTATTTTCAACCATGAAGGTAACTTATTTGATGGTTAGAGTTGGGAGATACATCTCTTATTGGACTAAAACTCATTCAGGAGATTTTGCTAAGGATCCATGATATATATCGATGCTTGGTTATAATTTAGTGTTAGTAGAAATTATTTGCAGATCACCAACAACATCATTTAGATTATTTCTTGGTTCCCACGTTTTCACAATACTTTATCCTTGGTTAGGTCACAGTTTTCTTAGAAAATAGGTAAATATGGCTCCATGATATGTTGGAATATTTGTGGTTACTAAGTATCTTTGGTATGTCGATTTTAAGTTGGCATTTCTGGCTTAGTTGACAGATACCAATGATGTTTTCCATATATCTCAACTCAGAAAATACAATTTTGATCCTTCTCATGTTCTTTGTTTGGATGAGATTGAGTTTTAGAAAGATTTTTTTGTTTTATAGAAACCAATGGAGGTCATTTATTATTAATCAAAAGTCTTTTGTGGGAATACTAGTCCATTTTTCAAGGTGTTATGGGAACATGAATCAAAATTTCATGAGACTTGGGAGTGTGAATGCTTTGTGAGAGAGTATTGAACTCACATATTTATTGAGTATTAATATTCCATTTGACTTCTTTGGGATATAAAGTCCCATTGTATTCTCTATTTTAATGTTTAAGAGTTCATTTTTAGGTACATATAGCATGAGAGGTAGTTTTAGAGTTTTTTGTAGGGATTTTACTGTATACTAGCTATAGAAGAAATTCATTCCACGAATGTCTGATTCACACATCGAATATGTTTTGTATTAGAATCCATGAAATGGGTTCATGATGTTAAAATTGTTTAATAAGTGAATGATATTCACATTAAAAAAAAATTTGATAAAAATTATTAATCCAAGGTAATGCCTCTTTCTGAATACATTCAATATGGTGTATTCATGACATGTGTTAAATATTCAAGACATAGATCATCCATTCTCTAAGGGATTTAGTATAATGAAATATTTAATCATATTCATTCATTTTTCAGTTTACTCCCTCAAACATTAGGGCTAAACCATGTGATTTTTGGTGATTCTATCCCTTCCAGATAACTTATTCTGGCACCTAGATCTCCAGATTGGTTGGTCACTCCTCCCATAGTCAGTGTCCCATTCTATCTTTAATTAATTAATTTATCATAGTTCTAGAAAGTGATGTTGGATATCATTTTCAATGTCTAATAATCATTTGAGATCATTTCAGGTTTCTCCTATGGTCCCTTCTAGATCCATTATTCAGTTTCTATTTTGTAGCCAGTTCTTTAGTTGGTTTTGGTGTGATGTATGAGATTTTCAGATTATGTATTGATATAACCTCTTCAACTACCCTTCTTCTTAATTAATTTTACTCTAAGATGTGTGAATCAATGTCTGGTCCACCTTTTATTATTCCAAAGTTTCCTTTCCACTCATGGTGTGTATGGATCCTATTGAGGGTGGTGTGAGATTTATGTTTAAGGTAGGTGGTTCCATATCTAGATAACATTGGATGATATATAATTTATCTTAGTTTATAAATTATTTTTTGATTAAATTTTTAGGATTGATTTGTTTATATAAATTGGGTTTTTGAGAAAAGATGGTTTCCCATCATTTTTGTAAAGGAAGTTTGTTTTTTTAAATTATTGTGAAATAGATTTATGAAATGGGTTTTCAAATCATGCACTAATGAAAAATGGTTGTTTGTAATTGTATTATGAAATGTGATAATCCCTTCCAAATGATTTGATAAATTCAACACATGAGAGCCCCGACCACCTAGGTAGTGGGTTTAGTATTGTCCCATATCTATTTTTTCCATTGGGGGATCAATAATTGGGTGTTACTATATTATATAGTCCATATTTTCTATGTAATTGAATTATATTTTAGGGGGTTTAGTCATGATGTATTCCACTATTCCTTAGGTAATGTGTCCAAGGTACCCGAAAGCACACTAGTCCTTGTTGATTATCAGGGTGTAAGGGAGCAATTTCGCCTAAACATTATTATCCTTGATAGTTTTTAACATTTTTATTTGTCTTGTTGTACTTTGTCTTCAATAAATATTATTTGATGAAATGTAAATGTTTAAATGGAATTATGAATTGAACATTTTTAGCTGAATTTATTTTTGAACTATGGAATAGAAGAACTTTTTACAATGATTTTATTATAAAATTATTTAACTATATAACATGCCATGTCTCTCTTAGAATTGAGAATATTGGGATTTTTCCTAGAGACATTATATAGAACACATGGGTGGAATCCTTCTGAGCCTATTTATCTCACACCCTACACATTCTCTCAAGAATGTGTAGACCTTGTATCATATTTTGATATAGGAAATGGAAAGGCACCATAATGCGACACTGAGATCTATGCCATCTGGGTATGGATAGAAGGTGGTTATATGGTGAGACATGTCACACACATCACACAAAAAAGTTATTTCTAGTTTGGTTTTCTTTATGGTAGTTGTACATGTACCTCATAATTTTATCTTGCTATTTTTGATTAGTAATACTACAACTATATTTCTTTTATTATGAAATGTATTGTGTTTCCCACTTCCTTCCCATATATATTCCATGTATATTGTTCATATTGGTCTAAATCATTCCCTCTTCTTACTGTCTGATGCCCAGGTATTATTCTCCATCACATGGGGATTAGAAATTCACATTAGGATTGTGGTAAATCAGTTCATGTGCTAGTTTTGGAGGGTATCCCATGTCGGTTTAATATAGAATTTCTATATTCTTTTGATGTGCTAATTATTCTTATGAAATTTAAAATAAATGTAATGTATATGTTTTGATCGTATTGTGATAAGAAATACATTAAATATTCATATCTTTGAATGTATTTAGTTAATATAAATTACAAATTAGTTAGTTCTAGGAAGAAAATTACAATAATATCCTCATTTCAATAGCCCGGATGGTCTAGCAGCAGACCACATACTACCTGTGAATCTATTGTAACATATAAAATCATACCTTCCATGAGAAATCATAGACCATACAACACTATAAGGGAGAGTGGGTAAGATGGATTATATTGTGAAACCTCGATTAGAACCACTGAGTCTGAGTCAGGGAGCCACAAGACCTCATGTGTCCATCCTTATACACAAGGGGATCCCTACTAGTAGTAAGTGTTTTAGTGTCGTTACTAGGGAGACTATACCCTCTGTAATCATATTCGTAAACCATTCACAAAATTAATAAAACTAATATAATATCCAGAAGAAGAAAAGGTAATATAATGTAATAACATATGGAACCATTTTCATAACAATTCATGAACCATGATCTCAAAGTGGTGATTAAAACAAGAGTATGCATGGTATAAAAATATAAATAAAGGAAACAATGTGTAAACCCTCTAGATTGTATTATAGTACCACCACCACCTCCATGCTCAAAAGATCTACTATCTTCCATAGGTCCCTTTCCATTACATAGATCTCTAATCATGAATTATACAAGTGTATCAAGATGCCTATGATGGGTGTGATTAATAAAACCCTTTAAGACACCACCAATTCATCCTTAATTTTTCTACACATGTATAACATGTTTATTCAATAAATATAAATAAATATTTAAAAAATCATAAAACAACAAATGTCATGCACTCAAGTGCTAGCTAAGCCACTACGAGCCCCAACCATACCTGTCTTGGCTAGGTACTAGAAGAAGAATAATAAGAATGTTGGAAGTCACCAATATCTATCCACAACATTGGTGAAAAAGTATCTTGGTAGTCCCAAGGCATTTAGTTTGATCTGAACACAAGGTCGTCACATCCCACCTCTATCACAGGTCAGGTCATAAGGCCGCCATATCATTTGTAAGATGTAGGTTAGGACCCAAGGGCATCAAACCCACAATGTGACTACCACGAGTATGTCCTTAATTAATTTATTCCCCAACATTTTTTAAGTCCATAATCATAATAATTTCATGTCATACACACTCCCCCTCTAATGAATAACCATATCACAATCGTCTTCCCATTCTGAATATAAAAACAAAAACTTCCAATGAAATTTATTCACACATAAGAAGGTAGAGAATGTAAAGGAAAAAAATATCATGTCATCATCATAATTAGTAGCAATATAAAAATACTTGTGATCATAATAAAACAAGGTCTATCAAGATACTCTATCATACAACTAGAATAAATAAATAAATGGATATCATAGGACACAAACACATACATGTGATAATTTTCAATCCTAGTTAAAAAAAGATATGCTATTATAATAATAATATCAAGGAAACGAGAGAACACATGGTCTCCAAATAGTAATAGGCTTCCATCCTCAATCTTTTCAATGAAACACTATAATACTTTTCAATGTATTAAAGACCGAATCACATTTTTTACCCATGGTAAACCCGTTTGAATGTAAAAGTTGCCTATATTGGGTACCAATTCTTAAAATAATATATATAAAAAGGAGACTTGGTGATATTAAATTCTAAAAAGGGTTGTTTTAGAATCAAATACCTCATGGAGTATATCAATGAGACTAGTTCTATGATATGTCAAAGAAGAGGTTGTTAATTCAACATATCTATTGTAAATTCAATAAATAATTGTGAATTTATAGTCAAATATAGTATAGGACCTCAAATATGCTTGATGAACATCGATCCATCATCAATTAATTAGTAGAAAAGAGATCAAATATGAGATTCAAGAAGAAAAAGGTCTCATGATGACTGATCTATGATAACATACCTAGATTCATCCACCATTCAAGAGATGTCTAACTATAGATAATGGGATGTTATTGAATTATTTAATCTAGAACTATTATATAAATGATCCCAAAATTCATCTTTATATAGAATGAAAATCCATAGATCGAGGAAAAACATGAAAAATCTATGATTCACCTCAAGGGAAAAAATGAGATATATAAGAAACCTGACAAATAGATGTTTATAGAACACATAACTGAATTATCGATTAACAACACTCATTGATCCATTTAAATCAATTTTCGTAGGAGAGGAAAACATTGAATACTTCCAAAGGAGCCTCCAGATTCAAGAGGGGTTCATGTAGAAGAAATAACAGGTCGAAATGGGAAATTAATGTCCGTTAAAGTGTATTTTTAGATATTTATTTCATGCACATATATTTTGGTTGTATGTTTTGACAAACCATGTGTCAGCGACATAAGAATTTATACCTCTCTTAGGCACCCTTATAGTTTCGTTACAGATTTTTTAAACTATTCACCGACTATGTTGTTATCCTATGATGTTTTTCACATAGTTATCTAGGAAAGGCCACACTGTTTAATAACTATTCACCCTAACCATGTTCCACCCATGGTCCTTATGAAAATATGTGTATGGTTTTCTGTAGGGTAATCATGGTTTGGAAAAACTATTCTCAAACCATGGAACATAAAAAGTAATATAAAAATATATAAAATAATCCATAAACTCTGATAACTTATTCTAATGAATTAATAGTTCAAAAACAAGATTAAATATTGAAATTAAATCATAACACACCTGAAAAATTTAAGGCCACTAGAATCTTTCCCTATAATGGATTATAATCCCTGAGAATTATCTCTGGGAATCTTTATCGAATAACTCGGGCCACTAGAAACAAATATTAAACTTACATTCCATAGATTCCTCATTGATCTTTCCATGAAACCCATAAATCTGAATGAGTGTTTCTAAATTTACTCAAAATAATTTCACTCTCATATCGACTATAAGAACAAGTCTATCCTCATATGATGAATTTTCTCTTTCTCTCTATCCTCATAGTCGATCATTTGTATCAGATTTGGTGTCTATCTTAAAAGATGATACAAATGATATATATCATGCATACCTTGGAAGCGAGAAAGAATATACAGATGGTACACCACTCACTGTGTTAGTAGGAGGTTCACCCACCTACGAACTGAAGGTAGGAAGAAGGATAATTGCTCAATCCTACTATAGGACCTTCTCAATAGTAAAGGACTTGAGAAGAACCTCTATGCATTTCATTATGTGGAAACTTCTAACTTTCCATCTAATATCATGAAAAAGGGAAATATCAAAATTCTTGGCTACTTGTGCTTTGTTTCTAGAAAAAAAAGTAGAAAAATGAAGTTGTTAATTGAAATGAGAAGAGTACATAGATTCTGTCATAGATACCTACTAAAGATCCTAGAATTATTTGGAACAATCCAATTTCATCATGTAAAAAAATAATTACCCGATGTTCATGTTCTTGATGACCTCACAAGAAAGTCCCTCGCATCAACCTACATGTCCCATGACACTCCACCATTTCCAACTAGGTCCTTGAAGCATAAAAAATTATATATTGACCCATCAATCCTTTGGTATGTCAACCAAGACAAATATTTAATCACTGTTATCTAACCATTCCTTGACACAATATGGTTATCAATTTTTTTGAAAAGATGGTGGATACTCGGGTTGGAAGTCACATGTGACTTTAACCATGGATCTATTTACTCCTCCTCTATGGGAAGGTAAAATCTAAAAGAGTCGAGGATAGAGGAGTTCAATCGCTTAACTACTTGATAAGGTGTAGGAGAAATCTCAGGTGCATCCTCCTCCATAGAATATGGTGTAATTGTAACATTATCCCTACCAGGTGAATTCTAGAGTCTCTAAGGTGACATTTTTGGAAATATTGAATGATATTTTAGATATCCCACAAAACCCCCCTTATGAAAATAACTTAAGTAGTTATGAAAAAAACTCAATTGATTTCTATGGAAGCCTCTCCTAGGAGGCTACCCAAAAAATGAAGTGGAAACCACCTATTACTCCACAAGGCTCTTCATACATACATGTTACTCTTACAAATATACATAAATATCAAAACATCATGTTGAAGTTCAAATAATTAATGAAAAAATAGATATATCACTAAAAAAGAATACTGGTCTATCCCAAATAGATATTATAATGAATTTATTGAATTTAAGAACAAATCTGCATCACACATTAGGTATATATATTACATGTGATCCAATTTGGCTAGTCATGATTTATAAATGCAGCAAAATCCCCATCAATAGTAACATTGAGTAATATTACACATGAGATGGCCAGACACATGGAATCTCCCCTAAACAAGTTCCATACCACATATCTCCTTTCAAACATGTCCCAAGTTAGCTACAAATAAAATTAAGGAAGCTAAGGCTCTAATACCATTTTGTAATGACTCAGACACAGTAGTTAGGGTCAAGGCATTAAATATCCAACTATTTGTTCCCTCACCAAAATAAATTTTGATGAAAAACATTGAATTGAAAATCATTGGCATAAAAAAGAATATTTTAATTGATTGGTTTGTATATGAAATCATAAGAAAGTAAAAGTACAATATAACCAAACACAAGATTAACCTATGGGTTCAAACTGAAACATCCCTACAACAACCCACATCAGATAACACATCACCTAAGACATTCACTATCAAAAATTTTCTTTAATATAATGATAACTATACCAAAGTTTTAGAACTAAAAAAACAATATTCCACAAAATTTCACACATTTTTATGTAAAATTTCCAATTTCATCACAACCATTTTATAAACTATGTTATATTCATTATAAAATTCAATTCAATATTTAACACCAAACCATTCTTAGGATACTATTAATGTTTATTATAAATATTACCAAACAATATATTTAACTTTATAGAATTAATTACATTCCATACCTCATCCATTTTAAAATTAACCATTACCAATCACCATTCTTATAAATAGTCACCTAAAAAACATCCCACTATATACAAACCATTACAACACAACTAACACACAATAAAAATTCCAAAATCCTCCAAAACCACCACATAACTTTTCTTTTCCACATATCTATCCTCAAAAACACTTATTCATTAATAATAACATCGTGTAATTAATACCATTGCATCATCCACAACACCTTCTACTTAATCCATACCAATTCTTAGGAGCAATCATCAAAACTCACCCCATGATCACAAAAATCATAGAAACAAAAATAATCATGAAAAAAATACACAATTTGATTCCAAAAACATTTCACTTCCATAATACCCCATTTTTAATATGAATTAATATTAAAATTTACACCACTCATTGGGGTGATAGTACAATAATACCAAATTTCACACAAGTAGTTTTTTATCATCTTCAGGTGTTTAACCTTTTATGAGTAGTGATTCTATAATAAAATTAAGATTTGATGAATCCTAAAAATTATAAAATTATAGAAATAAAACATATGAAATAACATGAATGTGTCTAATCACATGTGATACACCCCTTCCCCTTCAATTTTATTATTTCTAGATGTTTTATATATTAAGACAATTATTACTATTTACCAATGGAAAATAAAATAATGAGACTAACACAATTTAAAAACTATAGGAGAGAATTGTAGAATCCCCTAAAACAACCGAAGCTTCATATACCACTATGAAATAATAAGGGAATTTTTAGTAATTTTTTTTAAAATATCATTGTTTAGTTTTTTAGTAAAATCCCAGGTTTATAAAGTACAGTTGTTTCAAGAAGTAATATTGATGTGAAAATGATCTAATTATTCAAAAAGTGGTCAGAACAATCAAAAATATTTTTAATAATATATATTATTTTTTAAAATAATGAAATCCATTTTCACACCTAATAGTAATTTCAAAAGTCTAAATGGAAAATGCATAACATAAATATTAAGTATTTATTATTTATTTATTTAATTATATAAACTAATAAATTATGTGTTAGATTGGTTTCATTGTCAAAAAATCATTAAAGTTTAATTAAATAGTAATCATTATATAAAAAATAACACTTTTTAATTTCTTTTTTTACTTTGGAAATAATTTTTTATTCATTAATTTTACCTAAAACACTCCTCCCATCATATATAAATACCTCATCTCAATTCCATTGGGAAATCACATACCTTAAACTTAAAATTTACCTATCTCTACCCAATTCTCACCTCCTGTGTCTTCTTAGAAACCTATGGATGTTCTTGTTCCATTAATCTCCCAACTAACAAGGTGTTAAGGTCATAACAATGGAGAATCTTAAAAGGAAGGGCAACACCTCAATTTTTTGTTTGGTTTCAATATTCTTATTCAATTATTCCATTATCACACTCCTATCTACAAAAATGATTCCAAATTTATTTAAAAAGTATACTAATATGTTAATAATGATATTAATAATTTGTAAAAAAAATTAATATATACATAAAATATATATGTTTCCCTCATTGACATGTCCTATTAATTTTTGATTTCATCCGATTACGATCCAATATAGTATTTATTCATTATTAATAATTTAGAAATGTTTAATTTTAATAATTTTTAAAACTTTTGAGGATATTTTACTAAAAAATATGTAACAATGAGTTAAAACTCTCTAATCCAACAAAACAAGTTAATTAAAAGAAATATGTCACAAAAAAAATATCATATTTTAAAAAATCATTATTAGATAATTTATAATGACTATAATTCATCAATAATAACATAAATAAATATTATTCACCACTAGATTCATGATTTTATCAACCTAATTTTGTTATACAGGAAGGGTAAACATGATGAAATAAAATGTGATCTAAGGTAGGGTAACTCTGAAACCCAACTATTTATTTTGGTTAAATATTATATTCCTATATCTTTTCATCATGATTACCCTAAAATACATTATAAATGTTTTTTTAATTTTATTTACCTTTTATTATTCTAGGTATATTCAAGTTTTTACTTATTTAAGATGCATTATTCTCCATCTTAATGATTATTCATAAAACATTATCCTCTAAATATGCCATTGATTATTATTATATTTATTCTTATAGACATCATAAAATATTATATTTAATATTTAAATAAAACCTTTAAATAATTAAAATTAAATTCTATTGTTATTTTGTAAACTTCCAAGTTTGTTGATTGACACATTAATTTTAAAATCATTATGAAACTCATTCTCTTCTCATGGTATTATTTTAGCTTTATGATTGATATATGTTCTCTTTCTATGAATTATGAATTATTATAACCATATTATGATGTGGAAGGTGTCAATTTAATTATAAAACCCTAAAAATTATTTGGAATATTGATATATCTCATAAGAGTATAATTTTTATGCATTAACATGATACCAGTTTGTTCACACTCAATGTGTAACACCCTGACCCCTCTAGACCGGAGCCGGTGCAATACATGTTATATTGGCATGGTTATAAAGAATTAAAATCTAGAAGGAATGATCAGTTTAGTAGTCTTGAAGAAACAAGATACATATATGTAAGCCAAATTACATTGGAAAATGATACAAAACAATACATAACAAAAACTGAAAACTGCATCCCCAAGAACTCAATAAATGATCTCCTCTACATCACCTGTTGAAAGTAAACAATGAAAGGGATGAGATCAAATACTCAATAAGGGTTACAATTAGTAAAATCATGAATAAATAATAATTTATTGTAAACAATTTTACATAATCAATATAGCATGGTGAATAAATGAAAAACTTACGCCATTAATAAACTGAGAATGAAACAGCATCCGTAGATTTTGTCATAGTGAAAACCTAATGGATAGTAATAACAGAAAATTAATAGAGAGAATGATTATTAATTGGACATTATGTATTTGGCACATGATACCATAAAACCTTAAAAACGTTTTAGTTCTGTGGGTAGAATCCTGTCTTATTTTTGGAACCAAACTCGATGGGTTTGTCGCAAACTGATTAGTCTCATGAGACCTACTAATACACAAAGGGGTAGTAGCCGAACCCAACCACCACTCCAAGTAAATATAATTATATATAAATAGATTCAAAACAAGGTAAATATGCCTTTACATTATCTGTATAGAATAAAGGATACAAATTCATCAAAATTTCCACAGTCAAAACAACATTAAAAATA
The DNA here is from genome assembly GCA_963277665.1 of Viscum album. NCBI lineage: Eukaryota > Viridiplantae > Streptophyta > Magnoliopsida > Santalales > Viscaceae > Viscum > Viscum album. The sequence goes on from OY728150.1 coordinate 1,076,460,756, forward strand.
AATATCGTATGTAAAATGGTATAAAACATAGAAAATAATCATATCTATGATATGAGAAAATTTATATTTAAATGGAATAAAATTTCAATTGAATACTTATCTCAAATGTTCAGTAGGTACACCACATAAGAAAGAGTTGGTGCACAATACTAAGCAAGTCACAATGAAGTGAAAATAGAGACAAACCTCGTTACCATGTTCTAATCAATATAGTTGTATGAGAAAAACTTAATAACCACAAAATGAATAATATAATACCATGAGTATAAAAATAATCATGATAATATAGATAAAATTTAATTACAACTATACCACATATAAGAAATAATAGTCAAACAGTGGAAATCCCACAGAATTGAAAGTGAGATGAGAAAACCCCTTACAAACATTTCGGCATGGTAACGAGTGTTCTTGAGATGGCCTAATGAGAGGTAAAGTGGTATACCATCATTTCTATACCATAAGGTCAGTATTTGGGAGGTGATAAAACATACTACATCATTAGGAATTAAAAATAAAATGGCACAACATAGGGGAAATTCTTGAAAAAAAGTGAGAGAGAGGATCCCTTTCCTTAAATCCGTTGGTGTTCTCCACTTGTTATTAATGAACTGAATAAAAAAATTAAGTTTATTAATTAATAATTCCATAACATATTATATATTTAATTGTATTATTATAATCATTTGAAGTTCATTTATATCCGTTTTGATTGGTTTTGAGGTTCAATTTCATTGTTCGAGCTCATTTGTTTACTTGGTTTTAAAGACCGGTTTGCTTATATTCATATTTTGATAAACATGTGAGGTGAAGGTGGTTTTCAATAATTGAAGTTATATTATATTAGTAAAAATCCAATAGATTACATGGTTTTAAATTTAATTTCTTTATTGGGAGTGAAGTCGAATTACTATATAAACCCATACTGACAACTATTTTTGTTAATCGGTGGGTTTGATTACAAAGAACGTGTTTTGATTTATAAATTAATACCATTTGTAAAAAAGTATTACATAACCAAAAATAGGATATATTAAATATATAATACCCTGGTTGAACCATAAATAAAATGGTTTCATGACCAGAATTAAAGATAATAATAGGAATTGATCAACCATTGTCCTTGATTGGGCTAAATTGGCACATCTCAAACAGTGCTTTCATTTCCCTCAAATAAAATGTTGGGAAAGGAGAGAAGATAATAAAATATCCCATTATAAAAAAACATTACAGTACATGTATGTTATTGGATTTATCATACTATTTGGGTGAAGGTAGGTGAGGAATGAAACAAAAAGACAAGACCTTAAAGGAAAAGAAGGAATTGGAATGTGGAATTTAACTCTTGAGACTTCCTCCTTTGGGAACCTATTATGGGGAGTGGTTTTCGTATTTTGAAAATTATATAGATTTTTAACATGGTGGAGAATCTTGGGGAGATATTTGGGTAGAATATTGGAAAGGAACAAGGCTTGAGAGGAGTGAAGATAAGAGGGAGTGAGGTGGGTTTTTATAGTGGAGGAGAGGAGGGTTTTCAAAAAAAATAATCATTAGTTTATTATTTTTTCACAAGATAAGGAATAATATGTATTACATGACCAAGAATAGTAATAAATTCATGTGAATTCGAACCAATTGGGATTAAATAATTAGATCATATTCAATGAATCAATAAATCCCTTATTTAGCATTTATCGTAAACTATCGCATTTTACTATTCGTCAGAAATTCAAGTATTTCAAAAAAATCCAAAAAAATCACCCTAAACATTTTTTGATATGAAAAATCCCAAAATGAGGATTATTTTTCAAAAATCATTTTTTATATATGATTATTTTAATCTTTAATTAAAATCATTTTTAATCAAAAAAATATAAACACTTCAATTATTCATCTTCATTTTATGGTGCCTAAAGTTTTTATACATTCAGGGGTATGGATTCCATAAATAAGAGGCATATTACTATTCATAAGGGTAAGTTACTATTCATTAGGTTAGTTTACTATTTATAAGGGTATGCTACTATTTACCAAAAATTTAGTTAATTCTATTAGACTAAAAATATCATCCTAAACACAACCGTTTATGAAAGATTTTAAAAATTCCAAACAGACAAGTGGAATATTTAAGTTTAATGGCTAGGATATGACTATCTCTTAAATAACCAATTTTTGTTTCAAAGAAACTCAGTGCTTTATAAAATATAGGCTATAACTCGAATTTATTTAAGAGAAACATTTCATAAAATGTTTGGGATGCTACACTTTGAAGTAAGCTTTGTAAACATATGTATTGTATGTACATTATGTTAGTTTATTCTTGCTCTAAGTGAGGTATTTCTCTACAATGTTATGATGTTTAATTATTGTAAATGTCTGAATTCTTTGTATTCTTTAATTGAGTTATTTATTCTTACAATAATTATATTATTATTATTATTTGATGGTTATGATTATGATGAAACATTTATTATATCGATTCATGTCTCACATTCCTTCTCTATTAGCCTTCCTCTTACATGGATTTTATATTACCCTTTCATTGATAAATTTATCCAGGTGATTACATGTAATAATGATATCTTAGAATCATATAAGAGGAATATGAAGAGGGATTTAGAAGAAGTTTAATCTTTAAATGTATTCTTGTTTTACAAACAAAATTTATAAAATAAATTAAGACTTCCAGTAATAAAATGTATTATTATTATTTTTCTATATTAAAAATTATGTAATAATAATGTATGATGTATTTTGGATTCCATTATTGGAATCATAGAAAGGTTTAGTTAATTTAAGAATTAGTTTAGTATAAGAAAACATACTTTAGCTCAGGGATATTATAATTTAAGAATTAAGAACTGATTTATTCACATGACTAAAATGGTTATCGATGATTTATTATCTTCTGTTTTATACTAACCTTTTCTTGTTTGGAAAATTATGGGTTCTTGAATTAGTAAAATGAAATTTTTAATGGTAAATTTAGTATTCAATGAATAATTATGGATTCATGTTCAACTTATTCCTTTATATCTTGAATGTTTTCTATAAATATTTAATTCCTTCTTTGATACATAGAAGTATAGATATATATAAAACACCTTTTAGAGAAATAGTTTCCACTCAAGTGTTTAACTTTTCCTGTATTAGCACATGTGGGAACATCCTACCTATAAATGTTGCAACCACTAATTTTTTAGAGTTTGTAATTATTATATGAATCTATTGGGTATGATTATATAGATATCATTTCAAATGATAGAGAATTAAAATATATTTCTATATGGGAAATCATTCCATGTTATTATACAAATTCTATGAAGATTATTATTTTCCATTATAAAATCCATCAAAAGTCTTGGTGTCGATACCCAATAAAGAAATATATCCTACTGAAATTGTTGAGACAACATAAAACATTAACTTTGAATAAATTCCCACAATGATAGAAAATAATGATATATTTCCTATTGAGTTTCATTGTATTCCCATATATCATGAGATAGTGATTTTAATAGAACATATACTTGGGGCCACACCTATATCTAAGAGCCCATATTGGATGGACGTGATAGAACTGAATGAGTTAAAGATAAAATTGAAAGATTATTTAGATAAAGGATTATAAAACCTTAATGAAACACCATTATTTGTATCAAGTCTATTTATCAAGAAGAAGGATAGGTCAATTAAGTATTTCATTGACTATTTAGAGCTCAAAAAATCAATATAAAGAAAAATTATCCACTTCTAATGATTGGAAACTTTTTTGAACATCTTTGAGGAGGTAAATATATCTCAAAAGGGATATTTATTCTAGATATCGTTAGTTGATAGTGGAGAGAGATTTTTTTTAGAATACAGCATTCCATTTATGATATTTTCTCTATAACATAAAAGTGATTCCATTTTTTCTTAGAAAAACACTATAATTATTTATAGCCAAGATGGAGTGGGTATTTAGATATTATGATGATAAAGGGATTGTTTTATTTATTGATGATATTACCATAAAATACAAACGCAAGTAATAATGTAAGGATTGTCTAAGGATTATTTTTAAGACTTTAATGAAGGAGAATTGGTATGATATGTTCATAATGTGTGGGTTTTTGATATAATAAGTAACATTATTCGGGAGGGGGTCCTTATTGATGGTTTTTCTATTGATACTTGTTATTAAAATACAATTAAGGTATGTCACAGACCAAAAAATGTCCCATATATCTATAGTTTTCTTAGTTTATCTTGGTACAATTATTGATTTTTGAAGAATTTATCACAACATTATAACACAACAGATAAGTTAACATAGAAAAGAGTATTATTTATCTAGATAAAATATTATGAGTTGTTCATTTCTAGAATTTAAGGCTAACTGATAGTTCTAATCCATTGGTATAAGTTTGAGAACCATTGGTACAGCCTATACCAATGGTTCTCCAAACCATTAAATATAGTGCTATTTGGAAAGACCTACACCAATGGTTCTCAGTGAATTGTTGGTATCTGGTGATTTGAATTTAATTTTAACCAATGGATTATAGTAAACCATTTGTATAGAGGTATATGAATGGTTCAAAATTGTTGACATGGACTTATAAATATGGTTCGAACTCTTGCTATAGTTCTATAATAATAGTTTTGAACTGTTGGGATAGCTCTATAAAAATAGTTCACAATAAAACACTAGTTTAAGTCTATACCAATGGTTATAAAACCATTGGTATAGGCGCCATGAATTCCTCATCTAGCTGTGTCTTCACCCTACTCACAGAACCTTCTATTTATAGTTCAAAACCTACAATGAAAATATAACCTGCAATTGATAACACAAAACCTTCAATGTAATAAAAATATAACATCCTCAACAAACATAACAATAAATTTAAACAAAATAACATCCTCAATAAATATAACCTTCAAAAAAATTTAATAGGACCTCCAAATGAAGAAAACCTACAATGAAACCAACATTGAATCTACAAAGAGCCACAAACCAATAAAAAATATTGATAACATAAGAAATCAATTGATGCATTTAAAAAATGATAACGAACATAAAAAACATCATATATATTCATTGATAACAAATAATTAAACAAAAAATCCATTAAATATGAGAAAAAAAGTTCTGACATCAATATGTCCCTCTTCAGCATCACTATCATCACCTTCATCATCATTCTCATACTCATCCTCGACTTTATTATCATTCTCATCCTCATTCTCATCCTCTTCTTCACCATAATCCTCACCCACTTTCTCTCCATCACCATCTCCAAGAATATCATCGTCCCAACCACTATTATGACTACTACCCAGTGCGCTATATAACATACGCAACAATGAAATATATGAATCACAAGCTGTGGCGCTCTCTGGTGGAAGTGAAAGACATAAAATTTGCATCAGTTTCTTAAATTTACATTTTTTCCATTAATTTCATTATTCCACCTATATGACCCTTTTTTTTGTCTTTTACTGGTTTAACCATAGCTTTTGTTACCCATGAATTATCTTTTTCCAACATGGTGCTACCAGAAATGGCCCCTGAAGTGGGTCGGTACCTTGTTGGGACAATACTATTCCCTGGTCAAAAACATACTCCACCATAATTCGCATGTCCCAAAACATGATGTAGGTGATCACTGGGCCAAAATTTTCATCTTCCTGGGCATCAAATGCCTCCAAATCACACTATTAAAAATATAAAAAGTCTATAATGTTCTAAAATATATATTAAATTTTTATATCATTAATGTAAAATTAAAAACATTCTTATGTGTTGGTTTGTTTACTGTTCTTCCTTTATTTTTATTTTATCTTGGGTAAAATAGTTTTCCTTGAGACACCTGTCTTTCAATATTCAAAACTTCCCTCAAAAATGAAATTGAATTTAGAAAAACAAAATTAAAAACATGTTACTAATAATTAATTTCACAAATTAAATCAAATAGAAGTTAATTATAAACTAAGTTGAAAAGAAAAACACATGGTAGATGAATTATAATTCAGTATTAATGAAAGGATTATCAGTAGATATAACATATATATAAGTGAACATATCACCACAGTAATCAATAATAAGGTGGTTGTGTTGTCACATCTCGAACATTAAAATTATTTTGTTTTTATTATTTCTTATATTGGGATGTTATCGTCAAGGTTCGGGTTGAGTGCTTGTTTAATATTTTTTGATGTTTGGTAATTTTGGAGGGTTTTAGAATGGTGAATTGGCATTGCACAGTTAGTTGTAACCATGCGGCCATCCCATGTGGTTGTGCATTTGTCCAATATTAGAAAAAAATATAAAATTTTACGGAAAAAATTGAAAGAATGTATTAATAAAAATAAAAATGATAATATTATTATAAATGAAATGATGATGATTATTATTATCATTTATAATATTATGATTAAGAATATTATTATTATTATTATTATTAAAATTTTGTTATTATTATAATATTTTTATTAATATTATTTTTAGTTTTATTTAAAATTATAATTATTAGGGTTAAAAAAGATACCTAGGGGGTCACAACCCCCCCCCCCCTTCCATTTTCCTTCCCTTTAGTGTGCAGTACCAATTCCCTCCCTACTCGCTACCCAACTCCCCTGCCAACACCCTCCCTACTCATGACCAGACTCCCTCATTGGCACTCTAGGGGGACTCCCTTTAGGCCACATATCTCACTACCAGAAGTGACACTATGCACCAAGGACCAATGACACCCATCCCCTTACGTTTTCCCTCTCACGCAACCCCCGACCAAACCCTCTCCATCATGCTTACCATCCACCCCACGCCTCCTCATTTTTCTAGACCTCCACCTCCCACCGCACCCCATCCACCTACTCTCTGGAACAAAGTTTCCCCCTATGGTTTTTCTCATTTAATTTGGGTTTTTATTCAATTTTGATGAACCATAGGGTTTGAGGTGTAGTTATTTTTATTTTTATCATTTTTAGGTTATGAAGATTGGTATTTGGGATATGTTCTTCCTTCTGATAAAGTTTCATCACATTCACACACCATTGAGGTAGGTGTTTCCTTGGTTTTTCTATCCGATGCAATTTATTTCATTCATGGAAGTTTCAATATTTTTTATACATAATTTTCACACTACTGATATGTTCCTTTATCTTACAATGGTGTTTTTATGGTAGTTATGTTTTCTAATGAAAGATTTCAAAGCAATTATTTTGTTTTACCAGTTTATTTGGGCACCCAATGTTGCTTGAATTTTTTTAACAAATTTATAGAGATGTTTCACACACTTTTAGATCCCATATTTAATTATTCGTGATGTTTTTTCATAATTAGAGGTTTGTAAAATTAGTTTTCAAAGTGATCCTTTATTTTCACAAATGTTTTTATGCCTTAGGGTGTCTTAAAAAGTTTAATTTGTTATTTTAGAGTAGAACTAAACCTTATTGTGTTATTTTTCCTTGTTATGAGTTGGTAAACTAGTTCATGTTTTTTAAAAGGTAGAGTGGTATGTGTTTTGGTTGTATTTTAGTGACATAAATAATCAACTTGAAATGTTGTTGGAAGATTTTTTCTATATTTAAAGAAGGTATGGTTTTGTTTTGTTATTAAATGGTATTGTTGAATATGGTTTGAAAAGAAAATTTTGTGTGTTTTGGTTGTATTTTAGTGACATAAATAATCAACATGAAATGTTTTTGGAATATTTTTTCTATATTTAAAGAAGGTATGGGATTTTTTTGTTATTACATGGTATTGTGGAATATATTTTGAAAAGAAAATGGTGTGTTGTTCATTTTAGGTGATTTTTGTTAAGAAAATGGTTTCAAGTGCGTGGGTTTTAAAGTGATGGGTCATTTGGTGTAATATAAGCCCATTTGGAATCCATAAATGCATTGTGGGTTTTTATCTTGTTTATAAATAAAGTGGGACTTGAAATAAAGGTAATGTTTGAAACGTTTTATAAAATTGAATTTTTTTACAAAAGTTTGTAAATACTTGTTTGGAATGTTCCTGGGAAAGTGGTGTTTCAAATTACATTAAATATATTTCAGAAAAGTGTTTAGTAAGTGTATTTTGTGAGTGTGAAGTTTGAAGGCCCGTTTTTCATTAGAGGTGTGTGTGGGTGAAGGATGGTTTAAAGGCCCGTTTGGAAATGTCAATATAAAATTGATGTTTGATCTTTTTTTGGGGAGTGGATTTTTATGTGTTTTTGGTAAATCTATTTTGAATGTATAAAGCTTAAGGGACCGTTAGGAATTTTGTATTTAAAAGAAATGTTTTGTGTTGGATTAGTAATAGAATGTGGTTTGGAAAGTGTATGAGCCCGATTGGAATATTTAAATGTGTTGGGGTATGTTTTAGAAGCAATGTGACATGACATCCCTAGTTGGAAACTCAAAGTGTTTTATAAAATGGTTTTGGTATTGATATGATATAAAGGCCCGATTGACATTTTAAATGATAAATGTATATATGCATATGTATGTAGTGTAACACTTATCTGGGATTTCCATTTTTGGGTTATCTTATTGGCAGTGTTCATATTTGGGTTAGGAAAGTGTAGTGATTGTAGGTAAGGTGAGTCATGCGTTTAGGGGGCTCTTACTTACTCATTTAATTTATATTTACCATGTTTTACTTGGTGTCTTCTAGGTGATCGAGTGAATATTTCTTTCTAGCCCTGACTAGATGGGTTATACCCTCCTGGAGTGGTAGAGAGGCCAGGAGGGATGTGACACTACTGGGGGTAGGTTAGTGTATCCAATTAGTTATTGAATTAGGCGCTTCACCATACGCCGGTAGGTGGTTCTGAACCGAGTATGTCTATGGGTCTTCCGGTGATGTTTAAGAACACCCAAGGTTACTTTATTGATGATGTTTGTTTACTTAATTTTTTATTATATCTTCACCTAAACTATTTATTTATTTATGAATTAGACTATTTTGGGATATTAAAATTTTGTTTTGGTAACTGGTCTTGAAAAGATAGACTAGTTTTGAAAATGAATGTGTGGCATGTAGTGTTTTTGAAAAAGGGGAAAAGTTTTTTTTTTATTTTTTAAAATATGGAAAACCATATTTTTATAATTGTATTTTCAGACTAGAAATAATGGAATGTTTTTGGGAATGTAAATACATGGATTTTGTAATGTTTTCCTATAGATAATTTCAATCCTCACCCATATATCATCTTTTTAGTTTTAAGTTCAACTAGTTTTGGATATCTCTTAGAGAGAACTTGGTTCTATGTTTGGTGGTAACATAAGAGGTCACATAGAGGTATGTGTAGTCTAATTTCATTCCACTATTAGTTTTCATTTTTATTTTTTTTCCTTTATTTACTTTCATGTCTTTAATTTATGTGAAAAATCAATCCCACTTGTTTAGTTTTGATGATAGTCATTAGTTTCCATCCCATAGGGATCAGGAACACCCTTTGGGCCATGTCATGGACCAGGTCGGGTGTGGAGTTGGATTGAATCCTAGGTTGGTTTATGAAAAAATGGCATCAGAGGAGGTTCTTGTTATTTGGGGTGTCCAGTTTTAGGAGATTAGGACTCTCATGACTCGAGAGGTAGGTACGGGAAGTGCTTCATGAACCCTTGATCATTCCAAATCTCTAATTTCCAGTGGTTGTCCGAGAATTGAGTCTTTAATCCTTGTTTTGGATTTAGGGATAAAAATTGAGGAATTTCAGTGTTACATCATGATTTCACATGGAGTAGTAACCATGTGGTATCTGAGTACAAGGCTTATGCTCCTCCTAGTTGTTGATTCTTACTCAGGGGAATGGCTCACTACCATGTTGATGGGTTAAGTATGACTACTGGTTCATCATTCCAGGATTTTTGATCAAGATGAGTTTCATTCGGGTTACGGTTGGTGTAAGTGTTCCTTTGGGGGAATAAAGTCAATTTTTAAATGAATTTTTTTTCTTATAAGTTTCTTTAAATTAATAAAAAGGGTTTTAAAAATTGAATGTTCTTGGTTGGAAAATATTGTGTTTGTTTGGAATTGATAACGAAGTAGTTTGGGTGTAACATTGGGTATTTCTTATGAATGTTTGGACATGCGTGATGATGTATGGAAACAGCATATTGACACGTAGGGATGGAAGCGAAGGAACACATGCATAATGGTTCATGGGAGTAATTTGGTTTGTGTTTGATATTAAAGGCTTAGTGTTGTTTTCTAAATTGATTTCTGAATAGGTAAAATGGATTTGGAAACATGGTTTTTTTAAGAATGGGAGTTTGGTCTTGTAAAAGTGGTTTTGGGTTTGGAAAGTGACATTGAAAATAGGAGGTTTTGAAAATTAAAATGGAAATAGTGTTTTTTAAATATGGATTTTTGGTTATGTTTGTATGTGTTTGGATTAACAACCCATTATTTAGGCTTGAGATATTAGTTTCTGTTGTATTTTGAGTTAATGTTTGATTTAATTTTATGTTTCTTGTGTTGTTCAGAAAATTCATCCAAGAATATTTCCCAAGGATTCCATTGATTCATGCCTATTTTATAATTCTTCTCATACGTGGCCTATTCTTCATGGTTATATAGGTCCGTTTGTGGTTGTGGACTAGATTAAATAGGTCAAGCGCGTCTTCAGGGTATTGGGAACCCCAGAAGCTATCAGAGTCCGTACTGTTTTGGGAATGTTCAATGGTCCAGCTCTAGATGAATAAGTGTTGTTTTCCTCACCATCAATGCATTTTGGGGTGATGTGGGACATCTTTAAATCAATATTTTTTCAATGGTTTATACCTAAAGATGTAAAGATGAAGAAAAGGGAAGAGTTTATGTGTATTTGACAAGGCCTCTCGATGGTGAAAGAAATTGTTAACCATTTCAATGAACTGGTTTTCTTTTCTCCAGAGGTTGCATTGTAGGATCTCGCGAATAATTTTCTATTCATTGGGGGTCTTCATCTAGAGATCAAGGAGTGAGTCCTCTATTATATGGACCATAATTTCAAGAATATGGTAGAATAATCTTTCTTAGATGAATTGGTTTACAGAGCTTATAGAATTGGTGATATGGTGCCTCTGATTTCTTATTATGGTTCCCCATCCGGAAAGAAGTATATTTCATAGGAACCTGCTTATAAGGAACCTCCTTCAATGGTTCTAGATTCAGGATCATAGGATCATCCATTGGTGCGCCACCAGTGTGGCCGGTTCAGGAACTCGAAGACATCATGCCACATCCCTCTAAAGACGTGCCATCATTGCAGTTATCAGGATCACCTAGAAAAGTTTTGAAGAAAGTGTATCCTAAAGAAGATGTTATGACCAAGGGAAGCTAGTGCATGACTATGAGGTTGGAGACTATTTAGCCATCAGAACCCCATAAATAGGTCTCACGGTGATTCTTGTTCATATTCAAGAGTTTTTGGGGGTGTGACCCCTCAGTTTGGGTTTTTTGTTGTTTCTTGGGATTGGAACATTTAAAGACTTTTCTTTATCATTTTTTTTCTACTGAGGTTTTGCTGAAATTGTAAGTCCATCATTTCCTAGGGATATTATTATGAAATTGTTCTTTTGTAATCTAAATAGAAATTTTCTTAATATGGGTTTCTTAATCATACATTTTTTTAAAGTATGTTTGGCACCTGTATGGGAATGTTTCGGTTTAGGTTTTCTTGTTTGGGGATGGTTGGGTTTTGTGAGATTGGTGGATGGTGTTTTTGGTCTATTGTTTAGTCAAAGATTCGTTCCATGAGTCTTCGCATAATATTGGGGGTTCGGTTGTTGTGATAAAATATCTTAGTCATAATGGAGGTTTTTATCACTTGTACTATAGAAGTCAGTTGGTTCATGTTAGGAATCCTGTATTGGACCCCTGCCCCAAGGTGATATGTTTGAGTTTTAAATTTCAGTTCTAGTTGAGTTCTTATGGTGGAGAGAACCCTATTGTGTTCTACCATTCTCTTGTATTTTGTTTTCTTCTTGGTTTGTTGGGTGTGAATAGTGGAGTGAAATGCCACCCTAAGGTTCGCGCTTTCTTTCGTTTTCAATCGGCCATGGATTCAAGTTCCATATATCTTTCAGCTCGGTGATATTTTGGGGGAATAAATTGTCTGAGGTTGGGAGAATTGTCACTCCCCAACCATTAAAATTATTATTTTTAATTATTTTCTATATTTTAATATTCTCATCGAGGTTCAAGATGATTTATAGTTTAATTTTTTTAAAGTTTGGTAATTTTGGTAGGTTTCGGATCGGTGCACTGGAACCGTATAATTAGCGATATCCATGAGGTTATCCAATGTGACCGTGCATTGTACCCATCCTCCTCACACCTCCCCTTGTGCTGGACCTCCCCCTCCATCCGTCCTTTCCCAACTCCTCTCTGGCACATGGTTTTCCCCCTCCAGTGTGTTTTTCCTTTGAATTTTGGATTTTCATCAAATTTTCTAAACTCTAGGGTTTCAGGTGTAGAAATTTTAATTTTTCTTGTTATTTAGGGTAGGTGGATTGGTCTTCGGGGTATGTTCTTCCTTATACAAAAGCGTCATTGTGTTATCACAACATTGAGGTATGGATTTCCTTAGTTTTCCTTTCAAATGCAATTTATTTGACTCTTTGGTGTTTCAATAAGTTTTTATACATAATTCTCACACTGGTGATATATGTCATTATCTTGTTCTAGTGTTTTTATAGTAGTTGGATTTGCTAAAGATAGGTTTCTAATCAAATTTTTTTGTTTATTCTTGCTTATTTGTGCACCCAATGTTTCTTTCACATTTTTAATAAATCTATAGACATGTTTTACACACATTTGAAACCCATATTTAATTCTTTCTGATGATTTTTCATCGGTAGAAGTTTCTAAAATTAGATTTCAAAGATATCCTTCATTTTCACCTATGTGGTTATTTTTTAGTGTGTCTTGAAAAGTGGAATTTGTGTTTTTATAGTATAATTACACCTTTTGGGGTATTTTTCCTTGGTGTGAGCTGGTAAACTAGTACAAGATTTAATTAAAAGGTGGTGTAGTGTGTGTTTTGGTTGTATTTTAATGACTCAAAGAGTCCCCATAAATTTATTTCTGGAATATTTTTTCCTGATTTGTGTTATGTATGGTTATGTTTTTTATTATGTGGTATTGTTGGGTTTTTTTTTGAAAATAAAATGGTGTGTTGGTCATTTATGGTGGTTTTTTATAAAAATGGTTTCATGTGTGTGGGTTTCAAGTTGATGGCATGTTTGGGGTAACATAATCCCATTTGGAATTTTTAAGTGCATTGTGGGTTTTTATCTTGTTTTGAAATTAAGTGGTACTTGATTTAAAGGGAATGTTTGACACATTTTATAAAATTGAATGTTTTTACTAATATTTGGAAATGATCGTTTAAGAAGTTATTGGGAAAGTGGTGTTTCAGATGACTTTAGAAACACTTTGGAAATGTCTTTGGTAAGTTTATTTTCGGAGTGTGAATCTTAAAGGCCTATTTGGAATTTGAGGTGTGTGTGGGTGAAGGTTGGTTTAAAGGCATGTTTGGAAAGGTAAATATAAAAGTGATGTTTGATCTTTTTTTTGGAAATGGTTTTTTAGTGTCTTTGGTAAATGTATTTTTAATGTATAATGATTAAGGGACCACTTGGAATTGTGTATTTAAATGAAATACACTATGTTGGATTCGAAAAAGAATTTTGTTTGGAAAATGTATGTGCCCAGTTGGAATCATTGAATGTATTGAGGTATGTTTTAGAGGCAATGTGATGTGGCAACCCAGTTGGCAACTAAAAGTGTTTTATAAAATGGTTTTGATATTGATATGACATGATGACTTGGTTGGAACTTTCAATGAGTGATGAAAATTTGTATATGTATATAGTGTGAACCCATATCTAAGATTTCCCTTAATGTATTATCATATGGGTAGTGTCCGTTTTTTGGGGTTGGAAAGTGTGGTGATGGTAGGTCAGGTGAGTGACACATGAGGGGGCCTCCAACTTACATATTTTATTCATATCTACCATGGTCTCTTGGGAGTCATCTAGGTTATCGAGTGGGAGTTTATTACTACTATTAATTGGATGGGTTAGTACCCTCCTAGATTTTAGACACGCTAAGAGGGTTGTGCTACTGGTGAGGATAGGTTAGAGAAGTCAATTGGTTATTGAATTAGGGGCTTTTCCATATGCCAATAGGTTGTTCCAAACTGAGTATTTCTTGGGGTCATCTATGGGTGTTAAGGAAAGCCCATGGTTACTATATTGCTTATGTTTTTTGCATTTTGTTTTGTTAGATCTTAGACTGCACTATTTATTTATTTACCGCTCAGCCTATTTTTAACTATTTAAATTTTGTGTTGTGAGATGGTCTTGAAAATACAAACTTGTTTTGAAAATGAAGGTGTGGCCTGTAGTGTTTTTAAGAAAAAGGGAAAAGTGTGTTTTTTTGTTAAAATGTAAAAAACCCTCTTTTTTTATAAATGTATTTTAATACTAGCATTAATGGATTGTTTTTTGGAAAGGAAACACATAGATTTTGTGATGATTTCTTACAGATAATTTCAGTGCTCACCCCTACATAATATTTTCACTTTCAGGTTCCAAAAGTGTTTGATCGCTCTTGGAACAAACTTGGATATCAATTGGGTGGTGACCTAGGAGGTCACATGGAGGTATGTGTAGTCTAATTTCGTTCCACATCCAGTCTTCATTTTTATTTTCTTCTTTTATTTATTTTATTGTCTTCTATTTATGGGACAAATCATTCCCACTTGTTTAGTTTTTATTCCCAACAGTGTTTTCTAGCCTGGGGGGATTGGGAATTCCCTTTTTTCCATGTCGTGGACCAAGTCAGGTGCCGGGTTGGATGGAGAACCAGGTTGGTTCGTGACAGGTGTGATCACTAAAATTAATTATAATATCAACATGTATTACTATAATATAACTTAATATTCATGAATGGGTTATAAATCTCTAATACTGACTATAATATAGAGGAATTATGTTTTGGAATGATTTAATAAGACTCATTTCATTACCTAAATGATCATTTGGCGATTGTAAATGCATTACATGAGTTGTTTTTTAAATGATATATGTGAAATTTGGTTTCTGAGTCACATGAGGTACTAGTGTTCTTTAGAACCCCTTATTCTATTTTTGTCATTTAAATCTTGACTAAGTGAATTCCTTTTAATTTTTTTTCTCAAACTATGTCATTATAAAGATCTAAATGGGAGTTCATATCTTGTTCCACCTCAAATTAATAATTTAAACAAGCCAAATAAGTACATTAAAATATTTATCTCAATATTATATGCATAATGTTTTCAGGTTTTTGTCTATATAGAATCGGGATTTACCTTATAGAATATTTCTGTTATTATTAATGTGTGGGAGGAGTGTTCCTATACTATGGGTATTGTGTATCTAGGATTATTACCAGGGGAAGTGATTAATGCATAGGTTGGAAATATTTCTATAAAATATATTGTGCCTTTAGTATATTTTTTTAAAATGATCATATATTCAAGTGTGAAATTTGGTTCTTTATAATAACATATGACCAATTATGTGTTCTAATTGGTCTACACAACATCGATCATGGATTCAATGTCAGGATATAACATCGTGTGAATGTAATCAATTAAGATGGATAGAGATTTTAGTTCTGAATCTTCAGTTGATTTTTTTATTTTTATTAATTAAAATATTTCATTTAAACCTATTGGTTTTTACAAAAATCATATTATTTCTTTACTACATCTCGACTGAAGGTATTATAACTTTTAATTACTAAGTCTATTTGTCATCTATAATTTAATTTTTTTAATTATGATTCATAAAATATGTTATTATATTTTCATTACTTTTATATCACACCCTAAGGTATTAATGATTCTATCCCTAAATATTTAAAAGGGAAGTGGCCTTAGTATTAAAATTTCTTTTCCTATTAAAATAGTGGACATTTAATAAAAAAATTAATGGTTGTATAAGTTTATGACATGATCAAAAACATACCAATACTAATACCAAAATTTCAATACACACTAAATAATTAAAATAATAAACTAAAGAATACATGATCATTTATCTATCCCAATAAAAAATGGAATGCAACATGAACGAAACAATAGAATGTGAAAGTTTTAATGAAAAATTATTATTGTGTGCGGTATCTGGTTCTTCTCAGTGTTCAACATCGTAGTCCATGCTAGAGTGTGGAGGTATTTCATAGAATCCTTATTTTTTATTTCTTCCTAATGATTCATAAAAAATATTTTTAGTAATAGAAATGAAATTATTAATTAAAATCATGGTTATTTTCATTTAAAAATATCAAATTTTATTAATACCTTTAACTCGGTTCTCATCCAATGAGTAATCATTTGTTAATAATATTATTCAAGACAATAATCCATCAAACGTGTGTCCTATAAATCTATTCCAACTCATCCAATGAGTAATCATTTTCCAATAATATTATTCCATAAAATCGTCCATGAAATATGTGTCCTCTAAATCCATTCCAACTCTAGTGTGTCAGCCACTATACAACTATTGGTTATAGAATCTACATATCTCACCTAATTCCATGAGATGTTATATCCTCACATCCTCACCATCAGTAAAATAAAAACAATAATGGAAACAATATATTGATTAATAAAAATAAAATAATAATATTACAGTAAATCCAATTTTTTTACCCATATTTGTTTATAAGCATTATCCTTTACATCATTCATCGGGTGTATCTAAGAGAGTGGACTAACAGGTATGATATTGGAGTATTTGGAAAACATCATAAAAAACACCTACATTAGCATCTTATTTTTCCAATCATCTAGTTGTCTTCATTGTACTCTACCATTAGCTACATGCGGCAGTTCCACACCAAATGCAAACGCATATTACCACATTTCTTATTGGATGATCCAAAAGTTAAAGATGAAAAAAATTATATCAACACATATTATAATGAAAATAATTTGTTTTAATTTTTTTACCAAGGTTTTGTAAATATAACTAGTACAGTTTGATCTATGGGAACCACTAGATTCCCGGAAACTAAAGAAACATCAACCTTTATAGATGGAGTGGGTCACAATGTATTCTCTATAGGCTTTGAAAGTGTCAAAGAAGGAGTAATAGAAGTATGAATATAAAAGATTTAGGAGAAGTAATTATGAGTAAAATAAGATGGCATAGATGGCTATGCAAATGCATAATATGGATGACTAGGAGGAACCATCATTAGATATGAGAAAGATATACTAGGAATATCAGATGAAAATGGCGGGGAGAAAAGGGAGGTCTAAATATCCTAGGTGATAATAAAGATATTATAGGATCAGAAGGTGTGGTATATGATATTTTAGTGGGAGGAATGTGGTGTGAGTGGTTATTCCAAGTGGAGCACCTAGCTCTAGTACCACCCCTAGTTTTTCCAGCTTATGAAATAGAACCACTGATGGTCAGTGAATAACTGATACCTTGGTGGTGGATCCTGATCAAAATATAAAAAACATTAATAACATGACATTATATGTTATTGATATATATTTTTGAAATAAAATACTCACAACAAGAACTAATGGAGGGACACCCTTCTCCATCATTTTGGGACTGTTTCCTTTCATCCTTTTTCTTCATATCTTCTTATTGGTTTTCATTTACTTAATTTGAAAAAAAAATTATTTAATTAGAAATCCATTACTAAATTGTAAAAAAAATAATAAATATGATGAGACATGCCTTAATTAAAAAATACCACATTCCAAACCGAATACCAGATACATAGTGATATAAAAATATTTATATCTAGTGGTAAGAATATAAAAACATAAGACATGTCATTGAAATAACAACATGTTCAAATTATCAAGTTTATCATGTGTATGATATAGTTTTCTTCTATTATTAATTCGATCCAATTAAATTCTGGTTAGGACATTTGATTCATTCTATTTAATTAATTACGTAATTTTTTTATTTTTATATGTATTAGGTCATTTGTTTCTTTTTTTTCAATTTATTATATCATTTATATATTTTAATTTATCTTAGGTCTTTTGGTTCATATTTTGGGTTAGGCCATTTTTCCATTTTTTGGTTATGTCATTAATTTCATCCATTTGTATTTTCATATCAATTAGTTTAGTACGTACAATTTAATTCATCTTGTTTTTTATTACAATTTAATTTTTTTAGTATATTTTGGTTTAATCATTTTGAATATAGTTCAATTCAATATTAAAAAATGAAAATCAAATATAACTACAACCAATAAATATTATAAATGCACATGATGGTCAAGTTGGATACAAAATATTTTTAATCAATAGTAAATAAATTTATATATACCAACCTCAACAACCCAAGTCAAGTTAAAAAAAATTGAGAAAACATATATATGATTCTATATATTTCTCATGACAACTTTAGGTTCACAATAAAATTGAAAAATTATAGTATTTGATTAATCATAAGTAATAAATAGATCTGTGCCAATGAGAGTAGGGATGGTGTGAATACCATCATCAATATCATCAAAAATAAGTATGGGGATTACATCAATAATGACTCAAAATTCAGGTCGTAGATCATCTTTGACATAAAAAACTTGTTTCACCATTGATGCCAAAGCATATGGTTCATCTGTAGAAAGAGTGGGATTCATGTAAGTAACTCAAAATCCACAATTATCAATAAATATCCCATGCCTCTTCACTGAATCAAACCAATGGCATTTTACCATAGTGACTCGACCATGAGAGTAATAATACAATTTTTGTATTTTCTAAATGATACCATAATTAGATATATCATAAAATCTAGGTCTACTATCTGATTCACTATCATAATAGTCTATTTTTGAAATTACCATAACACCATCATGCAGGTTTCTCATCTTCTTTATTCTTTCAGTCTTAATAATTTTTACCCATTGATCACAATTGATTTGAATTCATGAATCACAGAATTAAGACCAAAATCCAAAGCTCTCATTTCCTCAGATACAAAGTCTACATGAAATATCAATACCGAAAATATAAATGAATATTAAACTTAATTAAATATTGATTTTATTAATTTATTATAGTAATATTTCTACCTTCAATTTTAACACAACAAAAAACTCTTTTCTATGAAACTATCCCTCCTTATCAAAGATGAAGAAAAATGATTTCTATTTATCATTTGTTTATATTCCCTACCAAAAAATAGATATAGTTTAATAGATATGTAAAATTACATGATATGATATAAGATATATATGTTCAATTTACTTACTTGATTTAGTCATCAAAAAATCGTAGTTAGACAAAACTATGTGATTTTCTATCTCCTACTCTTTAATCCTTAATATGGTCAATGTATATGATCTAGTAATTCTACCTATTTGGGTAAGTGATGGAAAAATAGGTTTAATTTTCTCATACACTACTTCTTCATTATTCATTGGTTGGTTCCACATCGTTGTCAGATCAGAAAAATACATTAAACAGAAATCCATACAATCTTTATCCATGTAAACTTTCACAATAGAAAATTCTAGATGATTTATATTATATATATAAGAAGTACATGTGAAAATGTTTCTTTCAGTTTGATACATTTTATTAAAATCAATAGGTTCTCTGAGAACCATTTCAGTTGGAATATGGATAGTTAGATGCGTCATGCATATGAAAAATAATTTAGGAAATATTTCCTATAAATCTCTCAAAATAAATGTTTTCTATGCCAGAATTTTTTTCAATAAATACATAGAAAAATTCATAGGAGAAATATATCTAGGGAAATGGAAAAAATTAATAAATGTCACTCGAACATTATTTGAGAGAAGTTGAAATATTTCTATTCAAATCAAATCATGTAAAAGGATGCGATAATCTTGAGTCTTGAAATATTTCATTTTTAATTCCCTTATATTAACCTATTTTTATATGTTTCTTGAATAGATATCCTAAAATTTAATAGTCTCTAGTACTTCTATAAATTTGGTTTTTTTTCTACAGGTTTCATTATATAATAGGCACATGAAAATTTCCATTTATTTTCACCAATACACACAGGATTCAATTTTGGTTTGATACCCCAATCCACCAAGTTGTGCTAATATTGTAAATCATCTTTTTTCCTTTCCCTTTAAATTTAGAATAAATTAATGAAACATTTCACATATATTCATTCCAATGTGAAATACATCTAAGACATTATATAACAAATTTTTTGACCAATATGGAAACTCAAAGAAGACACTTCTCTTATTCCAACTGTAATAGGTTTGATTGGAAACATTATTCCTATTTCTATATTTCATCTAAACCTTCTTAAATGAAAAAATAAAATCATTCAATTCATTAAGCACATCAATTTCATAAATATAATGATGTAGATTGTCAGACTCCATGATATTGTGAAATCATAAATGATTATTTCTATATGGATGGTCCTATGTAATGAATCATCTATGTACCATAAAATTGAAAATATGATGATATTTAAATCTTTTAGATCATGTATTCATCATAAAAATAGGGCATGATATATTTCTCTTCATTCTCCATTAATACATTATTCCATAAGTAATAAAATCTTTGATCATCCAACTAAGCATATAACACATATAAACCATATTTTTTCAAATATTCATTGTAGGTGATCAAACCCATATTCCACAGATGTATTAACGCTTTTATTAAAGGTTATATGTATTCATCTATATCATTACCAGGATCCTATGTTCTAGATAGGGGTATAATTATTAAAGTGAATGGTTTTCTCATACACATCCCTGGAGGAAGGTTATAAATTTTTATTAAAACTGGTCACGTGCTATGCAAGTAAATATCTTCCCAAACTGATTAAACCATCAAATGGAAGACCAAACCTCACATTATGCATGTCAGTTGAAAAATCATGATATCAAACACAAAATTTCATTAATTAAAATCCCTTTATAGGGTGAACCAAATCATTATTATTCTTATTTCTCTCCGTATCATGACATTTGATTTTAATTTATATTTCATCAGACATGAAAATATTATGGATTCTGGGGATCAATGGAAAGTACCAAATTTCTTTATATGAAACATGGGATGGTGTTACATCAACTTTTAATTTTCATCAGGATGTAACACATTTTATAAAATTATTCTATTTAGCATTTTCCTCCTATAATGGGCTTCAATCTTTCGGGAAATCGTGAATTATATTTTTTAAAATTCAAAGTTACACAACTAACTTCCATGCCATATAATGGTATGAGGGTTTATATTCGTCATCTAGAATAAATTAGTACAAAAATTTATGAATGTAATAAATGTAATTATTATAAATCTCATACATTGTTTTCCCATGAAACTGTTTGATTAAAAAATCCATCTTCATCATTTTACCACATTGATGATATATTGGATTCATGGAAGCATCATTCAATTTTTTCACAATTTTAACATCATAATTTACATTGAATTAATAATGTGTTCTCTTATTAAAGTCTTTATGGGTCTAAATCTTATCCTTCTCGGGATAAATAATAAATAGAAACTGATCATATAACTAATTCAACAATCCAAACCTCTCATTTTGATCATGATAACTTTGAGATTTCATTTTCTACCCATTATGATACCACATATATTAGTTTGTTTTGAAAACCATATTTGGTTATATGGTATCTAACTTCTTCATAGATCAAAAAATGTCTTCCAACATAATTATAAAATGGGAAGTGTATATAACCACTATCTGATGCATTGTGAAATGAAAAATCCAAAAAATCTCTCCTACTTGGTTTGAATTTTTTTTTGATATTCAATTGGTTTCTTACATCCATATTTTATGAGTTATGTAAAAAAATGTTATATGTCATTTTAGAAAACCAATTAAATAAGATTAAAGTTTAATTGAAAATATATTTATGGAAATGAGAACTGTTTAATTTCTATGAAAACATAATTGACACACTTGTCTACATGAGAATTATAATATTAAAGTCAAAATAATACTATATATATATATAAAAAATAATTATAATAACATTATATTGACTTAAATTATAACTATGATAAATAACTATAAAAAATAATATAGAAAATTTTGTTTATAATTGTTGTTTTTATTTTTTATATTATTCTATTTACTTTTTTTACTAATGTTATACTTATTTTATAAATTCATGTATAAAAGATTACTACTTTTAGGTAACCATATTCAATTTGATTCAGATTATTTTTGGTCAGTTATATTTGTTTATGATTAGTTTATTTATGTTTGATTTAGTTTGATTGGGTTTGGTTTTCTTATTTGGATTGGGTAACTGCATGCCTATTGGGGTCTTATTAAAGACTGTTTAAATCAGTTCATTTTTTATAATCACTATAAAATCTATTTTGGTTAGGTTCATTTCAGTAAGGACTTTGGGCCACCTCAAGGTCGTTGAGCCGCCTTAAGTTCAAATGCAAATGAGGAAACCTATAAGGAACAAGCTTCAGAAGGAGGAGGAGCAAGGAAATTTCACCATAGCATAAGCTAAATGGATTGCAATAATGAGAGGGTATGGAACCTACTATCAAGAAAAGATTGTCCATGCATGGGAAATACTAGCCAAACAACCATGTGAAGGTGGAGAGATGATTTCATGATGAAGATGTCGGGTAGGAGCAGTTCCAAGTAGTTATTCTGGGTGGTATGTAATGTTTCAAGCCTACGGGAAATGAATTCCTCTAAGGCCTACGGGCTATATAATACTTATTCCTGCGGGCCTTGTAAGGGTTCCTCCTCGCCCCTTGAAAGGTGGATTATCAAAATCAATAAAAAAATTAAGGCCATTGGACCATTGGAGGTAAATGGTTGATTAGTTCAGTTCATTTATTTTGATGCCTATTTAGGTCGGTTTGGTGGAATTTATTTTTCCTAGGTTATGATCAATTCATTTCAATTTAGTTTATTTAGTGGGTCATCATAATAAGGAATAAATTTGGAGATTTTTTGAAATATAGTGGATGTGATTGAAAGTAATAGTTTAAAGAAATATATCTCTAGCATAATTTTGAGAAAAGAGTTGGGATTCTATCTAAATTTATAGAGATCATTTTATTTCATAATTAATGATATTTTTAATTAATGGTGACTCTAAAGTAAAGATAAATTTTTAGTGTATGTAATTAAAATTTTAGTATTAGTGATCAATGATTTCATAGTATGATATTTTTATGATAATAATATTATCACAATAACGTGTATAAGATAAATAGTTTTTACGCCATCGAAGATGATATTTTTTATAGGGTGTTTTTTAAGGTAGTCATCTTGTAAAAATCCATTTTTTATTAGTATTTATCATTTTTTATTATATTGATTATTGATTAATTTTTTTGGACTCATGTGGTTCTATATGAGAATATATTTGAGATTGCATTCCTATATATATGATTATCTGATAATATTGGTTGTACTCTAATATGTGAAATGGTTAGCCTTGAATGGATATTTATTGACCATTAAGGCTTATCCAATAATGTTACTTGGATTTTAATATCATTATACACTTCAATAGTTAGGCCAATTCAAATACTTTTCCTCTTAAAACACTCTCTAACATTTGTGGTGAGTATTATACACAATAAAATACACATTCTAATGGATTTTTATAATATATAAAGATTATTCAATATGATAACATGATTTAACCTATGGATATTATATTATTTTTTTTATCATAAAGTGTAATTTTTTTAACACTATAATAAAAAATTTAATTTTACATCACCTCATTAAGTTATATTTAATTTGTAAAAATTTAATAAAATATTTCTGAAACTATTGTTGATGAGGTTTAGGTTTATATTGTCTCTAATGGTTAGGTAATTGAAAAAAACACCATATTGGTGGATGATATCCTTAGATCCAAGATATGAAACATCCCCTATTAAAATTAAATTTTTTATCAATTATTTCACAATAAAACCCATAAGGTAATAACATATATGGAAAATAATATTATCAATATTTATCATGTATTATAGAGACATAAATGTTAAATATTTTTACAAATAATCATATAGCTTTTATAAATCATTACATAAGTTTGAAATTATTATATAAAGACCAAAAATATATTTCTTCTTTCAGTTCCACCAATAAAAACTTTTTTGTGTTGTTATAATCTTATCTTCATGACATTTATATACTCCATGAAGTATTCATATGCATCTCTTATGAACAATATTGGCCATCAAATACATGGTGTGACTTTATACCACCCTCTCGCTATGACTATTCCAACACCACACTCGAACCATAAATATTTTATAACACCCTAGATGCCTCATTCTCTTTTCCAACACACACTAGATATTTTCATCATAAGTAGTGTATATGTTCATACAAGCCATACTAATAGATTATATGTGAAAGTGAAAACTATAAACTCACTGCACAAATTTACTAAAAAGAACCATGATTCCTAGAGTAGGATGGTTCCATATATTTCCAAAAACTATAGAAATATACCCCACCCTTAGAATATATAAAATATTTCAAACATGATAATATCATATTCTAGAATTATACAACGAAATCTTTAACGGATGAGAGATTGTAGCAGATGGGGAATGAAACTAAATGTCAGAGATAAAAAAGGAAAATAAATATAGGTAAATGATATAACTCACCAATTTGAAGTTGAAGAAACTGAACGTCTTAAACCAAGGATGAATCACTGACTGGGAAGAAGATGAGCGGTTGGTAGGAAAAAATGCGTATTGATTCAGAAATTATGAGGGTTGCCTGCAAGGTGATATTTGGGGAAACTCTATCCCATTGATTTTTAAACCATTGGGATAGACTTATATAAAATGTAATATCCCAATGGTTTATAAAATCATTGGGATGACCTTATAAAAAATGGGTTATCCTAACAGTTTAGCATAACTGTTGGGATATGACCACTATAGAAATGTTTTTTAAAAACCATTATTATACAGGAATTTGTATAGACACCCATTATAGTAGTGGTTCCTTAAGTATCTATAGTGGAGGATAGTCTCTAAACCTTTACTCACACTAACCTCATGTAAATAATGGTTCTAGATATACATCGATGATTTAACCAATGGATTATGTTTTGTTCTCTTGAAAAATGAAAAAGTGATGGCCTATGCATCTCAAAAAATTATGATACATGAGTAAAACATCCCAACACCTGATTTAGATTTATTAGTTTTAGTATTTATATTAATGATTTGGATTCCTTACCATTTTTATGAAAATTGTGAGACATATACATGACACACGAGTAGAAAGTTTATATTCAAACTGAAGGAGTTGAACTTTTATCAATGATGATGGTTGATATAAACAAGGATGATGATTTATTAATACACTACTATTATAGAAAGTGAAACAAGGTTGATGATGCTTTTAGAAGAAAATAATCTACTACCCTCCTCATTACGATGATTGAAAAAGACCCTATCTTTATAGATATACCATGGATATATCTATAAATCATAAAGATAGTGAAAAAATCCTACCTTTCCCAAATTATTTCATAACCATATATCTAATAAAAAATTAATGAGGCACAGTATGATCTAAATCATTTTAATAAAGGTGAGAGAAACAATAAAGGGAAGATTTCATGAATTTAAAAACAATAATGATGGACTTAATCAATTTGAAACTAGACTTTATATACCATCAACACCAGAGATAACAAAGGAGTTATTATGTGATGTATATAAATCATATTTCTCTATCCACCCTAAAAGTACTAATATTTACCCAGATCATTGGTAGAATATTAAGTGGGATAACATGAAGAAGGATAATGCCGAGTATTCCTTAAATTTTTGGGGGTGTGTTTAATTTATGGAAAAGAGTTTGAATTACCATGGGATAACGTAACAATTTCTAGTACTAACATAAAAATGATAGAACATTACCATGGACCATAATCTTTATTATAAATATATCTAAAATAAATAATTCTATATAGGCCTTGTTGGATAAAATCATCAATACAACTCAATTCATATGCATTTAAGATGGCTTCTCACTTGATCAAATCAAAAAGATATATATAAAAGAGGTTATGAGGCTATATTGGGAGAAACTTTGAATAGTTTTTGATTTAGATATATTGTTTATCTATATGTTCAGTGGGAGCCACAAACATGATATGAATACTAATTTGAACTTATTTGCAACATATCATCCCTAGACTAATGGTTTATATTAATACACCATTTAGATAATTTAAGACATGTTATGAGTATAACTGATGGATTTCAAAGGTGGTTGGGATTAAAATCTTCTTCTATTTGAGTTCTCATCAAAAAATAACTTTCAAAAGAGTATTTTCATTGAACTATATTAATCACTCTATGGGAATATATATAGAATCACAAAATGATGCGATTAAGTTGATAAATGGAATCTTCTTTGTCTTAAAATTATAAAAGAATTTTCAGAGAAATATCAATACAACATATGAACTACTCTAACCCATAGACATTTATTAATAATTAAATCTGTATAAGTTTCAAGGGATCACACCATGAATGATTGATTAGTTTAACAGTCTTAGGATACTAGATACATACATGATTTAAATATTACAGTTAAAAAATATAACGTACCATGAAATTTTTTATCTCATCTTAAAAAAATAAAAAATATATTCGTTATATCATGGGGAAAGAAAAAGAAATAAAGGGAGAGATCATATGATCATTAAATATTACATATAGTGGAAGATATCATAAATAATTAAGGCATAATCAATATGGAATAGTATATAATCAAAGAAATTCCATTCAATAATAAAATTAATTTCAATGAACATACATAGATAATATCATCATAAAAATAACATGGATAACTGAAACTAAATTCTTAGTAAAGGAAAAGAATAAATTTAGATGTTTTTTAACTTACCATCAAGGCCTCGACCAAGTTATCATGAATTTTACAACTAATTACTCTCAAAATAGTGATAATTATTAATTAATGGTCATGTGTAAACCAAACACCTATATAATATGGCCACCTTTTTTTCATAAGACCAATTGATTCATCAATGTACTATCTATAACTAGGACCCACCGATCAGTTCTATGACCCATGCATTAATCATATTTTCAATGATCAATACGTTTAATTCTCAAAATTCCTTATAGGATAAAAATTAACATTATTTAGTCTAGAGTATGAAACATCAATAATTACCCAGTAAAATATACAAGATAATTAAAAAAATCCTTTAATTTATTTTATATATTTAAATAGTATATGCTTGAAAGATTATCAATGTTATAGAAATGATTGTGAATTCATCTTTGATATTAAAAATATGGACATAAAATAGAAAATAATGTACAATGAATAATGGAGAGTGATAGATGACATGATCACAAGAAAGTTAAAGATATGAAAATAAAGCATAATAAATTATCAGAAAATTATGTTAGAAAACCATAAATTCATCATAAATTATAGTTTTGTAGTAAAAAACATTATAATAGAAAACAGAATAAATAAATTAAAAATTATTTCCTTGTAATTTCATGTAAGAATATAGTTATAAATCACTTTTAAAAATTATTTTAATTTCTTTATGAATATAAATGCCTTATATATTGATATCATTTTATATAAAAAACCAAAATTTTGAGAAAAAAAAATTGTTTAAAAATAAATATGAAAACTTGTAATTTAATATTGATGATGTATAATAAAAATGATGGTGGAAATGGAGGTCAAAATATATAAGTTAATTTTTTTATACATTTGTAAGAAGTCAAAAAATAGTCCATAAAAAAGATAAAAAAGATAAAAAGGTTTACTTTTTAATAATTTTTAAATACTGTAAAAAATTATTTAAAATTAAGTTTAGCAACCTTTTATGAATAAATAATAACAATCTGGAACATTTAAAATAACCTATAAATAGAAGGAATAGAGTTGGAATGAATATTTCAAAATAAGGTTTTATAATAAATTCTCTTTCAGGTGACAGATTTTTTGATTATTGATAAAAAAAGAAGAAAAGTCATATAAACATGTAAAATAAAACATAACCACATGATAAAAAAATATATTTAGTTTAAAATATTAAGATCTTATAATTTTCTCAGAGGAAATAAATATATAAAAAATTATAAAATAAACAGAGAGTTTAAAAAATCCCTTACTATTGGTTTTTGCTTAGTCGTATGTGTGTGATCCTCCTATATAAAAAATTAAAATTTATTAAATTATTTTTTGGAAATTTATTTTTCATATATATGCTATTTTTTAAAGTCCTTTTATAATCATTTTAAATTATTTCGTTGAATATTATTTCATATGTCATCCACTTAAGGTTGTTCTGTTGATTTCTCAAAAATTAATTTGGTTTATTTTCTATGTTTAAATGCATTATGAAATAGATCTGTCATGTAAATAATTCTCATAATTTCTTGAATATAATTATTATTCAATATAAATATTTTTATATTCATCCATTCATGGAGGAAATTGAGATATGATTCCATCACTTCGTGGAGGTTGTAGTCCACATGTCCACATGAGAAATGTTATATTTTACATCAGATGTAAGGGAAATAATTTATATGTTATATTATAATTCCAAAATCATATTATATTATAAAAGTTAAATAGTGATGAAAAAAATTAAACCACTATGTAGAGATGGTAGGTCGTATGTTTGCATGAGGGGTGCTCTCATTTTTAATAGGTTTGAAAGGAGGTGAATATGGGATGTGTATCCATCATTAATATAATTTCGGTATATGTTAGATAATTTTTCTATTTGATAGTTTTTATGTAGTATTTTAATGAGGTAGAAGATAAAATAAAATGATAGTACTCAATTTAGAGTTCCACAACTTCTTTAGAAAACAAGCTTTAGATTACTCATTGTAAGTTAGTAATTTGATGATACTAGAGACTCTAGGTTATGGAGAGTAGAGTTTTAAAGGAATTTGGATAAGTATTGAAATAAATAAGGGGCTCAAGATGTGTGGAGAATAAAGGATAAGTGTCACCCTTTTATAAATGAGTGCAATGACATAGTGGGAATTACTTCAAATATTTAAATATAATATAAATATTAATTTTATAAAGTGGAACCAAGTGGATATAATTTTGAAGTTAGGAAATTATAATGTAAAAATAAGTTCGAACAATAAAATCTTTACATTTTTATGTTTCATTTTATAGATTATCTTTTTGTTTAATCCCCTCATTGGCTCTTTCTATCCTTAACTGCGGTGGTACATTTTTTATCCTATAAGTGTGATAAATTTACTAATAATGTGATAAGTGGATAAAAATGGTCCATGGATGAAATTTTAATCCATTTCCCACCCCACTAGTTCTGTTTTAATTTTTTATTATAAATCAATTATTAAAACATTGTTTATTATAAAATACCATTAAAGCCATTTTTAAGACTATTCATTTAATTTGACTCTAGAGAAACAAATATAATATATAATTAAAATAGAAAAAAATTTACCAATAATTATAATTTATAATTACTAATTAAATTCATATAACACCATAATTCATACAAAACATATTAATTTTATTGTTTTTCAATCAGTTGGATTTTTTTACTACTTGAACAATCATTGTATCGATATTTTTTAAGGATTTAAAGTAATTATATCACAAATAAAAAATTAAAAACAACCACAATCATAAAAATTATATATTTATGTTTAAAATAATATTTTATATTCATTAATAGCTTCAATTTATCCAAATGAAAATATATTATAGATATTTAATAGAAAGAGTGTTATATTTGGTATTTATTCTTTACTTAAAATTATATAATAGTTATAATCAAAGGAATGATGAAGTAAATTCATATATTTTATAATTTTTGATGGGTTATTATCTAATAAAATATATAAAATAAAATAAATACAAGTTTTAGTGATATTTTTTTGGCCTAATCTCATAGTTTTAACCTCATTTTACCTATTTTACCTTTACCAAGGAGAAAAATATTAACATTAGTATTGTTTATAATGACAAAAAATTAATTTTAGCTATTTAAAAAATTTAACCTATTGGTTCGAAATATATAATCCATTTTTAATGATTTAGTTTTTATAAGTGAAAAATTAAATTTTAATATAAATGAGTAAAATGTAATAAAAAATAGTTTTTATAAAATTGTGGTTTAAGCATAAAATGAACTTATACAAAAATAAAATATAATTTTGTTTCCTATGGAAATATTTATATTATGTTAAATAAAATGGTTATTATTTTACATTAAAACATAATTCAAAGTAAAATGGGCCTTTTAAATTACATGATTAAAAAATGACAATTTTTCAAAAATGGCCATCTTCACTATTCACTTAGAAATAATTCTTTAAGAAAAATATCAAAAAATGAATCCTAATACTATTATGAAATTTTGATTTCAAATATTATGTCAATTTTTTCAAATTCAATTTCTTAAATTGGAATTAATTAATTATAATATCTGCACAAAGATGCAATAAAAACCCTTTTGGAAAAAATGTATTTTTGGGTCATAAAATGAAATTAGAGAAAATTGAGTACTTATTTATTATAAGCTAATGAAAAAAAATTAATTATATAAAAACATTATACATATTTTTTATAATTTGGTAATTCCTATTCATACCCACTAACCCAAAAACTATGTTATAACTGTCATATAGAAATGATATAATTTCAGGGTTTGTTTCAGCTCAGTGTTACGTGTGCTACACAATATCAAACATAGTGTTATTTCTAAAGGAAAATATAAACTAAAATTTCTGTGTATTAAACTCTCACCTCATTATAGGAATTATATCCTGAGAAATTGATTTCAAGTTTACTAAAATTAATATAACGTACTCATAAAACTTGATTCATATTTTATAATGAACATTAATTTCATGGTTATTAAAAGGGGACATAATATTCAAGTACCTCTATAAGAATGATACTTGAAAAAAAGTTTATTAAAACATACCTTGGTAGTTTAGTGTTATATTACATATAAAAATCAATATATTAATCATTATTTTTCATGAGTTTGAGAGATTACATTAATATTGGGTTAAAAAATATGATAAAACTTACCTACATTATTTTCACCCATTATATAAGCATGATTTCATCCTTTTGTGTTCCTCATCATGATCAAGATGATTTTTTTACTTCCTAAAGTATTAAAATAATGTTTTAATTGACCATAATATTAAAATTTATTTCTCCTCTCTAAAACCAAAATGGTTAGTATAAGATAAAATTATAATGAATATGAATAAACCTTCAAAAATATTAATCCTCAACAGACAATATCACTTATATAGTTATTATAGAGACCTAAAATTTTCATATATAGATATTACATCTTTTTAGATTAATATTTATTACATACAATAAACACACACCAGAGGATAACAAAGGTATTTTTCCTTTAAAAACATAAAAACATAAATAACTGGTTCATAAGAGTTCTACATCATCTCCCATTTAGTCCCTCATAAATAGCACCATTATTTGACATATCACAGTGATACCTATCTCCATAACTTGGGTAAAATAATAAATCATAAATTAATATTCTTAGTAAGGGAAAATAAGGAAATTCAGAAACATAACATGAGCATAAGGGTTTGATAACAGGAAAAAAACATATGAATCACATACCATTAATATAAATGATCAACATCCTGAATCATGGAATAAATATTGGTAGTTTATAATTAAAGAATAAAAGAGAAATAAAATAAAATGATCCATGAGAGCATTACATTGACATAAGACATGGAATTTTGACATAAAAATAAGCATATAAAGCCTTATTTCAAGGATACCCAACAACGAATTTATAAAATTTTAGTATTGGGATAACCACATGTGTACCTAATTTAGGATTGGGATAACCTCCCATGCACCCTCTTTTCAGGCTTGAGATAACCTCACATATACCCTTTGAGTTCATATAATAATAATCCTTAACTAATGAATTGTAAAGAGTTATTGGTCCCACCTATAACATAATCTTTATATTTTGCTGCCTCAATATCAAAAAACATTCATCACATTAGAACCCATGAAATGAAACATTATTAATAAAAATTTCATCATATCATTACCATAAGTAAGGAAATAGGTTTCTTTAAAAAAATGCATCATAAACATAAAAAATCTATATAAATAATAGTAATTATATCGTTGGATCATACCCCCATTAAATAAAATTCAACATAAATGGATGTAATTTTATAATTAAAATGTTTTTGAAAAGACACTCCGAATCTTTCTTGACGAAATTAACCATTCTTTGAAAATAAAATTTTAAAACAAAAAATTCATAAAAATTTTGGAAATAATTTTATTTCAAAATAAAATTTTAAAATTATGAAGGAATATTTAAAACATTCAGTGGTCCTGATTATGGGAAATTCCATACACATTGAAATAAAGATTCCTTTCACATTTTCAGTGAAGACCAATTTACCCTATTTTGAAAACATCATGAGGAGAACTTCTATTTATTTTCATAAAAAATTTAAAAAAATGTAAAAATTCCTTTAAAAAATACTAGAGTAACATTAATAAAATATTAAAAAAAATTATGAAAGATACATATGGGAGAAAAAAGGGTTTTTGACTGAAGAGAGAAATAAACCCAGTTTTCCTGAAAATAATTTTTTTATAGTCATGTGTACATAAAGAGGGTAAAATGAAAGGAAAAAAATATTATTAATAAATAAAAATATTATTATCAAATTAATGAGTTTATTGATATATAGTTCAAAATATTTTATCATAGGAAGCATAAACCAA
Source organism: Viscum album (assembly GCA_963277665.1). Lineage (NCBI taxonomy): Eukaryota > Viridiplantae > Streptophyta > Magnoliopsida > Santalales > Viscaceae > Viscum > Viscum album. The sequence continues at coordinate 1,076,493,573 of OY728150.1, forward strand.
AATAATCTCGATAAATGATGAGATTGCATCATAAAACCCTTACCACATTCGTATCTTTGAATTGTAATCCACATGAAGTAATAAAAAAAAGATACAATATCATGAGAATAATTAATTTCAGGATATTACATATCAAAGGTTCTATATATAAATCTCATAAAATAATATAGGTTCATAACATAACATATGTCCCAAAGAAGAAAAATGGATATAAAACCCCTTACCTTAAGTCTTGACTTACTTTAAACATGTTAGAAACTACTATATAATAAATATAAGTTTATTATATATCTATTACATAACGATAATTATATATCATACCATATATGATTTACTTATGACAATCTATTATTTTTTTATTAACAATTCCATGTTAAAACGACATTTTGGTAAATAACCTCTATGTTTTTCATATGTGTTTTGTTTTTTAATTTTGTTCCTATTAACTTAATAATATTTAAATCATATATATAATTTAAAATATTATAAAAATATCATAAATATTCATTATATATGTATATATAGTAGATATAAAATGAAATATATTGTTCATGGTGATAGAAGGTCATACGTAGGCATCAACGCTACTTCCATTTTTCTAAAAGATGAAACATAAAAATGTAAATAATAATTCAAATTTACAGAATAATTATTTTGTCATATATATAACATCTATTTATTAAATTTATCCTTATTACCTTCCATGAAAAGTGTTAGTGAAAAATGAATCATATCACTTCGTGTGGATGCAGTTCGCCGTACATACGAGTAACGCTATCATACCCCCCAAGAAATAAAAATTAAGAATGTATGTGTGATATGTTAATTAACAAAGTATAATTATCATCAAAATACTATACATATTAATTTTATATATACCTATTACCATCAAAGTAAAATATAAATTAAAAACACATCACTTTGGTTTGCGGGCTGGAATCCTCCATACACACGAGTGACATTATTGTTTTATAATAAACGGTAAGAAGTTAGTTGTGACATTATAAATAAATAACTATAATAATATCATAAATATATTATAGAAACATAAAATTACTGATTATATCAATCTGTGTAGGATTTTTTTTAAAATTAATAACACTGGTTTGTGAGGCGGTTGTCTGACGTAGGCGTGATCAACATTTTTGTTTCCTATTTAATGGATGGGGAGATGGATATAGGTTATGAAATTTACAAAATATAATTTTATTATATGGTATATAATTGTGTTATTATATCTGAATATTTTAAGTATATTTAAAGGAGATATAAGAATAAATAAAATTAAATTTCATGTTTTGCGATTATAACTCTTCTTCAGAGAACCTCTTTAGGTTTACACCTAAAAACATTTAAGGAGGGATTAATAATCAAAATAACTTCATTAAGATGTTGGAAGTAAATTAAGGAATATATTTTGGCCTGTATTTTCCAAAATAAATGGATTTGGAAGTGTGAAGAAGAGAGGGGAGGGGTGTCCTTTGGTAAGCATGGGAGAAGACACACATGGAATTTTTGAAAAGAATAAAGTGTACAAACATTTTCACATTCCAAATGGCTCCAAAATGGTTCATAATTACCTTACCCAATTATAAAGATGATTTTTTACTAATCCTTTCAATTAAGTTGTGATTAAAGAATTTAATTTTCTAATTTAAAACCTTGAATTACTGGAATCTATATGAAATTCCAAGGACACAATTTACTTAAGAGTGGTCGAATGTAACACCTTACAATTTTAAAAGAGGAATGCCAGATTCGATAGACAATATGAGACAAAAAACCAAGATTATAAGATAATATAAACCCTTTATACTTTATGATATATATATATATAAATTTAATATTCTTGATGGATTGAAATGTAAAAACATCGAGTTTGAACGAAACATGATACCCTATAAAAGTATTATTATTTAAACGCGGCCATTATAATATAAGCATTAAGTTGGAGGGTATTAGTAATAATTAATAAATTATGAAAAATTAATTAGTGTACACATTTATAAATTAAATTCAATGTAAATATTTTTATTAGAAATGAAATAAGAATCATTTGAAAAAAAAGAAATGATTTCTGAAAAGCTGTATTTTTCAAAAAGGCAATTTAGTCACGGATTTCACACATAAGTTAAAATTAATTTTAAACACTTTTAGAAAATATATATGAAAGATAAAAATTATTTTTTCAAATTTTAATGTCATAATTACATTTATGTGAATTTTGGGTAATTTTCTTAAAAGACTAATATTGTGATGAATTGTGAAAATTACTGATTTTTAATGAAAACCTCATTTTCATTTAGATTATTTAAAAAGTTAAATTATATTTTAAATTGATTTTAAGGGGAAATTTGTTTTAATTATAGTAAAAATTTACTGATTTAGGTTATATTAATCAACTATATACTGAATTATGATATTAAAACATTTTATGTTTTTAAATGTTTTCTTAAAAGAAATTGTTTTCGTGATAAGCCTGTGAGTTTGATTTTAAATTGAATTCTACCAATTATGTAAATTTATTTTTTGAAAAATTCATTCCATATTTATAATAATAAAAATTTATATTATCTGACATGGTCAACATTATTTTTTACAATAGTGAATAGTGAAAATAGTAAAATTTAATTATCATAGTTTAGGTAAAAATGAGTATATCAGGGGGTTAGACTAAGATAAGGGTACAAAATGACTTCAAACACATTAAATCCCAATTTTATGGAAATATATATACATAAATAATTATTATTTTATTTTATTACCCATTTTTGAGTCTTTTGGTATGAGAAAAACATGGATATCACTTTTTTCTTTAAAAAAACCAAGCGCGTCCTCTCCCCCACATATAAATGGAAACCCACTCTCCTATCCTCTGGATATTTCCAAACTATCTGGTTTTGAAAATAACATCATTTTTTCCTTCATCAATCCTCTAACAAAATAATATATAAGTTTTTTTATCATAATTTAATATCTAAAGTCTTTGTGTATAAACATAAATTTGTTCTCCAAAGAAAAGGTAAAATCCTTAATACGTGTATTTTTTTTATTTCTTCCTACTCATACTTAAAATTTTATTAATATATTATAATATTTTTTAAAAAATTATATCTTATATTCTGAGATGTTATTATGTTATGTTAATGAACTATATCTATCCCATCTTCCATAAAATGGGTAATGAAATCTTCGATCTTGTGTAAAACAGACGACCACTCTGTGAACCGATGTAATTCATTTTTCATCCCCATATTTAAAGGATTGATATAATGATTAATTTGAAATATTTATATGATATTTATGAAATTATTATACTTATAGAATTATCTTATCACACATACCTTCTTAATTTACATTTCATGGGGGGATATAATTACATTGCTTGTGTATACGGTGTACTACCACCTCACGAAGCGATGTTATTCATTTTTTTCTTATGATTTACATGGAAGAAAAATGAGAATAAAGTTAATTAATATAAGTGATACTTATGATCTAAAAATACATATGAAAATTTAATATCACATATAACACCTTACCTTCCAATCCATTGGAAAAAAAACATCATTTGTCTGTATGTGTGGACTATCACCTCAACATATAGATGTGAAGTGTGTTTCATTTTATTTTGACACAAATGATAATAAAGATAGATTATATTAATATATATTATATATATAAAATAATAATAATTTTTTAAGTTTGAATTAATATTTACTTCTCTTTCATTAAATCCATCGAAAAAAATGAAAACAACGCTCAATTTTAAGTACAATCAACCATCCATATGAACAGTGTAATCCATTTTCTATATCAAAATATTATATATTAGTATTAATAAATATATAATGAATATATATATTATTTATTTCATTATTAAAGTTACATATATTATTTAACCAGAATTAAATTAAAAGGGACCTAAATTACTGAACTAAAACATGGTTGAAAAACAAAGAACATATCAACCGAAATAGAAATTTTAACAAACAATTGTTAATAAATGGGTGATAAAATACTATAATTAATTCATATATCGTTTTTTATATGTGAATATGGATATTTAATAGATATATAATAAACCTATTTTTATTATATATTAGTTCTTTACACATACGATGGAATTCAAACTAGAGATAAGGGTTTCTCATCCCAATTTTACTTCTATGATACATATGAAATATTCAATAAATATTTCTTTTATTTGTTGTATATACAACCCAAATTATATGTTTTATCATTAATATATTTATATCCATTTAATTATAAGTTTCATTTTAGTTTATTAATTTTATTGGGCTTATGATTCAAAAGTTACTAAAGTGGTATGGTTTTATTTCACAATTTCATCATTATTCTGGATTGTTTATATTTTAGTTTATATTGAGAGAAGTATTTGATATTTATATCATAAAATCAATATAGTATCTTATTTTATGGTTATTAATGAAATTTTTCTAGTAATATTAAATTATTTACACTCTTTGGTTCTTCAAATTATTGAGAAAATGTTTTAAAGAAAATATTAAATCATTTCTCTCTTCGATTGAAAAACATTTTTCATTAAAATAAATGATTTATAAAAACGTTTTTAACCATTTTAAAATGATTTATTAATTTCATTTTACCCATATTTTTGGATTTTTAAATTTTTAAGGAATATTTAGGTTGTTTTCAGGATAATTTCAGTTTGTATTTTACCAGAAATGTGAATGGAATCATTATTTTAACATGCAGGACTTGAATGTAATTTCCTAAAATCATGACTAATAAAAATTTAAAAACTTCATATATAGTTTTAAAATGTTACTTAAAATAATAGATTTCAAAATATATTATGTGTTTTAGTTTTGAAAATATTTTCAAAGTGAAAAGGTTGTTTTTCTCAAAAATGTTTTTAATGATATTTAATTGGTATTTCTATTCATCAAAGACATACTCCCTCTATTTTACTTATGATACACTAGGGATATGTTGTATTTATATCATTCTGATTATTTATTCTGAGGGTTTATGGTTTATTTGTCTGATGATTTAAAATATTATTACAATGCACCATATTATTCTGGATGGTTTATGAATTTTTTATTTTATAGGGGTAAGTATTAAATTTTCATATGTTAAATTTTAAAAATGATTTTTTATATTGATTGTGTTTCACCACATTCAAATGTGGAATGAATTATACATAGTAAGTGATTGGTGGGACCCAGTTATTGATATTCCCTCGACACATTAATAGGTCTCAAGAGTGAAATCAGTTGTCTATGTTAGATGGGTTTCAACCAATAGATTTACAATATATTGTAAAAGGTCTTGATAGTATGTTTTAGATGTCTGTAATTATAAATTACATCATTTGGCCTATTTAGATGTGACCACTTTTATCTAGTTCCAAAGTAATAATGTAGATAATGGATATAGGTTATTGGGGTTGTGTTATTTATATTTGGTATCAATGTATGTTTAGTAGTAACTTTGTGAACTATATTTAAAAAACATAGATTTGGGAATTTATCCCTATGTCTCACTTTATGGATAATTCTAATTATTGGATAAAATCATATAGTTTGGAAAGGTAAATATCACATGGTTTTCCTAACAATGCATCTTTTTATAGATACTATAAGTATACATTGTTCTATCACACATGTACCTGGGGGTAATAACTCTAAAAACTTAGTTTGAAAAACCTGGGGAATATTCTTGGATTATTTAACATTTTCATTACAAACCACTGTGAATTATTTGAAAATAATTTTATGATTTTAAAATTTCCCCAAAGACATCTTGTTTACGATTATGAGATTATCCATTTGTAAATTTTTTATTTTTTTCTAAGTGTTTCACACGTTTTAGGATTATAAATTATGTTTAATAATGTTAAAATCTAATATTGTGCATGTATTTGTTTAAAATTCGTTTCTATAAGATGGAATAGGGATCTTATAAATGCACGTAAGCTAAATAGTAAGAACAATCTTTTCTATGATGGTCTTATGAAAATCGTCCGAAAGGAACTAGTCTCCCAAACATTATCATCATACCATGAAATAATATCATATGCTATAAAGATAGAGGAATAATTATCCAAGTTATACGGATTAAAAGGTAATCAAGAGAAGAAGAGGATGATAGAGAAAAATACAAATAAAGGAAATAAGAGAAATAATAAGTTTCCCCATAAGATAATTGTGGAAAGAAACACCATGATACTTGCTTGAAGGGAATGAGAGTTTTTTATAAGTTTGGAGAGTAAGTCCAACATAATTATGATTTTAAGGGTAATAAATAAAATTTTAATATTTGTGTTTCAAAATTAATGGGATAGGGAACTATGTAAATAAATTCACCATTTATCAAGGGAATATACCTAAAATTAAGTTAAGAGATCAAGTTTGATATTTTTATATTACTACAAAAAGTGGAATGATTAATGTTACTGTGTCTAGATTCATGAATTATGTTATAGGAGTATTTTATAAATAATATTAAATATTTATCAAATTTTAAATTTATAAGGATTTTACTATAATAATTTTTCTTAAAATACTTGACAGCATAAGTTAAATGGTACCGATGAACATGAAAAGTGATTCATCAGTAAGTTGAAATTTTTGGAAGACACTTGATTTATTGAAGATAACCCATAATATGTGCTCAATTTTTAGATAATAATGATAAAAATATGTTAATTTTATAGTATTGGTGAATTTGAAATTGGTCATTTATTTGATTATTCATGTTATCTTTTGTGAAGTTTAGCTCATTTTTGGATTTATGGAACATATCTGACTTCTTAAGATTTTATTTTCAAAAGGATGCATGATTTCATTAAGGTATTATGTTAAAAAATGTATTAAAATATTTTTAATGTGACATCAAGAGTCCCTTTATATTTTATTGGGAATTTAATGTTTATTTAGTGACCTCCCATATAAATTCTTGGACATTGAATTTAGTCAAACATATTTTGGACAATTCATAGGGTTAGATATTTATAAAATTGATTATGTTTAACTTTGGGTATTATTGGACAACTTATTTTAAGAATTTTGGTCCGGGAAAAAATCATGAGATGGTAGGAATGACTTGGCATTCTATTACTGATCTAATGATATGTTAAATGTAAATTTAATGCTTCTGTCATAAACATTCATTTTTTTATTCATTTCTTAAAGGATGAGATGAATTAATAATTGATTAAATAACAACCCAAGGATGAAACTTTTCCTATAAAATAGAAATATATTATGTATTTATATTTTATTATCTTCTCAGTCTATATGGTTAATGAATTACTTAACTTTAGGAAAAATGATCCTTTAACAAAAAAAATTATCCTAGAATGTTCATTTCGGATAAGTCAAATGTTACCTTAGCTAATCAAATATTTATGATTTTTTTGTTGTTAAATTTCTCATTACCATGTTCTATGTAATTCACTATTAATCCTTTCTTTTTATTATTCTCTTTCAAATCCATTTTTTCATTTCCCACCAATGTTAACCTATTTGGAAACCTAGTAAAGGTTATTACAAATGAAATTTATACTTACCTTCCTCTGTTATCATGGGATGTTTAATTAAAACATTTTATGATGTGGGGGTGTTAATAAGGGTATTTTAAAATTTCATGGCCTTGATTAATGAGATTAAGATTAAATTTTGGGGACATAATTTTATTAATGGGGATAGAATGTAACACCATGATATTTTGAAAAGAAAAATCATATTTGAATGCCAATATGATACAAAAAACCAATATTAGAAGTGAATATAACAACCTGATACTTAATGATATATTTATTTCTTAATAAATTCAATATCTTATATAGCTTGCAATGCATGTGGCACCAGGTTTGAACGAAAAATGATACTCTATTAAAATATAATTATTTTAACATGACCAGTATAACTTAGATGTTAAGATGGCCGATATGAATAATTATAACTAAATTTTTAAAATATATATGATTTATAAATGTAAAAAATAAATTCAATGTATATATATGGATTAGAAATATAATTATAATCATCTGAAAGAATTTTTTTTGAAATATGGGATTTTTCAAAAAGGCAATTTAGTTGCACTTTTCACATATAATTTCAAATATTTTTTACCACATTGAGTTTTTTTTGAAAAAATAACATAATTTGTTTTTAAAATATTCATGTTAAATTTATCAATGGGTGATTTTTTTTGATAATTTTATGAAATGATTAATTTTTTGATGAATAGTGAAAAATATTATTTTTTAATGAAAAATGCCTTTTTCAATTAATCTATTTACCAATAAAAATTATAAATTAAGTTTTTTGTAGGATACATTTTTCAAATTAAATTGAAAAATAACTAATTTATTGAATTTTAATCAATTTCACATTGAATTATGATATTTAACATTTTAAACTTTTGAATTCTTTCATTAGAAAACCCTTTTTTCGACGTGCCTGGGGTTATAAATTTAAATTGGATTTTACAATTATGTGAATTGAATTTGGAAAAATATATTTCAAATACACAATCATAATATTTTATAATATCTATCAAGTTCAACATAATTTTTTACCATAATGAATTGTGAAAATATAAAAAATATATTACAGCGGTTATGGTAAAAATCGGGTCAGATGGGGGAAAGCCTAAGAATATAAGGGTTAAAAATGACCTAAATCCTGTAAAAAATCCCATGAAGTGGATTTTGTTCGATATTATAACCTATAATGTTCTATAATGATCAATTTTTTAGTATTTTTTCAAGGGAAAATTGTGGGTATCACTTTTTATTATAAAAAATACCAACTGAACCCTCTTTGTCACTTATAAATGAAAATCCCCTCTCCTCTCATCTTCAGACTACCAAATACCTTTTATTAGGTCAATAATTTCCAAAATACATTAATTAGACTTATACAAACCTTCTAAATCAATTTTGTTTTTAAAAAAATACAATCTATAAAGCCTTTAGGCATAAACAAAAAGTTGTTCTCCAAAGAATAGGTAAAATCCTTAACATGTGTATTTATTTTTTTCTTCCTCCACCTCATTAAAACATTTTTTGTATATGATAAGATTATAAAAATATATATCTAATATATATTGAGATGTTACTATGTAAAGGGAATTATTTACTTCAATATCCTCTCTCAAAAAATTGAAAACGAAACTGTCGATCGTGTATACAGCAGAGTACTGCCGGACGAGCCCGTGTAATTCATTTTCCATCACCAACATTCAAGGATCGATATAGTGATTAAATTAACATTTCAATATGATATTTAGAAAAATATTATAATTATTTAATTATCATTTCACATATACCTTTTGACTTTCCATTCTGTGGGGAATATGATAGCATCGCTTGTGTGTATGACATACTACCACCTCGCGAAGCGATGTTATTCATTTTTATATTATAAATTACATGAAACATTTTAAAGATATATTTATGGAATATATATATATATATGATATTTTTGACATGAAAATAATTCTATAAATATAATATCTCATTGGGAAGTGATGTGATTCGCACATGCGTACGTGTGGACTACCACATCCATATAGCGATGTAAAATGTTTTTTATTTTATTTTTATATGGATGATAATAAGTTTTTATTTTATTAATATAAATAAGATATATATATATATATTAATAATTATTCTATAAATTTGAATCAATATTTATTTTCTTTTCACTTCATCCGCCAATAAAAATGGAAACAATGTTCATTTGTACATATGACCTACTATCTCCATGAATTGTGCAATATATTTTGTATCTCTAAATTTTATAGATTATTATAAATAAATATATAGTGAATATATATTATATATATGTTATTCTTAAAGTTTTTATTATTTTTTAACCATTATCGAATTAAAATGACCAAAATTAGCAAACTAAATCATACATGAAAAACGAAGCTATTATCACACAAAATAGTGATTTTATAAAATAATTGATAATAAATAGGTGATAAAAGAATATAAATAAATCATATATGGTAGTATATGTAATATTTTGGTTCTTTAATTGAATTATAATAAACCTGTATTTATTATAATGGTGTTTTTAAACATACGAAGGAAGTCGAACCAGATATAAGGGTTTCAAGTGTCACTTTTACTTCCCTGAGATATATTCCAAATTCCCCACTTATTTAGTTTGTGTGTTGTATATAATAAACATTTTAAATGTTATAGAATTAACATTATTATCTTAATGGTACTCAAATTTTCATTTCTTTTTATTTGTTTCATGGGGATTATGATTAAAAGGTTTCAAAAGTGGTATGGGTTTATTTCACAATCTCATTATTACTTGGGATTATTTATGATTTAGTCTCAATTGGTAGAATTATTTTATATTTATATAAAAAAACTATATGTTTTATTATAATCATGTTATACTTGAAATTTTTCAATTCATATTACCATTTCCCACTCTTTGGTACATAAAATTATAGGGAAAATGTTTTTATGAAAATATGATATTATTTCTCTATTCGGTCAAAAATATTTTTTCATCAAAATACATGTATTATAAAAATCTATTTTAATATGTTTTTGAGCATTTAAAAATGATTTATTAAAGAAATTTTAACCCATTTTTTAATTTTTAAAAAATTATTTTAACATAATTTTCATGATGTTTTCAAAACATTACCCGTTTGAATTTTACTAAAAATGTGTAAGGAATATTTGTTTTGAAATGTATGGAATGAATGAAATTTAATACCTAAAGGACAAATAAATGTTTTAAATATTTTTTTATAACTATAAAATGTTATTTAGAAAAAATCCATATGATTTGGGAAATTTTATTATGAAAAATATTTTCAATTTTAAAAGGTTATTTTTATCAAAAATGTTTTTAATGAAAATTGTATGGTATTTCTATTCATAAATGAACAAAAAATTATTATACATATGATCCACTAGGGATATGTTATATTGATATCAACCATATTATTTATTTGGAAGGTTTATGATCAGTTTGATTGAGGATTGACCATTTTATTTTCATTCCCCATATTACTCTAGATGGTTTATGATTATGATTATTCGATTGGGTAAGCATTAAAATTTCCCATGTTTGTTTTTCAATGTGAATATATATATTGATTATATTTAACCCCTTGAAGATGAGTAAAGAATTCAACTTAGTATGTGGCGAGTGGCGTACAGTTATAGATAGTCGCTTGATGGATTGACATGTCTCAGGAGACAAATCAGTTGGCAAAGTTAGATGAGTTTCTACCCCCAGATTTAAATTTTCTTGTAATACGTCTTAATAGTATGTTTTATATGTTTGAAACTATGAATTACCACCTTATGTGACCATTTATTTATTTTAATGTGAATATTTGATTATTTATAATATTAATGGATAAGTTTCAATTTTATGTGATTATTAATATGGCTACTATGAATCATTATTTATTCCTAACATATTTCACTCAAGTTATTCTTTAGATGGCCTATGTTTTTGTTATTTTTGTATTTATATTGATTATTCTTATTTATTAATGACATCTTCTACTATACACATACTTTTATTAGGAATATTAGGTCACCCATTTTTATGTGTTATGTTCACTAGGTATCAGGATGATTTTTACGATTGATATCCAAGGATATTCTAAGATGAATATTGGTATTCCCAAAGATTATACTTTGGGTGTTTTATATTTTCAAATCTATGTGAAATTGTAATTTGTATCTAGTTTACCAAGACTACTAAACTATTTGGACCTTTGGAATGACATCACTAGTATCTAGTTCCAATTTAATAAAGATAAATTTGGATCCATTTTTTGGGGTCTTGTTTGTTATATTTTTTTTCAGAAGAATTTTAGTAGAAACCTTTGGAACTAGATTTAGGAAAACATTGATTATGTAATGTAACAATAAAAAAATATAAAGATAATTATAATTTTAGTATAACATATTAATATTTGGTAATTTATAGATTATGTGGATTTTATAGAAAACATAAATATCAGGATACTATATGTTGAAGTTTTTTTGGCACATATGTCCTTAGGGGTAATAACTCCAAATAAGGAGTGTCGGGATTAACTTAAGATTTACCCAAGTACATGAATATGGGCTATACTTTACACATGTTTCAATACTCATGGGGGATATTCTTGGGTTAATTAATATTTTATTTACAAACTAATATGAATGATATGAAAATATTTTATTGATTTGAAAAATTTCTCAAAGAAAACATGTTTATGATTATGAAATTATTAATGCATAAATATATCAATTTATGATATGTCTTTCACTTTTTATGGGGTTATAAATTATATTTTATAATGTTATAATGCAATATAGTGCATCCCATTATTTAGAAATTGTAATGTCTTGGAATTACTATATATATTATTAATTATAAAGAATTATTTCGAGACCAGGAAATCTGATGATGTTTGATTCTGAGGCCCAGAGTGCTTGGAATGATCTGTCAATGTTTTCTTAAACTTTACATAGTGCGCATAAGCTGTTTTCCTAAAAAAGTGAAATAAATCATAAATAGGTTCTCGAATCAGAAATATGAGGGTACCATTGCATTCGGGATGGCGGGTTTACCCTAGGTGTGGCTTAAGTTTAGTCGGTGCAGACCTCCTTTGAAAAATCTCAAAAATGGCATAACCAAAATTGAAATAATTAAATAAAGTTATTTTATTTTTCAAATGATAATAACTCATGAATGGTGACTCAGATTAAAAATTCAATACCACCACTGATCTCATGAGGGTATGCTCTCTTTAGGCAGATACTAACATTGGCCGATGCGGGCCACCAGTGAAAGTCAGTTTTTTGCCATAAATAAAATAATAATTGACAATTATTTTGTTGTAAAAATTATAACTTCTAAATGGTAACTAGGATTGAATATCCGAGAGTAAGGATGAGTTTGTTGGGGAGTTTTTTGCTTAGGTGGAGCCCAAACTCAACTGGTGCGGGTCGAGGGTGAACGTTATTAATTTATTGAACTTTTTTTAAGGTACGTTCAATAAATGCATGAGCACCATTGCATGGATTAAAAATCATAGGGCTCTATTGAATCTGCAACGCCATGATTCTCTTAAGGGAGACATGACTTTGACAGTAGTAGGTCTGGAGAAAAAGTTATGTTTTGAGACATTTTAAAAGAAATAAAATAAAATAACTTTATTTTTTTATTCTTGTCCAATAACAGACAAGTGGAGTGTGGGGCCATTGATGTGTCAAGCCATTAAAGGGCTTGACCCTTCAATCTAAGTAACAACAACATTGGGGTATTAGGAAGTTTTCTAATTAATTAACCACCATTAAATCCCAACGTCATTACTTACCCTCCCCCTCTATTATTTATATACAGTTTGGGGAGGGGTATCAGAACTGCTTCGCCAAGCAATGAAGTGCTGACCAAGTGCCGAGATTCCAAAACCTTGGAGGATGAATCCTATATCGGTGGGCGGTGACGAGTGACACCGAACTGCTAATTGAAGATAGATGTACGAGTGGTGTCGTAGGATGCTAGTTGCGGAGTACGGCGAACACCGATCCTCTTCCACAAACATGTGCTCACCATAGTTCTTGAGGTAGCGGTTTTAATTCTCATTTATTTAAAGTGAATTTATTGAACCCTTTATCCCCCCTCATGTTACGAGCTAATGCGGAGGGTGCGGGCCTAAAAACCCATCCCTAACCCTCTGAAACTTTGCTACACCCAGGCATTCTCTATGGAATACTGCCAGCACAATCATACCGACCGGATACGAAGAAGGTATACATCGACACACACCACAAGAGGATGTCGTGGCACAAAGCTGCAACGGCCATTGGAGTGGCTGGCACCGACTGACCGCGGAGGAAGTGCGGCATGCCGTCATGCACATCCAGTGAGTAGGGGGGCACTGCTCGTCAGCCACGAGGGACAGATGAGGTATCCAACACAAGGGTCAGCCACATACGAGGAGGCGGTGCAACCAATATGCTGTCGGCGAACAGAGGGTTGTAGCCGAAGCCGTAGTGGAGGAGGAACCCACTGTTTGGGTTCCATGGCGACTGAACGACCCCCACATGGCACTACCATTTCACGTAACCAAACAGTCTCTGGGCCATTTGGGATACTCAGGGGGACACACTCCCCCCTTTCTAGCTCGTTCGGACAAAGGCAAGGCCGCCCCTTGTGGGTCGTGCCCTACGTGGTCAGGCCGCCCCATGCGGGTCGCGCCCTACACGTCCGGGCTGCCCTTTGCGGTCCTCCCCTTTGTGGGTTGCCCCTCTGCGAGTCGGTCCACCTTTTTGGGTCTTGTTGGACCATGGCGCAGCGGGCCGACCCTGCCGCGACCTTTCCCAGATCGGGTTGGGCAGGGTCAGTCCGACCGGGTCGGACCGGGCTAGGGCCTATAAATACATAAAGGGCCATATTATGAAATCTGAACATCCATTTGAAGAACTGTGTATGGAATTGGGATCCTTGTTTTGAGGTGTCCCTTTTGTTATACTTTTATTAAATTTTTGATACATTTGGAGTATGACCGGGTTGGATCGAACCTGAATCCAACCGGGCCCCTAGAACGAAAATGCTAATAATTCACAGACTGGGCATTCTATTGAGGCACCGTCTTTCATGTTGGAACCCTTACAACATGGAGGTCCTTTGGGTTACTCCTTTTTTTAGATTTGTGGCAGTCAATATATGACCGATATCTCGATGGCAGATTCTACGGAACTTGAGTGAACCAGGTGCGGGGAATCCAGTGGCTAATAGTGAGGTGGTGGTTTTATACCGATCATACGGAGGTCAGCACTCAGCGATCATATGTGGGTCAGTGCATACCGATCCTGTGTGGGACATATCCTGTTTGGGTTAGTGCTCAGCGATCCTCTGTGGGTCAACACATGTAGATCCTGTGTGGGTCAGATCCTATGTGGGTCAATGCTCAACAATCTTATGTGGGTTAGCACATACCGATCATGTGTGGCTCAGATCCTATGTAGGTAATTGCGGGGGTTAGAACCTATCAACTCTTGGCAGGTCATATCCTATTTTGATCATTTCATGGGTTAGTTACCTATTGATACCTTGTGTTTCTGACTCATTATGGTTATAATCAGTGCCCCTTGACCTAATAAGATGGTCTAGCATCGTGACTAATCATCAGAACTTCTATACTTCACTGAAAACCCAGTTTGAGTTGAGACTCTATTTGAACTAAGTATTTTACCTATGTGGTACTTTTACCTTCATCGTACTATCTTTGTGGTGATACCTATGTGGTACTTTTACCTCCGTGTTACTATCTTCGTGGTGATACCTATGTGGTAATTTTACCGTCATGGTACTATCTACGTGATGATACACATGTGGTAATTTTACCTTCATGGTAATATGTTCATGGTGATACCTGTGTGTTACTTTTACCTTCGTGGTGTTGAGTCAATAAGGTTTCCGTAGGTCTTTTCCTTTCCTTTATATTTGGGGATATTATTTAGTCAATAAGACTTCATTATGACTTCTATGTTTTGTCATGTTTTGAAAATCACAAACACCCTATCTTAAGGAAAATTTCATTTTCCTCAAGATTTTACTCGATAAAGAAAATTTCCCTTCCTCAAGGAAAATTTATCCTTACTATGTTTTCATTGTACATTTCATAATATTTCTCATTTTATTTCTAAGTGTAAAATTTGTTTTCACATCTTAAATCTCATAATCCTATAAATATATAGTTATAGAGAATTCTACTTTCAGGATCCTAATTCCTCTAAATTGAGATTCTGAACTTTCTAAATTCTGGTTCCGAATCCTCTGAATTCAGACTCTGAACTTTCTAAGTTCAGGTTACAAATTATCTGAATTCAGACACTGAACTTTCTAAGTTCAGACTCTGAATTCTTATGTATTCAGACTCCAAATTAATTAAGAATTTCGGTTTCAAATTCCGGAGAAACATAGTCCAAATATTCTTATATTATAGACTCCAAAGGATAACTTGATTAGATTTTGAATTCCATTTTTCCTTAGACTCTAAAATCAATTTTTCCTTACATTCCAAAAAATGGATTTGGTTATGAAACCATATTTCTACTTACCTTATTTATGTTATAAAATGATTCCGTGCATTATATTACTTACTAGACATTTTTTGAGTGACACGTATACAGGTCCCTCCAAAATTCAAAGAGAAATATGACCGTTGGAGGAGGGAGCTGACTGTTGAAGTTGTACCTATAAATAGGAGCCCATTTGAACATGCTCCAAACAGTTCTATGATTCTAGAGATTATATGATATTGAAGTGTCTTCTATAGAGAGAGGCTCTTTCAACTCTCAGTGCATTGTGCAGATGTTGTGAACAACTTGTTTGGGTGTGAATAACTTGTTCAGACATGCTTCGTACAGATTCTGATCGTGCTGATCGTGGGCATCCGGGTTTGGAAGACAGAGGTTCCAATTTCATTCTAAATCAAGGGCTTTTGGGGATATAAAGACGGATATTGATCTTCAGATTGAGGTATTAGCTGCGTTTGGGTAAGATAGACATTCTTGAAAGTATAAATCAAGGGACCTTTATCCAACATTGTTGGATACCCAAATCTTTGGGTTAAAATATTTCTATACATGTTACTTGTACTGTGGTAAGTTGGTTTTCTGCTGTAACTTTGGTTGTTGAGGAAAGTATAACTATCTTATACTTCTATATAATTGTACTCTAATTAAATAAGGTTCTATTTTATTTAAGGTAGAATCTTTGTTTTGTAAACTTTTGTTAAGTTTCATTTCTGGAATCACATTTTCGGAATCTCATTCTTTTCAGAAATACATTTCCAGAACCTAGTTGGTTTGTTGAACAACTTCCATTTCCAGAATCTAGTTAGTTTGTTGAACTGGTTTCATTTCTAGAACGACATTTCCAGAACTTCATTATCGGAACATCATTTTCAGAATTAAGAAAGTTAGTTGAACAAATAGTTTTGTGAGTTTAACTTGTTTGACTTTTTTAAACATTATCATCTTTAAAAGTTCCTAATGATTTTTTTAAAGTATAAAATCCACCCCCTCTTTTATTTTTAGTATCCACATACTAGTTTTGATACAAAAATCGGTATCATATCTCTCCTAAAATCAATCCTACAATTGGTATCAGAGGAAGTCACCTCATACCCTGAACTAATCCAACTATTTGTTTTAGAGTATTGGTTTAATTTGAATTAATCTCACGATTAGATTCAGAAGATAAATCATCTTCTTCTTCACTTTTTCAGAATCATATTTTCGGACTCACAAAGTTCAAACTCATTTTTTTAGAGATACACTAGTTCTATATTTTCCTTTCTTAGTATATTTTTCCCTTGTTTACAAACTTTTGTTACTAACATGTTTGTGTGGAAAGAATTTCTTTAAGATGATAGGAATAAATTCTAGTTCAATCGACAATCTAATGCCTACCAGAACTCCTATTTTTGATGGAAATGATTATGAGTACTGGAGATAAAGGATGAAGACTTTCATTATTAACACTAGGGTTGATTACTATCTGATTCTGACAAGAGACTATAAGATTCCTGATAAGGAATTGAGAACTTTTACTTATTTGGAGAAATAAAAATATCAATCTAATTTCAGAGTCAGAAATACATTATTATATTCCATGACTAGAAATATCTATAGTCAAATATCCTCATGTGAAGATGAAAATAGTATCTCAAAGAAATTGGAAGTCACACATTTTGGAACTTCTAAAGTTATAGAAACAGGAAGAGCTATGTTGAGGACTGAATATCATGGCTTTAACTTTCCTTATAGAGAACCCATAAGAAAAGTTCAGTAAAGGTTCCTGACCATAGTTAATAGCTTATAGTATATGGGATAAAAAGGTTTGGATGATGAGGTACTTGTAGATAAGATTATAGACATCATGCCGAATGAGTGGGAGTCCAAGAGGATATCAATTGATGAGAATAGGAAAGTCGCCTAGATTTCCTTAGATGAGCTTTTCGGAACACTTTTTCAGCATGAGACTAGAATGAAGAGAGATGCTAATAATGTGAAAAATATGAATGGTAATGGAGGAGTTGATTTTACCACTACGTCAAAACATATGAATTCCAAGACTCCATAAAGAGTTACTAGATCAAAGTCAAAGAAAGTGACTATTCTGTCAGAATCTATTGATATAGAAAAATCTGAGAATGAATTAGCAAATCTCGCATGGAGAATGAACAAGATAGTATCTCAGAAGAACTACCAAAATATGTTTATGATGAGAGACAACAAAGAGAAGAAATATGGGGAAGTTACTTGTAATGAATCTAGAAGAACAGGTTATATCAGACCTGATTCCCCTCTTTTGAAAAAGAAGGATAAGAAGGAATGGAATTCAAAGAGAAACAAGAAGAAGTTCTACCATTCTAAGAAAAAGAAAAGTCTTAAATCAAAAAACACTTGGAGTGCTAGTTTTGGAGACTCTTTGGGATGTGATGCTTATGAATATGAATCATCATCACATAAAAATATCGGATTCACTGCTACTACTTCTTTTCCAAATACATGTCTTATGGCCAAGGTATGCTCTGTCGAGGCTTTAACAAATTTATCTCTTGATAAGAATTATTATTCTGAAAATATTACTTCTAATTAAGATACTTCATCCTTAGAAAATGAATAAATACCTTCGTATAAAGAAGTATCTATATTTTCCCAGTAGTTAGAAGCAAAATATTATAAAATTTTATGAAAACAAGATAAGGAAAATACTAGAGAATATTTTCTTACAAAATATATTTCATACCTCTCTAGAGATCTTGAAGATAAGGATGAGCTCGTAGAAAAACTTTCTAAAGACCTTAGGGTAGTAAATTCTGAAAAGGAAAAACTTTCCAAAGATCTTAAGAATTCTATTTCAAAAATAAATGTTTTTGAGGAAAAATATAACTCTTGGGAAATAATTCCTGAGGATATGAATTTAGTTATAAGACTAAAATCGGGAATATATTCCCTTCAGAAAATTCTTGCCATCTTTACTTATTGTAAAGAAAATCTTGATAGGATGTATTCTCAAATAAGAGCTTATGGAAATTGTTCTGGAGTAGGTTATACTCATAGAAAACCTTTTTTCAAAAATAACTATTTTATTCCATCTAGAGCCCCTTTCTGTAATAAATTTCATAGCGGTGGGTATTGGAAGAATAATTTCTCTTTAAATAAATTTTAATCTATTGGGTTTCAGAAAACATATTTTTCTAAACAAATGTGTATAAACAAATTATTGTATAACCTTGGATCGAAGAAGGTTTTGATTCCAAAATTCTAACACACTTATTTTCAGGAAAATAAATAATGTACCAACAACATCACATGGTACATGGATAGTAGATGTTCCGGGCATATGACTGGTAACAAAAACTTTTTTGAAAAGATTATCAAGAAGAAAGGAGGAAAAGTATCTTTCGGAGATAATTCTAAGGGATAAATTATTGGTATAAGTAACATTATTCTTCTTGGAAAACATTGATTTCAAATGTTTTAATTTGTTAAAGGTCTTAAGCACAACCTCATTAACATAAGTCAATTATGTGATGAAGGTTACCTTGTGAATTTTAAGAATGACAAGTACTTAGTACACAATTCCAAGGAAGATTTTATTCTTTCTGCTAATAGGTAAGAGAATGTCTACATAGTAGACTTAGAAGACCTTATGAGCCAAGATATACCTTTCCTTAGTGCAATGGAAGATCATTATTGGTTGTGGAATAGAAGTCTAGGACACTATAACCTTACGAAGCTATGCAAACTCACTATGAAAGGACTAGTTAATGATCTACCGGAACGTAGATTCGATTCTTCAAAAGACTATGATCCTTGTCAAAATGGAAAGCAACATAAATCAAGTTTTAAATCAGTTGGTGAAGTCTCAACCACTGATGCCTTATAGTTGGTTCATATGGATCTTTTTAGTCCAACACAAAATGGAAGCATTTGGGGAAAGTATTATGTATTTGTCTTAGCTGATAATTACACTAGATTTACATGGGTATATTTCCTAGAAATGAAATATAATTCTTTTTATTATTTAAAAACTTTTAAAGCCCAAGTTAAAAATGATAAAAACCATTATTTAATAACCATTCATAGTGACCATGGAGGAGACTTTAAAAATTCTGATTTTGAAATTTTTTTGTAGTAGAAAGGGCATTACTCATAACTTCTCAGCACCCAGAACACCTGAACAAAATGGTGTTTTTGAAAGAAGAAATAGAATTATTCAAGAAATAACAAGAACCATGTTGATTGAATATTTAGTAGCCAAACATTTTTGGGTTGAAGCTGTAAGTACTGCTTGTTATACTATAAATCGAGTTTTTATTAGACCTTTTCTTAATAAAACTCTTTATGAGTTATGGAATGGTATAAAACCTAGACTTTCCAACTTCAAGGTTTTTGGTTGAAAAGTATTCATTCTGAATTCTAATGATAATATAAACAAATTCACACCAAAATCTAATGAAGGATTTTTCTTAGGCTACTCTAAAACTTCTACGGCTTAGAGAGTTTTTAATAAAAATACTTGTACTATTGAAGAAACAGTACATGTTATATTTAATGAAACTGAGCCTTTTGTTTTCAAACAACCTCAAACTACATCTTCGGATGTGTTTTCAAAAACTGATTATCAACCATTGATAGAAGATCCTTCTGATTGGGAAAATGTTTAAGAAAATATTTCTGAAACATTTACCACAGAATACTTACTACCTTATGTTGATGAACAGGTTTTACAAAACCCAAATCAGTTGTTTCTTAAGAATCATCCAAGTGATAGTATCATTGGTGATATAAATGATCCTATATGGACTATAATTTCCTTAAGGAATGAAGTAGAACATCTATCATTTCTTTCCCAATTAGAACCAAAAAACATTTATGATGCTTTAAGTGATGAGGATTGGATAAAAGCTATAGAAGAAGAGCTAAATGAATTCAGAAGGAATAAAGTTTGGACCTTGGTTGATAGGCCTAAGGAATCCTCTGTTATTGGAGTAAAATGGGTCTTCAGAAATAAGTGTGATGAAAATGGAATCATTGTTAGAAATAAAGATAGATTAGTTGCTAAAGGCTATAATCAACAAGAAGGAATAGACAATGAAGAAACCGATGCTATAGTAGCTAGACTTGAATCTATTCATATTCTACTGGACTTTTCAGAATTCTTTAATTTCAATCATTTTCAAATGTATTTGAAATGTTCTTTCCTTAATGGTTATGTTCAAGAGGAATTTTTTTTTTAAAAAAAACCTTTTGGATTTAAAGATACAAAATATCCTGATCATGTCTACAAACTTACCAATCTTTGTATGGTCTTAAGCAAGCCCCTCGAGCTTGGTATGACAGACTTACATGATTTCTGCTTCAAAATAATTATGTTAAAGGAAATGTTGATCCAACAGTTTTTATAAAGAGAGATAAGAATTTTTTTATTGTTCAAATTTATTTTGATGAAATTATATTTGGTTTAACTCTACAATCTTTAACTGATTCCTTTGCGAATCTAAGGAAATCTGAGTTTTAAATGAGTATGATGGGTGAGTTAACATTTTTACTTGGTTTTCAAATTTCTCAAAAACTAGAAGGAATCTATATATCCCAACAAAATTATATTAAATATCGTCTTAAAATGTATGGATATGATAAAACTAAGAGTATAAGTACTCTCATTGGTACCTCAAATTCACTTGATCTTGATGAAGCTAGGAAACCAGTAGATCAGACATCTTTTAGAGGTATGATAGGAAGTCTACTTTACCTGGCAGCTAGTCGTCTAGACTTAATTTTTTTAGTATACTTATGTGAAAGATATCAATCTAATCCAAAGGAATCCCATTTAAAATCAGTGAAATGAATTTTTCTACACTTAAAGGGAACCATGAATCTAGGACTTGTTTACACCTCTGGAAATGATTTTGTTTTAGAAATTTTTTCGGATGCTGATTTTGGTGGATGTAGAATGGATAGGAAACGTACATCCAGAACTTATCATTTCTTAAGAGATTCATTAGTTTCTTGGTCATTCAAAAAGAAACACCCAGTATCACTATACACTACTGAAGCTAAATATATAGAAGCTGGAAGTTGTTGTGCTCAAGTACTATCGATGTAACACACACTCACAGATTATGCAATGAGTTTTACCAAAATGCAATTTTTGTGTTATAATACTAGTTCCATTGCCCTAAGAAAAAACCCTTCACATCACTCTCGTGAAAAACACATAGATATTAGGCATCACTTTCTTAGGGATCACACCCCTAAAGGAGATATCATTCTTCAATTTTTCAGAACACAAGATCAACTTTCTGATGTTTTCACAAAATCTTTATCCTTTGACATACTTGAATACATTAAAAAGAAGTTAGGAATGATAATCATAAGGTAATCATCCTTATTAACTGCTTGTTGAAACCTATCTTCATATAGTAAAGAAATCATTTTCATTGTGGGAGTACATTTTTTTGTTATATTCTATTTTTTTGTAGTCTAATGACTTTTGTACTAATTTTGTTTGGAAAGAATATTTATTTACTAAAAATTTTTCAGAATGAAGATTTTGTACATAAGTTTTTGTAATCAAAAGTTTTCAGAATCTGAAGTTCCACAAGAAATTTTTTCTCCATTGAGAATAATCTTCCTAGAAATCTGAAAGTTATGTTTTCTTTATCAAATTTTCATAATTACAATTTATTTGTATATTTTAAGTTTTTCGTATTTATTTTTTTTCTCGAATCTGAATTTTTTTCTTAAAAAACCTCAAAAGATCAGATCCTACCAAAATTTCCTTCCAACTATAATCTCAACCATCAAATTTGATCAGAAGTTTTCTCAACCGTCAGATTGGGTACGGAAGTTAAACCATCACAAAACATTCCTATATAAAGAACCCCAGATGGTTGTCCCACATTTATCTCAATGCTCTTGTGTGTTGTAGCTCTGCCCTTCTACAAAAGCCCATTCCGAACTTTTCAAGGTTTCCTTAACTCTGAATATTTGTCGAAGTATCTTTCCAGAAAGACATGTCAACTGAAAAGCCAATTTCTAAATTGTAGATTTACCAAGAAAGGTTGGTACATCCAAATTTCTTTTCTATGTATAATTCTATCATCTCAAAGAACATAAAGATGAATGGATGTGAGAGTGTCTGTATATCGAAACCAGGAGCTCAAGATCTGGTTTACCCAGAATTGTTATTTGAATTTTATGAGTCAATAAGTTTTTTCAAGGAAAAAGGAAAATATAAATTCTCTTTCAAGAGATATGGGAAGACTTAAGCTCTTTATTACACCATGGCATCCAATTTTATTGGAGTTCCTTATGAAGGTGGAGATGAGTTTTGTTCTCATAAACTACTGGATGTTAATGGAATATTTGTTAAGGTAAAACCTATGGATTGCCTCAGTATTTTAAAATTTAAGACTCTGAAAATTCTTCATCTAAATACGAATTATCGGATTCTTAAACAGTGTGTTCAAGTATTTTTCATATCGAGAATAGTAGACAAGGATACTTTCAAGAAGAGAGACATGTATATTCTGGATTTTTGGGTGAATCTATGAAAGATTAACTTGGTTAAGCATATTCTAATTACAATTGAGAATATAAAGAATATAATTCTTAAGGCTCATATTATCATGTATCCATCCATTCTCTCAAATATGATTGTTCAGTTTTTAGAGTCCTTTATTATTTCTATTAGTTTTAAGCCATGAAATAGCAAAGTCATGCTGGGAAGTGGTGAAACTATGAGAAGGATGAATGTTGGATTTTATAAAGAATATGAAGAATTTTATGATCTGCCTGAGGAGGAGGTAGAATTCTTATCGAAAAACAGGAGGTCGTTGAGGCCTCTAAGAAGGGAGGAAGGAAGAGGAAGCTGGAGGAAGTAGAAGAGAAAGAAAAATCCTCAGAGGTTAAGGGAACCCAATTCACACCACCAAGGACTAAGAAGAAAAAAATATCTGAATGAGGAAGTAGAAAAATGCAGAGAAGCCCATGAGAAAAAGAAATAAGTGGAGAGTAGATTTGGTTTGGATCCTGATGAAGCAAAAGCGTTAAAAGAAAAGACTGCAGATGAGATTGAAAAGAAAGCAAGAGAAAAGAAACAAAAGAATAAGTTGTCTGAGGCAGAGATAGTACAATAAATTTTGAAGGCAGCAGAGAAAGCATCCAAGAAGTTTTCTCTACCAGAATCCTTCTAGATAATATCATTACCTGAGACTGAGAAAAAAGTTTGTGATTCCGGAAAAGAATCAAAAAGAAGTTGTTGATGAAGAAAAATCAGTATAAGAAGAAGAAGAAGAAGCTAGAAGTGGTGATGCCAAAGAGCTGATTAAGCAAGTAGAAGATTTTCATGAGAAGGAAACACCTTCAGGGAAATTATCACTCTGAACTTCTAAAGCCGAGTATTCAATGCTTGCTACCCCTGGGAAAGATGAGAAGGGTGAAGATGACAAGGTTGAAGAAGAAGGGAATAATTTGTCTAAAAAAGAAGGTTATAATCATGATTTCATTAATCTAGAGGATGCCAAGGCATGATCTGAGAAGGAAAAGTTTGATGAAGACAGAATTGATCAACTCTCTGATAGTTAACATGAATCCCCTAACCAAGAGGAATCCATTACAATGGTTGACATGGGAAAACAGGTGGTTGTTGATACTCCTATACAAGTTGTGGTTAAGAAGAAAAATATCGGTGGATCTTCAAAGAGGAAATATGCGGAGATAGAAAAAGAATCCTCACCAAGAAAAGTTTCTGATTCAGAATCATCCTCTCTGGGACATGATTTTTTGGTTCAGTCCCTAAATAAGCTTGTTGGCACTATTCCAATATTTCCCAATATTTACTCAAGATGACAAATGCTTTATCATTCCTTAAATCCGAAATTGGATTCAGTATCCATATTGATGGATAAATGTGTTAATCTTGAGGCCGACTTCAAAACTTTCTTCATGAACTATTAAGCGCGCAAATGATCTTGCAAGAGGATGACCAGTTTTTCAAAGCAAACTATGGAACACATGAGTATTCTTGATGAGTTTCAATAGAATGTTAAGGAATCATTTGAAACCTAAGACAATAAGATCAAGGATCTCAAAAATAGCTTTCAGGAGAAGCTAAATCTGGAGGATAATTCTTATAATCAAGGAGTAAAAGATCTGAATAGGAAGCTTTATACAGTTTCTCAAAGTTGGAAGAGATAAAGAGAACTTAGAATCGAGGTTGATGAAAAAATTTCTAAGAAAGAAGAAGTTCTAAAGGGGTAGGGAGAATCCCTTAAGGCTAAAAAAGAAAGAATTAAGGCCTTACAGAAGAAAATCGAAGATCAGGACCAGCTTCTTAAAAGAGTAGAGGAAGACCACAAGGAACTCCAGAATCTCAAAACAAAAGTAAATAAGTCAATGCCAAAGGAGAAGGAAGGATAATGTTGTTCAATTCCAATGTTTTTTTTGTATTTCCTTCCTTGTATAAATTTTTCCAATCGTTATGAAATTTTGGGTTACTCTTTATATTTTGTTTTCTTGTACTAATATTTCAGTTACCACATTTCCTTTTCCATTACCTTTAATCCTTTTTGAAAATCATAAAGAGGGAGAAAGGAATGAAAAATAAAGGAATGAAAAAGAATACAAAGTAGAAGAATAAATCTCCATAAGAAAGGGGGAGTCCATCTAAGGGGGGGTTCTTATCCAAGAATATTTTTTGATATAATAAAATGCTAATTCTGAATCTGGAAATCAAGAATACGATCCTTAGTGTTTCCAAAGGCTAAGGGGGAGTTAGTCATATTAATTATTTCTCATGTGTAAAGGGAGATAAGTTTTATTTACAAGCCCTTATATTATTTTTCTCTTTTTTTGTAAGGATGTCTGTGCTTTCAAAAAAAGGGGGAGATTGTTGAGTCATTAAAGTTTCCTTATGAATTTTCCATTCCTTCATGTTTCGGTAGATTATTGAGTCAAAAAGATTTCCTTATGACATTTACAGTACTTCATGTTTTGAAAATCACAAACACCCTATCTTAAGGCAAATTTCATTTTCTCCACGATTTTACTTGATAAGTAAAATTTTCCTTGCTCAAGGAAAATTTATCCTTTCCATGTTTTCATTGTTAATGTCATAATATTCCTCATTTTATTTCTAAGTTTAAAATTCAATTTCACATATTAAATCTCATAATCTTATAAATAATTAGGTATAGAGAATTCTGTTTTCAGGTTCTGAATTCTTCTGAATTTAGACTCCGAACATTCCAAATTCAGGCTCCAAATCCTCTGAATTCAGACTCCGAACATTCTAAGTTCAGGTTCCGAATTATCTGAATTCAGATGCTGAAATTTCTATGTTCAGACTCCGAATTCTAATGGATTCAAACTCCGAATTATTTAAGAATTCCGGTTCTGAATTCCTGAGAAACAAAATATGAATTTTCTTATATTATAGACTCCAAAGGATGACTTGTTTAGATTCCACATTCCATTTTCCCATAGACTCCAAAATATATCTTTGTTTACATTCTGAAAAATGGATTTGGTTAAGAAAAAATATTTCTACTTACCTTGTTTATGTTATAAAATGATATCATGCATTATTTTACTTACTTATCGTTGTTTGAGTGACACGTATATAGGTCCCTCTGAACTTCAAGGAAAAATATGACCGTTGGAGGAGGGATCCGACCGTTGAAGTTGTACCTATAAACAGGAGCTCATTAGAAGAAGATCCACATAGTTCAATGATTCCAGTGATTATATGTTGTTGAATTGTTTTCTAGTGAGATAGGATCTTTCAACTCTAAGTGCTTCATGCGGATGTTGTGAACAACTTTCTCGGGTGTGAACAACTTGTTTAGACTTTCTTCGTGAAGATTCCGATCGTGCAGATCGTGGGCTTTTGGGTTTGGAAGACAGAAGTTTTGATTTCCTTCTAAATTGAGGGCTTGCGGTGATAGAAAGACGGATACCGATCTTCATATTGATGGGTTACCTGGGTTTGGGTAAGTCATACTTTCTTGAAAGTATAAATCAAGGGACCTTTATCCAAGGTTGTTAGATACCCTACTCTTTGGGTTAAAATATTTCTATACTTGTTACTTGTACTATTTTAAGTTTTTTACCCACTGTAACTATGGTATTTGAGGAAATTATAACTGTATTATACTTCCTTGTAAATGTAATCTGATTAACTAAAGTTCTATTCACTTTAAGGTAGATTCTTTGTTTTGTAAACTTCTTTTATGTTTCATTTCTGGAACCTCATTTCTGGAATCTCATTCTTTTCAGAATTACATTTTCAGAACCTAGTTGGTTTGTTGAACTATTTCTGTTTTGGGAATCTAGTTAGTTTGTTGAATTGGTTTCATTTCCGGAATAAAATTTCCAGAACTTCAGTCTCGGAACAAACTTTCCTAAATTAAGCAAGTTAGTCGAACTAAGAGGTTTGTGAATTTACCTAGTTTAACTTTGTTAAACATTATCATATATAAAAGTTCTTAATGAATTTTTTAAAGTATAAAATTCAACCCCCTCTTTTATTTTTAGTATCTACATCATAGTTTTGATACTACAATTAGTATCATATCTATCCTACAATCGATCCTACACGTGGTACTATCTTCATGATGATACCTCTATGGTACTTTTTCCTTCGTGGTATTATCTTCGTTGTGATACATGTGTGGTACTTTTACCTTCGTGGTACTATCTTCGTGATGATACCTATTTCATACTTTTACCATCTTGGTACTATCTTCATGGTGATTCCTATGTGGTTATTTTACCTTCATGGTAATATCTTCGTGGTGATACATGTGTGGTACTTTTACCTTCATTGTACTACCTTCGTGGTGATACCTATGTGGCACTTTTACCTTCGTGGTAATATCTTCATGGTGATACTTGTTTGGTACTTTTACCTGTGTGTTCCTTCTATCTTCGTGGTGTAACCTGTGTGGTACTTCTACCTTCGTGGGGTTACCTTTGTGGTATACTTCCCTCATGTATGAGATGATTATTTCTCGATAACTTAGGTATATCTATAGGCATATACCTATATAGAGTTTTTTTCTTGCTTTGTGGTTTTTACTTTGCGGAACAATAGGAGGCCTATGGGTTCTCGAGGTCCCTACTGAGTATCGTTATACTCACCCCTGCACGGGCTTCTCCCACACCTTGTTTTGTGTTGTGTAGACTATGTACAACATTGATCAAGGCTGAGGAATCCAGGACTGGATGATGCTCGAAGGTGTAACATTTGGAATGACGTGATGTAGGGATTATTGATCGTGAGTTGTACCTCCCCTTCCGGTAGGATCCAATGTGGACAATCCAGGATATGATTTTCACCTTTTCACCTATTTTTTACTTTTCAGTTGTACTTGTACTTTTCCAGTTGGTCTTGTATTCTAGCCCCTTTACTTTCAGAACTCTTTTACTACAATATTATACTTTGTGGTTTCATCTTGTTGTGTTCCACTCTCTGTGTTTGTATAATTTTAAAGGTAATGCCTTTCCATGTTAGTGATATTCCTTTTCAGGTGCTAGTCGGTAGTCCCTAGCCTATGGAAGGTAGTCTTGGGGTAGTCACGGCATAGGCCCTGAGGGATGGGTTGTGACAAAGTGGTATTAGATGAGTCAGTTCTGCCCAAGAACTAGGACTCTGGTCTTTTCTATGTGGCAATAGTGTTAAGTGTTATGAGTGTGGTTTTCGGATTGGGGAATCCAGTGTTGGTACAATAGCCGATGTATCCATACACTTGGACCCTGAATTCTAATTTCCAACTTAGTGCACAGAATCTCTAATTGCATGTGTTTTTGGAGAGTTTTTCATTTTGATTTATTTGAGTCATCTCACTAGGTATAATTTATTGACAGTGGAAAACTTGTTTCATTCAGGATGCCTCCTTGTTGACAGCCAGCCGGGATTCCTAAGAGAGTACATGATGACGGCCCACCGAATGATGACGCTTCAGTGCAGGGCCCTCTTACGGTGTTAGCATATTCGGGTGGTGCACCAGTAGCACCACCACCCATTGGGTAGTAGATACCACTAGCCCCTCCAGAAGAGGGTGCACGCTGACTAAGCACATAGCACGAGTTTCTATGGTAGAGAGCTCTGAGGTTCTGAGGTGA
Source organism: Viscum album (assembly GCA_963277665.1). Taxonomy (NCBI): domain Eukaryota; kingdom Viridiplantae; phylum Streptophyta; class Magnoliopsida; order Santalales; family Viscaceae; genus Viscum; species Viscum album. Next base: position 1,076,522,767 of record OY728150.1, read on the forward strand.
GACAGATCCCAAGGAAGCTGAGAACTGGATGGAGGCTGTGGCTATAGTTTTTTGCCATTTTGGGACACCAGTAGATTATATGGTAATCCTAACTGCTAGTCTTTATTAGTGCATGACTATGAGGATGGTCCACATGGTGGTGAGGTTTCGGTACGTGGACCATTTCCAGAGATGGTACCTTTAGGTACTGTACAGGCTATATCACTGCCCATTTTTCAGTACTTACAACCTACAGTACTAGTAGAGAAAACATGTAGGCTTAGTGCCTTACAAGTGTTTCAGCATCAGATACACCTAAGGTTTCAAGGTGAGCCCGACTCACAAGTGGCTAAGGACTGGCTTGAGGAGATGGATGAGTTTCCATCAAGCCAGGACACCATTAGATCAGATGGCGGTCCTAGTAGAGATACTTTTTCCTGGCTCATCAGGATGATGATGTGGTTTATATTACTCTGATCTTGTGAAGAGGCGACTCTTCTATGGATAATCTTGAGAACCTTCCTCAGAGAAGGGGTCTCTTACCATAAATATCTAAAGAATGAGTGTACCCTGGAGCTTTTAGATATTCATCAGGACAAACATGTCTGTATCAGGGTATTCATCGTGGCGTACCGACCATCCCAAGTACTTGATGAATGCAGTACGGTCTGTTCTTCAGGGCACAACCCATTGAGAAAGGTGTGTTTAGGGACATATGAGCCAACACTATTCCTCTATGAATTCCTACTTATGTTAGGGTGCCAGAGAGAACCTTTGTGGTTGAATTTTCATTGGCTAAGCGGATGCAACCAGTGAATATTAAAAGTGGGAAAGAAGAAAATTGACTCTAGTATCAGAGACATGAGCATATAAAATGTTTCTTAAAGAGGAAGTGTTAGGGACAAATGAATCTGTAGAGTCGTGGTCATGGGAGTGGAGCTAGGAGATCTTCATGAGGTGGTATACACTGTTCGACATGTTACAACCACCACCTCAATGTGGTCTTCAGCAGGCTCAGGGAGCTAGAGGATTGGGGAATGGAGTAGCTGCATGCAGTCATGGAGTGTGACCCAAGGTCACTAAGAATGATTAGAGGTACAATCTATGTCTACCACTACCAGCTGTATTAATAGACATTGGAACTAATCAATACTTCTTTTCATGAATCTTGTTCAAGACCTAAATTTTCTGGTTAAACCGTTGAAAAGGCCCTTATGTCTGGAGATACCTTTGGGAGGTGACTCGATAATCAAAATTATGCCAACGGTGTGATCTGACCCTTGAGGTGAGAGTTTCGGTTGAACCTCTTAGTGGTAGCATCGAGGTCTTATGACATTAGTTTGGGTATAGACTGGACATCCATAGTACATACTTATATTGAATGTATTAGGAAAAATTATTTGGCTTATCTACAACATTGGAATGGTGTTTTCCTTGGTCGAAAAAAAGGAAAACCAGGCAGCACAGGATAAACTCATTCAAAGGAGGGTGCAACCGATCACTATTGAGTCATCCAACCTTACCCTTCTGGCAGCAATAGTTTTGAGATTTCAGTTCCCAACAGGAGTGGTAGAGTGTGGGGACATCTTTGCAAAATATGTTTCTAGGATTACCTCCCTGAAGGGAGAGAGACTTCTTCTTGGGATGGGTACTACCAGAGATTCTTACATAACTTCTCCAAGGTAGCGGCACCCTTTTCTTCTTGGACAAAGAAGGGGGAGCCTTTCATGTGGATAAAGAAGTGTCAGTAGAGCTTTCAGGATCTGATACAACAACTATTTCTAGAGTTTATCCAAGACTATGACCTTGAGACACTCTATACTCTTAGAAGGGGAACGTGGTAGCAGACACACTCAGAAGGAGGTCTGGTCTATAGCAACTGAGTGAGGCATCAAAGCATCTAGTCATGCTATGAATATCCTTTTTGGATAAATATGGAGAATTTACCTACATTCTATTATTGTCACTCCCCCAATTCTTTAGCATATTTGAGGGGAACAGCTTTAGACGTTGACTATGAGGCCCAATGTGCTTAGATATCATCAAGACGGTCTCCTAACAGATTTTATGAAGGTGGGGAGCATGTCATTCTCTTCAAAGGACGCACTATGGTGCTGATGATGCTTTGGGAGGAGGTGTGGAGGGAGATCCATACATCCCATTTAACAGAACATCCTGGAGTGGTGAAGATGTACCAGGAGCTCTGACGTCAGTACTAATGGCCAGGGATGAAGGAAGCAGTGGCGGAGTTTGTATCATGATGCCTCAGTTGTTAGAAAGTGAAAACTGCACAAGGCCAGCAGAAGTCTTATGCCGACAGGAGGTGGGAGACCATATCCTCATATGGGTCACATCTTGATGAGGTTTATGGATATTTTTATGGGGAAGTAAGTTATCTCTGAGGTTCATCAGGTCTTTCTAGATTCTTAGCCGAGTGGGAGAGGTGGCGTGCCTTCATTTTCCCACAAATGCATTGGGTACATTATGTTTTCCATGTGTCACAGCTGAGGAGATCCGTGCATGATCCATCATACGTTATCAACTAGGGCATGTTGAACATTGATGATGGGGTGACTTTTATGGAGTTCTCGGATGAGATTGAGGATCGATAAGAGCGAGTACTTCCTAGATGGTCAATCCATCTAGTGCGATTTCAGTGGCAGCATGGGGAACTCCAGAAGAGAACATGGGAGCGGGAGGCACATATTCATGCTCAGTATCCTCATTTGTTTTTTTTCCTTTATTTTTCTTTTGGGGACATATATCCCTAAGGTGGGGAGAATGTAATATCCCAGATTTTCCATATATATTTTTTAATTATATGGAATTATTTCGAGATCACAAAATCTAACAGCATGTGATTCTAAGGTCTGGACTGCCCAGAATGACCCGTCAAAGTTTTTTAAACTTTTAATAGCGTGCATAAGTAGTTTTCCTTCAAAAGTGGAATAACTTTAAATGTTTTCACGAATTAGAAATTTGAGGGAATGGTTGTGTTTAGAATGGCGGGATTACTCTAGGCACGACTAAAGTTCAGTTAGTATAGGCCTCTTGTCAGAAAACAAAAAAATGGAATAACCGTAAATAAAATAATTAAATAGAGTTATTTTATTTATCAAATGCTTATAACTAATGAACATTGATTCAGATTAAAAATTTGAGACCACCGCTGAGCTCGTGAGGGTTTGCTATCTTTAGGCTATTACTAACATTGGCCGGTGAGGTCCATCAGTGAATTTTATTTTTTTGGCTGTAAATAAAATAATTAAGTGACAATTATTTTATCGTAAAATCCATAACATATAAACGGTAACTCAGATTGAATATATGAGAGTACCGTTGAGTATTTTTTGGATTTTTCCCCTTATGTGGAGCTTAACCTCTACTGGAACGGGTTGAGGGTGAACGTTATTAATTTATTGAACATTTTTTAAGGTATGTTCAGTAAAGGCATGAGCGGCAGTTTTTAATGTTTGAACCAGTGCTCAGATTAAAAATCTGAGGACAGCATTGAATCTGCAACACCGATATTCTCTTATGGAATTCTTTTATTTGACCGTAGTGGGTTTGGAGAAAATGTTTACTTTTGGGAATTTTTAAAAGAAATAAAATAAAATAACATTATTATTTGATTTTCATTCTTATCCTCCAACTACCAAGCAGAGTGTGAGGAAAATGATGTGTCAAACCATTAAATGTAATTACCCATAATTCTAAGTAACAACAATGTTGGGGAATTTGGGTGTTTCTTAATTAATGAGCCACCATTAATTCTCAACGTCGTTACTTACACTCCCCCTATCCTATTTATATGGAGCCTGGGGAGGGTTATCGACACTGTTTCACCATGCAACGAACTAATGACCATGTGCCAAGACGCCAAACCCATGGAGGAAGGAACCAGTTTTGGTGGGTAGCGACGAGCGACACTGAATCGCAAACTGAAGAACATCGTACGAGCGGCGCCATTGGAATCCAGTTGCGGAGGACAACGAACACTGACCCGCTTCTAAAAATGCGCTATCACCCTCCTTCTTGAGGCAAGGGTTTTAATTTTCCTTTATTTCATGTGAATTTATTGAAACCTTTATTCTCCCTCATGTTACGAGCTAATGCGGAGGGGATGAGCCTAAAAACCCTGACCGGAACACTCTACTGCTTTTATACACCCTAGCGTTCTCCAGGGAATACCGCTAGCACGACGATGCCGACCAACTACGGAGAAGGCGTACGTCGATGCATGCCACAAGAGGAGGTCGTGACCCAAAGTTGTGGTGGTCATTAGAGACATTGATAGAAACCGACCGCGGAGGATGTGCAGCTTGCCATCGCTTTCCACTGTTGATCAGGGGGTCGTGGCTCATCAGCTACGGTAGATGGATTAGGCGACTAACACGTCGGCAGGTCACAGACGAGGAGGTGGCTCGACCAGCGCATTGCCGGCAAACAGAGGGCCATGACCGATGCTGTGGTAGAGGAGGAACCCACTGCATGGGTTCCACGAAGACTTGGTGGATCACACATGGCTCTTCCATTTCACGAAACCAAACAGCCTATGGGTTATTCAGAATACCTGGGGGACATGCTCCACCTTTTCCAGCTCAGGCAGTCAATGGTCAGGCCACCCCATGCAGGTCACACCCTCCAGGGCCAGGTCACCCCCTTGTGCCCCCCCCCCCTTGAAGGCCGCCCCTTTGTGGGACACCCCTTTGTAGGTTGGGCTGCCCTTTCGTGCCATATCAGACCTCAGCCCAGTGGACTGATCATGTCATGGCCCAGGCCAAACTATTTTGGGTCAGGTCAGTTCGATCGGATAGGACTGGACCCGGGCCCATAAACACTTAAAGGGCCATATCATGAGAACCGGGAATCTGTTTGATGAATCGTCTATGGCGTTGGGATCCTTGGATCAAGATGGTCCTTTTGGAATACACCTCTTGAATTTTGGAGACAGTTGGAGTATGGCTGGGATGGATCGAACATTAATCCAACCTCTCCCCCGAAACTAAAACCCTTATAACACACAGACCGGGCGTCTGATTGATGCATTGTTTGTTGTGTTGGTATACTTAAGACCTGGAGGTCCTTTGGGTTATGCTTTTTTGGATCTTAGTGGTGGTCTAGGTATGACCAATATCTCAACGGGAGATTCTACAGAACTCGAGTAGAGTAGGTGTGAGGAATCTAGTGGTCGGTAGTGAGTCAAAGGTTGAAGACATATCATACAGAGGTCAGTACTCAACAATCCTATGTGGGTTAGCGCATACCGATAATGTGTGGGTCAGATACTCTGTGGGTCAGTGCTCAGTGTTCTTGTGTGGGTCAACGCATATATATCCTGTGTGGGTAAGATCCTGTGTGGGTCAGCACTCAACGATCCTCTGTGGGTCAGCGCATACCAATCATGTGTGGGTCAAATCATATGTGGGTAATTTCAGGGGTTAGTACCTATCGACAATGGGTGGTTTAGATCCTATGTGGATCATTTCCTAGGATATTTCATGTGTGGGTCAGACTTCGTATGGTCAAAAGAAATGCCTCTTGATAGAATAAGATGATCTAGCTTCGTGAATAATCACTTGTACTTCTATACTTCACTGAAAACCTAGAATGACATGAGACTCTATTTGAGCGAAGTCTTTTACCTGGGTTGTAATTTTACCTTCATGGTAATATCTTTGTGGTGATATCTGTGTGGTACATTTACCATCGTTGTACTATATTCATTATGATACATGTGTAGTACTTTTACCTTCGTGGTAATATCTTCATGGTGATACCTTTGTGCTACTTTAACCTTTGCGGTACTATCTTCATGGAGATACATGTGTGGTACTTTTAACTTTTTGGTACTATCTTCGTGGTGATACCTGTGTTGTACTTTTACCTTCGCGGTACTATCTTTGTGGTTAAACCAGTGTGGTAATTTTACCTATGTGGTACTATCTTCATGGTGATACATATCTTGTACTTTTACCTTCATGGTACTATCTTCGTGGTGATACATGTGTGGTACTTTTACCTATGTGGAACTTCTATCTTCATGGTGTTACTTATGGGGTACTTCTACCTTCGTGGTGTTACCTTTGTGGTATACGTCTCTCATGTATGAGATGAGTATATATCGATAACTTAGGTATGAGTATGGGCATATACCTAAGTAGAGTTGATTTCATTCTTTGTGTTTTTTCCTTTGTGGAACTTTAGGAGACCTACGGGGTCTCGGGGTCCCTACTGAGTATCGTTATACTGACCACTGAACGGGCTTCACCCACACCTTATTGTGTCTTGTGCAGATGACATACAACATTATTTGAGGCTGAGGGAGCTAGGACTAGATGGTGCTCGGAGGTGGACAATTTGGAATGATGTGACATAGGGATTACTAATTGTGAGTTGTACTTACCTTTTCATGTAGGATCTGCGGTGGATGATCCAGAATCTTCTTTTCACTTTTTCACATGTTTCTTAAATTTCTGTTGTACTTGTACTTTTCTATTTGGGATTGTATTTTGGCCCCATTACTTTCATCACTCTTTTACAATAAAAGATTACTTCATGGTTGCATCTTGTTGTGTTCTAATCTATGTTTTTGTACTGGTTTAAAGGAAATGTCTTCCCATGTTGGGGATACGCCTTTCCGGGAGCTAGTCTCTAGCCTCTAGCCTATGAAAGGTGGGCTTGGGGTAGTCACGGCATGTGCCCCACGTTATGGGTCATGACAGATTTGGTGCCTTATGTAATGATTTATAACCCAATCAATTCATGTAATCCAATGTCTTATAATGATAGTTTCTTTGTATGGACTAAACTAACCATTTAAAGGGAACTACTTTCCCAAACATTCTCATCATATGATGACATATTTTCATTTTCTATCAATATTGATAAGGAAATATCCATGTATTATTGGATTAAAGGGGAAAAAGATAAGAATAATAAAATTAAGAAAATGATAGATAAACGGAATGAGGGAATGAAGGATTTCAACCATTTGATAATTAGGGAATGAAACACCCTAGTACTTACTTGATGGGAATGAGTGTTTGATAAAAGTGTGGAGAAAAAGGATGCCATGCTCATAATTTAAATTTTTAGTAAGAAACTATTTATATTAAGTTTTTCAACTGTAAGAAGATATGTAAATACACAAATTAATTCTCTAAGAATCAAGATAATATACCTTAGAAGAACATATGTGATCATGGTCAAGTTTATGCTATTACTAAAGAGAAAGTGGAATGATAAATGTTCTTGTGTTAGGATTCAATAATTATGTTATAAAAGTATTTTATCAATGATATTATAGGTCTAATAATTATGAAATGTATATAGATAATACTGTAGTAATTTTAATTAAATGATTTGAGAGCATTTTCTAAATGTTAACGAGGACAAAGAAAAGTGATTCTGTGAAAATTTGACCATTTTAGAAAATTCATGATTGATAGAAGAGAACCCTTAATATATTCTCTATACTGATTTAATAACGATAAATATATCTTAATGGGATAGTATTGGTGACATTGAATTTGGATAGTGGTTTGAAGGTTCATGTTATCTTTGATGGAGGGTGTCTATGTTTTATTTTTGGGGAATATATTTGACAACCTGAGTTTTTATTTTTGGTAGAATGGTTGTTTTCATTAAGGTTTCATTGTAATATAGGTACCAAAATAATTGTAATGTGACATTGATAAGAACTTTATATTTTTAGAGGAATATAATTTTGATTTAGTGACCTCTCTTCAAAAGTTTTAGATTTTAAATTTGCTGAGATAAATTTTGGACAAGTTTTATGATTTGTTAATTATGGAATGTATTAAGTTAAACTTAGGGTGTTGTTGGGTATCTTTTTAGAGCCATTTTGTCCTTGGAAAATATTAGAGATAATAGGATTAAATTTTCATTATTTTATTAAGAGAATGATATGTTAAATATTAACTTTAGTGCTTCTAGAATAAAAAATCATATTGGATATTAATTTCTTAGATTATGGGATAAAATAGGAATTGATAGAAGCACAAACAAATGGTGAAATAGTGACTATAAAATAAAAATATATCATGTAAGTATATTTCATTATGTTCTCAGTCTAGAAGGTAAATAAATTCCATAACTCCAAGAAAAAATATCTTGAAACGAACTTCTTATCCTAGAATCATTATTTTCAATAAATAAAATTATCCCTTAACTAAATATAGATTTATGGATTTTCAATGGTTAAATTTATCATGAACATGTTCTCTATCACTCTGTATTAGTCCTTGGGCGATGGTATTCACTTTTAGGTCCATATTTTCATTTCCCACTGATGTTCTCATTTTTGGAAACCTATTATGTGTCATAAAAGATGACCTTTAAACATCACTTACTCTCCTATCGGGGTGTTGTATTATTAACCATTTTTATGATGCATGATTTAAAATAGACTTTTTTAAAATTTCAAACCCTTGATTACCGAGATCAAGATAAATTTTGAGTACATAATTTATTTAAGGATGGTAGAATGTAACACTCTGATATTTTAGAAGAGAAACATCATATATGGTAATGAATATGACACATGACACTAAGATTAGAAGAGAATGTAAAACCTAAATAATTTACAATATATTTATCTTAAAATAAATTCGATGTCTTCAATAACTTTCAATGGACACAATATAATGTTTAACGAAACATAATACTTTATTAAAATATTAATATTTAAACATAGCCTTTAAAACCTAGGCATTAAATTGATGAGTATTAATAGTATTAAATAAATTATGAAAAATTATATGGTGTACAAATTTATAAAATAAATTCAATGTGTATCTATTGATTATAAATAGAATAATAATCATTTGAAATTTTTTTATGAAAAAAATTATTTTAAAAAAATCAGGTTTAGTCATGCTTCGCACACATAATTTTAAATTATATTTTACCACAATTAGAAAATTTATTTGAAAAAAAAAATTCACTTTATAAATATAAATTTCTGAATTATATTTAGGTTAATTTTTTAGAATTTTCAAAAAAGTGTTATTTTTTATGATTAGTGAAAAATATTGTTTTTTAATGAAAACAACCTTTTCATTTATATTATTTACAATGATAAATTATATATTAAATTTTTTTTAATGGGAAATTAATTTAATTATATTGAAAATTAACTAATTTAGGTAATTTTAATCAATTTCATATTGAAATATGATATTAAAAAATTTTAAATGTTTGATTGTTTTATTCAGAAAACCCATTTTTTTAACGAGCCTACAATTTAAATTTTAAATTGGATTCATCCACTTCATTGAATTGAATTTTAAAAAATAGAGTCCATATTTTTAATCTTAATAATTTATTTTATCTAACAATTTTAAATTAATTTTTCCCCCAAATGAGTACTGAAAACTATTACAAGTAATTACTTAAGTTAAGGTAAAAATGGGTTTACTAGGTATCAAACTAAAAAGGCAAGGATTATAAAAGAATTATAAATTATCAAAAACCCATTTTACTGCCATATTTAGACCTTACAACATATAAGGTTATAAATTGACTGATTTTGGAGGCATGTTTTATGATAAAATTCAAGGTATCATTTTTTATTTTAAAAAATAAAAAGTGTTCTTTCCCTCAATTATAAAAGGACACCCCATATCCTATCATTTTCACAAATAAAAAAACCATTTTGTACAATGAAGAAATAACAAAATAACTTCATAAATACTATCCCAATATACTAGAGACATTTTAGTATCATAAATTCAATCTATAATGTCTTTAGTTATAAACATGGAGCGGTTCTTCAAAGATGAGGTAAAATCGTTAACACATGTATTTGTTTAATTTATTCCATAAAATATTCTATATTCATGATAAAATAAAAATAATATTATCTTATATATACTAAAATTTTATTATTTTAATGGAATTAACTATTTCCATATCCTATTTCATCAAATGAAAAACAAAATAATTGATCGTGTGTACGACGGACGAGCGACTCGTGAACTGATGTAATTAGTTTTCCATCACCACCATTAAAGGATATATATAATGATGTATTTAATATATTTATATAATATTTATTAAATTATTATACTTATTAAATTATCTTATCACATATATCTTCTTTCTTTCCATTTCGTGGGGGGATATGATAATTCCGCTAGTGTGTGTGACGAACTACCGCCTCACGAGGTGTTGGGATTTTTTTTTGGATTACACATTACAAGGATGGTTTTAAGGAAATCATTAATGAATATATGTAATTTTTTTATCTAGGAATATTTTTTTAAATTTAATATCACATATTAATTCTTACCTCACAATCCATTAGAGTGTAATAACATTGCTCATGCGTACGTGTGGACCACCGCCTCCAAGTATCGATGTGAAATGTATTTCATATTAATTTTAAATGGATGATAATAAGAATGGATTTTATTAATATAAATACTACATATAACTAAATAATTATTTTTAAAGGTTAATTAATAATTACTTTCCTTTTTTCCATTCATTGAGAAAAATGGAAACAACGTGCATGCATACGCATGACTAACCATCTTTATGAATGATGTGATCCATTTTCTATCTCTAAATTTTATAGATTAAAATAAATAAATATATAAAAAATATATATGATATTTATATCATGGTTATTATTATTTATATATTTTAACTATGATCAAATTAAAAGGACCAAAATTACCAAACTAAAACAGAAATGAAGAATGGAGAAATTGTAACCTGAAACAGTTATTTTAACAAAAAAAAATTAATAAACACGTGGTAATATAATATAAGTAAATAATAAAGTTTATAATATATATTATTATGGTTATTTAATATATTTATTATAATCCTATAATTTTTATACAATTTTTGCAGACACATATAAAGGAAGTCATAACTGAGGTATTAGTTTCTCATCTAACTTTTACTTTTGTGAGAGGTATACCATATTCACCAATTATTATTTTTTTGGTGTATATACTTACCATTTTATATGTTATATCATAAATTTATTTATCTTATTGGTATTTATAGTTATATTTTATTTTATTTCTTTCACAGGTCTTGATATTCAAAAGTAACCAAAGTGGTAATGGTTTATTTCACAATCTCATCTTTATTTGGGACTGATTATGTTTAATTATACCTTAGGTGAATTAATTTTTATTTATATCATAAAATAAATCTATTTTATTCCTATTAGGTTATTACTAAATTTTTTGATGTAATAGTTCCATTTTTTTCTCTTCGGATGTTAAAATTATTGAGAAAATATTTTTAATAAAATCCAATATTGTTTCTCTCTCTGGTCAAAAAGCGTTTTCCCCCAAAATCCATTTTTTTATAAAAATTTTCAAAGAAGTTTTTTGCCATTTAAAAATAATTTATTAAAGAAGTTATTATTTAGTTTTCATTATTTTTTTTAATTTTTTTCTTATCAATATTCTTGTTATATTCAAAACTAGGTATGTTTGGCCGTTTCTGAAAATGGGAATGGAATATGTCACGACCTGTCCTCGGGACCCATGTCATGACTACCCCAAGCCCGCCTCCCATAGGCCAGGGGATGGCGACTAGCACAAAGGAATAAATACCGAAAAAGGGGAAGGCATTGCCTTTATAAGTAAACAAACCCCATAGAGTAAGCAAGCATAAGTAAACACTAAGTAAAACTGGGTACAATAGTAAGTGCGGAAAATAAATGGGCCAGAAAACAAACCCAAACTGAAAGTAAAGTACAACTAGAAAGAAAGTACAACAACTGAAAGTAAAGCAGCAATGTCGAGCCGTCCACTGGAAGTCCCACCAGAAGGGTGGGTACAGATAGCCTCCTCAGCTCCTCGGGTCCATTCGTCCGCTCCGTGTACGTCCCGCCCAGTGGTCCACCTCCAGGTCCCGACATGCTCCACAAGCCTCAACCACGATCAGCGATGTCCATTGTCTACATCCAACACAACGTAGTGCAGGAATAGCCCATGCAGGGGTGAGTATATGCTACTCAGTAGGGACCTCGAGACCCCTGAAGGTCTCCCGGAATCCACAAAGGATAAACCCCAAAGGAAAGATAAAATCACGAAGTAACAACCAACACTACTTAGGAATATGCCCATACAAATACCTAAGTCATCAATTCTAGTTCGGTTCCAATGTCCAATCCAAAGTTCGATCACGTCCACACAGGATAGTATAACCCAATCCACACAGGAAAGCACAACACAATTCACATAGGAAGCAAGTCAATCATATCGAAGATAATGATTGAAAGTCAAGACACATCTCACATAGGTATACTTCTTCGTAAGGGGATAGAGATGATCAGATGTAGCCACTGATTCATCTAAGCTAGGACCTACATAGGATACTAGACCAGCTAAGCTGTCGGACCCACGTAGGATACAAGACCAGCTACTCTGTCAGACCCACGTAGGATACTACAACAGAGGTCAAATACTGCCGGACCCACGTATCATACACGAACAATAGTACTGCCAGACCCACGTAGGATACAAGAACAGTAGTCATCGCCATCGAACCCATGGAGGATTTCAGTATGGTCTTCATTGATGTCGAACCCATAAAGGATTTCAGTGCAGTCGTCGTTGCTACCGAACCCATGGAGGATTTCAGTGCAGTCGTCATCGTCGTCGCAGTCGCAGCCAGCTCTAGGGTTCCGGCACACAACATTCTCGATTCTGGGAGGGTCCGCTCCACGAGCCAAGGAGGTAGATACATTAACTGGAACGTAGTCTGGATTTTATGTATCCCAAAGTTCCTTCTCGACAAAAGGAACTCAACGTGACAGACAGCGCGTCAATCGGACGCCCGGTCTGAGAGTTATTGGCTTTTTCGTTCCAGGAGCCCTATTGGTTTTTAAGCCAAACCAACCCGACCACATGCCAACTGCGTCCAAACCTCGAGCAGAGTAAGCCAAAATGTCCTTCTCACTAAGATAAATCCAACAAAGTCGACGGCACGTCAATCGGACGTCCGGAGATCAAGTTATAAGCGTTTCTGCTCCGAGGGCCCGGTTAGTTTTGTGTTCGAACCAACCGGGTCGTACCCAAAGTTCTCCAAAACCTTGAGTGTAATATACAGAAATGACCCTCTCGATCCAAGGATCTCATCTCAATTGACGGTGTGTCGATCAGAGGTTCGTATCCCAAGTTACGAGCATTTAAATGAACATGTCAGGTTTTAGGGGGTTTTGGGCTCGGCCCATGACCCCCTGGGTCGGCCCGAACTGGGTCCAGGTCCAGCACATTAGGACGCGGTACGGCCCGTCTGGTGCGTCCCGGCCCAGCCGGCGCGGGTGCGGCCCGCGTGGCCAGCTCGGCGCTGGCCAAGCTGTCACAGAAAGGGGGGGGGGCGCTGCCCCCCTGATTGAGAAACGGCGGCCCCCACATGGGGGTCGCTCCTTTGCTAGCCGGGGGTTATGACCCTCGTCTCCTCCGAATGGCCGGCCCGGCTGGCCGACCGGAGCTGCCGTTGCGGGGCCCTGCGGTCCCGCTCCTCCGAGGCACCGACGACCGGCGGTTCCAGCCACCGCTCCCTGCTCACCCGTAGCCTTGGTCCGGCCGGCGCAGCGCACCGGCGCCGTGCCCCTCCACTACAGCCCCGCTCCGGCCGTGGCTGCTTCGTGATTCTCCGGTGTGGCGCGACGGCGCCGCTCCCCTTCGCTGCGGCCTGACCCCGTTCGCAGCTTCTTTCGGCCTCAACAGGGTGGTGCGATGGCTCCGCGCTTCTTCACCACATTCCTCCATGTTTTCATGCGGTGTCGTTGCACTGTGCCACCTTCTTTCGAGCTGCAACATACACAACAACAAAGGGGGAGAAGGGTTGGCCGTGTTCGTGTGGTCCGACCTCCTCCCGTTAAGTTGATAACAAGCGGCCCAAATTAAAAGACGAAGAACGGAAAAGAATATTTCATGAACAAAATTCCAAACCCCTACCTCAAGGAGTTGTCGAACGGTGGTCGTCACGGAACAACGACGTCGTGGAAGACGGCGTCGCGGAAGACGACGTTGCAGATCGATGCTCCGTAAGCGTCGTCGGCATTCGCCCGATGAAGGATGTGGCGCGTCGTCATTCTTCGAAGAAGGCGTATCTCACCGGTTGCGGAGAGGGAAGAATATGGTATGGAGAACTCCCCTTGCGGTGACGGAGTTCTTCGTCGTAGACTCGGTGTTCTTCGCGTTCTTCAACGAGGAGGAAGATGTCCAAGACTTGAGATCTCCTCTTCCAAATATCTCCACACAACGATTCAAAAAATAAAAAAATAAGGCTTTTCCTTATTTTATTACTCATGCCAACCCCTTTCGAAAAATTCAAAATATTACAATCAATTAATTTACTTTAATTGATGAGCGTTTAATAATCCAAATTAAATTCGAGGTTTGACATGCCATTTAATTAAGGTGTGGGTGAGTTAGAAATTAAATGAACGAGAGGGAGGTTAAAGGGATTTGAAGGGGTGGGGCTTGTGTGGGCCCCTCTTCACTAATACCCTACATAGAAAAGTTAGTATGTAGTGTGTCTCACTCCTACCTCCAAGCATAGGTTTAAACTACTTAGAATAGAAATAAAAATTGTAGCATAATATTTTATGTCATTCTTTAGTTAACCCATTTATTAAATAACCTCACCCGAGAAAATGAAACTCCAGAAAAGGTGTTCCTAAGCAATTACTGGCACTGCGATTCCATTGGTGTCCTCGGATTTCGATACTGAGAACCGGTTAAAAAGTTATGAAAACCCACTTGTTCGTTCACTGAACGTAGCCGAGCTAAACTTCGGAATATGATTCCAGGCACACCGAGCCTCGGAATCCGGTATTGTCAGAAACTGCGTACTCGTAAAATCCCAAAAAAATTAAAAAAAAAAATTCACTTGAAATTTACAGGTCTTTAAATTACTCATACCTCAGGGCTTCATGTCCCCGTAAAGATACATCACAAACTAGTAGAACAAATGGGGGTACTGAGTAAGCATCTGAGCCGCCTTCTCCCAAGTGCTCTCCTGGAGGTTCCCGTGCTGCCATCTGATGTGCACTAGAGGAATCGACCATCCACGTAGGACCCACTCCTGTCGATCCTCCATCTCCACCAGGACCTCCGCATAAGTCTCCCCATCGTCATGTTCTATCTCCCCATGGTCGATGATATGTGTCGGGTCGTGCATGTATCTCCTCAGCTAAGATACATGGAAGACGTCATGCACCCGGTGCAACTGAGGTGGTAGAGCCAGGCGATAAGCCACCTCGCCTATCCTGCTGAGAACCTGGAATGGTCCGATGAAGCATGGAGATAACATGCCGCCTCGGCCAAATCTCCATAATCCACGTCGAGGTGAGACCCATAAGAAAACGTGGTCACCATCCTCGAACTCTAGTGGTCTCCGCCTCCTGTCTGCATAAGACTTCTGCCGGCTCTGAGCTATCCTCATCCGCTCCTAGATGACCTGGACCTTCTCTGTCGTGGCCTAGACCATCTCTAGTCCCACAAGTACTGACTCCCCAGGGTCAGTCCAGCACATAGGTGATCTGCAAGGTCGGTCGTACAATGCCTTGTATGGTGCCATCCCGATGGTGGAGTGGTATCTGTTGTTGTACGTGAACTCCACCAAGGGTAGGTGGTCCTCCCAGCTGCGACCAAAGCCAAGGACACATGCACGTAGCATTTCTTTGAGAGTCTGAATGGTCCTCTCCGTCTGACCTTCCGTATGAGGGTGAAAGGCGGTGCTCAGTCATAGCTATGTCCTGAATGCCTCCTGAAACCCCATCCAAAGCTGGGAAGTAAAGCGAGCATCTCGATCGGAGATGATAGATGATGGCACACCATGAAGCCGTACAATCTCCTGAATGTAGAGACATCCCAAGCTATCTACTGAGCCTTGCTCTCTGATGGGTAATATGTGGGCCGACTTGGTGAGTCGGTCGACAATCACCCAAATGGATTCATGACCTCTGGAAGTATGTGGAAGTCCAGTCACGAAGTCCATAGATATCTCATCCCACATCCTCTTCAGGACCTCCAAGCCTGCTGGTACCTGGTGCTCCGCCTTCACCTGCTGACAGGTGAGGCATCGAGAAATGAACTCAGCTACAACCTTCTTCATACCCTGCCACCAATGCTGTCTTTTGAGATCCTGGTACATCTTCACTACTCCTAGATGTACCGCTAAAGGGGAAGTGTAAAACTCCCTCAGCACCTTCTCCTGTAAAGCAGCGGGTACCATGGTACGTCCTCTGAAAAGGACGTTGTGCTCTCCTCCTATAGAAAATCCATCAGGTGTCTATCCTGAGGATATCTATGCACGCCGCATCTCATAGTCAACGTCCCCACGTTGTGCCTCTCTGGCCCACTGAAGAAGTGGAGGAGTGACTGTGAGTGACTGAAGAAAGGCCGCTCCATCTCTATCCACAAAGGATATCTATAAAGCAGCTAGCTGCTCTGTCGCCTCCCCAAGTAGCTGAATGTCCATCCTCCTGCTGAGAGCATTGGTTACTACGTTCCCCTTTCCAGGAGTATAGACTATCTCAAAGTCGTAGTGCTGGAGGAACTCGAGCCATCACCGTTGTCTGAGATTCAGGTCCTTCTGCGAGAAGATGTACCTGAGACTCTGATGGTCATAGTAGACTGTAAAGCGCTCACCCATCAGATAGTGTCACCACATCTTCAGAGCGAAGACCACTGCTGCTAACTCCTGGTCATGGGTAGCATAGTTCTGCTCGTGCTACCTCAACTGTCGTGATACATAGGCGATCATTGACCACTCCTACATCCGGATACACCCGAGTCTGGTCCCTGATGCATCGTAGTAGACTACATACCCAACTCCCTCCTCGGGTAGACTCAAGATAGGTGTGTTGGTCAATCTTTGTCTCAGCTTTTAGAAGCTCTGTTAACATCTATCTGACCACATGAATGGTTTCCCCTTCTTCCACAAAGATGAATGTTGTGCCGAAACTCTGGAGAAGTCTGGAACAAACGTCTGGTAGTACCCAGTAAGACCCAAGAAACTTCGCACCTCGGTCATGGTCCTGGGTGGCTCCCAAGCTAGCACTGCCTCGATCTTCACAGGGTCCACCATAACTCCTACCTCAGAGATGACGTGTCCCAAGAAGTGTAACTCACGTAACCAGAACTAACACTTCGAGAGCTTGTCATAAAGCTGGTGCTCTCGGAGTGTGTCCAGTACAACCCGAAAGTGGTAGGCGTGCTCCTCCTCAGTGGTCGAGTATATCAATATGTCGTCAATGAAGACCACGACAAATCGATCGAGGTATGGCTGAAAGATCATATTCATGAGACTCATGAAAACCGCTGGAGCATTGGTTATGCCGAATGGAATAACCAAGAACTCATAGTGGCTATACAGACAACTGAAGGTCGTCTTCTACACGTCCTTGTCCCGAACTCTGAGTTGATGATAGCCTGACCTGAGGTCTATCTTCAAGAACCACCGTGCTCCCTTGAGCTGATCGAAGAGGTCGTCAATCCTCAGTAGCGGATACTTGTTCCTCACGGTCACCTGGTTCAGGCGACGATAGTCGACACACATTTGCAAGCTCCCGTCCACCTTCTTGGTGAACAAAATCGGGGAATCCCAAGGTGAAACACTGGGTCGGATGAATCCCTTGCCCTACAAGTCTTCCAGCTGTACCCGCAGCTCTCGAAGCTCAGCGGGAGCCGTCTGATATTGTAGTGGGGATATTGGGGTTGTACCGGGGTATAGGTCAATATAAAAGTCTACCTATCTCGAGGAGGTAGTCCTGGAATGTCGTCAGGAAAAACGTCTGCATACTGATCCACCACTACTGGAAAGCTCGGATTCCTCACGTCAACTGCTCCTAGGATGAGGCTAGCCAACTCGTGAGTGATGGGTTATCCTCTCCTCTGCGTGAGTCCATCCTGCGCTGCAAAGGATCCCTTCTCACCAGTGAAGGTGAACCTGCTCCCGTCGATGCGGACACACCGCACCTTGCACCTAATACAGTCGATCTGAGAATGGACTGTAGATAACCAATCCATGACCAAGATGACGTCGTAAGGCCTCAACACCTCTACAAGAAGATCCTAGCTGAAGCTCTCGCCTCCTAGAGTAAGCTCACACTGCTGGAACCAGTGCGTAATCATCAAGTCTACTCCCATAGGACTCTCTAGCCATAAGGATTGATCCAACGGCTCCGTCAGAATCTCTGATCTCTGAAAAAGGGCAGCGACAATTAAAGAATGACTCGCTCCTGTGTCTATAAGAACTACAGCAAGGGTGGAGTAGACACAGATAGTACCTCAAATCATCTCTGGCGCACCGTGGTCATAGGCCTCCACTACCTAAAGCTGAACCTGCCTCTGCCCTCCAGCTCCCTGTGGTCGGGGTGGACCTCCTGGTGGTGGTGGTGGTAAGGCCTCAAAGAGTCTCCCACCACCTGCTTCTCAGCCAGCTC
Organism: Viscum album; assembly: GCA_963277665.1. Classification (NCBI taxonomy): domain Eukaryota; kingdom Viridiplantae; phylum Streptophyta; class Magnoliopsida; order Santalales; family Viscaceae; genus Viscum; species Viscum album. The sequence goes on from OY728150.1 coordinate 1,076,541,200, forward strand.
CCCTACCTCATCTGCCTGCTCTCTGCGGACCACCATGGTTGACCCTCTGCCTCTGCCTGGGTGGCCCCTCAACCGTCTGCTGCTCTTCTGCACAGTGGGTGGCTAGGAAGAACTCGGTAAGGAAGAGGATCTCAAAGTCCGTCCATAGGAGAGATGCCTCATCGTGCACCTGGAGCATCAAGCTCCACCATCTGCCTAATGTCGCATGTAGGAGGCTCACAGTAAGGATCACCATGAGGTCAACATGTGTCCCCACTAACCTGAAAACTCGAAATACAGCCTCTAGCCAATCCTCGGCTGCCTGAGAATCCGTCTTCCCGCGGAACCCGGGTGGTCTCTGGAGCTGAAACTCGTGCAGTGCACTAAAGCGATGTGGACTCTCAGTGGCTGGTGTTGGTGGAATCAGTGGCTCGGTGGGTAGAGGTACCGCCAGTGCCTCCGCTATAAAAGGACCCTGAACCGAGGCCTTGTCTCTCATTGGGCTGTCATCTCGCACAAAGCTCTGAACCCTAGCTAGCTACCATCATGGGGCCATCTTGAAAAGAAACAGGTGAACCACGGTCAATATAGTATACCTGGTGAGCTGACACAATTTAATCACAGAGAAAAATTTTGAAACAAACATGCATTCAATGTTTTCGTGCATTGAGTCGGAAATCAGAAGTCAGGGTCCTGGTGTATTGATACGTCGGTCGCCGCACCAACACTGGACTCCCTAGACTGATAACCACACTCAATACCCTTAACACTATTGCTTCACATAGAAGAAAGATTAGAGTTGTGAGTTTTGAGGTGGAACCGAACTCCTTTGATACCAATTTGTCACGACCCATCCTCGGGACCCGTGTCGTGACTACCCCAAGCCCGCCTCCCATAGGCGAGGGGCTGGTGACTAGCACCAAGGCATAAATCCTGACAAAAATTGGGGAATACATTGCCTTTATAAGTAAACAAACACCATATATTAAGCAAGAAGAAGTAAACACTAAGTAAAATTGGGTACAATAGTAAGTGCGGAAAGTAAATGGGTCAGAATACAAACCGAAACTCAAAGTAAAGTACAAGTGGAAAGAAATTATAGCATCTAAAAGTAAAGCAGCAACATCAAGCCATCCACTGGAAGTCCCACCTGAAGGGTGGGTACGGCTAGCCTCCTCATCTCCTCGGGTCCAGCCGTCTGCTCCATGTATATCCCACCCTGTGGTCCACCTCCAGCTACCGACTTTCTCCACAAGCCTCAACCACGATTAGTGTGGTCCGTCGTCTGCATCCAACACAACGTAGTGCGAGCATAGCCCGTGTAGGGGTGAGTGTACACTACTCAGTAGGGACCCTGAGACCCCCTAAGGTCTCCCAGAATCCACAAAGGACAAACCACAATGGAAAGATACAATCCTGAAGTAACAACCAACACAACTTGGGTATATTCCCATACATATACCAAAGTCATCAATTCCAGTTCGGTTCCAACATCCGAGCCCAAGTTCGATCATGTCCACACATGATAGTACAACCCAATCCACACAGGAAATCATAACACAATCCACATAGGAAGCAAGTCAATAATATCAAAGATAATGATTGAAAGTCAAGACTCAACTCTCATAGGTATACTTCTTTGTAAGGTGATAGAGATGATCAGAGGTAGCCATTGATTCATCTAAGCTGGGACCCACGTAGGAAACTAGACCAGCTAAGCTGTCAGACCCACGTAGGATACAAGAGCAGCTACTCTGTCGGACCCACCTAGGATACTACAACAGAGGTCAAATACTGCCGGACCCACGTAGGATACAAGAATAGTAGTACTGCCAGACCCACGTAGGATACAAGAAAAGTAGTCATCGTCGTCGAACATACCGAGGATTTCAGTATGGTCTTCATCGATGCTGAACCCACGGAGGATTTCAGTGCAGTCTACGTCGATGCCGAACCCACGGAGGATTTCAGTGCAGTCATCATCGTCATGGCAGTCGCAGCCAGCTCTAGGGTTCTCGCACACAACATGCTCGAATCTGGGAGGGTCCACTCCACAAGCGAAGGGGTTAGATACATCAACTAACATGTAGTCCGGAGTTTATGTATCCCAAAGTTCCATCTCGAAAAAAGGAACTCAACATGACAGAGGGCGGGTCAATCAGACGCCTGGTCTGAGAGTTATTGGCTTTTTCGTTCTATGGGCCCTGTTGGTTTTTAAGTCAAAACCAACCAAACCTCACTCCAACTACATCCAAACCTTGATCGTAGTAATCCAAAAGGTCCATCTCACTAAGAGGAATCCAACAAAGTCGACAGCACGCCAATCAGACGTCCAGAGCTCAAGTTATAAGCGTTTCAGCTCCGAGGGCCCGGTTGGTTTCATGTTCGAACCAATCTGGTCGTACCCAAAGTTCTCCGAAACCTTGAGTGTAATATACCAAAACGGACCTCTCAATACAAGGATCGCATTGCAACTAACGGTGCATTGATCAGAGGTCCATAGCCCATGTTACAGGCATTTAAACGAAACTGTCTGGTTTTAGGGGGTTTTGGGCCCGGACTGACCCGGCCCAAGACCCCCTAGGTCGGCCTGAACCGGGTCGACCCGACCCGGGTCCAGGTCGACCCGACCCGGGTCCAGGTCCTGCCCATTAGGGCACTTCCCTGCCCGTCCCGGGGCGGGGCGGCCGGTTGGCCTGGCGCGGGCGCGGCCCACGTGGCCAGCTCGGCGCTGGCCGAGCTGTCGCAGAAAGGGGGGGGGGGGCGCTGCCCCCCCCTGATTGAGAAACGGCGTCCCCCACGTGGGGGCCACTCATTTTCTAGCTGGGGGTTATGACCCTCGGCTCCTCTGAATGGCCGTCCTGGCTGGCCGGCCGAAGCTGCCGCCGCGGGACCCCTCAGTCTCGCTCCTCCGAGGCGCCGACGGCCGGCTGTTCCGGCTACCGCTCCCTGCTCCGCCACGGCCTTGGTCCGATGGGTACGGCGCAACGGCGCCGCGCCCCTCCGTCGTGGCCCCGCTTCGGCCGCGGCCTCTTCGTGGTTCTCCGGCGCTGCGTGACGGCTCCGCGCCCCTTCGCCGTGGCCCAACTTCGGTCGCGGCTTCTTCCGGCCTCAACGGCGCAGCACGACGACGCTGCAATTCTTCGCCGCATTCCTCCATGTTTTCGCGCAGTGTCATTGCACCGCGCCGCCTTCATTCGAGCCGCAAAAAACACAACAACAAAGGGGGAGGAGGGTTAGCCGTGTTCGTGTGGTCTGACCTCCTCCCATTAAGTTGATAACAAGCGGACCAAATTACAAGATGAAAAACGACAAAGAATATTTCACAAAAAAAATTCCAAACCCGTACCTAAAAGAGTTGTCAAACGATGGTCATCACGGAACAACTGCATCGCGGAAGACGGATTCGCGGAAGACGGCCTTGCGGATCAATGCTCTGTAAGTGTCTTCGGCGTTTTCCCGATGAAGGATGTGGTGCGTCGTCGTTCTTCGAAGAAGGCTTCTCTCACCGGATGTGGAGAGGGAAGAAGATGGTATGGAAAACTCCCCTTGCGGTGATGGAGTTCTTCATCGTAGACTCGGCGTTCTTCACATTCTTCGACGAGGAAGAAGATGTCCAATACTTGATCTCTCCTCTTCCAAATATCTCCACAGAAAGATTCAACAAATAATAAAATAAGGCTTTGCCTTATTTTATTACTCATGCCAACCCCTTTCGAAAAATTCAAAAGATTACAATCAATTAATTGACTTTAATTGATGAGAGTTTAATAATCCAAATTAAAATCGAGGGTTGACTTGCCATTTAATTAGGGTGTGGGTGAGTTAAAAATTAAATTCACAAGAGGGAGGTTAAAGGGATTTGAAGGGGTGGGGATCGTGTGGGCCCCACTTCACTAATATCCTATATAGAGAAGTTAGGATGTAGTGAGTCCCACTCCAACCTCCAAGCATAGGTTTAGACTACTTAGAATAGAAATAAAAAATATAGCATAATATTTTATTTCATTCTTTAGTTAACCAATTTATTTAATATCCTCACCCAAGAAAACGCAACTCCAAAAAAGGTGTTCCTAAGCAATTACTGGTGCTGCGATTCCATCAGTGTCCTCAGATTTCAATTCTGAGCACTAGTTAAAAAGTTAGGAAAACCCACTCATTTGTTCACTGAACGTACCCGAGCTAAACTTCAGAAATTGATTCTGGGCACACCGGGCCTCGGAATCAGGTGTCGTCAGAAACTACGTACTTGTAAAATCCCAAATAAAATTAAGAAAAAAATTTCCCTCAAAATGTATGGGTCTTTACATAATATTTGTTTTAAAGTGTATGACATGAAAAAAATTTATTACTATCATGAATAATCATTATTTTGAAGCTAATTTTGTAAGTTTAAAATATTATTTTCAAATTATTTTTCTTTAATATTTTATGAACTTTTAGTTTAAAAAATATCTTCAATGCGAAAATGTTATTTTTCTCTAAAATATTTTTAATGAAATTTGTAGAGTTTTTATATTCATTAACGACATCAAAAATTTATTGTACCTATGATACAATTGGTTTATGTTGTATTGATATCATCCTTAATTTTTATTTGGATGGTGTAATATTAGTTTGAATAATGAATTACCATTTTATTACAATCCCCCTTATTACTATGGATGATTTATGACCATATTTGTTTGATTAGGGAGAGTATTAACATTTAGTATGTTAGTTATCAATACAAATGTTTATGTTGATTAGGTTTCACCCCTTTCATATGAGGAAATAATTAAAATTTGGAAGTTTTAGGTAGGAAATAATTATAAATAGCCTCTCGATACATCGATAGGTCTCAAAAGAAAAATCAGTTTGCCAGGTTAGATAGGATTCTACCCAAATATTTAGACTGTCATGTGAAAGGTCTCAACATTATGATTTATATGTTTGCTATTATTAATTCCATCATTAAAAGTGCCTAGTTAGGATAATCATTGCACTGAGAGGAGGAGGGGGTGAATCTGTTTTACTTTTTATCTTTTATGATTCATTGAAACAAATGTTTCCTCCTATTAAATATTTTATGCCCTATTGAAAGCAATTCAAAAACATATCCATGAGAACGAAAGTATTTACATGGTTTTCTAATCAATAAGAATAGATACATCCTGGGTATGCTCTGTAAATAATCCAATACCACACAATCCACTATAAAACAATCCATTTATGTAGAATACATTGAGTAGGATATTCCATTACACTCATGTAGTACTATGAAAACAATCTAATATAGCATGTGTACACTCTAGCACAATTGTGGTAATGGAATGTTTACATAATAATAAATGTTACCTATACATCCTTTTTCAATTTCAACATATATATTATTTTTAAAACAATTATCCAATTTATTACCCATAAAATAGTAATAACTTAAAGGACTTTGATATAAAATTGAAACCCGATTACCCAGTGCGATTCCCCCAATAAAATTCTTCAAATACCATTTCCCTAATATGATAGATATGACTCTATCTAAATATGATCTAGAAAATTCATAATTCCTTCTTACATAGTCTATAAATATAAATATATGAATCCCAATCCAATTATCCAGCTCAATACGATGACCAAATGAATAAGATGACTAGAAGAATAAGATTGAAAGATGAATATGATGATCAACTGAATAATGTTTCAATATTGAATCTTATACTTTCACTTAACTTCGTCGAAACATCTTCCAAAAGGCTTATTATTGAAACTTATTTATCCCCCTTAAAATTCAGATCTTATCTCTCTTCTTTTCTTATCAGAACACCCTTTTTAGTCCTTAGAAATATATTATATATTTCTCCCCTTTTATATGAAATGAAAAAGAGGTTATGGAGGGAATCCCAAAAATTTTACCGCACCACAAAATTACCCAAAATCTAGATTTCCCTTGAATTTAGGGTTCATTTATGAATCCATAAACTCTTCTATAATATTCTAAAATATTCGTCAAACTTTATATCTTCTTTGCAGTTTCTTTTTCAATGGATAGTCTAATTTCAATTCTCTATTTTGATTGCTGAATGCGGTGATTCCCTTGAAAATGATTTCATATCTGATTGTAATTATGATTGATCTCATTATAATGAGGAAAAATGTAAAAAATATATTATTATTTATCTCTTCTCTTGGAACACTTAATTAAAAGAATTTGAAAACAAATCATAGTTCATATTACTTTTCTGAAACACAACATCTTCAATCACTGAGGGATTACTATTTTTTATTTTTATTTGGCTGAAAACTAGTACCTTTAGTTTCTCATATTTTTCAACAATTTTCTCATCCTTTAATATAATATAAATCCAATGATTCCATTACGTTGATCCATATGATGAAAACCTTCAACTTCACCAATTTTCGTCTTTCATAAAAATCATCTTGTATCATGTCTTCCAACATGACATTTAAAAACATTGAAGACCATCTTTAGCATTGTTTAACATATATTGGAAATTATTGTAACTTCCCATCAGTTTCATTATCCATATTTCAATTCCAAATGACCCCAAATACGATTTTACTAAATACAATATTCCTAATTATGATTGTCCTAAATATTGTTAGCCTAATTATGATATACATAACATTTTTTCTCTTTGCTCCCATAGACTGTCTATCTATGTATGACTGGGAACACCTCTTATACCACTTTCTTTCATTTAGCTTGAATCAAATGTTTTCTGAATACTTGTGATTTATGAGAAATCTAGTATCACCAAATCATCATCACATTTAAATTGTAGTGATAAAGACTCTGATTCTCATCCAATTAGACCATTCCTTCCATACCATATTCATAATGAATACCCTGAGCTTTTACTTCAATCTTGATTCTTCCTCAATATGATCAACATTTTTAAGCATCATGGATATTATTCCTTGAATATAATGGTCAATATGATTAAAATAAAAAGTGAGGTTATTTACCTTTCTTATCAATCTTCATTTTCTTCTTAAGCATCATAGAAAACAAAACAAAACCCCTCGAATATGATCATCCTAAACTCATGGTCTTAACAATCTCTCCCTTTGTATTTTTTTTGTCAACCAAGATTCATAAATTAATAAACCTTGAATCCTTATGTAATAGATTACTTATCAATATTTATAAGACTATTTGAGCTAACTCATTGTATAGAATGTGAATCTTTGAGAGAAAAAACATACCATCCAAAAGTAGGGATCAAGAAAACTCTTCAACTTTTCTTCAAAACATTATTCCTAAGATTTATTTACTTCTCAAATGTCTTTGGAATATAAAAAATATGTTTCCTATAACCAATTCAATAAAAAGTTAGAATATTTCACACACATACAATACTAAATTAAAATATTTCCCACATATCCCCCCCTTTACATGCATTCAAAAGGATAGATTTATGAAACACATGATTTCTCTCCCTTGAAAACACTATAATATGAGAGAGGATATAGAAACACAAACTCAAACTTGATGGGAAAGAGGTTGGATGCCCATGGTCAACCTAAACTTATAAAAGGATTCATTCCATAATGGTTTTTCAAAATGTTAGTAAATTTTTATGATGTAGGAACATACTCCAGTTTCAATTAATTATTCTCCACATTCTCATTGATTAAATGATATTTGATATTAATATTTTTTGAATGAGAATGTTGAACTTTATTTCTGGTGATATTTAGTGTACTTTTATTATCACAACCTAAGAGAAAGGGTAACACCACTTCAATAATTAAGTCCTTTAATTATATTTTTATCCACATAAGTTGAGTAGTGGATTGATTGGTAGAAAAATAATCAGCTTCACCTATATAGAGAGTTACTGAATTCTATTTCTTTGTATGCAAACTAACACAATTATTTCTCAAAAAGAATACTCCACCTGATGTGGATATTCTTTCATCTACATTTCCTTCCTAATTATCATATGAATTCGCAAAAAAATCAATAATATCTGAGCTGTTAAACATGATTCCAAAATCTATTGGGAAATTGATGTACTGGGAATCCTTTTTCTTGCATTTAAATGTTGTTATTTGGGGGAACTTTCAAATATAGAACATAAATTAGTAGAATAAACAATGTTGGGTCTTGAGGTAATCATATATATCAAAATTCCAATCAACATCCAAAATTCTTTCTGAACTGCTTCTATTCCGTCTATATCTTTAGATAAATTTTTTCCTAATGAAATTGATGTGGAAACATGTTTTCAGTTTTCCATGCCAAACATATTAAGAAGTTACTAAGAATAATTATCCTGGGAAATAAATATTTATTTCTTATTTTTTAGATTTATAACCCAATTAAGTATTTCATTTCCCCCAGCATGGATATCTTAAAGAACTTTTTTCATTTCCTCAGAAAATATTACACAAGCTCTTTCTTTATTCTAATAATAGATAATGTCATCAATATTAACAATTACGAACTGTGAATGCTCTTGATTTTCTATTATGTAAATATTTATATCCACTCTTCCTTTATTAAAATTCATAATTCATAAGAATGTATCCAATTTGGAATACCATGCCCTTGAATCTTTTTTTATCCCATAAGAATATTCCTCAATCTGCACAGACAACATTCATCTTTCTCAATAATATATCCAAAAGGTTGTTCAATATAAAATTTTTCATCAAGATCACCATTAAAGATTTTGGATAGATAATCCATTTTAAGGTTCTTGTAACCTATTTTTGTAGTAATTGTAATAAAAAATATAATTGTTTATAATATTTAAACGAGAGCTAAGGTTTCATAAAAACCAATAACTTTAATTTTTGGATACCCTTTGCACAACAATATATATTTTTATCCAATAAATTAATATTCTTCATTACTCTTCTTCCCAAAAACCCACTTTGTGCCAATGACGTTTTTGTTTTATTTCTTGAGTAATAGTTCCCAAGTATCTTTATTTTCTATCTAATAAAATTCTTCATTCATGGACTCAACCCATTATGGATACTCAAATGCTTCATTAAAATCATTCAACTTAACTTTTGAATGCAAAGAGGTATGTGTAATATCATTTTTTTCTTCTTGTTTGGCCATTTTGATTTTTATCACCAATAATATTTTAATCTTCAACTTATTTACTTAGCCTAGGATGTGATTTTCATGTATGGTCCTCATCACTAGAAATAACCTATCATACCTAAAATGATGATAGACATAGAATGACTATTCAGCCCTTTGAAGACATACTAAGAACATTCCCGATGGAGTTAAAAGGCGGATAAGATTAATATATCACACTAGATGAGTTTTTATATATAAAATCATCCACTCAACCATTCAGATAACCCAATATAAAGATATAAAAAATTGGATATACAGAACTATAATATGTTAGAAAAAAGTTGTTGAATGGGAGATTTTCAAACCTGAAATTATATAATAAATTTCAAATAATGATCAATCCATTCAAAAATATAATAAAGCATCTTAGATTTGGGTATAGAGCTATTGTAAGAACCCGGTTCTTATTTTTGAGGTATGGGTTTCTTCTTTTCTCTGTTCCTTAAGTGTTTTTGAGAATAAAAGGAAAATGGGGAAAAATCCCAAATTTTGGAAGTACACGTCGTGTACTTTTCAACACGTCGTGTACTTTTGGCCATGTGAGATGAGTACATAGGGCGTGTGGCCATTTCGGCGATGAAGGGTGTAGTAACCGACTACACGCCGTGTAGTGGTTCTTTACATGTCGTGTAGTCAGTCGACAGGTGAATAGTAAGGCGGTGGCCAGCTGTGCGGTAGAACATGTCATGTGCTCATGAAGACACGCCATGTTGTCATTTCGACAGGTGAATAGTGTCGCGCTGGTGGGAAGCCGCCAGAGGAACAGTTTAAAAATGGAAAGTACACTCCGTGTACTTGAGAGTACATGCCATGTAGTTTATTTTTTCTTATTAAAACAGGAAGTAGCCTCCTCATTTGGCAGAGGAGGAATTTGAGCCATTTTGGAGCCAAGGGAGGAGGCCGGAGCTTTGAAGATCCATGGGGCGCACGTCGGGAATCCATTTCCACATCGGACGATCTCGTCGGAACCGCATGGGTAAGAGATTCCTTCTCTTGGTGTGTTTCTTACCAATTATTCCTCTAATGGGAGTTATTTGGGTTTAAGCGAGAATTCTTTTACCTCAAATCTACGGTGTTCTTGGACATTTCAGAAGGCATCATTTGCGTATATCATTCGTTGGTGTTTAAGGTAGGTGTCGTGGTGTTTATTTCCAACTGTCGTGCATTTTTGTGTGTTTTTGAGATATGAACCCATGTTGGGGTGTCGTGAGGATGAGGACATGGATAATTTAACTACCTATAACTGTATAGGTAATTAAATAAAGTTGTAAAAATGCTGTTTGGGATCGCTGCTTGGATCCAGGACCATCCCGAGGGTTGCGTTCCTCTGTTTCGCCATTTGGCCAGGATACCTGAGGCTATGCCATATTTAATTATGCATTACTTTTGCCTTGGGAGGAATTGTATTTAAATTTCATGTTTATATGTTGGGCACGACCCGGTTACTTATGCATGAGGGTGGTGTTTTACTATATCCTGAGGGCGTGACTGTTTTAGCCTTAGGGCGACGTATTATTTTTCCTAAGGGAAACCTTTCGTGCCAGAGAGATTTACTTATATGCTTGAGAGAGACACTTCGTATGCCTGAGGGAAAATTCTGTTACGCCTAAGGGCAATACATGCAGGTTGGATTCTGATTACCTGAGGGTGAGATTTTGTTTGTCTAATGACGCTGACTGGTTACTTAGAAATTCACTGTGGTGATTTTATTGTATTAAATGGTATAAATGAATAATTAAATGGAAATATAACTGGTAAGTTGGTTACTTTTGAGTACTTTTTAGCTTATTGCATTTTTACTTTTGCACACTGTTGTTTCATGTTTACACCCAGTTGGGCACGTGCCTTTAGTGGGTGCCTACTGAGATATATTTCTCACAGCCTATTTGGGTCATGCTTTTTGGCCCCAACAGATTACGTTTCAGTAGGTGTAGATAAGGGCATGGGTCCTTATATAGGTAATTGATTGTTGTTGGGGTGTAGAAGAGCATGGGACCGAGCATTGGCTTATGATGTCGCGGGTTGTTCTGTTCTACTTTATGTACTTGTATTTCAGTTGTAATGTATTGTATTGCAATGTAACATGTTATGGATATTTTATAGAATAGTGACATGCTGCATATTCATATATATATGACTGTTGGGTTTCCTTTTTGTTATCAGTTATCCATTTCAGTTATATATACTGTTTCTTCTTCCGCAATTTTTCTATGTTTATATTATATTCCTATGCACTACACTTTGAAAAATGAGGGCATAGCTTCCCCACTATCAAAAATGGGCCCTCACTACTAGTCGGCAGCCTCTGGTGTTTGGGGAAATGCACTTGAGGTCACGTGGGAAACCGGGTTTGGGACACCTGTTGAGTGGAACCCGGAACCAGGACATTACAAAGTGGTATCAGAGGAGTTCTTTTCATTGACTTACTATTTGGAGTCGTAGTCAGGGATAGGACGAATGGTAGATGGTAATATGTTGTGTCCGGGTGTAGCTAACCAGCGTATAGGGAAAATCCAATTTACCTCGTGTTCCAATATTACTGATTTTTCAATTTACAGTTGATTTGATTTCACGTTGGGTGACGCACTTGTATTGTGCTGTTATATTTTATCTATGTGTTCTATTTTGTTGCAACCCGATGAGATGAGGGTATGTCATCTCATGCATCATATAGACACATGCTAGAAATCACATTCTATACATAGTTTCCATGCCACGTAGGTGCATTAGAAATTTCATGTTGTTGTGGTAGTTGTTGTTCTAGAAAAGCATGTTGTTGTGATAATTGCTTGTTAAAATACCTGTTGTGTGATAGGGTAATTTTATTTGAGCCTGTTTGTTGAATAAACGCCAAAATTTGGTCTTTGGGGAGTATGGTCCCTCATTGACCGGAATTTGGTGGCCCATTGACTGTTTATTTTGATATAACACATATAAGATGTCAAACTTTGATTCGTGGGGAGTATGGGCCCTCACGGATCAGAATTTGACACTTAGGTGTTGTTTTTTAATGTTTTCTAGGTTCTGGGGATGTTTCTGAGGCATACTGTCCGGAAACCCAGTATACACGCCGTTTAGTACTTTAAACACGCCGTGTATGGTCTTCTTTTCGGGAAGAAAAATAAAATTTCTGAGTACACGCCGTGTACCCAGAGTACACGTCCTGTAGTCTCTTTTCGTGTAACAAACCGTGTTGGCGGCAACACGAGGAAGGGAAGATCTTGGGGAGAACACACTGTGTAGCTTCTGTACACGCCGTGTAGTCGCTTCTCGTGTCACAAACCGTGTGGGCGGTGAAACGGGATAGAGAAAAGGTATGGGTAAAACATGACGTGTACCTGATGTACACGTCGTGTAGTGTTGACCTGGAGTCCATCCGTGTAACTAAAAACACGGGTCGGTGAACTCTTTTCTTGAACAGGCCGTGTCAATGATGGACATGCCATGTAGTCTGATCTGTGTGTCCATCCATGTAACTAACAACACGGGTCGGTGGAGCTCGTCTTGTACACGCTGTGTACCTGTGGGGCACGTCGTGTAGTCTCATCTGAGGATAGACCTTGTGGACTTAGCTGTGTGGCTGGGAAACGGGGCGATGTACACGCCATGTGCGGGTGTAACATGCCATGTAGTGTCAAGCCGAGTAGTTTTCCATGTCAAAAATGACATGGGTAGTTGGAAAATAACACCATAAACGTCATGTAGATATTATACACGCCATGTAGTTTTGTTTAACGAAAGCCGTGTGGATTAGCCGTGTTGAAGGACCCGGGCAGGGGAAGTGAAGTCGTGTACACACCGTGTAGTAATTGTACACACCGTGTAGTATTGTTTTGAAAATTTTGAAATTACTTCTTCCTCTTTTTCCCTTTGTGGTTCCATCATTTTCAGTCTCATTAATCTTGAATCTGAGGCGTGTTTTTGACCTTGTAGTGTCATGCTACCTAGACGACCGTGCGTTGTTCTCCAGGATAGCAGCGGCGACTATACTCCAAAGATAGTGGTCCATGGGATACCAGTTGATCCTCTATCAGAGCCAGATGTGGCGCCATCCATTATACTGGACATAGGAGTGGAGGTGCAATTCCGTGAAGGCTTTATGCAGTTCATGTAGTCCTTTTAGGGAGCACCGCTGGCTGCCACATCTATGGTCGAGCTGACACGTATCATCCAACAGCAGCATACGCCTATGTTTTCAGGGGATGGCAGGCCACAGGCGGTGGATTCTTGGATGGGGTCGATGTAGACTATTTTCTAGCATCTTGAGACGCCTCCATGGTGGAGGGTCAAGCTCGCGACTTATATGATATTTGATTCCACAAAGAGGTGGTGGGATGTTACCACCCAGTCAGAGCATCACAGAGACATGGTATGGGAAGATTTACAGGCAGTCTTTTATGACTTCTTTTTCCCGGAGACGCTGAGGGCAGATAGAGCACGAGAGTTCATGAATCTGCAGTAGGGCACTATGTCGTTGATGGATTACTCTACTTGTTTTACAGAGCTTCAGCGTTTTGCACCTGTACTGGTGAGTGATGAGACGTTGAGAGCCAAACGCTTCGAGGATGGTCTTCAGTATGACATCCAAGCGCTGGTGAATGTTTTTAGGTTGCCTTCAGTACATGCCATTGTGAACCAGGCACTGATTACAGAGAGGAACCTGGGGGAAGCTAGTGGTGTGGGCCAGGGTGGTTCAGCACCTGTTTCTGGTACTATTTCTACTGGTAAGAGGAAGAGACAGATAGATTTATCTCAGGGTGGCAGTACCAGCCAGGCAGTTTCATCAGCTATCCCGATCAGGTGGTACCTGTGTGGTAAGGAGAGGCATAAGAGACCTCAGTTTCCACGAGACCCAGTGAAGTGTCAATCTTGTGGCAAGATGGGTCATCTACAGTGCTTTTTCAGGGCGTTTCCATAGATGGCTAGTGAGACGGGGTTCTGTGTAGACTCCGTGTGCGGGAGCAGGACCACTGGCTTCTTAGAAGTCGGGGAACTGGAATATGTCACGGCGTGCAGGCAGAGATGGTGGTTGTGGTCGTGGTATCCAGACACCAGGATCTCAGAGGCAGCAGGGCGGGACAACTCAGGGTAGACCGGTTATGTCGCAGGGCTACGACATTGGGTAGGCATATGTAGTTCAACAGACCCAGTAGGAGTAGGATCTCGAACCTTCTACCGTCAGAGGTACTATTCTAGTAGCGTCTGTCTTATCTTTAGTACTTTTTGATACGGGTTCTACACGTAGTTTCATATCTGTGCCCGTTGTGGAGATCCTTGGGCTTTGTGTTTCTTCTTCTTTTGATATCATGATGCTAGACACTTCATTGAGGACTAGAACGACTGGTGTGCGTCTGTGAAGGGAGTGCCACCTTGAGGTTGGTGGGTGTCACTTTCTTTGGGACCCCTATGTCTTAGAGATGACAGCTTATGAAGTCATTCTTGGTATGGACTGGTTGGTTCCCTTTTGAGCCTTTGTAGACTGCTATTGTCGCATGGTGAGTTTCACATCACCAGAGGGAGGAGAGTTTCTGTACAAGGGCGAATGGGATGTTCAGGCATGTCGAGATGGACTAGAGCATCGTGGGCGAGGTGGAGTCATGACCCAGATTGCGAGCTTATATCTGGATGATCATGGGACTTGTCAGACAGATTTCCCTCCAATGGTTTATCATTTCAGGGATGTCTTCCCGAATGACTTTTCAGGTCTACCTCCAGAGCAAGAGGTGGATTTCTCTATTCAGCTTGTTCCAGGAGCAGCACTGGTGTCTATCCCGCCTTATAGTATGGCTACACCTGAGTTGCAGGAGCTCAAGAGGTAGTTAGAGGAGTTACAGGACAAGGGTTTTATCCAACCCAGAACATCTCCATGGGGTTCGCCGGTCCTTTTTGTGAAGAAGGTGGACGGTACCCTCAGACTCTGTGTAGATTATCAAAATCTGAACCAGTTGACGGTTAAGAACCAATATCCCTTTCCGAGGATTGATGATCCTTTTGATCAACTTCGTGGAGCATGATTTTTCTCGAAGATTGACTTGAGGTCAGGATATCATCAGGTGCGCGTGAGACCATCTGATATACCGCTTACTGATTTTCGGAGCAGATATGGTCTGTATGAGTACTTAGTTTTGCCGTTCAGACTCACGAACGCGCCATCAGTTTTTATGGCTCTGATGAATCGTGTGTTCCATCCGTATATTGATTATTTTGTGGTAGTATTCATGGATGAAATCTAGGTGTACTCTCACACTCGACACAACCATGCCACCCATCTTGAGATCATATTGAATACACTGAGAGAGCATCGACAATATGCTATGTTCTCAAAGTGACACTTTTGGATGGACCATATTCACTTCCTGGGTTACATTATCTCAGAGGCAGGAGTTGTCATAGACCCAAGGAAGGTGAGAGAAGTAGTTTCCTGGGAGTATCCTAAGAATGTGTTTGATATAAAAAGTTTCTTGGGGCTGGCTGGTTACTACAGACACTTTATACAGGACTTATCCCTCTTAGCAGCGTCGTTGACAGGTTTGACAGAGAAGGGTGTCAAGTTCATTTGGTCGGAAGCTTCCGAGATAGCCTTTCAGGATCTGAAAGGAAGGTTGACATCAGCACGGATCCTGATACTTCCAGAGCAGGGGAAGAGCTATACAGTTTACTGTGATGCATCAGGTATTGGGCTGGGAGCAATGTCGATACTGGGAGATCAAGTTGTTGCATACGGGTATCGGTAGTTGAGGCCACATGAGAGGAATTACCCAATGCATGATCTTGAGTTGGATGCATTTGTTCATGCATTGCGATGTTGGAGGCATTATCTTTTGGGAGAGCATTTTGTGGTTTTCACCGACCACAAAAGTCTCAAGTATATCTTTACTCAGCATGACCTGAATTTGAGGAAGAGGAGGTGGGTCCAATACCTATAGTACCTCGATTTTGAGCATACCTATACACCTGGTAAAGGTAATGCTGTTTCTGAGGCACTGAGCAGGAAGACTCAGACAAGGGCAGTGCAGGAGGCTAGTGGTGAGTGGTAGCATATGGATTTGTTCTCTAAGATGCATTTGGAGGTGCATGACAGTCAGGGGAAAACCTATCTTTCATCTTTAGCTGTGACTTTTACCCTCCTGGATAGAGTGAGGATGAGACAACTATCATATTCTAAAGGCCTAGTTCTACGAGAGTCAGTGGCAAGTGAGGACCCTCCTCCTATTTGGATGATAGGCGATGATGAGGTTTTGCCCTTCCATGGACGTGTATGGGTTCCAGGGGATATACATGAGGAGCTGCTGCAGGAGTTTCATGCTTCATCTTGGGTAGTTCATCCTAGGGTTACCAATATGTACTATGACTTGAGACGTCAGTACTGGTGGCCAGGTATGAAGAGAGATGTAGCTGGTTTCGTTACGAGGTGTTCCACCAGTCAGCAAGTGAAGGCAGAGCACCAGAGGCCAGGCGGACTGTTACAGCAGTTACCCATCCCAGAGTGGAAATGGGATGATGTCGCGATGGATTTCATGATGGGGTTGTCGAGGTCACCTAGAGGAAATACCGCCATGTGGGTTGTTGTGGATTGACTCATGAAGTTATCTCAATTTTTTCCGATCAAGGAGACCTTCAGAGTTGATGAGATCAGAAGGCTGTATATCCGAGAGATTTTACGTCTTCATGGGGTCCCTCGTTCTATCGTTTCAGATAGGGATTACCACTTTACGTCTCGTTTCTGGAAGATTTTTCATAGGGCACTAGGTACACAGGTGCTTTTGAGCACAACATACCACCCTCAGACTGATGGTCAGTCAGAGCGTATGATTCAGGTGCTAGAGGACATGTTGTGTGCATGCGTCCTAGACTTTGGGGGCTCTTGGGAGAAGCATATACCCCTAGTCGATTTTTCCTACAATAACAATTTTCAGGCAACAATCGAGATGGAACCATACGAGGCTTTATATGGTAGGCCATACCAATCACCTTTTGCTGGTTAGAGGTAGGTGAGGCAGATTTACTGGGACTATAGCATGTGTAGGAGACTTCTGAGCAGGTCTAGTTGATTCAGAAGTGTATGGATACTGCGCAGTCTCTTCAGAAATATTATACTGATCACCGAAGATGACCTTTAGAGTTCTTGGCCGGGGATCATGTTTTCTTGCGTGTTTCACTGAGGCTAGGACACAGATGGATCAGGAGACAGGGTAAACTTTTACTAAGGTATGTGGGGCCATTTGAGATTCTAGAGAGAGTCGGGCATGTTTCCTATCGGTTGTAGTTACGTTAGAGGTACCAGGATATGAACGATGTCTTCTAAGTATCTCAGTTGTGCCTCTATCATTCAAACTCATCTCACATCTTTCAGCCCAATGAGGTTGAGCTTCAGATGGATGCGTCCTTTTAGGAGCATCTAATTCTTATCGTTGACAGGAGGATGAAGGTTCTCCGAGGCCGGTCAGTTCCTCTCGTACGGGTGCTATGGTAGAATGGCTGAGGGCAGGACAAAACATGGGAGAGGGAGACCGATGTATGTGCTCAGTGGCTGGATTTGTTCACGGATTTATCTTCACCACCCTTGGAAGGGAAATTCGAGGATGAATTGCTTTAAGGGGGGAAGTTTATAAGAACCCAGTTCTTGTTTTTGAGGTATGGGTTTCTTCTTTTCTATTTTCCTTAAGTGTTTTTGAGAATAAAAGGAAAATGGGGAAAATCCCAAATTTTGGAAGTACATGTCATGTACTTTTCTACACGCCGTGTACTTTTCCACAAGCCATGTACTTTTGGCCGTGTGGAATGAGTACACGGGGCATGTGGCCATGTCGGTGATGAAGGGTGTAGGAACTGACTACACGACGTGTAGTGGTCCTTTACACGCCATGTAGTCAGTCAGCAGGTGAATAGTAAGGTGGTGGCCAGCTGTGCGGCAGAACACACCATGTTCTCATGAAGACACGTCATGTAGTCATGTCGGTAGGTGAACAGTGCCGCGCTGGTGGGAAGCCGCCAGAGGAACAGTTTAAAAATTGAATGTACACTCTGTGTACTTGAAAGTACATGCCGTGTAGTTTGTTTTTTCGGTTTAAAATAGGCATTATCCTCCTCATTTGGAAGAGGATGCATTTGAGCCATTTAGGACCCAAGGGCGGAGGCCGGAGCTTCAGAGATCTGTCGGGCGCACGTCAGGAATCTTTTTCTGCCTCAGACGATCTCGTTGGAACCGCACGGGTAAGAGCTTCCTTCTCTTGGTGTGTTTCTTACCAATTATTCCTCTAACGAGAGTTATTTGGGTTTAAGCAATAATAATTTTACCTTAGATCTACGGCGTTCTTCGACATTTTAGAAGGTGTCGTTCGCGTATATCGTTCGTTGGTGTTTATGGTAGGTGGCTTGGTGTTTATTTCCAACTATCATGCGTTTTTGTGTGTTTTTGAGATACGAACCCATGTTGGGGTGTCGTGAGGCTGAGGTCATGGCTAATTTAACTACCTAGAACTGTATAAGTAATTAAATAAAGTTATAAAACTGTTGTTTGGGATCGCTACTTGGATCCAGGACCATTCTGAGGGGTATGTTCCTCTGTTTAGCCGTTTGGCCAGGATACCTGAGGGTATTCCATATTTAACTATGCATTACTTTTTCCTTGAGAGTAATTGTATTTAAATTGCATGTTTATATGTTGGGAACGGTCCGATTACTTATGCATGAGGGCGGTGTTTTACTATAGCCTGAGGGCGTGACTGTATTAGCCTAAGGGCGATGTCCTATTTCGCCTGAGGGAAACCTTTCGTGCATGAGGGCTTGACTTTTGTGCATGAGGGAGACACTTCATACACCTGAGCGAAAATTCTGTTACGCCTAAGGGAAATACCTTCCGGTTGGATTCTGATTACCTAACGGTGAGATTTGTTTTGTCTGAGGACACTGACAAGTTACTTAGAAATTCAATGTGGTGATTTTCTTATATTAAATGGATTAAATTAATAATTAAATGGAAATATAACTGGTAAGTTGGTTACTTTTGAGTACTGCTTAGTTTATTACATTTTTACTTTTTCACACTGTTGTTGCATGTTTACACCCAGTTGGGCATGGGCATTTGGGGGTGCCTACTGAGATAAATTTCTCACACCCAATTTGGGTCATGCTTTTCAGCCCAAAGAGAATACGTTTTTGCTGGTGTAGATAAGGGAAAGGGTCCTTATACAGGTACTTGATTGCTGCTGGGGTGTAGGAGAGCATGGGACTGAGCATTGGCTCGCGATGCTGCGGGTTGTTCTATTCTGCTTTCTGTACTTGTATTTCAGTTGTAATGTATTGTATTGCAGTGTAACATGTTCTGGCTATTGTATAGAATAGTGAAATGTTGCATCTTCATATATATATGACTGTTGGGTTTCCATTTTCTTATCAGTTATCCATTTCAGTTATATATATGGTTGATGCTTCCGCTGTTATTGTATGTTTATATTATATTCCGCTGCGCTACACTTTGAAAAATGAGGGCATAGTTTCCCCACTATCAGACCTGGTCCCTAGATGCTAGTCGGCATCCTCTGGTGTTTGTGGAAATGCGCTTGAGGTCAAGTGGAGAACCGGGTTCGGGACACCTATTGAGTGGCACCCGGAACCGGGACGTTACAGCTATAGTGAAAATTTTCATAGAGACATAGAGGTGGAAGTTATAGAGAATGTTTTCCTTGGAATATCCTCTTAGAAGAGAGTTTTATAGAGTACAAATAAGTTCAATAATAGACTTTGGTATATTACACCATTTAAGATCCTTAATTACATAAGACTTTTTTCCTATTAAATATAACATCCACAAAAACTAAATTACGTGAATGACATTTTTTACTTATAGTTCTTGCGGAAGTACATACATGATACCTCACATATATTGAATCCAATGGTGATAAAATTAGAGTACATCCCCTCTTATGAGAAGTAACCAGAGAATATCATGGACCATAGAACCAAAGTTATATAAAAAAGACAAATAACCTTTTTAAGGTATTTATTTGAATCTATAAGTGTAAATTTTCAATGTGGGAACCTTTGGTTTTAAAGAAAAAAAATAACCCCCTTTATTTTTATCAAAGAATATGAGATGATATTTTGACTGTTAAATTTCTAAATGGGGTAAGAATGTGGTGACCTATACTTTTATATATGTAATTTTTATTATTAATATACACGTGTGTCTCATTTTGAAATATCATATAGTATAAAACACATAGAGTGCATCAAAAATCTAGAATAATTTATTTCATAAATATTCAGTGTTACTTATAGTGGATAAATATAATACATAAAATTGAAAATTTTACAATGGGGTAAAATAAAAAAATTAACATAACAAGAATTTAAAATTCTATAACATGGAGTTCCCCTATAATTATTATTTTCATAAAAAACATTATAAATTGAAAACAAAACATTAAAAATATGATTGAAATTGTATAAAAGATATTGTGAAACATGTGGGAAAACTATGTGAATAATGAATTAATGAAATAAGATGACTTTCTAAGATATATAAATTTAATATGATGATTTTAATTGTAATATGACTATAGAATATTATCATGGCTGTTGAGAATAGTAATGTGACCATTATAATAGAAGTATGACCATTATAATAGAATGTTAATCTATAAAAAAGTTAAATTAAATTTAATTAATAATTACTAAAAATAAATTGATTAAATAAAAATATCAAAATTCCCCAAAAATTAATATTAAAATATAAAAACTCAAAGAACGTATAAGTTTATTTTTAATTAATTTCACTTTAACTTATTTTATAAAAACTATATTATGTATATTCACAATAAATTAATAATAATAATATTTTTTGGTTAAATGAATATAATTTTCAAATTATTATTTTGTAATTTTCTAAGCATGGAATTTCAGTATTTTTATAAAAGGGTTGAAATTTTTGGGGAATAATAAATTACAGTTCTTGAAATTACTAATGTTTTATTATGTAATATTTTTGTAATAGTGATATAATTAATAGTAAAATTGTTATATGAACCAAAAATGTATTTAATAATTTAAATTTTTTATTTGAGAGAAATAAAACTAGTTTCCAAACCTAAAAATCAGATGATTGAAATTTTCTATATAAAATCATTATTAAACACATTATTTTATCATGGGTTTATTTTATGAATATAATTGATATTTATATATATTTTTCGAATACATGATTATAGAAATATTATGATGTCTTTGGTGGACCCAAAATTATATAACCATTAAAAAGATATGTTTTTTTGATATATCTCATTATATTATATATGTGATGCATGAACATGTTGTTATCTTTTTTCACATTCTATGAAGTATTCATGGTAGAGTAATTAAAATTCTTTTCCTAGGAATTTTCTTTATTGTTAAGATGTTTTATAATTAATCATGTGCCACATTCTAAGTACCCATTAAATTTTTTCCTCAGGATTGTGGTGATTTTCCAATTCTTAAAATATGTTGATGATGATTATGCTCACCCATGTACTATATTTATTAATGTGACATGATACTTCCCTATTATCCCCCACCTATTGGGATTATAGTTCACCCTTTCTTTGAGATATTTATTAGATGTACTAAAATATCATTACATCATATAGAAGAATAATTACAAAAAATTTAAATATAGTTTACTGTTTTAAATGTATTTAGGTTATATGGACATAATTTTCCCAAGAAGCATGACATTTTTATTATAAAATGTATTACTATTATTATTATTATGTTTTTATCTCATAAATTATATAATAATAATTTATTATGGATACCAGTCATTATTCAAAAGATGACATAGATTCATCCAGGGATGATGGAGCATGTTACAAATTGTTAGAATGTTTCAAAACTCCTTGAATAAATGTTTTTCAATCATTTATTTAATAATATTTCTTATATAGTTTCACTTAAATTATTTTTCATTGTGAATGATATTTTGTTTTTATTAATTTATTAAAAATAGGATTTATTCATGTATTTTATTTTATAAGTATCCTATATGTTTTATGCTACCTAGTGATATATTCTTCATCTTTTAAGTTGTTATCTTATAAAGAAGTTTTTATTTCATTCTTATAGGATCATTAGTCCATTCACAAGGATGAAATGAGTTGAAGTTTCTATTATTTATTGATGATCAATAAACGACTATCATTTAAAAATAAATTTCATTACTCTTTTGAGAAAATTATTTTTTTTTAAAAAGAGGAAAAAACTTTCTTTCTGTATAGTGTGATTATGAATGCATATTTAATTCTTCTATGTTTCACTATGAAATTTTATGTTATATTATTAAATATCTTGAGTAAAATAAATATCATGGCATATACGTAAACAATATCTCTTGCAATGAAACAATTTATTTTATAATTACTCAAAAAATTGAATTGGATCAAATAAAAAAGTAACGTAACAACATGAGAAATTATTTAAGAAATCACTTTCATTTTTATTAATATATTTATATTTTTTATAAATATATAAATTAATTGTTTTAATAAAAAAGGAAATAGTTTTAATTAAACACTTTTATTATATGGTTCTATTTTAATGTTTAAATTTATAAATTTAAGAATTTAAATTTTAAACAATTAATATCATATTTTAAATCACAATATCAAATTTTACTTTGGGTGAATTTTTTTGATTTTTTGGAAAATATTGAGTCTTTAGTGAATACAAAAAAAATACTATTTTTTTGGAAAAAAATGCATTTATTTTCAATAAATTAAATAATTTAGAAGACCCATTATTATTTGAATATTATTTAATGTAAAATAATTATTATTTAGTTTTATTTAGTACACTTAATTATATTTTTTTCAACTTTATACTGGATTTTAGTATAAGTTTATTTTTTGAAAAAAAATGTGATTTTTCTAAAACCTGTTTTAATGTGAAAAATGTTTCAACATTTAAATTAATTAAAATAAAGAACAAGGAGTAATTATTTAAATAAAATTTATATATTATATATAAATAAATATTCATAAATATTTATTAATTTATTATTATTATTCATATATTTAATAAAAAATCATATTTTTTCCTCAAAAATACGCCATTTGAAAAATCTGTTTTTTGGTCGTGTCTAAAGGTTTTGTTTTAAATTGAATATTTCCAATTTTTTGAATTGATTTTTTCAAAATGTATTCCATGTTTGGAATTATAATAATTTATATTCTCTAATAATTTCGTATTACAAGTGTACCACTCACCACACATAAAAAAGTCACCCAATATCATATTCTATTCACACCTTAAAAGAACATTGGATCAAAAAATAAATGAAAAAATATCTTATAAAACAACCTATACATAAAAAGGGGCCACTAGTTTTATCATAAATCTATCCTAAGAAAGGTTTTTGGGCTTACCTAAGGCGGTTTTCTAAAGAAGAGGTATCATTCTTTTTGAAGAGTCTTTATTTTATTTCTTCTTATGACCAATTAAAATATTCTTCAATTGTGATTATATAATAAGATAAGTATTTAAAATATACTAATATTTAATTATGTTATTTTAATAACATAAATAAATCTCCACTTCAGTCAAATGGGGTACAAAATCAACATTCATGTCTATAGAGGACTACTGCCTCACGAACTGATGTCATTCATTTTCCAACATTTCCTCTCATGGATTTATGTAATTATATATTTAATAAATATATATTATATATGTAAAATATTTATACTTAATTAGTTATTATGTCACAAATACCTTCTTAATTTTTATTTTTTGGTTGATATGATAAAATTTCTTATTATACCTTTGCCTAGATGCTTCCCCTTGTCCTCCGAGAAGGTAGTGATCGCATTGTTATTCGCCAAACAATGGTAAATCCTACTCCAACAACACCTTCCTATTGATTGGTTGTTGCACCAAGTACACTGATTTCTAGAGTACCCATGTCAAGAAGCCCCCTGTCCGCAATGAAGAGGGCGAAGACCAAACTGGCCTACTGAGGGAAATCCCCCTTACCTTTCTTCTCATCAGGATCATAAATGGAGTTGGCGTCCACCACTACGTACCACATGAGGTCCTCCAGATCAAAGAGTTGATGACCTTGCCACTACCTATTAAAGATCTGATCATCACAACTTATATCCAAGAACAAATAAAATAAACTTCCACCCTTCGACACTTTCTTGGTGATGAATTGATCCCCCACCTCAACTTGATGCAGCGACACCTCATTATGCCAGAAGATCCAAATGTGCAGGTTAGTCGGATCAGCGTGCATGGAGCCATGAAAATAGACATTGTATATGAAGGCCTTTATCTTTTCAGGGTTTTTCTTGTTCTCAAGAATAGAAACAATACACACTTTATTTTTATTGACTTCCAAGGAAATACAGTTTATCTTCACTCGGGCCCCCATGCTGCGGGAGTTCCAGATTAACATAGATAACATTAAGAAACGAGGATACCGACTTTGGTCTCAGGCACAACGGTCTTCATGCAACGGGGATAATGGCTTGACCTAAGGTGTCTTTATTAATCCCGAGTACACACTCTAGGGATCTGGACAGATGGAACTGAAGCTCCAGGTGAGCAAAGAACAGCGAGCACCACTAACCTCCCCTTGGCCAGCTTTCGAGAGGAGAGGGAGGAGGGGTTCTAAAATTCTTGACCCATTGTGATAGAGGACTCTAGTTACCCCCCCCCCCCCCCGAAACACCACTACAATTGTCCTCCACCACAGATTCAAAAATGAGGTGGACCAGAGGTAGGCTTCCCAAGGACCTATGCTGCACAAGAACATCAGGCAGAATGACACCCAGGGGAGATATCGGTGCTCGTAGATCCCATATAGGTGATAGGGTATCTAAGATCCCTTTCCATAACCACCAATCTTCCCTGGTTCTCATTCCTTTGAACAAGGACCCCTCCCATCTCTCACACTATATGCTAGTGATCCTTTGTAACTTCCCTTAAAAGATCCTGGAATGTGTGTTAAACCAGAGGTTAGAGAGCTTTTTCTTGGGTGGATATCAGTTGAGAAGCAAAACTTTGTGAGAGGTCACTCTATCCAGGGATCTATAGCTATGTATCAAGAGATTATAATGGATACCAACATTAAAATAGACAGATCCAATATGGAGATCAAATTGGATATGAACAAGTCTTATGATAGGCTGGAGTGGAGTTTTATCAACATAGTTCTATCAGGTATTGGTCTCTCAGACAAGGCGGTGGAAATTTTCTTTATGAGTTTCAACACGTCATGGTTGTTGGTCTCCTTCATAGGGAAGGCTCAAATTTTTTTAAAGGAAAAGAGTGGTATCCTGTAGTGAGACCCACTCTCTCCCAAAGTTTTCCTTCTGGATCAATATATTCTCAGTAAGATTATTAAAATAGGTATATCTCATGGTGTTATTCTTCTATTTATGAGGAAGATGAACAGTCCAACGGTGTCTCATCTGATGCTCACCAACGATAAAATTATCTTCATCAATGGTGGTCGATGATCTATTCGCGGGATCAAGGACATTATGGATGAATATTACTCCTAGAGTGGGTAGGTTATCAGTAGCTCCAAAAATTAGTATTTATATCTCAAATAAAATCCACCATGCATGAGCTTTCTCTTCATCCAACTGCATGTACATATAGCACCGATATTTTCCAATGGAGTACATGGGATCTTCAATTTAGACAGGTAGACTTCGAATCAGAGACTATGATCATGTTTTTTCTAGAATCAATAGTTGAATCCTTAGTTATAAAAACTATTTTCTGTCCTTCGGGGGTCATATATCTTTGGTGAATAGTGTTCTGTTGGCCATTCCTGTCCATGATTTGGAGTCTTCCTCTATTCCTCAAGGTGTGATCAATAACATTGATAAGGTTCTATGTAGCTTCATATGGGATGAAAAATCCAAATGTAGGAGACATTGGGCACCATGGGGAAGGATGGGAAGGCATGTACTGGATGGCATAATTAATGTGAAAAGTATACGGAGAATGATTAATTTCAAGCACACCAAGATTTCCTGGGATATCCTCGAGGAGAGATCCTTGTACGGTAAGTCCATGTCTATTCTGTGTGGTGGTAATGTGGTTGACGACTGAGGTTACGTTTCTCCATTGGGGGTGAAAATTTATCCCCTATATAAAACTCTTCTAATACACTCCTGTTGGATCATGGGCACAGTGGATCTCCTCTTTTGGAACAAGAACTGGGTGGACTATGTTCTTCCCTTCCCAGGTTACCCATCCCAGCTGATTTTGGTTAAAGAAGCATCTCAACATCCCAGGTTCACCAAGGATATTATGGATGAGGATCAATAGGCCCTTCTTGAGACCATTGAGTTTAATGATGAAATAGACAAATGCACTTTCACCCCTTCATCCTCGGGGATCTACTCTAGTAGAGATTTTTTCAAATTGTTTTGTGAGAGTTATATCCATGAGTGGGAGGAGAATGGGGTAGTGTGGTGACATAAGATTCCAAAAAAAAATTTAATTTCATTACATGGAGCATCAGGAATTCTAATATTACAATAGATGATTCTATCAGGATGTTGGGAATTAGAATGGCCTCTCAGTGTCAATGTTTCCACAATGGGTAGGAATAGAGCACAAAGAACTTATTTTTTAGGGGGATTAGGCTCATGCAGTGTGGTATAGATTTGGAGGTTACCTGGCAATCTGTTCTCACGAGTAGAATAGAGGCTCTTTCATGGAGAGATGGTTCCATGGAATGGCTGGTTCTGAGAAGGATCACCGGATTCGATAGGTGGTTTTATGTGCAGGTTGCTAGTTCTTGTGAAAATCCGGGAATTAAGAGAGGTTCAAAGGATATTCTCCTATGGTTATGTCCATCATAGCATAGATCTAGTTCCTTTTCATAGATTTTGATACGATCATCAAGTATTAGATAGAGGCCCCATCTTTCAATCTTCTTCAGGTCAGTAGCTCTTTGGCTCTACAAGCCAGGGTTGAGAAGCATGGGAGATGGGTGTGTTGGATTCCCCCTTTCTATGGGCTCAGACATAACACAGATGGGGCCTATGGTTTTGGGGCGATGAAAGGATGGGGTTCTTGGCTAATGGGGGAGGTGGTGTTGGCCTTCTCTTCCTTATTTGGAAATGACACTTCAATCTTTGCTGAGGCTAAGGCTATGTTCAAGGGGTTGTCCCAATGAATTTGGGAGAAGATGGAGATAACACAGGTGGAGGCTAATTCCATAATTCTTCACGACTCCTTTCTTGGTAAAGTATCCCCTCCTTGGTCTATCGATTACATCGTCATGAAATGTAGATCCATCTTTGGGAACAATATTCAAGTGACTCACACATGGCATGAGGGTAATAAGGTCATGGATCACTTGGCTTCCTTGGAGTCCCAGAGCTCTATCTCCTCTAGTATACACCCTCTCATCCATTTCAAACCAGAGTATGTTAATTTAATTAGAGGGGACACCCTCATCTTGCATTATTTCAGGACTCCCTAAGCCTAGGATCTCATGGTTGTTCTGGTTGTTCCGCTTGTTTTCTTTATTTCTTTCCTTGAAAAAAAATTTGATTTTTATGGATAGATAATATTTCCTTTTTGTACGCTGAACTATAGCCTCACGAAACGATATGAATCATTTTTCAAAAGCACTTTAAATGGAAAATAATAAGGATATGGGTAATGAGTATATGTGATATAAATGATATAATAATGATATTTATAAAATTTAATATATCATTATATATATTACATAGAAAAATTATAATGTCAATCATGTATGTGTGACCTCCTACCTCCACGAAGTGATGTCATTATTTTTTTCAACAACACATCACAATAATTATATATATAATTATATTTAAATATTAATATTTTATATATGATGTTATAATAAATATGGAAATACAAAACAACAGATATATTCATTCCATAGTGATCATTCAAGGATGAAAATTGTAACTCTGGTGTTTGTACAACCAACCATATTTATGATCGTAACATACTTCATTTTTGAAAACAAAATTTCATGTATGGTTTTAAAAAGAATAATTGATTTATAAATATGATAATTATTTCATTATTATTATTTTATATATGTTAAAATAATTTCCTCTTAGACCAATAGTAAACCAATAGAAGTCATTTATGATTATAATATTTTTCATGTGTAAATGTTTTAATTTATGATAAGTGTTTCACTAGTTTTAGGATTATATATTGTGTTTCATAAAGTTATTATCAAATCTACTGTATGAAATTTCTTAGTAATTATGCATAGAAGATGGAATGGGAATTATATCAATATATGTATTCTAAAGGGTCATAATAATCATTTATTTTATAGGATAAATCCAACCCTCTAAAGGGAACAAGTCTACAAAACATTATCATCAAACGAGGACATCATATCATATGAAATCAAGATAGATAAATAATTATAAAATTATTATGTATTATAACATAATAAAGAGAATAATAGGATGATAGATTAAAACATGGATAATGGAAAGAAGGGAAATAATGTTTTCCCTCGTGTGATAATTAGGGAAAGAAACTCTATGGTACTTTTTTATGGGAATGTGAGTTTAATATGTGTGTAGAGAGAAAGGCCACTATGCTCATGATTGAAACGGAAATAAATAAATAATTTGTTTTAAGTGTTTAAAATTTATGGAGATATGGAACTTTGGAAACAATATCAACAATCATCAAAGGAATATACCTTAGAAGAAGCTAAGGGATCAAGTTTAATATTATGCTATTACTGTAGACAAAGTTGAATGATTAATGTGCTTGTGTTTGGATTCTAGAATGATGTAATAATGGTATTTTATCATTGATATTAGATTTATAAAAATTATGTAATGTATATGTATTATTCTTAAATAATTTTTCTTAAAAGATTTTAGAGTTGAAATCGTACCGATGACCGAGAAAATTGATTTCATGGAAAGATAAACTTTTTGGAAAACAATTGATTGTGGGAAGATAACACTTAATATTATCTCAATGTTTAGGAAATAATGTTAAAGAAATATTAATGGGATAATATTGGGGACCTTGAAATTGGTTAGTTATTTTATGGTTCATGTTATATTTTCTAGAGTTTAATAAATTTTGGGATTTATGATATATAATTGACAAGTTGAGATTTTTATTTTCTGAAGAATGCATGTTTTAATTATGGTTTTATGGTAATCAAGGTATTAAAATATTTGGAATGTGAGATTAAAATTATATCCTAGAATATTAATTTACGATGAATACAATTTACCCTTATATAAATGAATATTTATGGTTTTGGGGTGGTTAAATTTATCATGAGAAAGTTCTCTATTGCTTTCTATTAATCCTTGAGCGTTATAATTCTCTTCCATGTCCATGTTTTCATTTAAAATAAATGTTCTTATATTTGGAATTTTTATATGTTTTAATAGAGATGAACTTTACGTATAGCTTCCAATCCTATCAAGGGGAAATCTTATTAACCATTTTTCTGATGTGGGGTTTAAAGAAGGGTATTTTCTATTTTTATTCCCCAGATTACCATGATCAATATTAAATTTCGAGGGTGAATTTTATTTAAGGGGGTAAAATGTAACACCTTGAGAGTTTAAAAGAGGAAAATTATATTCGATAGAGAATATGAAACATAACAACGAGATTATAAGAGAATGTAACAACCTAAAGCTTTATGATAAATTTATTTTTGAATAAATTTCTTATATCTGATGGTTTTTAATGCACAAAACTCTAATTTTGAGAGGAACATGAGACTCTATTAAAATATTATTATTTAAGCATGACCATTATAACATAGCCATTAAGTTGGAGGGTAT
This sequence comes from Viscum album, assembly GCA_963277665.1. Taxonomy (NCBI): domain Eukaryota; kingdom Viridiplantae; phylum Streptophyta; class Magnoliopsida; order Santalales; family Viscaceae; genus Viscum; species Viscum album. The sequence continues at coordinate 1,076,571,110 of OY728150.1, forward strand.
TAATATTAATTAAAAAATAATGAAAAATTATATGGTTTCAAATTTTATAAAATAAATTCTATGGAAATATGTCGATCAAAAATAAAAATAGGAATCATTTGTAAGAAAAAGAAATGTTTTTGAAGAAACTATATTTTTCAAAAAGGAAGTTTAGTCACGTATTGAATACATAATTTAAAATAATTTTTACCATTTTCAAAAAACTTAATTGAAAATATAATCTTTATTTTATTGAATCTTATTGTCAATACTATCTTTCGGTGAATTTTTGATAATTTTCTAAGAAGATTAATTTTTTTTCAAATTGTGAAAAATACTAAATTTAAATAAAAGATGAATTGTTGTTTAAATTATTTATAATATTAAATGTTATTTTATATTGGGTTTAAAGTGAAATTAGTTAAATTATATTACAAATTTATTATTTTATTTTATTTTATCAAATTTCCTATTGATTTATGCAATTAATACCTTTTAATCATTTGATATGTTTCTTAAAAATACTGATTTTTTAAACACACCAACAAGTTTGAATTTAAATTGAATTATTACATTTATATGAATTTAATTTGAATAAATGGATTCAATGTTTGTAACTATCATAATTTATGTTATATAACAAGCTTAACTTATTTTTTTTACTATAATTAATTGTGAAAATAAAAAAAAAAATTCATGGTTAATTTAAAAATGGGTTTTCCAGGGGTGAAACTAAGAAGAATTTTGTTAGAAATGACATAAAACAAATCAAAAATATTTTCTATGGAAATATTTAAACCTTGTATCTTATAAGGTTAGGCAATTTTACATTTTGGAGCCTTGTGTCAGGAGAAAAACATGGGTATCACTTTCTCTTTCAAAAATACCAAGTGTGTCCTCCCCACAACTTTAGAAGGCCACCCTATCCTACCATCTTCACACATCCAAACCCTTTAGTTAGAAAAATCACAGAAACAAAACATTACATAGTTCTCTAACATCATTCTATATTTATTTTTTTGATCATAGATTCAATCTAGAAAGGCTTTAGGAGTAAACATAAAGTGGTTCCCCAAAGAAGCGGTAAAATCCATAATGCGCATATTACTTTTATTTATTTATCAAAATCCTTAAAATATTATTCCTATATGATAACATATTGACAACAGTAAGTTATATATATTTAGATGTAATTATTTTCATAGAATTACCAATATCCATCTCTTATTCCATCAAATAGGGAACAAAACCGTCAATCATCAGTACAGTGGACTACCACCCCATGAACCAATGTATTTCATTTTCCATATACACCATTAGAGGATATATATATATATAATGATGGATTTAATTTTTTTATATTATATTTATGAAATTATTATACATTAGGAATTATCATATCATGTATACCTTCTAAATTTTCCTTATATGATGGATAATATAACATTGATCCTGTGTATGTCGTACTACCAACTCACGAAACGATGTGATTCATTTTAGAATACACATTAAATAGATGTTATTATGGATAAATTTAATTATTATATGTTATATTTATGATCTAAACATATTTCCTGAAATATAATATCTTATATAACTTCATCCCTTACAATCCATGGAAAATAATAACATCGATCATGTGTATATGTGGACTATCACCTCTACATATAGATGTGAAATGTGTTGAATTTAATTTTAAACATGGATGGAAATAATTAATTATTTTATTAATATAAATTCTATATATAACATAATAATTATTCTTGAATGGTGAAGTAATATTTATTTTCCTTTTTTCAATCCTTCAAAAAAATGGAAACAATATTCATTTGTTCATATGACCCACGATCTCTATGAACGATGTAAATTCATTTTCTATCTTTAAATTTAAAATATTAAAATAAATACATATATTATAAATATATATGGTATCCACATAAAGTTAAAATATTATATATTATGTAACCATGATCAAATTTAAAGGGACCAAAATTTCCTAACAAAAACATGCGTGAAAAATGTATAAATTATCACCTGAAACTGTTATTTTTAAGAAGAATTTGTTAAGAAAAGTGTGGTGAAGATTATAAGTAAATAAAATAAAGTTTTATATGAATGTGTATGACTATTTTATAGAATAATAATAAATAAATTTTAATCATATAGGGGTTTTGGTCACATACACATGATTTCAAACTAGAGATAAGGGTTTCTTATCTCACTTTTACTTCTGTGAGACATATGCCATATTCACCAATTATTTATTTTGAGTTGTGTATATACTTACCCTTTGATAATTTATATCATGAATATAATTATATTCATTTTAAATAATCTTTTATTCCGTGTTATTTTTAGGGGTTTTATGATTCCAATGTTACTAAAGTGGTATGAGTTTATTTCAAAATTTCATCATTATTCGGGATTATTTATGTTTAAGTATCCCTTAGAAGAATTAGTTGATATTTATATCCTAAAATTAATTAATTTTTTTATTATCTATTTTTTATTGAAATTTTTCATAAAATTGTACCATTTTTACACCTTGTGACTAAAAATTATTGAGAAAATGTTTTTAAAGAATTCAAAATTTATTTCTATCTTTAATCAAAAATAATTTTTCATCATAATAAATTATTTTTTAAAACAATTTCAAAAATAAATTTTACAATTTTAAAATGATATATGAAATATATATTTAACCATTTATAATTTTTTTAAAAAATTTAGTGGAATCTTCATGTCATTTAAAAACAAGGGTCATTTGGATTTTAACGAAAATGTGAACAGAATATTTATTTTAACATTTAAAAAATAAATTGAACTTTTTCCATCATGCCTGATAAATGTTTTAAAACATATTTTATAAGTTGTAAGGTTTCTTTTATAAAAATATTTTTTAAAAAATATATTTTTTAATTTTAGTTTTAAAAATATTTTCATAGTGAAAAGTTTGATTCTCTCAAAAAAGTTTTTAATGAAAATTTTATGGCATTTATATTCATAAATGAATACATTCGTTTATTTTACTTATGATACATTAAGGATATATTTTATTAATATCATACATATAATTTATCTAGATTTTTTTGATCAATTTTGTTAATTATATAATAATATTTTACCATTCACCATAATACTCTTGATGGTTTATGAATTTTTTTATTTCATTGGGGTAAGTATTAACAAGATTTATGAAAGCTTTTCAATAATAATTTTTTGGTTGATTATGTTTCTCAACTTTAATTTGAGTAATGCATTATAATTATGTTGTTATTGGTGGGGCCGGATTATATATATCCTCTTAATGCATCAACATGTATCATGAGACAAAACAATGGAACAAGTTAGATGGGTTTCTACCCAAAGATTGAAATTATATTGTAAAAGATGTTTATAAGATGTTTCTAATGTCCTATATTATGAATTAACTCATTAAAAGATTAGTTATTGAGGTCCATGTGATTATTTGATTAGTTAAAATATCCATGGAAATGTTTCAATCATATGTTATTAGTTATATGGATTTATTTTATCATCATTTATTTCTTCAAGATTATGCTCAAGTTATTGTTTGAATGGAATGAGTTTCAGTTATTTAACATAACATATTGATTATTCATATTTATTCAAGATGTATTTCACTATATTAATTCCATTAATTGTCATCTTAGTTGAACCCTTTGTTATTTTTTTATTTTCCCTTGGATACTAAGAAGTGTTTTATGATTCATATACAGGGATATTCAAAGGGGAATAGTGGAGTTCTAAAAGATTATTGTTTGTGTATTTTCTTTTTTCAAATGTGTGTGAAATTATTTTAGGTATATAGTTTACCAATACTACTAAAATATTCTTCAAATTGATATGTTATCACTTGTATGTAGTTCTAATGGAATGTATTATACACTATATCAAGATTACTAGGGTTGTGGTTGTAACTATTGGTATGAGAGCATGTTTAGTTGAAACCTTGTGAACATGATTTAGGAAAACAAAAACATGATAATATAAACCTATGAATCACTTTGAGGATATTTATAAATATATGATAACATCATGTAGTTTTTCAAGGTAGATATTATTTGGTATTATAAGAAATAAATCTATATCTACATACTGAAAGAGGACGTGATTCTGGAACAGATGTACCCAGGGGTAATAACTCTGAAAAAGGCATATTGGGATTGTCTCAAGAATTACTAAGTACAAAAAAGGGCCTTAATACACACTTGTTATAAAACTCATGGGGAATATTCTTAGGTTATTTCACATTTTCATTACAAAAAACACTGAAGGATTTGAAAATAATTTTATGATTTGAAAATTTCTCGAAGAAACCATGTTTATGATTATGAGATTATACAAACATAAATTTTCAATTAATGCTAATAGATTCACTAGTTTTGGGATTATACATTATGCTTCATAATGTTATGATATTATATAGTGTATTTCATTGGTTATCAATGTTTCATAATATAAGAAATATAAAATATATCAATGCATATAATTTAAAGAATAAGAATGATCGTTTCATTGATTGGATTAACCAAATCCTATGAAGGGAACTGGTCTCCAAAAAGTTTCATCATACCAAGATATATTATCATGTTCTATAAATATAGAGAAATTAAAATCCAAGTATTATGTCTTAAAAGTTAATAAATATAAGAAGAGTAAAAGTGAGAAAAAGACGGATATAGCTAAGAAGGGAAAGAAGGATTTCCCCACATGATAATTGTAGAAAGAAAGACCATGGTAATTGATTGAAGGTAACGAGAGTAGACTATATGAATGGATAGAAAGGATGAAAAACTAATTATTTAATGGGTAATAAAGAAATATTTTATGTTTAGTTCTTCAAATGTAAGGGGACATGAAACTAAAAAAACAAATTCCCCAATAATAATATTAATATTCCTTAAAATAAGCCAAGGGATTGAGGTAAATCTTATATTATTTCTACTGGAAAAGTGGAATGATTAATGATTTGGTGCTTGTATTGAATAATTATTTTATAGATGTATTTTATAAATTATTTTCTATTTATAAGGATTATGAAATATATAGAAATTATACTTCAATAATTTTTCTTAAAATATTTTAGATCTTTTGTTAAATTGTACCTATAACTAACAAAAAGTTATTCAGTGGGAAGTTGAACATTTTGGAAAACCTGTGATTGAGGTAAGATAACCCTTAATATGTTATAAATGTTTAGATTATAATAATAAAAATATATTATTGAGATATTATTTGTGACCTTGAAATTGGATTGTGATTTGATGGTTTAGGTTATCCTAACTTGAGTTAGCTACATTTTTGGGTTTATGGAATATATTCAACTATATGAGATTTTATTTTTAGAAGCATACACGTTTTGATAAAGGTTTTATTATAATAAATGTATTAAATATATTAACTATGACATTACGAGACACTTCATATTGTTTAGAGAATTTAATTTTGATTTAGTGACCTCCATTATGAAATTTTAGACTTTGAATTTTATCAGACATATATTGGATGAGTCTTAGTGTTATATATTTATGGAATATATTAAGATAAGGTTTGCGTGTTATAGGATAACTTGTTTTTAACCATTTTTGTCTTGGAAAATATCTTCTGACAGGATTAATGATTTATCATTATTTTTCTGAGCTAATGATATGTTAAATGTTATTTTCATTACTCTAGCCATAAATATTCATATTGGTTATTCATTTAATGGATTGAGAGATGAAGTAGTAATTTAAAAAATTGCAAATAGAGGATGAAATTATTCCTTTAAAATATAAATATATCAGGTAATTATATTTTATTTTGTTCCCAGTTTAGATGGTAAAGGAATTCCTCAACTCCAGGAAAAAGGATCTTAAAAAACAATTATCCTTGAATATTCATTTATAATGAATAAAATGGTCCCTTAATTCGTCTAATATTTATGGTTTTTGGTGGTTAAATTTATCAAGAACATGTTCTCTATTGATCTATATTAATCCTTGGGTGTTAGTATTCTCTTCGAAGCACATCATTTTATTTCCCTCCAATGTTCACCAATTTAGGAAATGAGTATGTGTAATTATAGATTAACTTGATACTTCTATTCACATCTCAATAAAGGGATTTTTTATAATACCTATTTGTATGTGGGGTTTCAATAATGGTATTTTAAAATTTCAAACCCTTGATTATTTTATTAAGATTAAAATGTAAGGAAAAAAATTATTTAATAGGGGTAAAATTTTACACCCTAAGATTTTAAAAGGGACCACCATATTTGATAGAGAATATGACACACAAAAATAATATTATAAGGGAATGTAACAACCAAATACTTTATTAAATATTTATTTTAAAATAAATTCAATATCTTTAAGAGCTTGAAATTCAATAAACAACATGTTTGAATGAAACACGACACTCTATTAAAATATAATTATTTTAACATGATCATTACAAAAAAGCCGTTCAGTTAGAAGGTATGAATAGTAATAAATAAATTATGAAAAATTATATTATTTATAAATTTATAAAATAAATTAAGTGTATATCTATAGATTAGAAATAAAATAAGTATTATTTTGAAGAAAAAGAAATGTTTTCTAAAAAACTGTATTTTTGAAAAATATAGATTAGTTGCACTAAGAACTAATAATTTAAAATTAATTTTTTCCATATTTATAAAATTTAGTTCTAAAATTAAACTTCATTTCAAAATTACCATTGGGTTAATTTTTGAGAATTTTCTGAAAAGGTTAATTATATGAGGAATAGTGAAAACACCGATTTTTAAAGAAAACTGTATGTTCATTTAAATTATTTATAATGTGAAATTATATTTTTTATTTTTTAAGGATAAATTAGTTAAATTATATAACCAAATATTTAATTTGGGAAATTGGAAACAATTTAATATTGAATTATGATATTTAACATTTTAATCTTTTGAAAGTTTTCTTTGGAAAACCAATTTTTTTGATGCACCTGTGGGTATAATTTTAAATTTAAATTTTCTACATATGTGATTTGAATTTGGAAGAAATGGATTTAATATTTTTAATCATAATAATTTATATTATCTTACAAGTTCAACTTAATTTTTTAGCATAATTAACAGAGAACACAATATAAATATATTACCAGGATTAACGTAAAAATGGGTTTATCATGGGGATAAATTAAGAAGATAAAGGTTAATAATGAAAAAAACGTGTCCAAAACACATTTCATGGTCATTTTTAGACCTTATGGACTCAATGGTTTGAAAAATATACATTTTAGAGTCTTTTTTAATGTAAAAAACATGGGTATCACTTTTTATTACAAATAATACCAGGTGTGTCCTCTATTACACTTATAAAAGGTGACCCCCTATCTTATCCACTTTACACTACCAAAAACCCTTGGTTTATCCTAGAAATAAAGGAATAACGTTTTTATTGCTTTACCCACATCCTATAGACCTTTTTTTATCATAAATCAAATCTATAAAGACTTTAGGTATAAATAAAAAGTTCATCTCGAAAGAAAAGGTAAAATCCTTAATGCGTGTATTTGTTTTATTTATTCCTCCACCTCATTAAAATGTTCTTCACATATGATAATATAAAAAAACACAATATCCCATATATTTATTTTTTATTATGTTATATTTAGGACCTATATCCTTCTCTTCTCTAATAATATGGGAAATGAAACTGTCAATCGTGTGGATGGCGGACTACCATCTCGAGAACCAATGTAATTCATTTTCCATGACCTACATTAAATTATGGATATAATGATGTATTTTAATTACTTATATTATTTTTATGAAATTTTTATATTTATTTTATAATAATATCACATATATATTTTTTACATTCCATTCCATGGGGGATCTGCAAAGTCGCTCCTGTGTATAGTGGACTACCACCTCGCAAAGCGATTTCAGTCAGGTTTCACTCATGCTTTACATAAAAGGTATTAAGGATAATGTTAATTAATATCTGTGATATTTATTATAAAAAATACTTCCAAAACTATGAAATCATTTCTAACTTCTTACCTTCAAATCCTTTTGAAAACAATAACATCCCTCTAGCGTATATGTGGACTAACTCCACTACATAGCGATGCAAAATGTTTTTAAATTTTATAATTGAAAGATAATAAGAAATTATTTTATTATTTTAAATTATATATATATATAATAATTATTTTTTAAATTTGAATGAATATTTATTTTTCTTTCATTCCATCCTTCATGAAAAATATAAAAAATGTTCCTTTGTACGTATGATCTACTTTCTCTATGAACAATGTAATACATTTCCTATGCTGAAATTTTGTCTATTTATATAAATAAATATATAATGAATATATATGATATTTATAAAATTTTATACATTATATATATTTTTCAACCATGATAAAATTAAAATTACCAAAATTACAGAACTATATCATATATGAAAAATGAAGCAATTATCACCCGAAAAGTGATTTAAACAAAGATTTTTTAATCAATGGGAGATAAAAGACAAAAGGAAAACATATATGGTATGAGATATATGAGTGTAGTTATATAATATATTTAAATTAACCAATATTTATTTTACATTAGTTTTGGACACTTATGAAGGAAGTCGAACCAGAGTTAAGGGTTTCTTATATAACTTTTTCTTCCATGATACATATTCTATATTCGCAACTTATTTCTTTTTTGTGTTGTATATAATGACCGTTTGATATTTTATATCGTTAATATATTTATTGGTGTTTTTTCATTTTATTTTATTTCTATAATGTGGGTTATAATTCAAATGTTACCAAAGTGGTAAGTGTTTATTTCACAATCTCGTCAATATTCAAGATTTTTTAGGTTTAGGTCTCAATTGGAGGAATTATTTGATGTTTCTATCAAAAACTCAATTTTTTTATTCAAATCCAGTTATTAATTAATTTTTTCAATTAATAATACCAATTTTACACTATTTGGTACTCAAAATGATAAATAAAATGTTTTTAAGGAAATCTAATGTAATTTATCTCTTCGATGAAAAATCTGTATTCATCAAAATCATTATTTTATAAAAAACCTAAAAACTATTTTTAATGATTAAAAAATAGTTTAAAATTAATTTTAACATTTTTTTAATATTTATTTTTTTAATGGAATATTCATGATGTTTTTAAAACATGACCTATTTGATTCATACTGAAAATGTGGAAGAAATATTGGTTTTATCATGTATGAAATTAATGAAATTTCTTTCCATAAAGACCAATAAATGTTTTTAAGATATTTTAAATGTTTAAAGGGTTATTTTCAAATTAATGTGTTTTAAAAATATTATTAGAAGTTCTATGTTTAAAAAATATTTTCAATTTGAAAATTATATTTTCTCAAAAACAAATTTATTACTTTTTATGGTATTTAAATTCATCAATGTCATTAACCATTTATTGTACGTATGATCCAATGGTGATATGGTATGATGATGTCATCCATGTTCTATCTTTTTATGATTTATGGTCAGTTTTACTGAGGATTTAGAAGTTTATTCCCATTCACTATATTACAATGGATGTTCTATGATTATGTTTATTTGATTGGGGTAAGTATCAACATTGAGTATGTTAGTTTTTAAATATTAATTTTTATGTTGATTATGTTTCACCCCTTATAGACGAGGAATGAATTTATTTAGTATGTGAATGGTGGGTCCCTATTATAGATATCACCTCAATTAATCAATATGTCTTATGAGATAAATAAGTTGTCTAGGTTATATGGGTTTCTACGTACATATTTAAATTGTCTTGTGAAGGTTCATGAATATAGGTATTATGTTTATGACATTATGTATTCCCTCATTATGAGAACAATTATTGATGTCCAATTTATTATATAATTATTTTTAATATATGTGGTTAAGTTTCAATGTCATGTGATTATTTATTTGGATTTATTTGATCATTATTTATTCTTTCCCTATTATGATGAATTTATTATTTAAATGACATGTGTTTCAGTTATTTACCTTGTCAAATTAATTATTCTTATTTAATCATGATAGATTCCCCTATACGCATACCCTTATTGGGCATCAAAGATCACCCCTTTGTTATGTTTTATTTTCCCCATATACTAGGAAATATTATATGATTAAAAAAAAGAATATTCTAAGGGTAATTATGTCATTCTAAAATAAAATACATTTTTATTTTATGTTTTCAAATATATATGAAATTATATTATATATCTAGTTTACTATGTTTAATAAAATATCTGGTCCTTTGGGATGCGGTCACATGAATCTAGTTAAAATGTAATAATGTAGACACCATCTTATGTTTACTTGTGTTATGGTCGTAACAATTGGTAGCATATGATGTTTAGTAGAAACCTTGGGAACTAGATTTAAGAAGTTATAGATGAGAGAATATAACCCAATGAATTACTTTAACGATAATTATAATTATATGATACCATCTTAAATTTTGGTAAGGTTGATATTATATTGTCTTCGAAACAATAAATATCTTTTTGGATACTACATGTTAATGTGGTTCTAGAATAGATGTACCTAGGGAAAATTACTCTGAAAAAGGTGTGTCATGATCGACACAATGGTTACCTAGTATATTAAAAAGGGTCTTACAAAACCCCTATTTTGATAATCTAATAGGATTTTATTGGGTTAATTCTCATTTTCATTAAAAACCAATATGAATTATATTAAGATATTTTTATTATTTAAAAAATATTTACAATGACACCATGTTTATGATTGTGAAATTAGAAATTAATAAAATTTTCTAATTATTCTAAGTGTTTCAATTGTTTTTCAATTTTAAATTATGTTACATAATATTGTAATATAATTTAAATTCATCCATTGTTTATAAATGGTTCCTAGTAGTAACTTTATTAATGTAAATAATTAAATGAGTAAGAATAATCATTTATTGATGGGATTAAAGAAATCATCTGAAGGGAAATATTCACCGCAAAATTCTCATCATATTAGGACATAGTATAATGTTCTATCATGAAAAATTGTAAATTCTCCAAGTATTATGGCACCAAAGGGAAGAAAGAGAAGAAGTAGAAGGCACAAAAGAAATATGGATTAAGGGAATATGGGAAAGAATTATTTTCTCCCATGTGATAATTTTTAAAAGTAACACCCTAGTACATTCTTGAATAAAATAAGAGTTCTTTATAGGTTTAAAGATAATGGACACCATGAAAATTATTCTAAGGTTAAAAAGGAAACATTTTATGTTCCATGTTTCAACTATATGGAGATAGGAAAAAACAAAAATGAATACCCTAGGCATCAAGTGAATTTACCTTTGATGAAGCTAAGGGATTAAGGTCAATCTTATTATATAACTACAAATAAATTGTGATACATAATGTTTTGTGTTTGGATTTAAGAATTATGTTATAGAAGTATTTTATAAATGATATTATAGTTATTGAAATAATGAAATGTATACGGATCATACTACTGTACATTTTCTTAATGAATTTGAGAGAATATGTTAAATGTTACTGATGACCAAGAAGAGTGATTCAATGGAAAGTTAAACTTTTTAGAAAACACATCATTGGGGGAAGATAAACCTTAACATGTGCTCAATGTTGAGATAGTATTGATATAGATATATTAATGGGATAGTATTTGGGACGTTGAAATTGGTTTGTGATTTTATGATTCATGTTATCTTTCTTGGAGTTTATTTTATTTTTGGATTTATAGAATATATTTGACAAATTGAGATTTTATTATTGGAAGAATGCATGTATTAAATAAGGTTTCATTGTAATCAGTTTGTAATTTTTTTTTAATGTGATAGGAAGATCCACTTTATATTTTCTATGGAATATAATATTGATATAGTGACGTCCCTTACAAATTTTTGGACTTTGAATTTTTTGAGACATATTTTAGATGAATCTTAAGGTTAGATATTTTTGGAATGGATTAATTTGATCCTAGGGTGTTATTGTATAACTTATTCTAACCATTTTGGATGTGGAATACATATAGAGATAAGATGAATAAATTTTCATTTTTTACTTATCTAATGATCTTTTAGATGTTAATTTTTATGCTTCAATAAAAAATCCTTATTTATTATTTTATTTCATAAATTATGATATGAAGTAGTAATTGATAAAATCAAAACCAAAGGATGAAATATTTCCTATAAAATAGAATGATATTAAGTAAGTTTTTTTTTGATCTCAGTCTAGATGGTAAAATAATTACTCAACTCTTGGAAAAAATATCATTAAATGAAAATGTTATCCTTGAGTATTTGTTTCTGATAAATCAAATAGTCCCTTAACACATTAAAAATTTATGTAATTTTGGTGGTTAACTTTCTCATGAAAAAATTCTTTGTCACTCTCTAGTAATCCTAAGGTGTTAGTATTTTCTCTATGTCTATTTATTCATTTCCCACCAATATTATCCTATTTAAAAACCTAGTATGTGTGATTATAGATAACTGTCATAATTCCTTTCCAAAATTATCAATGTGATTTATTATTATCCATATTTATTATTTGGGGTTTAAATTAGGTTATTTTAAAATGTCAAATCCTTGATTAATGTGGTCAAGATTAAAATTTGAGGAAGAAATTTATTTAATGTGGGTAGAATGTAACCTCCCAGGATTTTAAGAGGAACGTCATTTTTGATAGTGAATATGACACAAAACACCAAGATTATAAGAGAATATAACATACCAAGACTTTATGATTTATTTATTTTTAAATAAATTCAATAACCTCGATATATTTTAATGCACTCAACATATGGTTAAAAGAAGCACAATACTCTGTTAAAATATTCATATTTAAATATGAACATTATAACTTAGTCATTTAGTTGGTGGGTATGAATAATATTAACTAAAATAGGACAAATTTTTTGGGTAAAATTTTATAAAATATTTTTAAATTTAAATAAAAAATATATTTTCTGAAAAACTGTTTTTAAGGGAAGTTTTGTCCCATTTACACAAATAATTTTAAATTAAACTTTTAGAAAAATTAATTGCAAAAATAAAATTTAAAATTTAAATCTTAATTTATTAATTGTTTTGGGTTTAATTTTTTATAATTTTTTAGAAAGGATAATTTTTTAATTAATTGTGAAAAATACTAATTCTTAATTAAAAATCCCATTTAATTTTAATTATTTACAAAGTTAAATTATATATTAAATAGGTTTTAAGGTGAAATTAAATAAATTATATTTAAAATTTCCTAATATTTTTCATATTTATCAATTTCATATTGAATTCTGATAGAGGATCATTTTGTACTTTTGAAGGTTTCTTTGGAATACCAATTTTTTTGACGCGCCTGCAGGTTTAATTTTATATTAAATTCTTAAAAAGTAGTGAATTTAATTTGAAAAAATGAAATAAATATTTTTAATCAAATTAATTTATATTATCTAACATGTTCTACTTAATTTTTGAAAATAAATAATAGTAAAAACAGTAAAAATTAATTTATGCAATTAAGGTAAAAATGGGTTTATTGGTAGTTAATTTAAGAATATAATGGTTATAAATGACCTAAAACATTTTAAAAACCCATTTTATTTCCATACGTAGACCTTAAAACATTTATTGTTTATACTTACTCATTTTTTAGGCTTTTTTCATCATAAAAACGTGGGTATCACTTTTTAATTAAAAAAATACCAAGTGTTTCTTCTCCCCCACCTATAAAAGGACACCACATCTCTGATCTTCTTCACACTTAGAAAAACAATTCCATTTACCAAGATCTAAAAAAATACCATAATTAATCATATACCAACATCTTGGAGATAGTTTTTTATCATAAATCTGATCTCGAAAGGCTTTAGGTATAAACCAAAATAGGTTCTCCAAAGATGATGTAACATCCTTAATGCCCGTATTTTTTTATTTATTCCTCCAATTAATTAAAATATTATTCATATATGATAATATAATAACACCAGTATCTCTTATATACTATGATTTTATTATTTTATGGGAATAAACTATATCTATCTCATCTTCTATCAAATGGGAATCCTAACCGTCAATCTTGTGTGTGACGGACTATCGACTCATGAACCGATGTAATTTGTTTTACATTACCACAATTCAAGGATGCATATAATTATATATTTATCATATTTATAATATTATTCTGTTATTATTATAATTCTGAAATTATCTTATCACATTTTACTTTTTACTTTCCATTTCATGGGAGATATGATAATGTCGTTTGTGTGTTTGAAAAACTATCACCTCATGAGGCGACATGATTTTTTTTATTACAATTTAAATGGAAGGTATTAAAGATAATTATAATGAATATATGTGATATTTATGATCCAACCATAAATATTGAAATTTACTTTCACATATGACTTCTAACCATACAATCCATTGTAAAATAGTAACGTCGCTCGTGCATAAGTGTGGACTACCTACTCAACGTAGTGTTGTGAAATGTGTTTCATTTAAATTTTATACGGATGGTTACAAGTTTTTATTTTATTAATATAAATTAAATAAATATAATAATAATTATAATATAAAGGTAAATTAATATCTATTTTCCTTTTTTTTCTATCCATCGATACAAATGGAAACAATGTTCTTGCATACGTATGATCTACCATCTACATGAATGATGTGATCAATTTTCTAATTCTAAATTTTATTGATCATTATAAATAAATATATAATGAATATATATAATATTTATATCATGGTTAATATTTCTGATATGTTTGAACCATGATCAAATTAAAAGGACCAAAATTACCAAAAATAAAATACATGAAAAATGAAACAATTACCAACCAAAAAACTGATTTTAACTAAGAATTGATAATAAATGGGTGATAAAAGAATATAATTAAATCATATATTGTATGAGATATATGAGTATGGTTCATTAATATATTTATAATAAACCTATATTTATTATATAGGAGGTTCATATACATATGAAGGATGTCGAACTTAATGCTAGAGTTTCACATCTCACTTTTACTTTCACGGGACATATGCCATATTCAACACTCATTTATATTGTGTGGTGTATATACTACCCATTTTATATGTTATTTTAGGAATTTATTTTATCTTTTTCATATTTAAAGTTTTATTTTAGGTTATTTATTTAATTGGTATTATTATTCAAATTTTACTAAAGTGGCAGTGTTATGTTTCACAGTCTCATCATTATTCAAGATTGATTTTGTTTAAGTATCCATTAGGGGAATTATTTAATATTTATGTCATAAAATAAATCAATTTTAATCTCCTCATATTATTATTAAACAATTTCATGTGACAATACCATTTATTCACTCTTTGGTTCTTATGATGTTTGATAAAATATTTTTAATATAATCCAATTTAATTCCTCTCTTCGGTTAAAAATATTTTTTTTATAAAAATACATATTGAAGCAAAATAGTTTTTAAAAAAATATAAAAATGATTTATTAAAGATATTTTTACCCATTTTTTAATTTTTTATAATTTTTTGGATGGAATATTCATGTCACTTTCCAAATAAGTTCTATTTGGTTTTAACCAAAAATGTGAAAGAAATGTTTTTTTAATGTCTACGACATGAATAGAATTTCCTAACACCACAACCAATCAATTTTTTAATGATAATATTAAGTTTAAAATGATATTCTCAAATATTTTTTTTAAATATTTTGTGCAAGTTTTTTAAAACTATTTTAAAGTGAAAAGATTATTTTTCACAAAAATATTATGTTATTTATATTCTTCAATGACGTAACCATTTATTTTAGTTATGATCCAATCCGGATATGTTATACTCATAAAATACAGGTTCATCATCCTGATAGTTTATTATAATTTTTACTGAGGAATTAAAATTTTACTACCATTCACTATATTACACTGGATAGTAAAGGATTATCATTACTTGATTGGTGTTAGTGTTAACATTTTATATGTTAGTTTTTATATATGATATAATTTTTTGATTATGTTTAACCCATTTTATAAAAGGAATTCATTGGACATAGTATGTGACAGGTGGGGCCTAGTTATAGATAACCCATTTACACATCAATAGGTCTCATAAGACAAATAATTTTTCTATGTTATACTAGTTTTTACCCGTAGATTTAAAATTTCTTGGGAAATGTATTGATATTAAGTTTCAGATGTCCAACTAATTATGAAATATGTTATTAATTACCATTTTATTATATTATTAGTTAGAAAATTAATGATAAGTTTCATTATTATGTTATTATTTATATATAATTATTTTCTCCCCATTTATTTCTTCAATATTATTCTAAATTTATTTTTAAAATGGAATTTGTTTCACATATTTACTTTACAATATCATTTATGATTAGTTATTCATGATAGCTTCTATTGTATGCAAACCCTTGATGTGCATATGTGCTCACCCCTTTGTAAAGTTTTATTTTCCTTGGGATACTAGGATGTGTTTAAGGAGTGATATATAGGGATATGTGATGTGGAATAATGAAATTATTAAAGAATATAATTTTTGTATTTTATAGTTTCATATGTATGTTAAATTCATGTATGTATCTATTTTACCATGGCTACTAAACTATTCTGGCCAATGGGATGAGATCTCTTGTATCTAGTGCTAAGGTTATATAGTGGTAGTCAGATCGGGGTTATTAGGGTTATGAACATTACACTTGGTTTCATAATAAATTCCTATTTTTGAAATGTTTTGGGTCTTTAAAAAAATGCCAATCCTCCTCAATTATAAAAGAGAATTCCCTCCCCTCACCTATTCACACCTATAAAGCCATTTGGACTGAACAAACCTTAAAAAAATATCTCTCCAACACCTTTAGAGAAATACTAGAGCTACTGTTCTTCTAAAAATACCAAACCTAGTGTCTTTAAGAGGAGATCCAAGTGTGGTTATTCTATGAGAAGGTAATCATCTTGACAAAGCTCATTCTTTCCACTTATTCTTTCAAAACATTCAAATCTATATAAAAATTCCTATATTATAAAACCAAAAACTCCCATATATTGTGATATTATTATGGTAATGAAATTATCTATATTTGTATCCTCTTCCATAAAATGAGAAATGAAATCGTCAATAATGTGTATTGAAGACTACCACCTCACAAATCGATGTGACTCGTTTTCCATCAATACCTCTCATGGTTAGATATAATGATAGATTTAATGTGTGTGTATATATATATATATATATATATTTAATTATTTAATTTTACTTCTACAACATCCATGGCCTAGTAAATACTATAACTGGTGTCTTTATATGGTTCACCACATAATATCAGGCATTCCACTATGTATGTTATAGGTTGTCAACTAGGAACATGGGACTATAGAGAATCATATGGAGACTATACTGACATATCTATGTAAAGCCACAAAATGTGTAACATAAACCAATAAGATAACTAATATGAACACTAAATGGACATCATACGATATGTTCCAATAATAACCAAAGGAAAACATGCTGAAAAAAATGATATGTGTAATCCACATGTATGGTAGTCAGACAAATAATGTATCTAAAACCAAAACTATAAATGATCCCAAACATTGACCGGATTATGAACCAGGTCATATCCTCCCATTATCTAACCAAATATCCAATTCATGAAACATACACAAGGTCCATATCCTGAACATGTACATAGAGACAAGTAGCATATGATTTTGGGCTCCCAAGTGTCATGGTGGTCCGAGTTGGGTGTGAGTGTTACTCAGTAGACCCCCACAAACTTTGTGTGTCGAAATAACCAATATGTACAATATTGTATGTAGGCAATAAAAGCATAAAAATTAAAAAATAAAACAAATGAAATATATAAATCTCACATTTAGGAAACTATCAATTCAACATTTTATTATTTATGTTCTCAAGGTTCAACCAATTAACTTAACTAGTTACGATCACACTAAGAGCCTAACACATAAAATAAGGGGTGTTTTAAATTTTAATCATAATAATAATTTACTAAAAAAACCTTTTATCATTGAAACTCAGATCTTCAATCTGATTTTCAAGACATGTCCATACGTTGGGAGTAGAGGGCCTCAGTTCAACATCCAAAACCATTCCAACCTTAAGAGGATAGAGTCTCATCCTGGAATCCTAACTATGAAATATTATGTTTTTCTAGAGAATTTGTATGGAAAAATATTAAATTGTGGAGTCTCATTCCTTAATTTATGATCATAGTGCTTTAGTATAGTATCCTAACTCAAAAATGAATTGATGGGGCCCCAAGAATCATTTTATCCCAACTCAAGGGAGTGGAGCCTCATTCTAATACCCCACTCATACAAAATATCACTAATCCATGTTCCCATGTTTTCTTAACCATTTAATACATTTACCATTTACATGCTTTAACCCATTTATCATATATAAAATTTACATATCATAACTCATTTGACACGTTCAAATTATGTCATACTCCACCTTATGACTTATTAAAAACAAGAAAAAAAATAAAATTAATATCATTTCAAAATCCATGATAATACTCAAATAAAATTATTCATTTTAAAAAATCATCTTGATTCTGCCCTTTAAAACATAGGTATTCCTCTATAAAAAAACAAATATTCCATAAGGATTTAATTCCCATTTCTATCCATTTTCAAACAATCATTATTCATTATTTGATGATAGGGTCCATACCACCATTTTAAATGATCATTCAAAATCCCATAATAAAACCCACTTTAAATTCACTTTGGGTTTAATAACTCCTTTTAAAATGTTTCCCACTTTCAAAGCATCATTTCCCTTCATTTTAAACCATGATCG
This sequence comes from Viscum album, assembly GCA_963277665.1. Taxonomy (NCBI): domain Eukaryota; kingdom Viridiplantae; phylum Streptophyta; class Magnoliopsida; order Santalales; family Viscaceae; genus Viscum; species Viscum album. Next base: position 1,076,589,959 of record OY728150.1, read on the forward strand.
AATCCAAATCGGACACACATAATTTAACCCATTTTCAAAATCCACCATGGTAATTAACAACACATGCATTGGAAAATTTCAAATATCATCTTAACCATGAACATTAGCTGAATACCAAATTCTACCCATTGATTTCCATAATTTCCCTAACTCAACAATCCGCAATAAATTTATTTAATCATAACCCTTTATTAAAATAAATTGGATTCAAACATTTAGATAATGAACACCCAAGAATAAAAAGTGTTTAGAGATTTAAAAGGAGTGGAAACAAATCATAAGGTTTCTTCCAAAAAATAGGAGGAAACAAAGTCGAACACTTACCTAGAGATTTGATTCTCACTAAATGACATTCTAGGTGCCTAATAATCAATGTATAGTAATCCATTCCATATTTATGAAGGTTTGGTTCGTCACCGAAGCTACCAGAGGAGGAAGAGGGGACAAATTTGGGTTTGAAACCTTAAATCCCAAGGGGGAAAATGTAAAAATACCCCACTTTAATATACCTCATGGTTTGGCTACATACTTAGCAAAACCATGATCCAAGCATGTGACTCCCTCTATTTAGGAGGATCCTTGGTCGTACAGTCTCTTGATAAGCCAGAATTTTATGGAAAACTCTATAGTAACCATGTAGGATTGCCCTAACCATGAAGACATAGTTTAGGCTCCCCTTTCATGGTTTCAAAACCGTTCACTCGTCGTACCTTGTCTGCATACTTATGGAACACAATTACTACTAATTGTATTCCAACCATGAAACACGCACTAGATGGAAATTTTTTACCTCATTCATTCCCAAAACTTCTAGGGAACCCCTGAAACTTTCTATACCCCCATGAACAGGTCCATTAACATATCCAAGGTATTTTATAGAAAATTTAAATAGGGGTGTACCTCTATGAATGATCGGGATATTAAAACCTCCCAACTATATAGAGAATCATCCTTAAGACACACTTATATGCCTTAGTGATCCATTATGTCCAAATGGTTAGTCCATAGGGCCCACATAACCACATTTATCTCCCAAGTTTCCTCTTCATCAGGGCCATGGAGTCACCACACAAGGACCTAAGAATGATTCCTACCTCGAATAAAATGTTCTATCATGGTCTAAAATCATAAACATGATTCTCTTCAAAGGATTTATTGAATTCCAATCAGTATTACTATCCTTAAAGACAAGAGAAAATTCCAGGTAACATCACTAAACCACCACACAAAAGTAAAAAAACAATGCAATACATTGCATTTGGAGATCTAATCGAAGCACCTTAGTTCCAATAATACCTACAACTCATTGACCAAATCACTCTGAACCATATTACCAAATTATTTTTCAATAATAATGGTTACCCATGTACGTTTTCTTTTAGGGGAACTTATGGTTTTCTAGCCACGATCCCATGACCAATGTCTGTCCACAACTGAAGACCCACAACCACATTCCACATCCAATCATCTAGAATAAAACCCAAGAATACCATTCATTTCAAGGTACTCAAATGGTCAAAACCTTACCCAATTCTATAACAATACTAAAAAAAGATATGGATCTTCTTCAGGAATTCCAATAAAAACAATGGTCATACCATCAATTGGCCACTTAACTGTTATGGACCTCCCCACTATATGATTTATCTCACCATCACCATATTTCAGGAGTTGGTACCTCTACCAAAAAATAAACTACTGTAATACACACCTAAACTTCCAAAATATTCCTAACACTGTTCCCAACACAACATGCCCAAAAATCCATGGGAACTCCACCCAACACTAGCTTTCATCCTTTCCATAGAAACCACCTGGAATGGACATGCACACTCTATCCATTTTCAAACTAATAACAACATGACCTCTCTCAAGATCATACACATTTCCGAGAAAAACATTCCACTAAAATAATCGGAGGCTACTTATACTTACCCCAAATTTTCACTTAAGTCATACCTCCTTCATCTAGTTTACCTACCAGATTAATTCCCCAACTTATCGGCCAATATAACATGAAGGTATTCACTATTCCCCAAACTATCATCGTGCTCCACAACACCCATAAAAATTCTTAACCCAAAAAACTATTTTATCCATTCATCAACTATAGTTCACTTAGCCCTTATTCAAAACACATTTCCATTTTCAAAACTCTCTTATCAATCCACAACATCCTCTAAAGGCTATCTACAAATCAATAACTTCATATATATTTTTAACCAAGTCAATCCATCTCAAACTGACTCATCATAAAACACCCCTCTTCACCATTGGCACCTCACTAAATCGCATGAACAAGATGAATTCGCACTTAAATACATTCCATGGTCTCATAAGCACCCTTAACTGAGTCCATACTTGACCTTCGATGAGGTTTTAACACCCAACATTCAATACCATAAAATATTTTGATGGCCTATCACATCCATCAATGAATCTAATACGAGAATCTAATATTTCTTTTAAAACCACACTAAGCTCAAATACAATGCTTAGGTCGATCAACATTCATATCCAAGGAACAAATTGACATTACCTAGGAATACAAACATGTTTCCTATAGGTTTCTTATTAGCATACCAATGGTTCCACATCCACGCACAACCAATTCCACACGTTCATGATTAAAATACCACTCCCCCTAGAGCCTCATTATCACCACTTTCATCCAGAAAATTTCAACCACTACAGCTCATGATTTTGTTACATGATTATATTCAAAACATATACGTTAGCATCCATCTTTCAAGAGAGAAAAAACACAACCCACTACTCATTATTGGATTATGAGAACGGAACCCACGCAATTCATGAACACCAGATCTCTCTTGAGGACCTTACCCACAACTGGATGTTAGTGTCACTAAAAAATAATTAGCTTTTTCTAATATGGGTATATCTGTTGGTAAAAATGAATTTTCTGTTGGTAAAACATTTTACCAACAAAAATTGTCCTGTCACTAAACTGTTGGTAAAAACTATGTCGCTAAATGTTATTCCGATAGATAAAATAGTTTTGTTACTGTTGACCTCACCTGTTTTGATAATCTCAATCATGTATTCATATGTGTTGAAAATCCCAATTATGTTTTCATTCTCTATGATATTTTTAAGTATCATTGATCTATTCTTTAATTCTTTCAAATCTGTGATCAAACCAATAATAATTTGTAAAATAGTCTTTGGAATATGTTAATCCTCATTTATCAATGTTCATACAAGTTATAAATTGATTCTAACACAATCGGATGTGTTCTGCATAAAACAGATAAGTAATCTGCCTATAGCTACTGATAAAGAGCTACCGGTACCTAGTCTACCGATAGACTTAGTCTACCGACAGACAGAGTCACCGATAGACTTAACACAGAGCTACCGATAGACTTAACACAGAGCTACCGATAGACTTAACACAGTCTACTGATATACTTAACACAGAGCTACCGATGTACTTGTAAATGTAAGCTACTGACTTACAGACAGCTACCGATACAAACATAGAGCTACCGGTGTAAGTATAAATAGATACCGATGGAATAAGAGTCACCGATGGACGAAGCTACTGACAGACTCACAGCTACCGATGCATGGAGCTACCGACGCATGGAGCTACCGATGCATGGAGCTACCGATGCATGTACCTACCGATGAATAGAGCCACCGATAGAGTCAAAGAAACTAATGACTTCAATCTACCGATGTCCAAGCTACCGATGCTGATTACCTACCGATCACTCGACTCACTTTTTGAATTTCTTTATCTTTATTTAATCTATCTAACGGTCATATCATGTACATTTTAATGATTTGTCAAATATCTGATAAAGGTAGTCAGATGTCAGGAACCCGTACCTCGTACCTGCTGAAAAGAAATGTTTTTTGTCCCCTGTTGGGAGATAAATACGAGAAGACTACGCTGCCCAAGAAACATCAACGAACAACAACAAGAAGCGAACCAGAAAAGTGTGGTGGATGGAATATACCAAAAACACAAGAACGAGAAGAACACAGAGAAGCTCATAGACAATCAAGCATACTCGAGAAGTGCTCTGTGCATACAAGAAGAACACTGACGAACTTCAACTACTACATTTTCACTTTCTGTGAACCTGGAGCATACGACACTCTGTTTCTCAAACAGAAACGAGAAGAGGACTCAGACTCACTTCTAGTCGAATCCAAAGGAGTCCAGAGCTACACTGAAATCACCAGAACCACTTCTAAACTCTACATCTCTTGTTCTGTGATTTATTATCATTCATTTCGAGCAGTGTGTGTTATCTGCTGTATCTAACACATACACTGTCTCCTGTACTCAAACTGAAGGATTTGTAAATCCTTACCAAACTATTTCATTCTTTCTTTCCCACGAATAACAGTGGTAGAGGTCGTGTGTGACCTGGACAGCTGGTTGCTATTGTACTGTTTCCCATGAAGAACAGTGGTAGAGGTCTTGGACCTGGACAGTTGTAAACTGTTGAACCCCGATCCAGGGTGTGGATCATTTTTATATAAACTTTTGAGAGGACTAAGTCTCGTCTTGAGACTGAACCTCATGGTTACATCTGTTGTGCCATCTCTTTCAAAGTTTTATTCCGCTGCTAATCACTTTAAAACCAATACTGTTTTTAAAGTTACTTTGATAATTAAATTAGCAAGTGTTTATGTTAAGTGTATATTAGTAAGTTAGTTTCAAAATATAATCACACACTCCTGTGTTGATTAACTGGGAATTAATCAATCCCTTGAGAATCTGACAGAACCTCTACTTTAATATAAATTCACTACAGTTTAATTTATTATTTTATTTGGGGGTCTTTAAGACACTGTTTTTAAATACAGAAATTTTAATTGGAACTCAATTCACCCCCCCTCTTGAGTAAACCACTCCGACCAACACTTGGTATCAGAGGATTGAAAATACTTTCCAAAAGTACACTGCTTTTGAACTGTGATTTTAGTTGTATTTTAAAGTTCTTAAAATTTCTGTTATATCTAAATTTTTATCTCTTTAAAATTTTCTCATCATGGACAATAGACTTGAGGGTGCTGCTACTAACCGGCCACCTTTCTTCAATGGAACTAATTATGCTCAGTGGAAACTAAAAAAGAAAATCCATCCAGAAAGCATAGGTTTTGATATTTGGACTGCTACTGAATCAGAATACAAAATTCCTACTACTGCTAGATCTACTTGGGATGAACCTATAAAGACTGCTTACAATAACAACTGTAAATCTATGAATGCCTTGTACTATGCTCTAGGTGATGAAGAGTTTAATAGAATTTCTGCTTGTAAAACTACTTTTGAAATTTGGGATACCTTAGCTGTTTCTCATGAAGGAACAACGAATGTTAAAGAAATGAGATTGAACACTTATACTATCAAGTATGATAATTTTAAAATGAAGCCTGACGAACCCATTTCTGACATGTATCTCAGGTTCAATGAAATTGTCAATACAATGATCTCGCTGGGAAAGGATGTCTCATCGAAGGAACAAATTATGAGAATTTTGATATGTCTACCTGATAGATGGAGAGGCACATTTGTCTCAATCAGAGAATCATGTGACATTGCTTCTCTACCTATCAAGGAACTAATTGGCAAGCTGATGATGTATGAAGAAGAGCTTAAAGTGAATAAAGAAGAAGAAAATGACCCTCCAAGAAAGTCTGTCTCTTTCAAATCCTCAACTTCAAAGAATAAGGACAAAGAAATGCTTCAAGCTGTAGTTGAAAGTTCAAGCTGTGAAGACAGTGGAAGTGATTTTGACAGTGATGCTGAGATGGCTCACATTTCTAGAAGATTTAAGAAATTTTATAGGAAAAAGAAGTTCTTCAGAAAAACAAATTATAAGGGTAAGTATGATCACCAAGGCAAATGGAAAAAGGATTGGAAGAAGAATGAAAAATCAGATGATGTTGTCTGCTATGAGTGTAAGAGAAAAGGACACATTAAAGCCGACTGTCCAAAGCTGAAGTATAAAAAGAAATATGAATATAAGGACAATAAGTTTAAGAAAGCCATGAAGGCTACTTGGAGTGCTTTAGAAGACAGCACAAGTGAATCTGAATCTTCAGACTCTGAAAGGAATCGAGCAAACATGTGCTTTATGACAAACACTTCTCAGGTAACTGCTGAAACTCCTGCTTTGAATTATTATTACTCTGGAGATAATGCAGAATCTGACGTTGATTCTGGAACAGTGTCTAAAAATGAATTTTTTGAGTACTGTGATATGCTGGAAGAGAGATGTAATGAACTTAAGGATAAATACAAGTCATTAAAGAAACAACATGCTCTCACCACTACAGTTAACACCTAACTTACTATTGAAAAAGAGAAGAATTCTCAACTGTTAAAAGAAAACACTGAAATGAAACTATCTAATGAGCAACTCAAGAAAGACTTAGAGAAGTTCACCAATGGAAAAAATACACTAACACAGATGCTAGGAAAGCAAATAGCACCTAAATATACTACTGGTATAGGATACCAACCTGGACAAAGGAAAATTGCCAAAACTAGATTCATTTCTAAATCTGGACAGAATGAAGGTAATTCTGGAACTTCATATGCTTCAACCAGTTATATACATAGCTATGGATATAATAAAGTTTATCTTTCAAAGAATGTCAATTCTACAAATTATATGAGACCCATTAGACAAATATGGGTACCTAAAGTGTTATTGGCTAACCTGTCTGGACCCAAGAAAATCTGGGTACCAAAATCATCTCCCATCTAAATCTGTTTTGTAGGGAACTTGCCTGAAGAGCTCCTGTAAAGAGACCTGGTATTTGGACAGTGGATGTTCAAGACATATGTCAGGAGACTTCTCTTGTTTTAAGAGTTTAATAAAAGTTGATGGAGGCTTTGTCCCCTTTGGTGATAATTCAAAAGGAAAAATCATCGGCCTAGGCCAGATTGGTAACACTGATTCAATTCTGATATCTAAAGTTTTATTTGTTGATGGCCTCAAATACAATTTATTAAGTATTTCTAAGTTATGTGATGATGGTTTTCATGTTAAATTTGAAAATGATTCTTGCAAAGTTTTTAATTCTAAGAATGTTTTGGTATTTTCTGCCTTAAGAAATGAAAATGTTTATGCTGTTAATCTGAATTCTTTAGCTAAGCAGAATATTACTTGTTTGAAGGATTTTTATAAAGAATCTTGGCTATGGCGCAGAAGATTGGGACATTGCAACATTCACTCACTTAGAAAACTTTCTAGGAAAAACCTAGTTAGAGACCTACCTAAATTAGAATTCCCAAATGATAGAGTGTGTAACCCCTGTCAAAAGGGAAAACAACACAAAGTTTCTTTTAAATCAAAGAAAGAAGTTTCGACTTCTCAACCACTTGAATTGGTTCACATGGATTTGTTTGGACCATCAAGAGTTTATAGTTTAAATGGGAAGCACTATGTTTATGTTCTTGTAGATGACTTTTCTAGATATACTTGGGTATATTTTCTAGCTCACAAAAGTGAAACTTGTTCTTCTTTTGTTAAATACTCTAAATCTGTAGAGAACCTTAGTGGACTTAAGATTAAAACTTTGAGGAGTGATCATGGTCGTGAGTTTGAAAATCAAGATTTTGAATCTTATTTCTCACACAATGGCTATACTCATAACTTCTCTTCCCCTAGAACACCCCAACAGAATGGTGTAGTAGAAAGAAGAAACCGAACCCTTCAAGAAATTGCTAGAACCATGCTCAATGAATATGATCTGCCTATTTATTTTTGGGCTGAAGCTGTAAATACAGCTTGTTATGACATTAATAGAGTCTTAATTAGACCTGTTCTTAAGAAAACCCCTTATGAATTGTGGAACAATAGAAAGCCTAAGGTTAATTACTTTAAAGTTTTTGGTTGCAAAGTATTTATTCTGAATACTAAAGATAATCTGGATAAGTTTGCTTCCAAAAGTGATGAAGGAATTTTTCTGGGTTACTCTATTTCAAGTAAAGCCTATAGAGTATTCAATAAGAAAACCAAATGTGTGGAAGAATCTGTTCACATCAAATTCGATGAAACTGATCCACATGAGCCTAAAACCTATCTTGAGAATCTTGAAGAAGATTTGTCTATTCTGGACCTCAATGATAAATCTAAAGAACCTGTTATAAAAGTATCTAGTTCTGGAATTTTTCCAGAATCTACTTCTGTTGAACCCGAACCTATAGATGAACCTGAAATTTCTAGTCCAACCTTTACCAGATCTACGAGGATTCTAAAGAATCATCCTTTAGAAGTTGTTGTTGGTAATCTTGATAGAGGAACACAAACTAGAGCTTCTCTAAGAAACCAGGTTGAACATCAAGCTTTTCTTTCACAGCTAGAACCCAAAAATATCAATGATGCTATCAATGATGAATTCTGGGTAATAGCTATGCAGGAAGAATTAAATCAGTTTGAAAGAAACAAAGTCTGGGAATTAGTTGACAGACCTAAGGACACCTTGACAATAGGCACAAAATGGGTTTTTAGAAATAAAGTAGATGAATCTGGAAATATAGTTAGAAACAAAGCTAGAATAGTTGCACAAGGATATAGTCAAGAAGAAGGTATAGACTATGAGGAAACTTTTGCACCTGTAGCTAGACTAGAAGCCATTAGGATCTTACTGGCATATGCTGCACATCTGGATTTCAAGTTATATCAAATGGATGTAAAAAGTGCATTTCTAAATGGTTTTATAATTGAAGATGTTTTTGTAGAACAACCACCTGGATTTACTAACCCCCATTTTCCAAATCAAGTTTTTAAACTTTCTAAAGCTTTGTATGGTTTAAAACAAGCTCCAAGAGCTTGGTATGATAGACTTAGCAATTTCCTTATTTCAAAAGGTTTTACGAAAGGGATTGCTAATCCAACTCTTTTCATTAAAATAATTTCTAAAGATGTTTTAGTTGTACAAATATATGTTGATGATATTATTTTTGGATCTTCTAAACACTCTTTATGTACTGATTTTTCAAAAAGTATGCAAAATGAATTTGAAATGAGCTTAATGGGAGAGCTTAAGTACTTTCTTGGATTTCAAGTATTTCAAAATGAAGATGGTATTATTTTGAATCAAAGTAAATATACAAAGGATCTTTTAAAACGTTTTGGTCTGGATAGTATCAAGGAAAGTGAAACTCCTATGAGTACTACCTGTAAATTGGATGCAGATGAAACTGGGAAACCAGTTGATCAAACAAATTACAGAGGTATGATTGGTAGTTTACTTTATCTTACTGCTAGTCGACCTGATATTATGTTTAGTGTGTGTATGTGTGCTAGATTTCAAGCTAATCCAAAAGAATCTCATTTTCTTGTTGTTAAAAGAATTTTTAAATATCTCAAACACACAGTTAACTTAGGTTTGTTTTACCCAAAAGGACAATCCTTTGAGTTAATGAGTTATTCAGATGCTGACTTTCCTGGTTGTAAGTTAGATAGAAAAAGCACATCAGGAACATGTCATTTGCTTGGAAAATCCTTAGTTTCTTGGTGTAGTAAGAAACAGAACTCAGTTTCATTATCTACTGCCGAAGCAGAATATATAGCTGCTGGTAGTTGCTGTGCACAAATTCTGTGGATGAAACACACTCTTTTGGACTATGGATATTTTTTAAACATGTTTCAATCAACTGTGATAACACCAGTGCAATAAACATCTCTAAGAATCCTGTTACTCACTCTAGAACCAAACACATAGATGTAAGACACCATTTCCTAAGAGATCACTATCAAAAAGGTGATATTTCTCTTGAATTTATTGGCACTGAACATCAATTGGCTAATATTTTCACTAAAACTTTAAGTTCGGATAGGCTAAGTTACATAAGACACGAATTGGGAATGTTTAATCACAATCGGTGTGAAAATTCTCACCGATGTGAAAAATTCTCACCGATGTGAAAAATCCTCACCTATGTGAAATTCTCACCGATGTGAAAAATCCTCACCGATGTGAAATTCTCACCGATTTGTTTTTCTCACCGATGATTAACTCACACCGATGCAAGGTTTTAAAACTTCTATCTGCCGCCAAGAATACGAATCGTTTTATTTTATTTTATTACTCTATTTTAGTCGTTTATTTGGAATTACTAAATGATAAAACTAAGTCTAAGCCACTTCTTACCTCACCTAGCTCAAAATCTCTCACCTTCGAACCTTAGCTCCCAAATCGGCCAAGAACCCTAAACCCGCGATGGCAAAAACTAAGCTTCCTATCATTAGAGATGAAAGTGTAGAACCAAATGCTAATAAGTAGAAGACACAGCATAAAGCCAGTGTTAGTGAAGTCAGAACTAGATCGGGAAGGCGACCAGTGAATCCTCACTTGCAGAATAGAGACATAGTAATCGAGAAGGAACTGTGCGTGGAATGGCTACTGCTGAGCAAATCGTTAGTACTCGAGATTCTGGAGGACCAGAAATGGGTGGATTGTATTTCGAATAACAATGGCCCATACTACCCGAAGTTGGTAAAACAGTTCTATGAGTTTGTAACCTTTGAGAAGTCTGAAAATGAAAATTGGGTAAGCTCTTTCTTAAATGGAAAAGAGATGTCTTTTTCTTCAGTAGAGTGGGTTGAGTATTTAAAAGTACCACATGAAGGTGTCTCTGGGTATGTATCAAGAGCAATGCCACCTAGCAGTGACATCTTTGATTATGAAACTGCCCTAAAAGAACTGACTAGTAATGGGAATAAAAGGCAAGTGGTTGCTGCTGAAATGGATGGAGAGAAAGGACTACTTTTCAAGTTTGTTCAGCATGTGTTGATACCGAGGCGAGGAGATTTTGAAAATATGAGATATCAAGATATCTATCTTCTTCATTTTCTAAGACATGGTGTGAAGATCAATCTGTGCAGATTGTTAATGCTTCAAATGGAAGACATGATTAGACCAAAGTCAAAGACTAATGCTTTGTTCTTTGCCAAGCTGATTTCAGTAATGATAAAAGTGAAAGGAATAGCTGAGTCTTAGTATGAGACAGTTGTAGTCAAGAATAATTTCTGCATCACCTCGACTGTTTGTAAGTACATGAAAATTAACTGGAACCCATGGAAGGGAGAATGGGTCAGTGATGATCAGAAGATATATGATAGGTTTAATCCTATGGATCATCCCTCAAGACCAAAGGATGAGAGAGATCCGAGTCTGAGACCTGATGAAGAGGAACCTGTTTATAGTGATGAAACAGAAGAAGAAGAAGAAGAAACTCCTATGGATGTTGGAGGAGATCCAGACTTGCCCCCAAGTCCTGTTGTAGAATTGGTTTATTCTAGGAAAGGAATGGTAGAAGAAATTTTGTCTAATTATGAGGAAGACCAGTCTGTACCTCACCAAGAAGAAGAGGAAAAGGAGAATGTATCTGAATCGCATGCTTCTGGTAGTTTAAGTCTGAGTCCTTTGATTGGAAGCTCATCTATGCCTGCTGCTGAAGTAGAAAAAGATACAGAAGAAGATGTACCTGTATCAGAAGATCTTCTAGATGCTGCATCGGTGGAACTTGTAGTAGAAGATTCTGATGAAGAGAATCCAGCACTGAATGCTGTTGTGATACATGAGAATGCACCCATTGAGGGGGAGCATCAATCTGTTCTTGGAAATGTTACAGTATCTATTGATCTTGGAGACTGGGTAGAAGACCCAGGGTTTATAGTCTGTGGATTGGATTATCCGGATTCTGATAATGAGATGTCTGTGAATAGACCGAAGACCAATTATGGTCTTGCTTCTGAGTTGTTTCCAGATGATGTGATCAGATTTCATGATCTGAATAAGCTGAAAGAGGACCTCAAAACCAGTTTTGGTGAAGAAGTTAAGTTAATGGAAACCTCTCTTGCATCCTCAACTAATTCAATAATGACTGATTCTGTAGTTAGTTTGGCCTCAGCAAGAGGATCTACTGCAGTTGTCACAAATGATTTTGTCTCTAAATCTGATCTTGAATCCATGAAGAATGAGCTGAAAGAATCATTCAGTGCATCAGTTGCTGAGATGAAGAAAAGCTTTTATGAAGAAATGAAAATGTTAGAGAGATCCTTCGAGCTATCTCTGGCTTGTAATTTATCTTCTTTTGTGTCTGAGCTTATGGAAGAAGTGAAAGAGTGCCAGACTCAGTCTTCCAGAATCGAAGCAGATCTTGAATCCTTACAGAAGTCTGTTACTGCTTTAGACTCTTATATGAGCTCCAAGTCTCAAGCTGACAAGGACCTAGCTTATGTGAAGAGTGTAGTAATCCAGTTTTTCTCGGTGTTTGAAAGTTTCAAAACCTCAGTGAAGGATCATGTTCAATTACAAGACTCTCAAGTTCAAAGCCTAATCAGTGGTTTGTCTACGAGTTTTAAAGAAACTGTTTCTTTCTCTCTTGGCCCTCTCACATCCAAACTATCAGTTGACCTGAATCAAGTTCGAGAAATGTTGAAGGAGGAGATTGGTTCTATTTCAACCAGTGGCTCTGTGGACTCATCAGAGTTGAGCCGAGTGGTGCTTTCTACAAGATATTCTTCCAGAGAAATAATGAAGATTGTTCAAGATTATATGAGAGAAGCCTCTGCCTCTCAGGAAGCCATAAAGAGAAAAGTGGACTACTACTTCACCAAAATTTTCACCAAGCATCAACTCGAACACCACTTCAAGCTGATGTTGGAAAACATGAAGCTACCTCCAGTCACTCAAGCTTTTAGAGAACAAGTGAGCAAGCTAAGAGAATTGACTCCTGCCTTGGAGAAATTCATGGAAAACAAAGATGATTTCATCTCTGCTATGGAAAGAGGAGGAGGAATTATTATGGATTTTAGAAATCTGTTGCAGCCCTTCTTGCATGTTGATGCCAGACCAGTCATCATACCTCCTGCTTTGCCTGCTTCTACCTCAACTGCTTCCACAGTCCAGCTGACTCCTGCTCAAGCTATTCGAAGCCTCACACCAATGATCACCCAAAGATCTTCAACCTACAGGCCTGACTCTGTGTCAGTGGCCCAGCCTCCTTTGATCTTTTCTGGCATTCCAAAACTTTCACCTGCATCCTCACCACCCGAACCTTCTTCTGATCCCAAAGGAAAATCTCACGTGGAAGAGGTGGAATGATCCAGTGGCTAGGATTTTTTTATAGGAATTCATTTGTATTCTGTTTCTGTACTTTTTGACTACTCTAATACAGAAGAACTCCTTTTTACTTCTCATGTTTTATTTGTATCCTATATATTTTTTCCCACTTTTTGATTATCACAAAGGGGGAGAACAAAATGAGAGCATAATAAGGGGGAGAACACTAATAAGGGGGAGAACAAAATGAGAGAATGAGAAATATTTTCAATGGAGAAAAATAAGGAATAAGGGGAGACACATTACCCTTTTTTTTCACTTTTCCCTCTGATACCTTATGTCTATATAGTACCTTATGATTGTTACCTCTGATAACTTATGTCTATATAATACTATTTCTATTATCTCTGATGCTGATTTCAATAAGAAAATTGAATTCAATATTATACTCTTTACTGTTATATTTTCACTATGTTAAATGCCCATATCATAAATTGTGATTATCAAAAAGGGGGAGATTGTTGACCTCACCTATTTTGATAATCTCAATCATGTATTCATATGTGTTGAAAATCCCAATTATGTTTTCATTCTCTATGATATTTTTAAGTGTCATTGATCTATTCTTTAATTCTTTCAAATCTGTGATCAAACCAATAATAATTTGTAAAATAGTCTTTGGAATATGTTAATCCTCATTTATCCATGTTCATATAAGTTATAAATTGATTCTAACATAATCGGATGTGTTCTGCATAAAACAGATAAGTAATCTGCCTATAGCTACTGATAAAGAGATACCGGTACCTAGTCTACCGATAGACTTAGTCTACCGACAGACAGAGTCACCGATAGACTTAACACAGAGCTACCGATAGACTTAACACAGAGCTACTGATAGACTTAACACAGTCTACTGATATACTTAACACAGAGCTACCGATGTACTTGTAAATGTATTCTACTGACTTACAGACAGCTACCGATACAAACATAGAGCTACCGGTGTAAGTATAAATAGCTACCGATGGAATAAGAGTCACCGATGGACGAAGCTACTGACAGACTCACAGCTACCGATGCATGGAGCTACCGACGCATGGAGCTACCGATGCATGGAGCTACCGATGCATGGAGCTACCGATGCATGTACCTACCGACGCATAGAGCCACCGATAGAGTCAAAGCAACTAATGACTTCAAGCTACTGATGTCCAAGCTACCGATGCTGATTACCTACCGCTCACTCGACTCACTGTTTGAATTTCTTTATCTTTATTTAATCTATCTAACGGTCATATCATGTACATTTTAATGATTTGTCAAATATCTGATAAAGGTTGTCGGATGTCAGGAACCCGTACCTCATACCTGCTGAAAAGAAATCTTTTCTGTCCCCTATTGGGAGATAAATACGAGAAGACTACGCTTCCCAAGAAACATCAACGAACAACAACAAGAAGCGAACCAGAAAAGTGTGGTGGATGGAATATACCAAAAACACAAGAACGAGAAGAACACAGAGAATCTCATAGACAATCAAGCATACTCGAGAAGTGCTCTGTGCATACAAGAAGAACACTGACGAACTTCAACTACTACATTTTCACTGTCTGTGAACCTGGAGCATACGACACTCTGTTTCTCAAACAGAAACGAGAAGAGGACTCAGACTCACTTTTGGTCGAATCCAAAGGAGTCCAGAGCTACACTGAAATCACCATAACCACTTCTAAACTCTACATCTCTTGTTCTGTGATTTATTATCATTCATTTCGAGCAGTGTGTGTTATCTGCTGTATCTAACACATACACTGTCTCCTGTACTCAAACTGAAGGATTTGTAAATCCTTACCAAACTCTTTCATTCTTTCTTTCCCACGAATAACAGTGGTAGAGGTCGTGTGTGACCTGGACAGCTGGTTGCTGTTGTACTGTTTCCCACGAAGAACAGTGGTAGAGGTCTTAGACCTGGACAGTTTTAAACTGTTGAACCCCGATCCAGGGTGTGGATCATTTTTATATAAACTTTTGAGAGGACTAAGTCTCGGCTTGAGACTGAACCTCTTGGTTACATCTGTTGTGCCATCTCTTTCAAAGTATTATTCCGCTGCTAATCTCTTTAAAACCAATACTGTTTTTAAAGTTACTTTGATAATTAAATTAGCAAGTGTTTATGTTAAGTGTAGATTAGTAAGTTAGTTTCAAAAGATAATCACACACTCCTGTGTTGATTAACTGGGAATTAATCAATCCCTTGAGAATCTGACAGAACCTCTACTTTAATATGAATTCACTACAGTTTAATTTATTATTTTATTTGGGGGTCTTTAAGACACTGTTTTTAAATACATAAATTTTAATTGGTACTCAATTCACCCCCCTCTTGAGTAAACCACTCCGACCAACAGTTACTATTATAATAATACCAACAGATAATATATATTGGTCAAAGTGTTTAACAACGAATTCATATGACAAATATATATGTTGGTAATAATAATACTAACATATATTATAAGTTTACAAATTACATTTAAATTAAAATTATAAATTTTTATTGATATTAAAATTTCATATTATATTTGTTAATTTATCATAAATAATACACCTATTTTAATTATCAAAACAAAGACAATTTTCACACACGTTAAAACTTTGAAAAACATTAATTATATTAATAACGAAATTTAATACAAAAAAAATCAATACAGAGTTGAAGTTTATTGACAAGACCATAAAAAACAAAAACCTAATATTTATCTATTCAGTTGCTGCCACCGCACCCCCACCACCCATGTCGTCTCTTGACTGCAATCCTACAACATTATAGTCTCATGACTGAAATCTGCAAACACTCATCATGGTAAAAGAATAGTTACTTCCGCCAAAGATATTTCATCACCCCCAATTAATTCACTAGAAGAAACAATACAAGTCAACTCCATTACCATTGAGGAACCTCAAGTCAATGTTATGTCATGCCCTTCAGCTCCAAAATCTACACCAGTCAAAAAACATACCCACAAATAGGAGAAAAATATCTACATGAATTGAAACAAAAAAAAATAAAGTATAAAAAAATTCAATCCATAGATAAAATAATTAACAGAACTCATAAAAGAAAATACATTAAGATTGAAACTCTTCACTGTTCAAAGAGAATAACATTGTTACACTGTACAACAGATCATTGTATCCATAGATGCAAGGCACATGCATAATGCTTAATAACCTGTTAAATGATGCATGTAATCCATCATATACTATGATTTACCCACCCTTCCAAGCTGCAATATTGTCTGCTTTCCACCCTCCCCCAAAATCAACTGGAAATTTTTTACAGAACTTTGAATCGTAAGAACTTCTCTACCTTAATCATTGTAATCCAATTCATAATGCCTTGAAATTTTATTGTGGTGTGGTATCCTTGAGAACAGTTAATGTACCCCATCCTTCCTCATCTCCCAATCATAGGGCAAGCCTTTTTTGTGTTGTGTCTACATGGAAAGACAAAGTAGTAGGATCAATGCCCAATGAAAATTAATACATTCATCTTTTGATTCTTCATTATCACCTATGTCATGTTCTTCAGCTGCATGGATTGGTATTTTGGTACCCATTCCCTCATGATTATGTAACTCCCATTCCATGTGGCTATGGTGGGAATGAATCTATACAAACATAAAAAAATGATGATGAGTCAGTGAGAGTGAAGAAGGGAATGGTGGATAGAAAGGTAAAGGGAAAGTCTTCTCATGTTTCATGCAGAGATTACATGCAGAGTTTACAGACACAGATTGCACAAAGTTTACAGACACACAGATTGCACATAGAGACACAAATTGCACACACATATTACACACTAATATTACACACTGGATTTACACACTTTTTACACACACAGACACAAATTTCACACACAGATTGAACAATGAGGTTACACACTGAACATACACACAGAGTTTACACTAAAGTTTACACACAATGATAATGATGCTAGTAAATAGATGAAAGAACATTAATGTAGAGAGGATAGTGATTGGTCTATGAGAATCTGGTTTCCTACACATAGTTTTCATAGAGAGACAGATTGAACACACAGATTACATAATGAGATGACACACTGAGTTGACAGACATAGATTACACACTGAGTTGACACACAAAGTTTACATACACCAATCACACACTGAGTTTATAGACATAAATTACACACTGAGTTTATAGAAACAGATTACAAACACTGATTACAAACCGATATTACACACTGAGATTACACACCATTTACACACAGAGACACAAATTTCACACACAGATTGCACAATGAGGTTACACGCTGAACATACACTGAGTTTACACTGAAGTTTATACACAATTTGCACACACAGACACAGATTGCACACATATATTACCCAATGAGATTACACACAGTGTTTACATACACAAATTACACATTGGGTTTACTGACATAGATTACACATAGATTAAAATTGCACAAATAGATTTTTACTCAATTTACACAATGAATTTATAGACAAAGAATTGTCTTACACATATAGAGATTCCAGATTTCATTGTAGTATAATTCAAATTATGACATGTCATTGATAATCAATATTCATACAGAAAGTTTCTTGTTAAATGGCACATATTATCAAAGTAATTCTAGGTTATAAAATAAAAAGTATAACATTAGTGAATTTAAACATTTTTGAAGTACCAAAGTTAATTAACAAGTGCAGGTGTTCAAAAATATAATATATGTCAGAGAGGGTACTAATTTTTCATAAAATGGAATCATATTCAACAAATTTGTGAAAAACAATACATATTTAATAAAAGTGAAATATCTAAAAAGAGGTCATGTGCTACATATACTAATCTCAATTCTCTCAAATTGTGTCAAATGTAAAATAAATGGAATGTTACTCTAAAATAAAACCTTTTCTCAATCTCATCAGAATTAATAATTTTTGACTAATAAAGATTATAGTAATGTTAATTTTATAGAAACACTATATCTTGGGTTACTTTGATAAAGTTAATAGTTTTTATATACTAATTTGCTAAAAACCATCAAGCCTATAAACTGTTAATGACCCTCCACAATGTACTGGCTGGAGAGATAGGGAGAGGGGGTGTTCTATTGGATGACAATGTGCGGTCCCTAAATTATTGTATAGGAAGTGGGCCTTAGCATGGATTTACTATTGACTAAAAATTATATTCACCATGTGAGTAGTGGATATTGGTATATTGGTACAGTTTTGATGAATTCTCTATACACATAGCCCATTTTGGTGAACCAAATAAAATTATTGTGTCCTTTTTCTCAAGTCATTTACCTGATTTAAATCTGGTTGTACATGAAATAATTAAAATAAGGGACTAATGTATTTACTAACCTAGGAAAAAGATCCATCTGATGTAAATAACTAAAACAAGTACATTTCATCGGTAAACACTTTTTTTCACCCCCACTCCCCTCCCCCACCTCCTTGCTCTACGGGTATTTGTGGGACCATGCCGCAACAAGTTGTATCTATTTACAAAGGTTTTAACAAGGATTTTAATATATCATATGTGTTTAAAATGTTTCAACCACATATGAATTTTTATTTGAAGACTCTTGTTTATTAGGTTTCTCATTGTGAAGGTATCATGTTAGATATATGTTATTTTTTAGGTAGGTAGAGATAATACTGTTGAATAGATTTTCATTGATATTGATTTGAGAAATCCAAGGCAAAGGGTCTGTGATGGAGAAGCATAAAGGATTTTGAGTTATGATTTAACAAGAGAGGTGTATAGAAAAACTGTTCAAAGTACAAAAACTTTTGATATATAGAAATATTTCAGGAACGTCTATGGAGAATCTATATAATATTAATGTTTCTGTACTAAACAAATTGGTGAGAATAAATATGATGGTGATAAATTCCTTATGATAATAGGTAAAAATAATAATAATAAAAATGTGAAAAAGAATTTTGGCGCAGTATTTGAGGTAAATGAAATTATTTTTTTAAAAAATATGAATGCAATTCCTCAATAAAAACATCTTGTAAATCTAAAGATGAAAATTCTCCCTTAATGATGGAAAAAATGGTATGTTTTCTATTGAATAAGTGAATAGAGAATCATGTTGTCGATTTAGAGGATATCCATGAAGTTATCAAGATGAGATTTAGGCCTAGAGAAGAAAAGGTGAACTTGAGCGGGCTAGTTGCAAGGATTAACACCAAGATGAAGGGGAAAAGTAATTTATTGGGTAAACATAGTTATGAACTAGAAGATCAAAAGGAAAAAGTGAAAAGCCCCAAAGTAGACATAAATTGTCTCAAGAAATAACTCGATGAAATAATAAAATTTATCCATGAAGCATAATCTCAATTGGATGTGATGGAATACTAGTTGAAAGAGAGCAATATAGAGTTTTTGTAGGATTAGAAAGGGATAAAATTTGGATTGAAAAATCTTTTCTTCAATAGAGATTCTAATATAGATAATTTAACATGTGGTAATTAATGATGTACAGATATGGGATATTTAAAGAAGAAGTCTCTTTTCAAATTTGGAAAGGAGGATCCATAAGAAATAACTATAAAAAAGAACTTCTGTTGTAGAGGTTTAGGACACACCATGAATGTGTATATTGATACTATGGAGGTATACACTGAAAAAAAGACTGAATGAGCATTTCATATTAATGCGGAATAAAAGAGGTGTGACTTCTTTTAGAGATAATTTATTTATGGTAACTTTTTTTTATAAGGAAAGATACTGCAACAGTAGTAAATGAGATTAGAAGGAATCTATGGTTCCTTTGTAAAGGAAGAATCATGTTTTCAAGAAAATGAAATATATTACATTGAAAAATAGAATTCATGACATTGAAATAATGTGATTCTGAAATAAATAAATGTGTGCACAAAACATCAATGACTGATTATTGGAGTAACCATCGTAGAGAATGAAGAAACAAAACTAGAATACTAAGGAGGAGGAGGTTCTCAACATGTCCACAAGAATGAAATGGACATGATAATATATAATTCATAGTTAAATAATGATAAATCTTGTGATAAATATGGAGAGATGTGTATTATATGATTTAGTTGCATAATCTAGAAGAAATAGTAGCATTGTATAAATGGGAACAATTGCACATTGAAGGGAAATAATGAGACAAAGGATAGGTGTGATGGAAACATTCAAAACTGGAAAGATTTTTTCAAAATAGGTATCCTTCAATGAAGTACCACTGAAAATGATTATGAAAGCAGAGGTTATAAATTGAAGAAAAGGGTCGGATCATTAATTCTAGCCACACTCCTCAACTTGAGGATGTTTGAAAGTTAACCCTCTCCCCATTTATGTTTTCATGTATTTAAAAAGTAGTCGAAACTATGTATAGATTATGTGGAGATAAAATCCAAGGAGCAAGTAAAAGGGAAAGAAAAGAAAAATTTAGAAGTGTGCATAGGGATATTTGAAAGAAATTACAGTTGGAAGGTTGATATGGTCAGGGAAGAATATAAAAAACAGTATCAGAGCATAAAGGTTGGATTCATCATCAAAACATGGTAGGAAAGACTTCACTGGTTTCAAAGTCATTTTTCACTTTTTTCTCACATAGATCATTGACTCCATTGAGCATAGAGAAAGTTATGAAGATTCCTTGTCTTAGGTTATATTTGAAGAATACATTAATGTTTTTCATTTGATTTTTGTGTCAAAAATGTTTTACTCAAGAGAAGTTTCTTGTAAATCAATAGCAAGTTTAATTCAAATTATATAAAATTAATGAGTTTTGTGGATAAAAAAAATTAGATACATCAAGAATTATTAAAATTACATATTATCTAATACAATGTGAGAAAATCCATTGAATCTAAAATAAATTTAAGATCTAGAGAATGTTTGAAACTATGACTGCCAAAGAAACAATGAAAGGGAAGAGTTGAAAATTGAATCTTGGGATTTTTTTCACAAGTAGTATGCTAGACCACTGGAAATAACAATCAATAAGTAAAAGAGGATATTTTTATTAGATACTAGAAAATTAAACCCCAGAGGAGAATATTTTGTATAGAAGTTTTCTAGGGGAGCACAATTCTAGTAGGGGTCTTGGAAGGTGGAAGAATCTTCTCCACAAGAATTCAATTCAATGTTAGGATCAAAGACTATACCATGGGATGCGAGAAATGAAGACAGCTCATTTCATCTGGAGTGGCTCTAGAGAAGTATGTAACTAGCATCAAAAAATCACCCAAAAAAACAAGAACCAGAACAAGAAAGATTCTTTCATCGGAATTTCCATCAAACCCTAACTAAAATTCAATTCAAATGATAGATACCTAGGATTTTAGATTCTTAAAACATCAAGTGAAGAATTGCATGCCTGATAA
The DNA here is from genome assembly GCA_963277665.1 of Viscum album. Lineage (NCBI taxonomy): Eukaryota > Viridiplantae > Streptophyta > Magnoliopsida > Santalales > Viscaceae > Viscum > Viscum album. The sequence continues at coordinate 1,076,611,437 of OY728150.1, forward strand.
GAGGCCCAAACATCGACCGATTGAATGACAAATGGGGTCATTCCCAATCCCCTCCCTGCTCCTCATCTTTATAGCTGAAAGGGGAAAACTGAAATCGAACGTCGATAGGGGGCCTGAGCAATGCTAAATTATCAATGGTGTGGGTGCGGGTGTGGATGCACTTGACGGTAATGAACCGGGAGTTTGACGCAGGTAGATATTTCTACTGTGTGGGTGGCGAGCGACGAAGAACGGGAGGCAATCGGGGAAGAGGGGAGCCGCAGGGAGAAAACGGGGATTGGAAGTAATATATTTTATTTATTTTTATTTATTTATTTATTTATTTTTAAATGTATTATTAAATCAAAATGAAGAAAAATTTTTCAATTTTTTTAACTTTTATATGAATGGGTTTTAAAATCTCACTCATATAATATTTAACCTCAAATACGATATATTTAAAATGTAAATTTAATTTTATCCCAAATAGAAGATATCTTGAATTATTATTTTTGAATATATTTCAAATTTTTTTCAATATTTTTTTTAATAGAAACATAATTTTTTTAGTAAACTAATAACTGATATTAATATAAAAATTATCATTTGATGATTTTTTTGTGGCCAAAAAATACTAGCATCAAATTTATAGGTTGAAAAAACTATTAGTGATGATAATTAATATCAATAGATTCATTTATTGATAAAAAACTATTGGTATTAATATATAAAGCAAAAAATTTAATTGTTGGTGAAATATATGTTGGTATTAAACAATTAATTGCAACAGATATGTCTTTTGGTAAAGATAAATGTTGGTACTTGAATTTAATACCTATAGAACTTAATATATGTTGGAATTGTCCATTTTTACTGACAAATATATTGTTTGTCGGTAATTTTCTGTTGGTATAAGTCATTTTTTTGTAGTGTGTAATTCTCACCATTAAACACCACATACAACACTCCATGATCATAACATCAAAGTAACCTCATTTCCAACCAAAAAGTGACAATATACATAAGTGTAATGTTAGAGCTCTTTTAGTATACCCAGGACGATGTCACGATATTGGACCTGATCGTTGCTAGCGAATGGTACACTAAGAATTCAACGAAGAATGCGTCTATAAAATATCCATCACTGATGTCCTCACCCACTACAGGGACTCCTCGGACTATTATATGTCTTAGGCTTCCCAACCTTCCAATGTATCATCAAACCCAAACATCTCATCTTGAATGGGATTGACAACCAAAATCCACCACCACTTCGCAACCCTATAACAAGTGGTAAATGAAACCCTAAAATTTAATAAAAGATTATTGACATAATTTTTTTATTCATTTTCCATAAATCTATGTTCTATTATTTCACAAATAAGGTTATAACATTTTCACCTAAATGGCTCTCCTTTTCAAATAGATATTTCTACCTGCTGACATTATTCTCCTTCATGAAAACCTAATTATGTTTTATTACAAATGAAAATTTTTTATTTCTATTTTCCAATTTAAATATGTGTTTTTATTAACATTGTTTGATATGGGTTTTTAGTAAAGGAATTTTCAGATGGAAGACCTTTGACTTCATAGTGTAAGTTCTAATTGAGAGCATATTATTATTAATGGTGGGGAGAATGTAACAAACTGAAATATAAAATTAAGTACCTTGTGTTTGATAGAATATGAGACATGATTCACTAATCTTAAATTATAGATGAAATATATTTCATTAAATTTAATCTCTTTTTTATCCTACGTTACACACATCATATAGTCTTAATGTCCAGTAATATAGTATTCTATTATAACATAGATGTTAAATTAGAGGGTATGAAAATAAATAAATAAATTTTTAAAATTATGGGTTTTATACATTTATAAAATAAATTAAATGTTTATCTATTTATTAAAAACAAAATAAGAATCATTTGAAGTAAAAACAATTGTTTTTTCTTTTGAAAAAACTGTATTTTTCTAAAATGTGAGTTCCTCGCACTTTGCATACATACTTTAAATTCTATTTACCACTTTAAGAAAATTAATTTCGATAAATTAACCACATTTTTTATTTTATCAGGTAAAAATTATAATAGAGTGAATTTTTGAGAATTTTACAGAATGATTAATACTTCATGGGGTAGTAAAAAATAATGTTTTATATTGAAAAATTCCATTCTGTTTTAAGAAATTAAAAGATACAGTTTTTTTAAAAGTTAAATTTGTTAAATTTTTTTATTATTAAACAAATTTTTGCTCATGGAATAATAGTAATATTCAATTTTTATATTAAATGTAACATCCCAGGTAAATAATCAGTAATACATTTTCATATTTATTTATATTTGTGAATTAAATATTAATTTTATGTTAAAGGGGATGCTATGTTCGATGTCATACTCGATACACTACAACATGTTTCTTTGAAATATTACGATGCACACAACCTTGCGTTATACTGAAAATAAAAATATAATATTATTATTTTAAATGGTAGATAACGCCTAGCCATTGTAATGGCGGTAATGAACAGAACTAACTAAAAAATGATTATAAAAGTTGGCTAAATGTTTTTACATTTTTTCAATAAATTTTAGGGGCTTGAAATATGAATGAATCTAATTTTAAGCATTAATACTCTAATATCTAGTAAAAGGTTGATTTACTGCCTTTTGATGGTGAATCCTATTTAAATATAGTTTTGGTCATTTTTATATATTCTATTTGACAAAATAAAATTCTCCTTTAGATTTGGGACATTGAAATTTACTTTGGGTAAATTTTTTGAATTTTTCTGATAAAGTTCATTTTTTAATTTATAGTGAAAAATACTGTATTTTAATCAAAAGTGCCTTTTAATCTAATTTATTTATTTGGTTAGATTAACTTTTTAATTGTTTTTAAAGTTTAAGTAGAATATGTTTTTACCATTTAATCTAATTTTGGTCATTGAAAAATAATTTCATATTTAAAATGGACATAAGAAAGTGTCAATCTTTCGATTGTTATTTTTTTACCACAAGCTAAACTCAATATTTTGTGTCACAAAATCCAAACATAGTGTAGTTTTTTTAGAAAGATGAGCACATAGGCTCTAATATTTAAAAATAAAGGAGTTACACAATTCTAAAGGAGGGTATTTTACATTTTTTCCGAATCAGAAAATGCATAAAGTCATTAGGCATATCGGGTAGTCGCATGCATAGATCTTCAAAGATACCTTTATTTGCAAGGCCATCTGTGAGATATTTCCCTTCCTTAAACGTGTACATGAAAAAGTAGTTCATATTGGCATGTTTTTTCAAGCAGTTGAACAATTTACCGGTTAATTTCCCTGAGAGATGATACTGATTCGTCCAAATCGCCTGAACAAGCACCACTGAATCACACTTAAACCAAATATTGTTCCAATGATTATGATAGACCATATCAACCGATCTAATAAGAGCCATCATTTTATCTTCCAAAGTAGTGTCATGTCCACAGGGGACATAACAACACTCCACTGCGTCTCCCTGATAGTCCCTGAAAATAATCCTATAACTTGACAGACCCAGATTTCCCCAGGAGGCCTCGTCCGTATTACATTTGATCCATCCCTTGAATGGGGGGGGGACCAAGAAAAATAAATTGTGTCCCTTGTCTTAGGGAAAGACCATGCCACCTACAACCTTCTTAATATCAGGAGGTCCCTCACCGAGTTGCTGCAATAATCACTTATCCGATTGCCGGCCACTTTGACAATAAGAATTAATTTTAAATTAATTAATGCAAATTCTATGTTTTGAATTTTGTAAAATAAAAAAAAATTAATTCAAAATATGAAATATATCATAGGCTGAATTTTTGGTATTATTCTGAAAATTTCAATTTTTGATGAATAGTGAAACTGCTTAGTAGTAGTTAAAACAACAGACTTTTTCTCTGAAATGAAATTTTACCACTTCTATGAATTTAATTTAAAAAATATGACATACATGGTTGTTATTAGTAAGTAAAATGTCGTTCAATAGGATGAAAATAATTTTTGGTGAATAGTAACTATCAACTTTTATTTATCGTGGTTAAAGGTAAATAGGGTAATTCAAGGAAAAAAGAATGTCATAATAATACAAAATTACCATAAACCTTGTCCTAACCTTATTTTATGAGTAATGGCCGACCATGGGAATCTTTGGGTCTATTTTGGGACCCCATGGAGCCACTTAAGAGTTATAATGACACTTTAGATTAATTAATTTAATGTAAAGGAAAAAATGACAAAAACAAATATCTTTTAGTAAATTAATTTTTAGATGGGGTTATATATATTATCTTTTTGACTATAAATATTCATTGGAAATATAATAATATTTCCTACATCGTGGTATTTTTTTTGAAATTTTTTGACTACAAATAAAATAAATTAGTTATAACACAATAATGATGCAGTATATAACTCATTAATAAATAAATTAAATAAATAAGATTATAAATATTAAAATAACATCAAAAAACTATCCAATTATTATTGGAATATTTTATTTCGAACATGATCCATATTATCTTAGAATTTAATTAGTTTTGGACCTTTAGAAACCGAATATCATTATATAATAAAAAAATATTTTTAAACTTTCTTAAGAGACCCTCCTCCCCTTATAAAAGTACACGAATTCTAACCAATTCCTTAAACCTCTCAATACTTTTGAATCGTCCAAACTCTACCCAATTAATCTCCTTAAATACCCATCCTCCTCCTAGAAGCCTTACCCTAGTCAGAAAACACTTCAAGAAGTCCTTTAGTTCCAAACTAGAGAGAGTTACCCAAATTAAAGCTAACAGTCGCACTTAACTTATTTTCTTTTATTTTACTTCTCCAACCACTAAATTTTTTTATTCCTTTATTTTATAACAAAAAAAGTATCCTAAATATACATGGATATTTTTATGAGAAGTATTATAACTACACTTACACACACCTCCTTCTATTGGCTGAAGAACATACTATTTCTGTGGATGGAAAACTAATGCCTCACAATACGATGATTGTTCGATTATCTCATACCGCCTCTCATGATGGCCATTATTATAAAACTATATTTATATATGATATATATTATGTTTATGTTTTCTTAATTCTTCGGTATTTTTAATTGATATCATACCTTTATGGTTTCCATTATGAGTAAACACGATAATCTCATTTGAGGAAGTGCGGACTCTCGCCCCCTCAAAGTGATATGACTCATTCATACCATACGTGGGACCTATAAAGGATGGATTTATTGAAATTATAAATGATATTATACTGGAATTATAATATATCTATGTATAATTAAGTTTTCATTCTATTAAAATACAAAATAGAAATGAAAGGTGTGTTCATGAGAACGTACGACTTAGCGTCTCCATGAACAGTGCATTTCATTTCTTATCTCCAAATGTTATGTCCTATAATAAATACATACATATATATATATATATAATTTATATATATGATATATATTATATATAAATAATTAATATCATTCTGGATATAATGGACTCTTGACCACATGGACAACTTGTAATTATAAGGTGTTCATTTTTATTCTAGTACCAAATATCGACAAAACGACCATTATTAACTAACATGATTACATATTTTTTATAACAAGGTAATAAGTGATATAAAAAATATAATAAAATTTAAAAGGTTCCTAAGAAAGTATAAATTAACTTTAGTGTATTATTCAGGAAGAACAAGGAACAAACGAGTCAAGTCGGACAGGAGGTATGTGATTTTCTTATCTCGCTTTTAATTCTGTGAGATTTCCATTGTTCGCCACTTATTCATTGCATGTGGTGTATTGTGTACTGAAATTTGATATATATTATCCTAATTCTAATTATATTAATGGTATTCTGGTATTCATTTTGTGTTTATTAACTTTTGTTCATACGACTCAGCTGACTACAACGTGGTAAAGGGTTTCATCTCACTTTTTATTCCCGTGAGACTCAGGCTATATTTGACACTATTTACTTTATTTTGGTGTATTTAATTACCATGAATGTACTATTTGTGTAATATAATTTCATTTATTAGTATTTATATCTTCATTGTGTGATCCTTATTTCATGTGGCGTAAGTTTTGTAAATACCAAATCGGTAAGGGAACATTTCACCCTCCTATTTTTAAAAGACTTCTTATTGTTATGTCTATTAATTTACATATTATTATGTTGTGATATGTTCTTATTTATCCTTATTTATGTAAACATTATTTCCATGTTATGAGACACCATTTTTATCTAATCAACTCATTTTATGAATTTTAATGCGACACTGTTAGGCTGTCGAATTTTTGCAAGGGAACTTCTTAACCCAATTTCAATTCTTTGGGTTCAACTTGTACTTCTTGAATATGTCTTCCTATGAATATCTGTGAATTACCTCTGATTGTTTTACACTTAATATCCACTTATATTTGGGGTATTTATATTTGTCACATTGAATTATTTGATTGATTTATCCTTAATTTAAGGATACCATCTTTATAAGGGATTTTATCTCAATTTACATTTCCATTTAGACTTCATTGTGGTTATACACCAATTCACTCTTATATGGTGAATATAATGTCTTTTGTCATATTATATCATTAATACCTTTATTATCATGATATTATAAAGTTATTACTAAATGTTATTCCTTGTATTCAAGAGTCTCTCATTTTTTTAAAAACTATTTTACTAAAATATCATTTTAAATGGTTTAAATATTTATTATTATAAACCTTTATCTCTAATGTCCATGTTTTAAAAATGGTTTTTCTGATTTATATATATACATTAATGTTTTAAAATGAAAATTCTTTTAAAAGCTTCAATGTGATATGGGACACTTTGATTCGAAAATCTCTTTATTAAATGTTTTAAATGGTTTCCAAATTATTTGATAAAGCATTGTTTATTTCAATATCTTGATTTGATTTATTGTGATTGGAATGTGGAAATTTTATCATTCATTTATTCTTGTATTATGTGTTATGAATATGTTATGGTTATTGGTCATTGTTTGCATATATGGGTGGTTCTGTGATAAACCTAGGGCGGGTGAGCCTGAGATAGCTCTCCAATGTATTGGGTAACATGATGGAGGTAACCGTGATGTTTCTCCTAAGAGATTTAGGTAATATACTATGATGGGTATTCCATGTGTAACTACCTACGTAGCTGTGATAGCTAAAATGTAAGTTTTATATGGATTCCATAAGTAACCTTTATGATTTATTATTTGTGTGTGTTATTCACAAATCTTATGATTTAGTAAGGTATGTTATGATTGAAAAGTATGGTTTCATTGATTTTTATTTATTAATGGGCTAATGTTTTAATTCATTATTTTATAACCCTTACTGATCTTATTATATTAACCCCATGTTTTGAAATGTTTTCCACATGACTTAAAGATGAATAGGGTCAAATATGGGATCAAGGAAAAGCCATACTATCTAAAACATGGAACCAGATATGTTTCTTTTTAAGAGTTTTTATTTTATGAAAAAATGGATATTGATTTGTAGTGTCTAAATGTAATATTCAAGTTGTTATGTAATATTTATGGCATAATTCTCTAAAACTATAAAACTGAAAGGATCATCAATGTGAATTATTCATTTAATTCCATATTACTTTATGTTTTAAGGATGGGTACTTATATTAAATCTTCTAATACTTATAAGAATTTTAACTTTGTGAAAATGATTTTTCATTGTGTCTGCGTGTTTAATTTTAAATTAAAATTTACCACTTATATGACTGAAATTTAGACAAAGGGATTTTTCATTTTTAATAAACATAATTAATATTATATAATATGATGAAATTAATTTTTGGTGAAAATGAAAAATGAAAATAGTCAAAACAAATTATTATGGTTAAGGGAAAATTATCTTTTTTTACTCTACAAGAACTTGTGTTAATTTTTTTCTCAAAACATGATGGTTTTTTATTTAATAAATTGGAATTAATATTTATAAAAAGTGTTTCCAAATTACCAAATTACTATAATTTAATTTTTTTTCCTAAAGGATACATTTTAAATGTAGAAAAACTAATAACCATAGTAAAAAATAAATTGGTAAAAGTGAGTAAACTTAAAGTCTATGGAATAACATGTTCAAAACATCTTTGTTTATATTTGAGTTTTTTATCATCCATATATTACCTAAAATACAGTTTTTATCAATTTTTATGGCACATGGGATGAGATTTATTTCCCATTATTGAATAGATATAGGTATTTACAAAAATGAAATGCTTCAATTATATAAGGGGAATCCATATACACAACTCTTTATAGTCCTAAATAATTTTTGATTTACCAAAACTGACCCAAATATCTCCAAAACATTGTTAAAAACATTTTATATCTTATATTATACCAAAAATACTATCCCTAGTGTCATTAATATGAGATCTCATGTAGGATGCTCTCCGAAAAGGTAATCGTCTAAATGAAACCCATTATTTTAATTTTTTTTTTTCAATATTCAATTATCTATTAAAATTAAAATATAATAACACCATTATGTTCCATAAAATCTTATATTATTGTTTTAATTTAATATCCTATTTTCATCTCCTATTTCATCAAATGACAAGTAAAATCATCGAATGTGTGTACGAAAGACTACTACATCATGAAGCAATGTGAATCATTTTCTATAAACACCTATCACAATTGGATATAATTGGAGATATAATGCTTTAATATAATTATACTTATATAATTTTAATATCACATATACCTTCTTAATTTCCATTCTATTTAACATTAGATAACGTCACTTGTGTGTATAGTGGACTACCACCTTGCGAAGAGATGTGATTAGTTTTTCACTTATGATCTAAATGTTTGGAAATAAAGGTAAATTTGATGAATATATTTGAAATATATTACATGATATGGATTCTATAATGTTAATATATCACCAACTTTTTTACCCTTTCACCCATTAATGAAATGAAAACATCGCTCGTGCGTTTGTACAACCCACCATCTCTACGAAGTGATGTGATCTATTCCCTATAACAAAATTTCAATAATTATTACAAAAAATATACATATAAAATGATATTTAGAAAATTAATTTAAATTTATATATTATAAAACTATATCACATACACTAGAACATGATATTTCGTAACAAAAAATGCATGAGTAAACACGGTAGTTAACACACGAAATAACAGTAATAATGAATGATTATTAATGAAAGAGTGATAATATTTTATAAAAGTAATTTATATGATATTATAAATATTAATATGGTTCTTCTATAAGTTAATAGCTTGTTTAAAAGCAATATAAAGAAGGTTAAGGTGCACTTATCTAGAAGGAAGTGCAAGATAAGTGATTTTGTCTAAATTTCCATTCATTAAGGAATATTGTAATGTTATGAACCTAATATATTTTATATAGTGTATATACTGACCATTTTACATGTAATATCATGAATCCTTTATATTTCATTGTATTTTATGTTTCAATTCGAATTATTTCAAATAAGGCTATTTGAATTGAAAATTACCAGGTTATAATGAATTTCATAACTCAATTTCTTTTCATTAAGTTATATTAATTCTTCATTGTCTTTGATATTAATTGATATTATTTGTTATATTACCAATTATTTTCTTTTATTTAAATTTTATAAAAATAAACATTTTATTGATTAATTGTCACTTCAAAGTTTTGATCATTTTAAGGGTTTCTCTTCTCGAATTATCTTCGTTGGGACATATGTCATGTTATACACCAATATTATTCCATGAGGTGTATATAATAATCCATTTATGTGTTATATCTTGAATATCTTTATATTTATGTTATTTAATGTTTCATTTTATGTTATTCTTTTTATGGGGTTTATGATTCAAAATTTACCAGAGTGTAAAGATATTTATGTTCCAATCTCATTGTAACTAGGATAATTTATTATTAAATTTTAATTAAATGAAATTATTTTATAATTTTAATATAAAACAATTAAAAATTATTCTCTTATATTTATTTATTACGTTTTCAAGTTACAGTACCATTTTCTTCTCTTTGGTTCTTAAAATTAGTGATAATTTTTTAATAAAATATATCCCCATCACTCTCTCCAGTCAAATGTCCTTTTTCATTCAAATCTATGATTTATAAAAATGTTTTAAATATTATATTAATATGATTATTTAAAGTCCTTTTTCCCATAATGTATAATTTAGTTTTTTTTAAGGAATCATTTTTCCTTTCTGAAAAAGGTATGCTTTAAATCTTCTTAAAAAATGTGAAAAGAATGTTTTTTAACATACTCAGTATGAATGGATCCTTTTGAAATCTTGAAAAACAATTTTTTTGAATCTTCCTATACATGTTTAAAATGTTATTTTTAAAGAAAATGATTTTCAAAATATTTCTGAAATTTTTTTGTGTTAAAAGTGAAAATTTTATATTTCTCAATATTTTTTTAATGTTAATGTTATTTCTATTTATCAACAAGAAAAATGATTTAATATATATATACTCTAACGGTGCTAAATTATAATGACAACATCTTTATTTTTTTATTATATGGTTTATGATCAGCTTGACTAAGTATAATATTAATAACCAATTTCGTGATTAATTTTTATTATCAATAACTCTCCATCGAAATATTCAATATCTTTTTATCATTAGGAAATAACTTTCCCCTACATATATATATATTATTTATCATATATATTCTTATTAAATAAACCATATATAATTTCTATATAAATTTCCTTACATTATATGTTATATGATTGAATGGGGAAATTATTTTAAATAGGTATTCCTAACTCGATATAGAAATTATTGATAGGGAATATTATTCATGGATTATATGTACCATTTGATATATGAGTAATGCATTTTACATTCATTTATTGTTGGGTACTAGTTATAGATGGCCCCTAAATGAATTACTAGTCTCATGAGACAAATCTGCTAGATATGATTATTCAAATGGGTTTCTAGTGTATACCTACCCATTAGTTAAACTGTATGGGGATAAGGACTTGATGATAATGGTATCATGATGCTTGAGATCAAGTATCCAATATTAAGAATTTCCATCATTAAGAATTCATTAATTATTTTGAATCGGATATGATCATTTATATTATCCGTGTATTCATTTTGTGATCAAGTTATTGATTAAATAGAACATGTGTTCAATTATTTACCTTTCCATATTTATTTTTCCTTATCAAATTATGATAGTCAAGTTATTATTTAAATGAAATGTGTCTTTAGATATTTACATTTTCATATTAATTATTACATATTGGTTATTATTTATTTATTCATGATAGATTTCACTTTTTATAAATTTTACTAAGAATCTGATCTCATATTTATTTTTTTTCATTTACACATGATACGAAGAAGGATTATTTGAATGAATTCAAGGGTGTAGATATTTTTTTACTTACACTATATCGAAATTCATATTTTCAAATTTAATGAAAGTTGGATGTATGTATCTATTTTACCAAAGATACTAAACTATTTGGTCCTTCGGTATGAAATCACTTGTTTTTTATGCCAACGTAGTAAAGTATACACCCATTATAGGATACACGGGGTAGGGTTTTATGATTGGTAACAGATCGAGTTTATCAGAAACATTGAGAAATATATTTAGTAAAACATATATTATAATACATTGTACTATTATTTAAATTATGAATAAGTATATAATAACATCCTTATGTTCCAGCAAGGAAGAGTCTATGTTGGTTTTCCTTGAAATACATCCTCTTTTAGATACTATAAGAGGACGTGGCTACTACACAAGTGTACATAGGGGTAACAACACCAAAAAAGGTTCATTGGGATTTTACTTAATCATCAAATGGTATATGATAATGTGCTATTCTATGAGACTAGATTTACACTCTAAGGGGATACACATTGGATAATTCACATTTTATTTTAAAACTATTATGAAAAAATTGAATATATGATAACCACGAATTAACTTGGTTAAACCTAATGTTTCATAGGATGATTAGTTTATGTCTGACTATAAGTTTAATGGTATAAATACTGAGTTTTTATGTTTTAAATGATGAAAGGAAATGATTATTTAGAGTATTTTGGGAGATATTTATGTTAAAACAACCCTTGGTGTTAGTATGGGTTTTAGTAAAAACGTATTCAAGGAATAATGAATTTTTATAAACTTTACGGTGAATATGATCATTATTGTCAATTCAATTAATATTTTCTGGTTTTGTGGAATTATTTGTTCTGTTAGAATTTGATTAGAGTGTTTTAGGAAAAAAAAAATTAACTTGAATACTCATCATATGTAGTAAAAGATGAGATTATGGTGAAAATTCATTAACATTTTTATGATATTCATTTTCATCATAGGAATTTTCATATGGATAACACTTGATTTTCCCATGAAAGGTCTAACTTTTAGGAAACAATATAATATAGGTGGGTAGAATGTGACAACCCTAAATTATTAAAGAAGAGAATTATGTTAAATAGTTAATGTTACATGTAACACCATGCTTAGAATACCCATAAAATATATTTCTTTATGTTTAATCTCTTCTATAGCTTACCATAAACTCAATCCCAAATCTAAGTGAATCATAATATATTATAATTTTTTAAACTTGTAATTAATTTGGAAGATATGATTAGGAATAATTAAATTATGAAAATTATATGTTTTAAACATTGTTAAAATAAATTTAAATCACCATATATTGATTAAAAATTAAATTTAAATAATCTGAAATAAAAAGTGTATGTTTTCTAAAATAAAATATTTTTTATAAATGAGAGTTTCATTTCAAATTGCACACATAATTTAAAATTAAATTTTAATAACATTAAAAATTTAATTTATAAAATGGAATTAATTTTTAAAAATACCATCTTAGATTTTTCTTGTTGTAAATTTTTTATTTTTCCTGGAAGTTCTAATATTTCAATAAATCGTGATAAATGCATGATTTTATTGAATCCTTAATTTTAATTTAAAATATTTAAAAGTTACAATTTGGGTTAATGTTTTTTAAAAGTAATTTTAGTCAAATAATTTTTTAATTAATCAAATTGAGGTTAGTGGAATAGATTTACTCTTCAATTTTCATATTAAAAATTTCTATAGTTACGATAATTTTCTCTTTTTAAAATCATTTTTAGAAATGTCTGAGGGTTTATTTTTAAATTTAATTTTTGGAATTTTTTGAATGGTATTTATAAATTTGGTTTCAATGTTTTAAAAATAATAATTAATATTATATATAAAAATTATCTTTTTAAAAAAAAATATAAAATGAAAATAATAAAAATTAATTACTGCAGTTAAGTTTAAAACAACGTTTATAAACATTACAAGAACTTGTATTAAAATTACATATAAAAACGTGTATGATATTTATTTCATAAATTATATTTAATATTTGTAACAAATTTATCCAAATAATATAATTATGATCATTTTATTCTTATGGTTAAAGGATAAATGACCATGGTATAAAAAATATTAACCAAAGTAAAAAAAAATGATAAAAGTGAGTAAACTTATACTCTAAAGAACAAAATGTTTAAAAAATTTGTTCTTTTTGTGTTGGGGGTTTTTATGAACCATTTTTATCTCCATTTTTTTCTATAATTTGTGGGAAATTAGGGAGAGAGTGAATTCCCATTATTGAATAGTTTTGGGTATTTAAAAAATGCCACTCCTCATCAATTATAAAAGGACACTCCCTTCAAAAACACTTATACAAAATATAATTTTTCTAGTGTCTAAAAAAGAACATCCCTAATGTATTTAAGCGTAAATCCAAATGAGGTTTCTCGATGAGAATGTAATTTTATTAACAAATATCATTCTTTTTATTACTTATTTTACAACCAAAAAATATGTATTAAAAATTACAATATAACAAAAACTATATAAAACAGATACTATGATTTTATTATGATGATTTAATTTCAAATATCCATGACCTCTTCTATCAAATGGGAAATGAAATTGTCAATTGTGTGTGTGGTGGACTACCACATCACGAACCGATGTTACTCTTTTTTCCATCAAGACATATAATAATGGGATATAATAATAAATTTAATATATATAAATATAATATTTATTATATAATTATAATTATATAAATTTAATATTGTATATACCTTATAATATTTAATTTCATTTATAATATGATAACATTGATCATGTGTATAGTGGACTACCGCCTCACAAAGTGATGTGATTTATTTTTCACTTACAATTTACATGGATATTAATAAGAAAAAATTTAAAAAATATATGTGATATATATGAAATAATATTGATTCTATAAAATTAATATATCACCCACTTCCTTACCCTTTCACCCGTTAAGGAATTTATAGGGTTGCTCGTTCCTATTTGTGGCCAATTATCTCTACAGTACGATGTGATCCATTCCAAATGTTCAAATTTTAATAACTATTATAAAATTATTCTGATGAAAAAAATTATATGTATGACATTAATATTATTTTGGATATTATCAAACTATATCATATAAACAAGAATTATATTCTTCATTCCAAAATACGCATGAAAAAACAATGCACATAACACCCGAAACAATAGTAATAAAGAATTATTATTAACGAATGAGTGAAATGATTTTATAAAAAGATTATATATGATATTATAAATAATAATAGGTATCTTTTATTTGTTAATAGCATGTTTAAAAACACTATATAAGATTTTATGGAAAGTTTAACCAAATAGAAGTACATTGTAAGGGATTTTGTCTCAATTTACCTTCATTAGGCATATTGTAGCTTATGTATTGAATCATTCATACTAAATTTCATTTTATGTTTTAATATCATTTATTTTGATGAATGATATTTTATTTGAAAATCACCATGTGGTAAAGAATTATGAAACTCAATTTCATTTCATTGGGTTATATTAATTTTTCATTATCTTTATTGTTTATGAATTATATTTGTAATGACAATTTATTTTGTTATCTTATGTTTGAAATTTATTTATTTTTATTAAATTGTTAAAAATAATCAATTTGTTGATTAATTCTCACTTCAACGTTATGATCATTGTAAGGATTTCACGTCCCATATTGTCTACTTTAGGACATTTTTCATGTTATAAAATTAGGTTTTTTTATTTGTTGTATCTACATACACATTGATAATTCATATCATTAATATCATTATATTCCTGGTATTTAAGGATTCTTTTTACTTTTTTCTTTCATGTGGTTTACAATTCAATAGTTTCTAAAATGGTAAGATATTTATGTTTCAATCAAATTATAAACGAGATTATTTATACTTTAACTACCATTAATGGAAGTTATTTAATCATTTTAAAATAACCCCATTTAATTTTATTCTCCTTTTATTATTCGGGAATTTTTATTGTAATAACACTATTTCCCTATCTTTAGTACATAAAATGTTTCAGAATTTTTTTAAATAAAACCCCACCTCATTTATCTCTACTGTTGAAAATATATTTTCTTCCAAACCCATATTTCCTAAGATAATTTTAAATACATTTTTCCTATGATTTTAAAGATATTTTTACCAATAATTTAATTTTTCAAAATTGTTTTTAAAGGAATCTTCTTGTCATTTTCCAAAAAATATCCTTTTTTATTTTTTATATTTTTTTGAATAGAATATGTTTTTGATCATACACACCATGAAAAAAAACTTCCCCCCATCATGAAGAATCATTGATTCAAAACTTACCTTACATGTATGCATGTTTATTTTTAAATAAAATAGTTTTTTAATATTCTATGAATTTTAAATTTTTAAAAATTATTTTCAAATTGAAATTTTTATTTTCCTCAAGAATAATTTTAATGATATTTTCAATATATTTATATTCATAAATTACCAAAACCATTTATTTTACATATACTCCACTAGATATATGTTTTAATGATACTATCCTTATTCTTTCATTGGATGGTTTATTACCATTTTGAATAGGGAATGTACTGACATCCTATTTCTTTGTTAGTTTTTGTAATCATTAACTTTCCCTTGAAAAATTCACATTATTGTGATAATTAAAAAATTTAATTCCCTTAAATAACCATATTATTTATCATATATATTATTATTACTTAAACCTTATATTATTTTTACATATGGAACTTTACCTGAAAAGTTATATGATTGACTGGGGAAATTGTTTTTTATCCATATTCCATATTCGATACGAAAATTTATTGAAAAATAATATCATTCATGAATTAAATCAATCATTAATTTATGAGGAATGAAATAAAAATATAGTTATGGGTGGTTATTGGTTAGAGATACATTGTTGGTGCATCAATAGTCTCATGAGATGAATAATTTGGGTGTCCTTATTTGAATGGGTTTTTGGTGTGTATGTACCCATCAGTTAAACTATATTTGAATAAGGTATAGATGATAAATTTATAATCAATATCAAGATCATGACATTAAATATTAAGCATTTCCTTCGTTATGAATTCAATTATTATTGTCCATGAGATTATTACATTGATATTATCCATGGATGTATTTTGTGCTCATATTATTGATTAAATTGAATGTGTGTTGAATTATTTACTGTTCTATATTTATTATTCCTTATCTAATCATGGCCATTAATTTATTGATTAAATTCAATGTATGTTATGATATTTACCTTGTAATATTTATTATTCCTTGTTGATAATTATTTATTTATTCATGACAAAAATTTAATTATGTAACCCATACTGAGTATCAGAACTCACCCTTATTTTTTCCCTTTCCCAGTATATATAGAAGGAATCATTAAAAGAATTAAAGGATGTATAATTTTTAATTTTATTACGTTGTATTTATGTTTTCAAATGTAATTGAAGACTCATATATGTATATATTTTACGCAGACTACTATGATATTTAGTCCTTTTAGATGTGATTGCTTGTATCTTATACCTTTGTAGTAAATTAGATATTAGCATCAGGATACTATGGATAGGTTATTAAAAATCTAGACAAACCCTTTGGGCGATGGAAAACATTGAAACATTTTCCATAAACATGGATCCCCTAACAATAATTACACAACCTACCAAAATTATCCCTGGTTTTTGTGGATTATCATCTGTTTGTATGGGGTTATTCTATACAACTTTCAAACTTTTTTCTAGAAGGATCCATCAAATATTTGTGTTCTCTAAATAATTCCACCTACTTCCTCTTTATATGTTTTCAAATTAAACACAAATTGACATAAACATACACAAACATGGAATCAGTGAGAACATTGAGACATTTATAGTCACCCCCTCTAAGCTACACGTTTTTTGAAATTTTAAATGTAAATCATTCCTTGAATAGACCTTATGATCATAACCAATTTTATTCAAATTGAAAATACATCATAAAAAATAAACATAGACACCTCATTCTAGGATATTCATCATTTTATTACAAAATTATTATCAATCTTTGGGTTTGATTATGTTTCCTTATAGTTATTGAAATCATTATTTTTATTGACTCGGGCATCAAATGAAAATTACAAACTATCTATTAGTATGAACTCCGGTATCTTAAAAAGTTCATAATTTGAATATGTATAAAATAATTTATCATCGACTTTATTTTTTAATTATTGAGTAGTATATCCATAGGTTCTGAATGGAACCATAATGAATAAAACATGTTGCATTACTCATATAGATCAAGAGACATTTTGATATCCTATAAACAACACCAGCAACACTTTAATCTTATGGTGATTTCCTTATGATAACTTGATAGAATACATGACCAAAAAACATAGTGGTATTATAACCATGTCATCAATTATATGAATAATGAAATACTTCACTATGATAAAATTTACCATTATGAATTTCGATATATCAAGAACATCATTGGTGCAACCATTGTCATCTGGTAATATTTTCCCAAGCCCTTGATAACTGGATCCATGAAACACTCAGATATAATTATATTAAATAATTCTCTACAACCATGCTCTGATTATTCTTTGGGGGTTTTATCCACACCACTAACCATCTAGATCACAACACTATAAGTTTACATAGTGTATTTTTTGGGAAATTCAGTAGTCTGAAAACCCCCTTGAATTGAATGTACAGAACAGGTAAGTTCAGGAAACCTGAACACCACATAGATTCATCTTATAGATATGGTTTTGTTCACATCATGTTTAACCTTAATAATAAGGGATGCGAAAATAATAACACAACATACACATATATATGAAACAAAAAAATCAAATTTCACATAATCAATTTTGTGGTCCATATGTTGTGTTATATATCCATGAGAGAAAAAAATCATTTCATTCAAGTTGTATTTATACAATTACAACAAAAACATATTTATATAACTCCACCTAGACTAGTATAAGAAGTCTTTATATAACCTTCAAACCATTATATCTTAAGAATCATATCCTTTAAGTCTAATTCCCTTTCAAACACTGACATCCTTCTTTGGAATTTCATTCTATAGAACTTGGATGCACACCAACTGGAACCATTATAGGACCAACTCAACATCATTAAATTCCATATTAATTATTCATTAATCATACTTGTACATGTAGATAAATACCAAATTTATAGTGTTCCCATGTTTTTCATCCAATAACACCACCTCCTAAAACTTATTGGTGACTATAAAATGACATGATCAGATTGTGTTTCACTATATCATATTTTTCATTCTCCAAAAACTCTTGGTGAATGATGCATGTCATCTTCTAACCAACACTAATGGATTTATGAAAAATTTACCTTCCGGAAAATGATATTATGAAAGTATTTCATGTAGTTTCACTAAGGAAATCTTGTAAGTAATGAATTATTCACCACCATCACTACCTATAATATATGTAATTCATTTGGAAGCATTCCCATAATTATTGAATAATTATTACGTAAAATATGACTGAATCACTAGGTGCTACTTTGGATTATCCTCTTTCATATCCCAACAATCATACGAAACAATACTTTATCCGCTACACCAAACCCATGAAATTTATTTTTCTAGATCCACAATTTAGTGATATCATCATCATTTGGAATTTTAATTGGTTTATTATGGGGCTTCCTCTAAACAAAAAAAATCTTAATTCACTACGGCTTTTGTTGAACATGCTTCCACAGGTCTGAATATGGAAATTCTACGGTGGTAGTGAACTATCTCCATTTGACTTTTCCAAGTGTAACTTCAAGGGTTGAATCTTCTAGATCTCCCAAAACTCAATCTTGAAAATCTTTCTCACTATAAAAAAACCAATGATATCTGATTTTTACTTTATTAAGATATATTCTTTTCCATTATTGTGATTATTGATAAAAATTTATTCCTAAAATATCACATGGATTATTGTCATATTTTTTATTCTCCTCTTCAAGAATAATAATTTTTTTAAATGAATCCTTTTAATGGTAAAAATGTTTCTTTTCATTTTTATTTTTATAATTTACATGTTTAATGATTTACTTATTCCTTAAGAAATTAGTATGAAATACATTCTTTTCTCCATGGTTTATTTCATGTTTATGATTGATATATGTTCCCTTTCTCAGTGGAATTCATGACTATGATCAAATTATGATGTCAAAGGTATAACCAACATCATATATCATTCTAATTTATTTGGTTATGTGATATATCTCAAGGGATTGGATATGTTAATGTTAAAATAATTATATGTTTTTTCACATTTTATATAGTTAGATTTGTACAATTATGCTTCAAACGAATAGGAATATTTATTTTCTCACATTATATACAATAAATTTCTATAAAACATTATAATGTTTTATTATTATCCATATCACAAATTACATGATTCTTTAAAATGATTTACTCATGCTTATGAATATGTTCCTAGTCCTGTTATATGATATTGATGATTTTGCTCACCCATATACTATATCAAGTCATATATCATGTTCCTTCCCTATTATCTCATCACCTATTTGTGTTTTATCACAATTTTCTTTTATGTATGTACCTATATGATTAAATGTACCAATGAAATGATGAACTCAAATATAAGGAAAATGAATAAGGATTTAAATAATGTTTTAAGTTATTTATATATATTCAGGTTTTAAGAAACACATTTTCTATTTACAGTAACCCTTTTGATACAAGAATATATTATTATTTTATTTTTATCACAAAAATTAAGTAATAATATTGTATGAATGATTATAAACAATATTTTAGTTATGAAATCATTTTTTAGTTCATTTGAGAATTATTTTTGAAAATGAAAAGCAAGGATAAACATACGGATATCATTATTTAATACATTAACATTGTTTTTTTCCCTAAAAAATAATTTATCCATAATGTAAAGATATTTTATACTATCCTTTTCATCTATAGAAAATATTGGTAACTTGAATAAGTAAAATGAAATGCTAAAGTTATATTTACTATTCAATAATGAATATTTATAATTTTATAATATTAAATTTCAATTCATTTCTTTATATACTATAATTAATTAGGATAGTTGAATCACCACTGCAATTTCCAAAAATAAATATATATTAAAAAAACTAGAATTTAATAATTGAAATCCATGTGTTGGAATCTTCCCCCATTTACTATATATTGTTAGATTTTATCTGAATGTATCAAAATATTTCATTTATTGGAATTTAAAAATATACATAGGTTGTATTAAATCTTATTATATAGAGAACACATTAATTTCATGGAAAAGGAAAACAAATTCCATACCTGCAACTATCCCATGATCCTATAAAAATTCAAGGAAAATTATTTTTTCCCTTTAGAGATTCTTAAATCCATATGGGACTTGATAACCAATAAATTAGAATATATTTCTTCAATGGTATATAAAAAGGGAAAAAATCCATCATTGAAGATTGTCCCATTGCTTGGGAATATACTAATGTATTTCCTAAAGTGGTTCCTAGACTTCTCACAAATCATGAGGTTGATTTATTAGTAGAAATTATACTCGGAGGCACATCTATATACAATATCACATAGAGAATAACCCCATCATAATTATGGGAGTATAAAAAGAATCAGTAGGGGAATTTTGATAAAGGATTCATACACCTAGTGCATCATGATAGGATCCATTGGTGATCTTTTTCAGGAATAGAGGGGACAATATGGATTTACATATACTATTAAGAGCTCAACAAGATCACAATAAAGAATAATTATCCACTACCAAGGATTGATTACCATTTTGATCGACTTTTCTGAGGTCCATACTTCTCAAGTTTGGATCTTTATTCTGGATATCATTAACTAAATATGAAGAGTAATGATATTTAAAATGCATCATAATGTATAATATATAGACAATAAGAGTTATTATTTATGGTTTTTGGACATAAAAACACATGAAAAATATTCAAATAATTTATTTGTATAGTCTTTAGAGACTTCCATGATAAATTTGTGGCGGCCTTTATTGATGACATTTTATCATTATTTGAGATAAAGAAAGAACATTTATTGAATATAAGTTTTTGATAAATACATTAAAGAAGGATAAAATGTATTTTATTTTCAGAAATTGTTACTTTTCGATGCATGTGGTCACATTCATGTGGATTGTGATCGTGGGGGAAGAAATTTCTAAGGATACTTGAAAGAAAAAGGAAAATGTGGAATATACCAAACCCAAAACTAAAATATATCATTTATTTTCCTAAATTAGCTATTTATCAACAATGACTTCTTCAAAATTTATAATGATTGTATAGGACATTTATTAAGTTAACATAGAAATAAGTTATGTTTGTTTGGTTAGAAGAATGTGAACAGTTACTTATAGATCTCAAGAAGAGGGTAATCACTTCATTTTTACTCATAATATCTTCAAGTGGGGAAGATATAATTTTTATATTTACTATTATATAAATATTTCTAGGTGATTAATAATGAAAAATTGATAAATTGATATCCAATTCCTCATGAAAATTGAAGATCCATGAGGGAAATTTCTCAAAGCATGATCTAGAGTTAACAGTCAATAAATTTTCATTGATGATTTGGTGAAAAAACCACAATGGAAAAATGTTTGAAATATATATTCATAAAAATATTTTAAAGTAGATATTTAAATAAAATGATATGGAAATGTGTCATTATATATAGTTAGAGTCATTTGAGGACTATGATTTCTCAACACTCTTCCATGACATGACCGACCCATCTAACACCCCATTCGAGCCTGTAGTGACTTGATTAAGCCACCCATTCCCACCTAAAATAGAACATGGGATTTTTAGTATCACCAAGTATAAATATTAAACAATATTATAGGAATTATCATACATCATCTTAAAATAGACACATTTCTAAAATAGTAAAACACGAACAAAACTGGAAATATTTATTTATAGACAACTAAGATGTATACAATATGTGTTTGAAATGTTGAAGAAAAACACAAGGAAATATTTTTATGTACCGGAGAGAAAATTATATGATTATCCTTATATTTTATAGACACATGGAACATGAAAAAACCTCTCTCTGTGTAATTGTAAGGAACTATCCCCTAAGGCCCATGCTACAACTACCCCATGCACACCCCAAATGGCCATGGGTTTTCGACTTGCACTGAAGGAATTATCCTATATGTGGGAAGCATTTTCTAGGTACCTATACAAAAATACACTAAACACTCTATCCCACAATGCTAAAAAGTAAAACATGCATGCCACTAAAACAACCATTGAGAGTATAGGTACAAGTTGTAAAAAAAATGGGCCTGAATAGAAACCCAAAAAAATACAGTTTGTAAACAAATGAGTACATGGTCTACGATAATCCTTCCACAGAAAACCCTACCAGAAGGGTAGGTGTAGTGTAGCTTCCAGAAGTCGTAGGAGTATGCCTCGCCTCTCCGATCTCACTAGGCACCACCTGGTCCTAGACCACCAAGGGCACTGTCAAGTAATCAATCATCTATACAAGACATTTCACGTGTATGAAAAGACCTTATAGGGGACAGCGACACAATACTCAGTAGGGAACCCAAATCACAAAGAAAGTCCACAAAGGAAATATACACACAAAGAAAATAGTCAGATCACATAGGTATAACCTAAAGTATAGAAATCAAGATTATTAGTCCCAAAGCTAGATCATCTTGTACTATGGAGATAATCATCCCCAATGAGTCACTGAGGTATTATCATTTTCTCTGTCATTGAGGTTCACTTGGATACTGCTCAGCTGTCGGGCCACTAAGGCCCACATGGCTACTGCTCATCTGTTGGGCCACTATGGTCTACTTGGATACTGCCTCTCTACCAGGCCACTAAGACTCACTCAACTACTACTCGTCTTCTGGGCTACTAAGGTCTCTTTGGCCTCTGATCATATACCAGTCCACTGAGTTTTTCTCAGCTAATGCTCTTCTATCGGGCCATTGAAGATCACTCGGCTACTACTCCCAGCGCATTTAATTATGGGATAATCTACTCCTCAAGCCATTATTTGTATCCCTACATACACGAAAACTAACTTGGATTATGAAATATATATCCTCTCGTCGCTGGGGTCTCAACACTGCAAATGGATCATCAATCAGATGTACGGTTCGAAAGTTATGGATGTTTTAGTAAAAAGGGTTTGGTTGGGGTCTTGGTCAGGGCCGACCTGACCGGGACAAACTGACCAGAATCGGACTCGGTCTGTTGGGACCATTCCAGACCGGTTGGGCTGCAGGTCCGGCCTGATGGACAGCCCAGCCCAGATTATCATTCTCATCCCACTGTGAGTAGGCTATTTTGCCTCACCCAGATGCGTTGGTGGTTGCTTCCTCTACTCCTAGTCAACACGGTGACCTCCTTCCATGGTCCTACTGGACCACATACCTCTGTTAGTGTGATGTAGCTTGATTCTGCATCTGCTGGAGAACCCACTAATGACTGCTTCTAGTGACCCTCATCCACCAACTAGTAGCCGATACAACAGGGACCTCCACCAACCCAACACACCGCCTCCCACACGCGGCGGTCGTCACATGGCGCCATCAACCCTCGTCGATGACAACATGCCGAAAGGTCCTTACACAGGCTACCATACTTCCTCCAGTGGCCCTTTCCCTAATACATGAGTGCCTTTGGGGAAATTAGGTCATCACCATCCATGATACAATTTCAAAGTATCCTTGTCATCGATCAAGGTGTTCGGTCATGAAGACCACAAGAACGCCCATAGTGGAGGGACACGACCTCATTCATGTTGGCCGAATTTAATTATGTTAAAATAAAAGTTATATGATTAACTCTAAGTTTCTATCCCTTCTACCACGAGATAAAAAAATCCACCACATAAGAACAAATGACCCATGGATCAACCTGTTAGTGGTTTGATCTGCATTTGTTGTTTAGAATGGAATAATTGGGAATCAATTTCATCTAGAAAAAAACCCTACCTCATAGTTCTAGCATTCATTGGTGAAGATTGAACCACTACGTTTGTCACCACACAGTCTGTCGTTGGTGGATATTGTTCGATCATCACTCACCAACTCCAAATCTAAAGGGTTCAGCATAATTCTCTAATGTTCCAACTATTGGTCTATGGTAAATCCACTAAAGGTAGAAAATGAATTTCAACATTTCTGTTATGTTGCGTTGCAGAATCATTAATCTATTTGTTAAATTAAATAGCATTTTTGTTACAGTTGGGTTGCAACGCTATTACATTACAACAAATTCAAAATTCAAAATCAAATAAACTTTTTTTAATTTTATTTTTCCTTATGAAATTATTTTAATAAAATTTCATAAAAATTACGAAAACTAATTGATTCCCTCGACCCTTTCCGGTCATGGTTGAGTCTTTTCTTATGTTATTTCTTCATTATAGATGCAACAGTTCCCTCATATTTTCAATTTTTGCAGCTATTTTGATGTTTTAAATCATGGCACATTCACTATTTCAAATAAACATAAACAGAAGATCAAACAATTGTTATGGACTCACTGGATCACGGAATCAAGTTTCTTTTGAGTTCCTGATCTTGGAATAATCATATATAGTATTTTAAAAAAATACTTGGAATTCTAGGACATTACAGAAATCATGGAATAGTCTCTATCCACAATGGTCATCACAACCATCACAAACCACCAATATCTTCCATGCTTCACCCTAAGTCATCAAGTATCGTTAGACATCGTCTCTGAATAATCCACCACATATCCATGGACACTAAGAACATCTTACAACTATTTGTAATTTTTAAATACAAGACATGTTTGGGATCACATCTTGGGAATGGGTGTGTATAAACATTCCTTGTAGGTTTCCGATAAAAAACAAAAGTAAGAAAAACACATTTTAGAGAATTTATCCCAATATAAGAGATTAACCAGGTGGAAAAATATAAAACTACATATGATTTTTAAACAAAATGCACATAGATGCATAAAAGTCCCTATCACTTCAGTTTTTTTCCAGGAAGATCATATCTTGTGACCATGTTTTGATGCATGGAGCACCAAAGTGTTCACAATGTCTGACATCAATTTCTCAGTTTCATGGAAAATTTGGAAAGCAACCATGAGGTTCTTGAAGAATCATAAGTATTTAAGAATATGATCTTCCCAACATTCCTTCCATTACACCACTTGAATTTATCCATTATATTCTTATCCCCACTAAGTTATGCACATCAATCGAGGGTGAATCACACTTTACTATTAACTAATACTTTAACTATTATAGAAAACTTTAGGGAACCCACACATAATCAAAGTGTATATTTTAGAAAAGAGATTATTCATCCCTATCTTAATATCCCCCTAGGCATGGAAACCTGTGATACTCCCATGAAAGCTATAATAGAGGACCCACATCTCATTCATTAGCACATATTATATAAGATTTAAACATAATAGGATATAGTATAACAATTTTTATAAGGTTATAATACAGAATATGAGAGTAACACACTACAGATGAGTGTAACACGCTTCAGATGAAATAGTTCTAATCAACCCCTGAGCAGTCCTATTTCCACGCCTAAATTCCATCATCAGTCAAAAAAATATATAACCTAAAAAATATATCAATCACTTAAAATGGTTTTGAAAGGACAAAAAGAATACACTATTGAAATATATATATAAAAATACCAACTATTAACAATTTATATTCCCCAAAACCAAATTAAAGTGATAAATTTATGTAAATAATCTACATAGGTAGAAATTTGTCCACATGGAGGCCTACAAGTGTGCCTATGGTGAACTAGGTGTGGGGGTGTGTACCTGTAAAATTTATTTACTCCACATATATGTTATGAATCATAGGAGCATGAATTCTATTAATTCCATGAACATTGGCTATTTCAGGTTGATAAAACTAGACTTGCCTAGTCTTCCTCAAAAATAGGTCATTTTCAGTGGCCTAGCCCACGGTGTTAGCTCATTGGGTCAGACTGGGTGGACATTCAAGATATACATACTATCATGAAGATTGAGATGAAACTTATTTCATTGGTGGGATAAGCCCCAACAATTAAGACTATGTTACAATGACCGATCAACCATCGTTTGACCTAAGTGGGATACCACCTCTAAATATAACCGACGGAATTGGAAGTGAACCAAATTTTTCATGTTTTGATGACTGACTATCATGGAAAACCTATACCTTCCTATTGTGTTGACTGACTATCATGGTCATATTCCCACTTCATGAAACGCCAACCTCCCATCATGGATGAAATTCTTCTACACTCATACTTCCTATACTAATTCACACAACCTCCTCTTTCACTAAACAAATTTTCTTATACCCCTCTAAACATCTCCCATTATATTTTTCTCTCCACATCTTACTACCGATGACTAACTCTAGGTTTGAACTCTCATTATCCACACAATAAGGGGAAAGAGGGAGACAGTGTGTGTGTGAGAGAGAGGAGGGAGAGACAAAAAAATATAGAGAGACAACATATTGAGGGAAATAAACTCATATTTAGTAAAATTTTATTTAAATTTCACAATAAAAATGAAAAAAAAATATGGTTAAAGAATGTTATGTCAGAATATTCTAATATACAGAAGATGGTGGTGGAATGTATTTTTTCAAAAAAAATTACAAATCTGCCTCAGGATGTCGACTGATGATTATGAAGGTAAGCAGTGTTTATCTTCTGTATGAAATTATGAGTCGTGGATAAAAATAGAAATATTTTATATAGCTGTTCATAATGGTTCGAGGCGTAAAGATACCCTAGTCCACTCTACCAATTACTCTCTCGGTGATTTTGGTGAATTTCACTAGTTAAGTCTTCATATCATAAGACCAATCCACAACTGAGTGCATGTTGTTGACATCTTTACAAACAATACTAAAAAAAAGAGTCTTCTGATTCTATAAAAGAGAACAGATAAACAGCATTATAGATCAATAAGCTAATACTCCAACACAAGTGAGTAAGTGTAGTTGAAACTCTCGATAAATATATATTGATTAAAAATAGTTCTGATTGAACTTTAAAATTTAACTATAACTAGTGATAGATGGACCATCTTATTCAGAAAATAATGTCTTCAATAAAGAACAGTTACGAAAGGGATCCAATTGCAATAGATCTTTAGTGTTCTAGTTCTACAACATAGAATCAATAAACCCCATCTTAGATCAATAAGTTGATACTCCACCACAACTGAGTAAGATCATTTGAAAATATCAATAAAAATATATTGATCAAAAATGGTTCTGGTTGAACTTTACAATTGAACAACAACTAAGGATAGATGGATCTTCTTCTTAAAAAATAGTTTCTTCAAGAAAGAACAATTATAGAGAGATTCCATTGTGAAAGATCGTTGAAAGAAATACAGCAATGAATGATAGAAAAAACTTACAGAAAATACTAAATTTTTAATATGTATATCTCCATTTTATCCTTTTCTATAGAAAAATAGAGTCTGGTTGATTTTTTTTGTAGATATATAAAAGATCTTCACAAGAATTATGTTTCAATCATGAAAACGTGTCACAATATATGGATCAAAATATATCTAAATATATATATCTTTATCTAAATTATACACACATAAATATAGAATAAATACACTGATACAAGTAAAGCTGAGAGTCTATCTTTTAAATTCATATCAAAGATAACCGCCTAACTAATCCTAATAATTCAAATTCCCAAGGAAACTCAAAGTAGTCATAAATTACCTTAATAATAAGAGATAATTTGTCCACATATTACAATTCTTTTAATTAATCATTATTTTCTTTGGATCATTTGAAAATAATATTTAAATTGGAATGATATTCCATATCGACTGTTGCACGAAACTCTGATAAAAATGTAAATTGAAATCATTGGTGATGAAAATTCAAATTTATGGTTCCTTCACAAAACAAAAAATACCAAACGTAGTTTTCAAGTATGTTTAATTAATTCTATGAATGTTTGTTTAGAAAATAATGGTTGATAAACAAATTATGGTTGATGATCCATATATTTTCATCTCAAACGTAAATTTCTACACTTATGTAGGGTTCTTTAACCATAATTTTTGTCTTTGTCAAATGTAAGGTTTAATATAAAAGAAAGGTTATTTATCCTTACATTTATATCAATGTAGGGTTTATTAACCAAATATTAAAATCATTCAGCAAAAGTTATAACAAAAATTTTGGGTTTGTTTCATTTGTTATGTTTTTTAATGTATGGCATGGTAGTGTTTCCAGAATAAACTTAAGAGTGTTCCAGGCACATAGACAAATATTTCATGTGAATAATAAGATTGAATATAATTCTGAAATATGGAATATAAGTAATACTAATTTCATGAAATACACATAAAATAATTTCATTTTAAAAAAAATAAGGGTATTTGTGAGTATCAAAATCAATAAGATTAATAGAATATTGTTGAGACAATACATTCTCCACAATCTCCCCCTTTTGATGATTAGAAAACCCATAAAATTAATAAATGAATTTACAATTTTGCAAACAATTGAAAAGAAAATTATTCAAAATTTGATTAAAAAAATATTCCGACAAACAAAAATGTTATGTTTACCTAAATATCTCCCCCTTTTCATGAGATCAAAAAGAAAGTGCATATTTGGAATAAAACATGGTTAATAATTCATAGAACTATAATTGAATATTATAATACTTTTTTTAAATAAATAATGATTTATTTTTGGCTTCTAGACATAAACATAAAAGAACATGAATTAACATAAAAGACAATTGGGATATTTTATTGATCAAAAACAATATAAATACAATAATCAGTTTGACATGGAGACAAGGTTAGTCAACTAGAATGGTTTGGGCACAAAATATTGAGTATGAGTTGGCTTGGATAAGTTTATTAGGATTTTGAGAAGCTTAAAACTCATTCTTCAACTCTTCCATATTTAACCGAAACTTCTACATTATACTATCCCCCAATTTCATACTTAAAACTCTGGAATCTTGACTGATATGTAAATTCTCAATTAGATTTACTTTTAAAAAGTCATGAAAAATATCCCCTTGATGTATAAAATAGACCAAATTTTCTGTGAATTTTTTCATCAGAAATTTTATACTTGGTTCATTTTGTGAGAGTTGGTTGACTAAAAATTCATGATTATCCAACAGAACTAAAATAGGGTCACTATTGGACTAATTATTTTTAATATAGTAATTTATATCTACCATAACAGAGGAGATTGTCTAAAATCATCGAATAATATATGGAGTGGTAGTAGGAGAAGAGGTAGATGTACCGGTATGCAAAAAAATGCCCTTGATTAATTCAAAATAACCCCCCAAATACCACATTAGATCCGAAATTTCTGACTTAGAAACAAATTCAAATTTCATCTTTCCAACTTCATTCAACATATCTCTCTAAAAAGCATCTAATTTATTATTTGAAACATAATTTTCATTAATATCTGGTAACTTTTTCATTATAACTTCCAACTACTTTTGAAGATTTAAATCCCCTTCCTCAGACTTATTGAACATCATTAGAAACTCATAAACCATATATGAAAGGGAATTAGATGTCCCTTTATCTGGTTTTTGTGACTGACCAACTGCCACAATTTCTATAGATATTGAAGTAGATTTTTACATAGAATTTTTTTCTAGTTATTCAATGGAATTTTTATTTGAACAATAAAAACTATTAAGAACTTTTTTAGTCATTATTTGCAGATTCTGGTCTCTTATCCATATGGTCAAAAATAGATAAAAGTAAATTCTCATCAATTTCAAAAGACACATTTTCATATCAGATCAAATTTTACTCTTCCTGAACACCTGGTTCTTCCTCCATGAAAACTATAATATTAATAGTCTACATATCTCATATCTAGATTTCAACATATTTATCTTCTTCAAGAAAGGTCTCTTCTAAATGTACTAACATGATAACCTCACATGAACCCAACACTGGTTCTTCAGTTGGTGGAAATACTATTTTCCATGGTTTTACAACATATTTTTTTTGCCACAAAATCTTCTTGCTCTACTAATTATTCTACTTCTTCTTATTCTTCAACAAGTCTTAATTTTCTTTTTGTTGGCACGGAAGGTTTTTCACCACAAGTTTCACAAATTCATTCATTCCCAATTGCAATTTTCTCCCCATAAGCAAAACATCTTTATCTTTATTGGTCATCTGACCAAATAGCAAGAGTTTTCCTTTGTTTGTACTCCAGTAAAAACATAACTTCCTAAAGGTTTATAGATTGATCACATTGTTGTTATGACATTTAATTTGAGAATCTATTAATCGAATCATTTCTTTCATAAACAAAATTAGGGAAATTATCCTTATATAAGTATAAAAATTCACCCTAGCATCTAGCTAATAGTATTTGTTCAAATATTTGAAAAGATACCTTGAAATATTCATATTTATTTCACTCAAAAACTGAAACATGATATACATGTATGGATATAGAATATTTTTCATCTCATCCATTCTAGGAGCAATTCTTGTTCGAATAATCTTATCTAAGATTTATGGTCTTCCTCGGGAGCCATTTCTTTATTTTTTCTAATTTTTGTTTATCCAAATAAAAAAGTCATTATATCATTATATTTAATTTCATTATCTCCAATATAACTTAGATTGAAATGAAACACTCCCTCATGAGGATAGTTCAATATTTAAGAAAATTCAATTGAAGAAACTAAAAAGTTATTATCTTATATTCTTGCAAAAACTGTTTCTTCAGTATCACCAAATCTAAACTAAACACTATTGTAGATAAATTTCATATCTACATCATAAAGGAATTCTATATTTTCATCATTCAACACATATTCCAATCCTTGAATATCTATAACCTTTTTCAGGAGTAGATTTTTCTGATAGAGCCATTCTAAATCAACAAATTTTCCCTACAGAGTCTTTCTTCTATAAATTTTTGATGCTTCGGGTCATTTGGTTCACTTCCTCCAGTTCACTTAGTTTTAGTCATTTCTGAGAAATGAATTCTCTATGGTTTTCGGGTTTTTGGGTTTCTAATGAGAACATAGGTAAGTGAAGGTAGACGTGGTGAATGAGGGTTTCTATATTCGAAATGGGTGGTAGAGTCGAAAAGGTTTGGTATTCAAATTGTTTCTGACAATCCCTTGCTTCCCATGTCATTACATAAGATAATCATTAATTTTTTCGAAAATATTTGGCATGAGTAAATTTAATATTAAAATCAATTAACTAAAATGTAAATAAAAAATTTATATTAAAACAAATCAAATTTAAAGTAATTAGTAAATAATCTTAATATAGATAAACTGAAGTACATAAAAAAATATAATAAAATAAATATTTTAAATTGAAAAAATATTAAAATGATTAACATTTTAAAAATTAAATAAACCAAACTCCCCCTTTACAAAAACAAAACATACAGTTGGAAGTGGTTTAGTAAAAATATCAGCTTGTTGATAATCAATATTTAAAAATTATAAAGATATATCCTTTTTAAGAAAAATATCTCTTAGAAAATGATTCCTAATATCAATATGCTTATTTTTTGAATGAATTATAATATTTTTTGTATTATTTAAACCATTTTATAATCACATTAAATAATTTTTGTATTAAAATGTAATCCAAAGTCAATTAGTGTGTTTTTCATCTACAACACTTGTGTACAACAATTGCTTGCAGATACATATTTTTCCTCCGCTGTTGACAGGGAAACTGAGCGTTCTTTATTACATGACCATGATAATAAATATTTTCTTAAAAAGTGATAGGTTCTAGATGTAATTTTTCTATATAATAAACTACCTCCAAAATCATCATCTGAATATGATATTAAATTAAAATAAAAAAAATTGGATAAAGAAGAGAATGATAAATAGTTCCCTTTAAATATCTAAAACTATTTTGGACAACAACAAGATGAGTTCTTTAGGATTTGTTTGAAATCAAGCACATAATCACACTAAAAACATAAGATCATGTCTATTAGTAGTAAGATATAATAAACAACCAATATTACCTCTATATAACTTATTTTCCACTAGTTTTCCCAGGTTCATCCAAATCATGTTTTATATTGGTACACATTGGAGTTGTATATATTTTTCTATTATCAAGAAAAAACATTTTCTATAAATCAGTAATATATTTACTTTGGTTTAAAAAATTACTATAATATTTATGATAAATTTTATGTCCAAAACAAAATCTCAATTATCACATCATACTCATTTCAAACTCTTTTTTCATATGTTATGAAAAATCACTACAATGTTTTTTATTGGTTGAACAAAAAATAACATGATAAGAATATATTTGAACTAATAATACATTAGAACAAATTTATTTCTTAAAAAGTGTTAGATCTTCCATTCCAGTAGTAAATCAATTTTTTAGAAGAAAATAACTCAATACTTTATACTAAGCTCTATGTTCTTGTTTAAGTTCATAGAGAGCTTTAGTAAGTTTAAAAAAAAATATGATTTTTGAGAGCTTTCAAAACCTATAGGTTGGTCAATATAAACTACTTCTAATAAATAGAAATTTAAAAAGGAATATTTAACATCAATCTAATATAATTTATTGTTCATATGAGATGAATAATCTAAAATAATTCTAATTTCTTCTAATCTAGCTATAGGGGAAAAGGATTAATCATAATTTATACCTTCTTACTGATTATATCCTTTAGCTCATAATCTAGATTTGTTTTTATTTATAATCCCTTGATCATATTGTTGGTTTCTAAAGACCCACTTAGTTCCTATAACTTTATAATTTGATGGTATTTCAACTAATTACCAAACATGATTCCTTTTGAATTTGTTGTACTCATCTTACATTACTAACATCCAACTCTCATCTTCTAAGGCTTCTTAAAAAGATTTAGGCACTAGTTGATATATAAAGGAATAGAATTAAATAAGTTTTCCATTATTTATTATAGTTTGTATTCCTATGTCTCGGTCTCCTATTACATCTTCTAAATAAGGATTCTTTAATGTTATAGAATATCTAGGTAAAACACTTTTATCTTCATCCGTATCATGTTTTTATAAGCTATATTTAGTTTTATTTATGTTATTTTGAAAATAATTTTTCAGGATTTCAAGTTTTATGTTGTTAGAAGAGTTATTTATTTCCCCAGTTTGATATTTTCTTGTAAAAAAGGGTTAGTTTCATTATTCCTAACATGAAATGATTATTAAACAATCCTTGAATTTTCATTAAACACTATATATGATTTAGTGGTAGAAGAATATACAAAAAATATTCCTTCATCAGCTTTTGGATTAAACTTACCAAGATTATCCTTTGTGTTCAGAATATACACCTTATATCCAAAAACATTAATGTACTTTATCATATGTTTTATATTATTCCAAAGTTCATAAAGTGTATTTTTGAAAATAAGCTAGATTAAAACACTATTAATGATATTTCAAGGTGTGCATATAACTTCTTCCCATAATTTGGTAGGTAAACATTATTCATTTAGTATAGTCCTAGCCATTTATTTAATAGTTATGTTTCTTATTTCAACAATTCCATTTTGTTGAGATTTTCTTGGTGTACAAAAGTTTTGTTTAATACCCTGATTTGAACAAAAGGAATTGAATTCCTAATTCTAAAAATTTTCACCATGATCACTTATTAGTGTAATTATCTTAAAACCTTTTTCATGTTGAAAATTTTTATAGAAACATTAAAAAAGGGTAAAATCATCACTTTTAAGTTTTAGAAAATAAATCCACGTAAATCAAGAGTAATCATCAACTAAACATATACATATAATTTTCTAGATGAATTTGCTACTCTTAATGGTCCGAACAGATCCATGTTGATAACATCAAGACATTTTGATACCACAATTTTGTTAATGGAATTGAATGATGATTTGTGTTGCTTGAAAACATGGCATGAATCACAAGATCTATCACAATCAAACTTAATAATACGTAAATAAGAAAATAAATGTTTCTTAGATAATTTATATAAAGAATAAATATTAAAATGAATAAGCCTTCTATTCCATATATAAGACTCATTTATATTAGGATTTAAACAATTCATGTTCTATTTACACAAGGAATTTAGATCCAAAGTATAAACATTTTTAGAACTAGATGATATAAAAACAAGCAGTATATATTGAAACATAGAGCAAGAGTTGTTAGAAAAATCAACATAATAACCATCATCAAATAGTTGAGAGATACTTATTAGGTTATGCATCATACCCTGTACATATAGTATATTATTGATTGAGACTATTTTTGGATATCAAAAATTTCCAATTCCAATTATATTTCCTTTTTCATTATCACCAAAAGTTACTAAACCTCCTTCTATTTGTGTTAGTGTATTGAAGTTTGGTAAGTTTCCACTCATATTCCTTGAGAATACACTGTCCATATACCATATATATTTTCTTTTTCTGTGACCTATTTGGTAATCTTCTTTTACCGTGAAGCACATATTTTCTTTCAGATGTGATTCTTTATTTTCTATATCATATATTTATGAGCTGCTGGATTCTTCAGAAACATTTCAATTTGCCTTCATTTCTTTTTTTATTTTAGTTTCATAATCATCATTTTTATGATATGTCTTTTCTATATTTCTCTTTTCACCTTTTATCTAGGGATAATCAGGTCTTATAAGACCTAATTTCTTGCATTCATATCATCTAACTTACCATGAGTCTTTCTCATCCCTTTTGAATGGTTTTCTAAATTATATTTTCCTCTTATAAAAATTGATAAAATTTATGTCTAATTAAGATAATTTCATTTCAGAATTAGATGTATCTGAAGTCCTTTCTTATCTGACTTTTTACTTTATTATTTTATTTTCTTCATAGATGTTACCTTTATATAGGTATTATCTTTTTTCACTAATACAATATTATCTTCCTCTTTATTTTCATTTTGACATCATACATCATCAATTTCCCAATCAATTCTCTTATTGTCAAATTTTTGGCATGGGATGATTGTCTAATTGCTGCTTATATACCATTCCATTTAGTAGGTAGTACTCTCAGTACTTTTAAAAGTTTATCTTCTTGTTCGATAGGATCATATAAGGATATATTGTTATTCTTATTCTCTGTAAGCCTTCCATTCATCATAGTGATACATTATCCATCAATCATTTTGAATTTATCAAATTTCAGTTTTGTTTGTGCATACCTCATTTGTATTACATTGTTTATTCCTTCATAGTCGACAACAATGGTTTTCCACATTTAATAAGCAGTAGGCCATTATGAGACACATTTGAATTCATTTGTTACAAGACCATAGATAATATCATTTATAGATTTAGAATTCATGTCATAGTCTTCCTTAGTAGCAGCAGTCCAAGTTGTAGGATTTTCAAGAATTATATAAGGAGTAATGAGCTTAGAGTAGACTTTTAATCCAAGGTTCCTCAAATATATAATCATCCTTGATTTCCAACTTCCACAGTTTTCACCATTGAAATAATTATCATGAATCATTGACATTCCTTTACTCCAATCAATCATTTCCATCTTTGTATTAATCTTATACTTTTAGCTCGTTATAGATTTTTTCAAAATCTATCATATGATACCAATTTTTAGGTCAAAATATAAAAATATACACTAGAGGTGGGTGAATTATGACTTTAATTTTTCTCAATTCTTTCTCTTGATGTCCACTAATGATAATGCATGTTAGAAGTTTTTATCTTTTGTATGGAATTACGAGTATCTAATAAAAACATAAATATAGAACATGACTATTTATAATTATTCTAGGAATAAAGATCCCCCAGTGTACTCAAACAATTACACTCTCTGTGAGTTTGTTGAATTTCACTACTCAGGTCCTCATATTATAAGAACAATGTAAAACTGAATGAAGGCTTTTGACATCATTACAAACAATTCTAAAAATAGAGTATTCTGGTTCTATAATAGGGAAATGATAAACCACTCCTTAGATTGAGAATCTGATACTCCACCACAACTGAGTAAGAGAATATTAAACATTCAATAAAAAGATATTGATCAAAAAGGATTCTGGTTGAACTTTAAAGTTGAACAATAACTAATGGTATATGTATCTTCTTCTATATAAAATATTTTCATAAAAAAAGAATAGTTTTGAAGCGATCCAGTTGTAATAGATATTTTAAATACAAAAAAGGAATATATTTAGTATAATT
Organism: Viscum album; assembly: GCA_963277665.1. Lineage (NCBI taxonomy): Eukaryota > Viridiplantae > Streptophyta > Magnoliopsida > Santalales > Viscaceae > Viscum > Viscum album. Next base: position 1,076,648,181 of record OY728150.1, read on the forward strand.
ACATAAAATATCAAATTTTTTAACACTTATATATCCAATGTATCCTTTTTAGAATAAAAATAGAATCTGATAGATTATTTCATTAGATATATAAAAGATATTCACAAGAATAAAGTTTCAATCATGAATACATGTCAAAATATATGTATCAATATATATCTCAATATATATCCATCTATTAATCATGCACACATATATATAGAAGAAATACACCGATAAAAGTAAAGTAGAGAGCATATATTTTTAATTGAGATCCAAGAAAATCACCCAATTAATCATAAGAATTCAAATTCCTAAGACATATTAGTGTAGTCATAAAATCCCTTAATAATATTATAGAATTTATACTCTTATTATGATTCATTTAATTAATCATAATGAGCCTTAGATTTTTTTAAAATGAGATTTAAGTCATACTGATACTCCATAAAGACCATTGCACGATAGTCTAATAAAAATGTAAATTCAAATTTCTGATGACGAAAATTCAAACATAAGGTTCCTTCACAAAATGAAAAAATCCCAAACATAGGGTTCAATTACAAAGCCGTAATTCTCAAAACATTATGTTGAAAATTTAAGTTTGATCACAAAATTAATGTTTATGATCCATACGTTTTCTTCTCAAATATAGGGTTCTATACTTATGCATTGATATTTATCCATACCTTTTCTATCTTTCAAATATAAGTGTTCATCTGTACGAAAGGTTATTTATCCATATGTTTTTTTCAACGTAGGGTTGATTAAATATACCCACTGATCTTTCAGCATAAGTTATAATACAAATGTAGGGTTTGTTCCTTACATTATGTTCTTCAATCTGCGGTATGAATAATGTTTCCAAAATACACTTAAGATCATTCTGAACAATTTGACGAATATTTCAAGAAAATAATAAGCTTAAATATAATTCAAAAATTAAGAATATAAATAATATTAATTTCATAAAATAAACTTAATATAATATATTTAGTAAAAAAAATGGTATTTGTGGGCATCAAAATCAAAAATATTTATCTAGTATTTTTAAGACAATACATGCAGAACAAATCCATCCTCCCAAAAATTCCCTGGCATGAGATTTAGGGATTAAATAATGGGAATTAAGAAGGAAAATAAATTTAACCAATATTCCACCAAATAAATCATAAAAATAGAGAAATATTTTTTATTAAATCAAAAGTAAAACACACAAATAATGGATAAATAAGAAATGAAAAATAATTTCCTTTATTTCGGATCGACTATAGATGATGATTGCATCATAGTCGATTTTTGTTAGTGAAGGTGATGATCTATTCATCGATTTGGAAGATTATCTAGATTCTAAAAAATGATCCTAGATCACCCCACTCTTTATTTCAAATTATAGAATTTGTTATTGATAAATATTGAATTTTTTTAAAAAGGGAATAAAATAATAAAAACCATAGTATATTCTTTTAAAATTCCCCCACTGGGATTTGTCCCACAAATTGATAAAGAGAACTCTAATTATATAATTCCGTGGGTAAAATCCCACACTAAAGACAACTGAGACCTTATATATCTAATCTAAGACACTACATTAGAGGAAAAGAATAAATATCTCAAAATCTTGAGAGAGAGAGATAAAAATAAAATACTTGAATTATTAAATTTTATTGAGGATCTATAATTCCTACAACATCTTCTAGTATAGACTTGTGGTAAACACCACACTCTAGGATTATATGAACCATAAAATGATTTTTCAATGATTTTCTACTGGGGAAATTTTACTATTTTAACAATGAAGAGGTCTTGTGAATCAAAAACTCCAAACTATGTTATGTACGGACCATGAAAAAAATTATACTCTACAACTTCCCCACATTTCAATAATTTTATTCCCAAAAATAAAATTAAATAGAGTATTTGAAATATGAAAGATCATAAAATATCCCCATACAAAAAATTACCCACCTTCTTTAAGGGACTTTAATCATTGAATATTCTAGTAAATTTTATTACAATTCACTTTCTTAAATTACAAAATTTAGTTTAGGTTTATAGTTATATATATTTAGGTTATAATATTAAAATAACAAACCCAAATATTACGAATTAGATGCTTTAATTTAGTATCCCTTTTCCCAGAAATGTTTTTAGAAAGATTTGATGTTTTCTTTTCTTTAGACATCTTCATAATTTTCAAATTGACCACATCCAACTCTCTAATCATAATAGAATTTTTTTAATATGTGACATAACAAAAAAATATCATTACATGTCATAAAAATTAATAAAAAATCAATAGTCCATGAATAATTATAAAACTTTTCCTTTTTCAAAATAAAATTTAGAATAAAAACATTTAGTACCGAAGAAATAACCTTCTCTATACCAATATTTTCATAAAAAAATTCATAATAAATCTTTATGTCAGTATAAAACTCATATGGTCACTTGAAATAATGAAAAAAATCATTATAAACGTTTTTCACAAAGTTATACTTTTCACCCATTAAAACTTGCAGATAATCTACTTTAATCATAGGATCATTATATTACAAAAAAATCATAATATTCCAATAAAGACCCATTAAAAGATTATATGTAACCTTTAGGTTACATTGGAAATAATTTCCATATCACTCTTATAAACACCCTTACAAATGGAATAACCATAAGGCCTAATTTTATACCCAATGCATTAGAAGGCTATCACAAATCCACTGGTCCATGGTTTTTATAGAATCACCCATCATTGGTTGACAATGTAACCATACGTACTTGTTTAATTATAGGACAAACCACAATATTAACAATTACCCAGAATCAAAACACAATCATAACACATAAAAGCATCCAATTTCTAACATTACACTCATAAAAATAATCTTTTCATCCATGAAAAAACATTTATAGATATTGAAATATTAGATCCATTTAAAAAAAATATTGAAATTGAATAGGAAAATTTTAATGTGGTTTTTAATTTAAGTAAAACATGAAATATTGTAAGTGAATCATAAAACCAAAAAAATTCTATGGTGTTGGGAGAATTCTTCTTCACCATGAATTTTTAAAAGAACATTCCATTTTTTTTCTAAACAACATCAAAAAACTACATAAAATATTTTTTTAAATATTTTTAAAAAATGTGAGAAGACACATAAAATGTATTTTATAATTTATTTATTTCCATATTAGACATCCAGAAAATAATTTAAGAAAAATATGTACATGGAGGGAAAATATTTTTAAAGGAAATATTAAAAGATAACTTTTAAATGAAAGTCCCTTACCTAGATCTGGAATCATCACATATGATCATTATCATCCCCAATAATAAAAATATAATAATTATATTCTCTATTTTAAACCTTTTTATGTTTATTATTCCTTTTATCTCATTTATTATCATGTTATAAAAATTACTTAATAATTTATGTTCATTTTAGATGCTTTAATTATATTCGATTCATAAGTCCAAAATGACACAGACAAGTTGAATATGGAAAAATAATTTATTATTATATCGTATTCATAAAATTAATCTTGAAATAATTATCATTTTTATACATCAAATGTACTTTTAAATTTTACCATTAAATAAATTTATGAAAAAATAATCACATTTCAATCATGGAGACGATAGGCCATACACACACATGAGTACCGTTTCCATTTTTAAACAATCAATAAGATAATAAGGTAAGTAAAATATTTATAATTATACCATAAGTATCATACTAATTATTTAAATATAAATTTATATATCTTCCATGTGACGTGGTGATTAAAAACCAATCACATCGATTTGGGGAGGTGGTAGCCCAGACGTATGCACAAACGACATCACCAATTTTCAAGGAAAGGTATGTTAAGATGGTAAATTATATATCATAATTTTAGAAAATAAATATTTCATGAATATCATATATAAAAAATAGTTTCATCATTATAATACATTCATGAGATATGGTGATGCAAAATGAATTACAATAGTTTGTGAGATAGTAGTTTGTCGTACACATGAATGATGGTTTTGTTTCCTATTTGATGGAATATAAGATTTATATAGGTTATAATAACATATTCAGACACATATTATACTTTTCTTTTTATTTTAACGTTGTGTAATAATATTTTAAGGTGGTTTAAGATGAAATAAACCAAAACTATTCATTTAAAAGTATACCTCTTCTTTGAGAAATCTTTATTTCCTAACACCTTTGGACCACGTAGATTTGTAACCATTTTCAAATAAGGAATATAAAACACACTGAAGAATTAAAAAATGTATTCAGGTAGATTTTTACCAAAAAAATGGGTTTCTATTATACATTAAAGAGAAGAATATATTAACTTCTATAAGAGAGGGCATGATAACTCTTATAATTTCCAAAAATATTTAATTTATATGTTCAGATTTTCAATTCCAAATGGAACCAAAAGGATTTATTTACAATATAAGATTAACATTAGGTGAAAAAATAACATTTAATAAAAAAATTGACTATTTTTTAACCCCTATTGTTTTCTTTTAACCCATCGCTAAGCCCTTTCACTCTTATCATGACAATAAGGTTTTTTACTCTTCAAGGGTCATGATAGTTACTATAAATAGAGAAAACCCATAAGTGTAAAATTGATGATATTATAAACCATATTAAAATCACTTAGTAAAATATGATATTTTTAGAAATTTTATATCATTTAATAAAGTATTATTTATTATGAAATTTCATTAATGTCAATTTTTAGAGCTATTCATTACTTTGACATTAATTACATCATGAAAACAAAAACAAATTCCCAAAAAAAGAACTTCACTAAATCCTTAGCCTTTTTTATTCATCTATTTTATTCATGTGTCACATTACTTATCTACGATTATATTACTTTTATTATATTTAATAACATTTATTTTATTTTTCCATTAATTAAAAAATATTGCATCAACATTGTGTACACATTTAAGGTATTTATTTATTTACTAAAAAATAAAAAACATTATCATGATGAATAAAAGAAATTTTTATTTCAAATTCATATTTATAATTGAATATATCTTCGATTTATCACCATGTAAAAAATATTAAAGTTGTTAAAAATAAGAGTTTGAAATTTTTGACTTCCCATTGCATAAAATATTTTTAGAGTCATAATCAGAGCCATATGGAAAAAGTATATATATCAAATATTGGATGTTTAAGGATGACATGTAATCATAATTTAAAATAAAATAAATTTTTAGGGTCATTGTATAGTCCATATCATATAATTTTTAAATTTTAATTACCCAATTTACCCTTTATTGTGGAAAAAAATTACATTGGTTACTATTTATATTAAAAAATATATTTTTTTACAAAATATTTACCCACTATTTCAAAATATGGAATCTATTTTTTAGAATTCAAAACACAAAAATGAAATATTTTAATTTAAAAATAAACTGAGAAAACATGATAAGAAAGGGTTTTTTAGAAAATGGTTTTTTAAATATAAAATGATTTTAGAATAAATTCATATTATAAACATAGTTTAAAACCCTACAATTAAATAAAAATAACTCCTAGTTCATTTATACTTGATGTTGCATATTTTTTATTCTATATAATATTGTAATATTTGAAATAATACGAGATATTAAACCCTCTTACACATTTTATTTTAAAATGTCTCAGCTCTAAGAAAACTCATTTCCAAACTATTTAGGAAGGGAAGTTTTCTTTCATTACCAATGATAAAATCTCAATATCATCTCATTTCAAGACCTTAATAGAAACATAATACCTCTCTAATAATGTCTTAATGAGCCTCTACACCCAAAAAGATTTCTCCATAATAATTTATTCCTTCCACATTAGATGTAATGAATCCATAATCATTTTATATTCATCTAATTAGGGTTCATCATATAGGTTAACTCTAGTGGGATCACTTCACTACATATATTTAAAAAAAATTCAAGATTTTTTTTGTATGTGAGTAACCCAATTACATATAATTTCATCACTAAGTAATTCACAAAGGTTATACATTATTATTAGAAGATCTGTATAACCACATGATCCTAAGAATTTACATCAAATTCTCTCCCATATTCAACTAGCCATGCACTGATGAAAATATAGTTGGTTTATAATATAGAGGAAACATGTACCTTCTTTCATAAATTATTTATACACATTTATTGGAATTAAAACTCTACATCATGATCTATAATAGGTTCACAACAATTTTTAAATATAATATGGATTTGTTTTCATTTTTAATTTATGAAATATTTATATTATTCCATCATGAGAAGCTCCAACCTCCTTAAATAGCTCAGTATCACTCTACTACCAATCTGGTCGCCTAGTCGACCAAAACCTGTTGAGGATGTTGTTATCATTAAAATTATCTTTCTCTAATGGATCTAGACCCGAGTATAGCACCAAATATTCTAAATAAATTAGAAATGATTATATTTTTAGAAAAAACTCTTCCAATAAAATATAAGGAAAATTTACATTTGATAGGGATGTCCATAAAATAAGATGTACATATGAAATAGGGGATATTCTTTATGAAGGTAGTCCTTGTAGACTATGTTCATCAAGATATTTAATATGAGCGATATTGGAGACCCAGTATCCACATAGTGAAGTGAGTGAAATGATCTTAACCTTTAGAAAACCCCTTTTTCCCATCTCCTATGAACACTAAGATACATAATAACACTACATTGTAAAAATAATTGCATACCTCCCCGACACATGGGAAGAGTATGGGGCCACCAAGTCAATCGATGGGGGATAGTGTCCAGCACCTAAAAAGATTAACTACTCCGAATCTTTCTTCTCACAATCCTCTAATATCATATGGACTCAAATTTCTCTACTAATTTTCATTTACCACCATGCTACAATTATTCTACTCTGATATATTCAACTATTATAACTTCAACTCCATGAAGCACCATATAACTCCTAAAATCTAGTGCTTAGATTACAAGTGTTTATTATAAAACTGACACTCTTGTTTTAGGATAAGGTAAATACCCACAATGAAGATAGGTTATATAGTGAACCATTTAAATGAATGGAATGGTACACATGATCTATAAATGATAAAATAGTTCTCATCATCTCAATCAACAACATTTTAATGAATCCTCTAAAATGAAAGAGAATATATTTTTTATCTTATTATCAAGGTAAAACAATAATTCACCCTTTGTAAGCATTCTCATCTTCTTCCATATCCATAGAAAATATTTTTATCCACTTTGTTGAAATCATATAAATCCATTAATAGTTACTAAGGGGTGGTTATATTTAACATTTATAGAGTTGGAACTACTAACCAATTAGGAGGGGGCATCTCCCACTTATAGAGGTATAACCCTTCTCATTTAATCAATCACCAAAGACTTTTGATACCCATAATGGGTGAAAGTTTATACTGAGTGAGTCACAAAAACTAAACTTATTTAATATTAATTATTTTTTAAAGGACCTATTTAAACAATAATTATATAATCACGTCACACAATTGGGTGTGTGAAAGATGATCACCATTAATATAAGTTTTATAGATGACCAAAATTCTTTCTTGGGGGTTCCATTAGAATATATAACTTGAAAACATAGGAAGTGTGATGAATAGATTGTACATGTTTCAACGAGTATCAATGTCTAGAAATAATAATCACAAGTTATACTCTAATTCACACTTACCATATTCTGATAATTGGAATCCACGTGCACATGTAATCCCAGAACACAAATGATCACCAAATTATAATTTATATAAACTAATAAAAGGTATAGATTATGAGAGATAATTGATTCACTGATTATTATAAACATCTCTCACATGACTTGATCCATCACCAAAAAAATAATTAATAGCTAATAGGGTATAATATATGAAGATTCCTAAGATCATCACCATATTCAATATCATGGACCGAAAATGAGACCCATGTGGATGAATTTATTTTAAAATATAACCTTCCCCTATAACTAGTGGGATTCTCCTCCAATAATATTCAATCTACTTATACTCACTTAGTTATCTTTATCATATGAATTGTTGCATGAAAATGACACAAAAATCTCAAAAAATATTCATTTTTAGTCCCTTCCCTAACCACTAACCTATAATAATTACATTATGAAAAAATTTAAAGGAACAAGTCAAAATATTTTAGAACCTCAACATGTATTAATAAATGGTCATGCTTCCTTGTGGAGGGTCAACATCCTCTAATAAAACATTCTCTTAGAAATGGGATCAAACTCCAACTGTGAGAGAGTATTACCATTGTCAATTAAAGGAAAACATCATCCACTAATAACTCACTAATCCATGTAGGGATCTCATTGAAAGAATCATCATCTGGTTTGTTAGTATTAAGAGAGAAGGGAAACATGAGTATTTTATTCCCAAGAATCTTTTATCATATGTGGATCACAATCTCCTTGAAAACCCCTGGGGACTTTATTATCAAAATGAATGACGCGTATTATTTCTTAATAGGTATTATCCAATTAAATGAGAACTAAAAACATCTCTATAAAGAAGAATTTACTAATCATGGAGGGGATGAAAGCTACATCAAATAATAAGAAAATAATATATGTTTACCATATTTTTGAAAAAAGACCTCATCACTCACTAACCAATGATAGAAGGGAAAAACTATAGGAATAAACTCATAATTAACCTACCTCTACACATAATCTAGATACTAGAAAGTATCACCCTTCCATTGATAGGATGAAACCATAATTATTAGAGAATATTTAGATGGACTTACATGGTACAGTCATGAAGGATCCTAACTATCTATAGGTTTATAGATCTATTATTAATGTTATGGAGAAAGGATAAATCAACCACATCTATTGCAATAGTATTTTAGGTATAATTATTGAACACAAGATCCCCTTGAAATCATTTCCCTATGTTCTCAAATGAGTCCTCTCATGACTACTCACTCTAAAAATCATCCATAGAAAAATGGATTTGATACTACACCAACGTAGCCCATAACATTAAAGACCCATTTAGGATTATAGGGAGTCTAGTTCACCACCCCTCCTCTTTAATTTAAAATTATAAATTCTAAAATCACATTTATGTGAAATTGAGAAACCCAAAAATATTATATGTTATACCAAGTTCAAAACATATAAGAAATTACCAAAATTTTATAGAAAATATTTAAAACATTTAAATCAATAACCATGTGTTTTCTCTAGGAGATATATTTTACCTTCATCTACATCTGCATTGATTATGTCCTTGATGTGGTAGTAAAACTTGTCCTAGGTCTAAATGAATTCTTCCCAATTTATTTCCCATATTGATTCTACAAGCCAAAATTCGATTTTTCTTGTTGATCCAATCAAATTTCTCATCATTCAGTTCAACTTGAATTGATCTATCATATATTCTATTAGCTTATTCCTTTAAATAATTTATATCAAAATCTCCCTCTGTCGCCTCTACCTCAGAATGTATGAGGAGCTACAGGTCAACATCCTTCTTCCTTTCATCCTTTTGGAAACCATTAGATGACACTAGATCAAGAAAAATGTTAGGATCTTCAAGTTAGTCACCTTTAGTATCTTCAACCTTTTCACTATCAACCTCCACATCATCCCTAATAGGTAGTAATGAAATATGATGATATTTAAAGGATGAATGAACATGCTCCCTAAATTTATTACCCTATCTTGATGATCAAGTATTCACCAGTTTTGGAAGTTATGAATAATATTTTCAAGCCTAGTCATTTCTCCCAACATTCATTGGATAGTATCAAACATAAATGAGATTTAACTTCCATTTTTGAACATCTATTTACTGAGATACAATTGAATTTCTTATTCTCCTCATACTTCTAAAGTTATTGTGGGGTCTCATCTAATAGTACCTCATTTTCGAATGATTTCACTATTGGGTATAAACTCATCTTGGCCTTCTTGTGTCTCATAATTTTCCACCCCCATGATCCTATATATCTTTAAATCCATTTTACAAACTATAAAACTTGTTCTGAGGTGGGAATTATGGGATATCCACTAGTTTTGGAAGCATAATCTATGTCGTAGAGCCAGAAGATCCATGTCCATGTCTCACTGAGTGAACCAGAGGGACTGATCGAGGGTTCTAGAAACCCAAAGTAGTCCCTAGAGTTCCCATAACCCTTTTAGTATAATAAAAAATGGTTCCCTCTCAATTAGTATCTGAAGAACCCAGTTTGACCCTTGAGGGTATAGAAGCCACAACCTCATAAGACCACACCTTCTCATTACCCACATTATCAACATCAGGAACTATGATAGAAAATATCCTTGGTTGTAACACCTCAACCCCAGTTTCCCAATTTCCGTACCTTAATCCATTACATTGGAATGATTAAAAAAATTCATATATTGTAGGAATGGATTGTTACGAAGATTGTGCTAAAAACTAGATATATACATAAGTTCAACATTACAACTTAAAAAAACATCATAAAAGCTTTATTGGGAAAATTCATAACACTAAGTTTATCCATGAAATTAATTCATAATACACATCATCGCATAATGGGGAAAAATAAAACATTATAAAAGGGGTGAAAATGAATGGTCAGTAAGGGTATTAAATACGATGGGAGCATAAATAATAAGGCAAGGTGAATAAATAATAGTACACATTCCATTAAAAATAAACTTGAACATAATATGGTAGTAATTAGATTTGAATAAATAATTACAAAATAAAACATATATATGGGTATTATACTCATCAAATAACCATACAGACTATCAATTTACTAGTTTCATAATTCGGGAATGCATAATGCGGGAAGTCATAACCATACCATCAAGGCCTCCAGCCAAGACCCAAAATATGAATTTTGGTATGGCCTCGTGCCAAGACCATAGTTTGTCTCATGAGACCTACCGATGCACCAAGGAGACATAGAGGGCCCCAAATGAAACTTACTAAGTCCAATTAATTCCTCATTTGAATGGGGATAACATAAAGAAAATATACTTCATATTGATAATTAACATATGAAATGTAAATAACTTTCCCAGATCATTAAATATAAACCCTAACCATTCAAAGTAATATGGTGAATGGTGTCAAGATAGCACATCCATTGTCAAACTAATCATAAAATATTAAATAAAATATAGTGGACGATATTATAAAACATAAACCCCATTTTAACATAAGAATCAACAAGAGATATGAAATTGGTGAAAATACTCTTATAAAATCGTCGAGTATTTCTTATGATAAAAAACCCTTTTACATTGAAAAGAACAGTTATGTTTGACCAATATTGGTATAAAACCATAATTTATTTGGTATAGATTTATCATAATAAAAATATTGATTTTATTAAAATAATGGTGGTTAAAAACAGATTAAATATTTATCTTGAAAATAGTTAATAATTGACAAATTCCTTTCAATCAGGCTTGTATTTCGGGAATAATTTTTGAAGGTTACTTTTAAAATGATTAAAACCAAATAAATTAAAAAATAATTATAGTTTGTTAAAATATATATAACACTAAATTATAATTTATTATGCGTACATAATAATACCTAATAATTTTATTGAGGAAAGCATACAATAAAAGTAACCCGAATGAAAATGGAGGTTCGGGTAGAAAACACTTTCCATAATTCTGAAGGTGTTCCTCACTTGATATTAACGATCCGAATAATAAAATTTAGGTTCATTAATTAATAATTAAAGAATATCCTCCACATATAATTGATTTATTATAACCTTATTAGGAAAATTCATGGCCTTTTTTATGGGTTAAGAGATTCAATTTCATCATTTGTGAGAGTTTTCTTTCTGGGTTTTCATGATCAATTTACTTATATTTATGTATGAATAAACATGTAAGATGAGAATGGTTGTACATAATTGAAGTTGTATGTTATTATTGAACAACAATATTATTACATGGTTATGAAATTGATTTGTTTATTTTGAGTGATGATGAATCATTATATGAAACATTAATGATAGTCATTTAGGTAAATTTGCCACTTTTGATCACAATGAATGAATTTTGGTTTATAAATTAATATCATCGGTAAAAGATATTGAAAAACATTAAATAATACATATTACATATACTATGGTCTAGTTAAAAATAAAAATGGTTTCATGACAAGAATTAAATATTGTAATAGAAATTGAAAACCCATCATCCTTAAATGTGTTAAATTAGAACATCTCAGATGGTGTTTTTACTAATAGCATACAAGTGGGGAAAATGATAGATGATAATAAATTATTCCATAATTTTAAAAAAAAATAATGTACAGGTAAGGTAATGGAGTTTTCATAACATTTGGATGAGTATAGTTGGGGATATAATAGAAAACAAAGGAACCTGAAAACAAAGTAAAATAATTGAAAAGAGGAATTTACCTCTTGAATTAATCTTCTTTGAGAGCCTCTTTAGGGGAGATGATTTGGTATTTTGAGGACAACAAGGGATTATTTAAGTGGGGGATAATTATATAAATGTATTTGGGTTGAATTTGGACTAGGAAAAATGCTTGATAAGAGTTCAGATAAGAGGGAGTTGGGGGGGGGGGTTATAGTGGAGAAGAGAAATAATTTTTGAATATCTTAATAATTATTTTATTGTCTTGCTCAAGACCAGAAATTGTATGGATTATCATGACCAAGAATAGTTACATGTGAATGTTAGTTTGAACTAAGTTTTCTTAAATCATCCTTACATCACCTATGACTCAATAAATCACGTATTTATTTTTTATCATAAATTATCATATTTTACTATTCACCTAAAATTGAAGTATTCTAGAAAAATCACAAAAATTAACGATAACCCTTTTTCAACATGTAAAATCCAAAAATGAATTAAATTTTATCAAAACAATTTTCTATATTTGCGAAATTTAATTTTTAAATAAAATCATTATTTAATTACAAAATAATGACTTTAAATTTAAAAATAATTTTGTAATAATTTCAAAAATTAACCAAGGCCTCATTAAAGTATACCAAAATAATTAGAAAAATAAATATTTAATTAGGAACATATTTTTTCAAAATGATTTTTAAATCCATTTATTAATTTAAAACTGTAATTAAATATTTATCACTCACAAAAATACCAATACTTAATCAATAATTTATAAAATGTTCTATTGAATTTGTATTGTGCATAAATTATATTTATATATCCATTGGTTGTGTTACTATTCATAAGGGTATATTAATATTCATAAGGGTACATTACTATTCATAAGGGTACATTACTATTCACAATGGTACATTACTATTTATAAGGGTATGTTACTATTTACAAAGAATTAAGATGATTCTATTAGACTCCAAACATCACTCTGAATAGAACTGTGTATGTCTGACTTTTGAAATTCAAATCCTAGAAGAAGGAAAATTTAGTTTATTGGAATGTTTATAAAAACGTGTTGTTTTGTAGAGACTTATTGTTTCATTCATTAAACCTTTGGTGTTACATTCTCCACTCCTTAAAAACATTTCATCCTCAAAATTCATAGAATATTACCACATAAAAAGATTTGGGTAGGTCTTCATCATAGGCTCATCAGGATCTAATGTTTCCTCTTCAATATTATGATTTTTAAAAACTATCTTTATCAGTTTATTTATCAACACCTATTATTTAGTGTCCAGAATCCGGATAGGCTCTTCACTATAAGATTATTCAGGTTCCAATTCTAAACTTTCTGAAGTGAGGACATTCATTGGATCTGGAATGTAATTTCTCAAAAATGAGACATGGGATACATTTTTTACTTTAGATTGGCTTGCATCATAACCAAACGATACTCACAGCTCCAATTCCCTCTAGGATTTTAAAAGGTTCAACATACCTGGCACTTAGTTTCCCTTTTTTAACAAATCATAAAACACACTTCGATAGAGATACCTTCATGAAAACATAGTCTTCATCTTGAAATTCCAATTACTTCCTTCAATTATTAGAAAATCACTTTTTCTTTCTTTAATATTCATTGATAATTTTCTGAATAGACATTAACTTTATTGTGGTATCCTCTATAAGCTCTTAGACCACAATTTTTCTTTATCCAACTTCATCCCAACAAGTTGGTGTATGGCATCTCTTTCCATACAATGTTTCATATGGTCCCATGTGAATACTTGAATGGAAACAATTATTGTAGGAAAAATCATCTAAAGTTAAATATTGATCCCAAATACCTTTAATGTCAAGTTAACATGATATCAACATGTCCTCAAAGGTTTGGATCATCCTCTCTAATTTCCCATCAGTTTGAGGGTGATATGCAGTACTCAGTCGAATCTCAGTATCCAAATATTTATGAATACATTTCTTGTAACACCCGAGACTTTTATGTTATATAAACCATCAAAGGAATCTTTTCTACACAACACTTGCTTGGCTTGCTTTGCACGCAATCGCGACCTTCCTCGATAGCTTGCGTCGTACGCAATACCGAGTTTCACTAAACAACAATATGCTATTAAAACTAGCCGTTATGAATAGTAATAACCACTTTTTAAAATTTTATAAATTTTATTTTTTAAAATGGACTTCATTTTTGGACTCAGAATATCGAAATTAGCCTAGGGTAAAATTTTGGTATTTTTCTGAAAACTTTCAATTTTTGATGAATAGTGAAACCACTAAGTGGTAGGTTAAAAACTGAATTTTGCATAAAACTTAATTTTACCGCTTCTGTGAATGGAATTTCGAAAATCCGACAGACACGGTTGATATCAGTAAGTAAAATGTGGTTCAATGAGATAAAAATAATTTTTTGGTGAATAGTAACTTTTTACTATTTTTACCGCGGTTAATAGTAAATAGGGTAACTAAGGGTAAATATGATATCAATATTACCCTAACACATGTCCTAATTCTATTGGACAAGTGTAATGCGACCAAAAACAAACTTAGGAATAAAATATGACCATTTAGGCCCACTTGGATTAGATTAGGACATTTATTATTAATTTATTTAAAGAAGGGTTAAAATGGTTAAAAATCAAAGTTTAATAAGTAAATCATTTTTAATATGGGGTTATACATAAGATAAATTCGACTATAAATATTCATTAGAAATCTAAAAAGATTTCCTACATGATGGTATTTTATTTGTAATTTTTATACATCAAATAATTTAATTTATATATGACACAAAGATGATGCAGTAATTATCTTATTAATGAAATATTGACATAATTGATAATATAAATACCAAAATAAATGTAATTTAAGACTTTTTATGAATTCCACTAATTTTCTAGGTTACTATGATATATTAGTGTTGATTTAATCAACTTGGTTCGAACATATAATTCTGTTATGACTTTCAAAAAAATCATATATCAAATAGTGTCAAAATTGACACAAAATAGTTTTTAAATCAAATATTATATTATTAATTGTTATTTTATTCCTAAAAATCTAAGGTTCGGCCCAATGACTTAGATAAAGATATATATATTAATAATAAACAATTTGGGGTTCGTTTGGCATGTTATAGTAAGTGTATTAACCATATAGTGAAAGAAAACAAAAAGACACGGTAAAAGTTAAATTAATTAACTTAGAGTTAAATCTAATTGATAAGGTTAAAATAATACCCTAAACTTGTCTAAGTCCTATTGGTTGATAGGATTTCGACCCTTCCCCACTTTAGCTTCGAAATAAGACCCTTTGGAACCATTATAAACCGATTTTGACTTTAATATAAAATAATATTTTGAGATATTCCTAAGGTGCCCCTCTCCTCCCTTATAAAAGGGCTCCTCCTCCCCCTCCTCCTCACACCAATTTGAGCACTCAAGATCGGCCAACTCATGCCATTTTCTCCTCTCCACTTCCCTAGAATAATCCTAGAGGTCCTGGTCTTCTCCAAAGACCAATATTAGTTCCTTAAGTGGAGGATTCAAAGAGGCGTTCCAAAGAAGAGGTAATATCCATTACCGATCTTTTCAATTTCTTTCTTCTTCAACTTCTTCTTCTTTAGTTGTTTCATGATAAAGTAATAACATCAGTATTACTTACATACTGATATGTTATTATAAATATGAAACAACCCTAATTCACCTTCTATCCATCCTACGGAAAAATGAAATCACCGCGCGTGCGTACGTACGGAATACCGTCTCCACGCCGTGGTGTAATCTATTTTCCACCATCACCTTACAAGGATGGGTATAATGGTGTAATGAGTAACTATATATGATTATTATGAAGTAATATTGATACTGAAATAATATATATATACTCCAATACAATTCCACGATCATAGGAACGATATCATCACTCGTGCGTACGTACGGAATACCGTCTCCACGATGTGATGCGACTCGTTCTACATGATCTTCATTTCATAATGATTATATAAATGAATTGAATGAATGAATATGGTATATACTACACTAATACCATTCTGGAAATGAATTATCTATAACCTAAAGATAAGAATAAGAATTTATTCAACAAAACACGCATAAGAACAAAAAGTTATAAAGACCCGAGTAACAAGTAACAATGAAATATTACTAACAAGAAGCTAATAATATGACCATATATGATATCATATCAATATGTATGATTCTGGAATAAGTCAATAACATTATTTAAACCATTATACAGGAGCTTCGGACACGAACAAAGCAAATTGGACCTAAGGTAAGGGAAATATCACAATCTCATTTTTATCCGAGATTGTTTATTCGTAAGTATTTACTGGGGTATATTTTATCATCCACATCCATGTTTACTCAATATGTAATATCATTTCCATCCACCTAAAATTGTTTAAATCCATTTTTACCCTTCAGTGAGTTTTTAGTAATACGTATGAAAGGAATCTTTTGTCGTTTTTCGTACGAGGTACTTTTTGACTTTTCCGACAAAAGTACGAAGATTGTTTTTTTTAACTTATACGGCACGAATGGATTTCAACTGTTTTATAAAGACTTATTTTAATGAAGCTTCCTCTAAAAGATTTCATGACTATTTTCAATAAAATCTCTTTCTTTTAAAATTGCATGATGTTTTGTGAAAAGAAATTGATTTTGAAGAAGAAAGGATATTTTCCTCAAGAATTCAATTCAAGTGTTTTATCAAAATTATTTTCCATCTAAGATAATAAAGGGTTCTGTTTCTATCCATATTTTTACATTGATTTGACTATGTTGTGATGGAATTATGTTTATGAATTCCTTTATCTTATATGAATTGATTTATGATGTCATGATGTTTCAAGAATCCCATTTTTGTTACATGTGTTATGCGATGATGTATGTTTTATGATTATGTGGCACACATAAGAAAGGATTCATTATAAGATGGTGGGACCTATATCTCCCTCCAATGCATTGGGTAATGATTTTATATCTCATGAGATAGACATGGCTGGAACGGAAGGTTATTTCGGTTCAGTGATACAGGACTGAAACGAGGAGTGAACTCGGTTCAGAAAGGGACTTTGTCCACTAAGATAGTATTGGCAAAGAGTCATGACTAACAAGAAATGATTTTCCATGATTATGTGTGCATGCCATAATGTTTCAAGTTTTATGTTATGATTATGGGGATCTCATTTTCACTTCTATGAATTATTCCATGTTAAGATATTATGATCTCTTTTGCAGGTTTTGATTTTCAAAAAGATATGATATGATTTTTATTTCCTTTATTTGCCCTTGCTGAGCATTTGAGCTCACCCTTTTATGTTTTCTTTTACCCAGGTCAGGAAGATGGATATTAAGTAGAATATGCTAAAAGGGACCCTATATATGATGAAATAAATGGGAGACACTGTAGAAGATTTATGAACCAGTTGTTTATGTTTCCCAGTTTCTAAAGACACTATACCTATACGGTCCTTTGTGGTTTTGTCATATGTTGTAATAAGTGTGCTTCAATTTTGAAGTATTAACAATGTATGTAAAGTATGGGTCGTTATAGTTGGTATCAGAGGAAAGGTATAGTCAACCTTTGGAAACTAGGATGTGAAAGCCTTAGTAAGAACCCTAAGGATAAGTCTAAGCATAGAACACAATCTTAGAAATGGCCATGAATAACCTAGGATAAGACCATAAGCATGAAAATTTTATTCTTGAATTATGTGATTATAATTAGTGTTGCTCACACTATTCTTCTTGGTTTTAGTCAATGGATGGAACCCGAAGGAACCGTGTTAATGCGGAATGCGATGGGCAATGCAATGATTGTCCCCCTGAGCAACCAAACGATATGGGAGCTGGAATGCAAAATCTTGTAGCCATGCTCACACAACTTTCTCAAGCTATGAATCATGCAGGATTTCCAAACGAGCAAAGGAGGGAGCAACATTCTGTTGAATCCTTCATGAGGCAGCGTCCACCTTCTTTCAGCGGGTCTACTGATCCATTAGTTGCTGAACAATGGATTAGTACTACTGAAAAGATATTTTCAGTTCTTCAATGTTCTGAGCATGATAAAGTCATCCTAGCAGTGTATCGTTTGGAAGGAGATGCGGATCAATGGTGGAATCTTGTTAAGAATACGAGGCAAAGGGATGAAATTGAGTCTATGGAATGGGACGAGTTCAAGAACTTATTTTTCAATAAGTACTTCCCTCGTATTCTCCGAACAAAGATGGAGAAAGAGTTCCTTGAACTGAAGCAAAGGGATGATGAATCTGTTAGTACCTATGAAGAAAATTTTACAAGACTTGCAAGGTACGCTTCTGGTATTATTATCCAACCTGATAGTAAGATCGATCGATTCTTTAGTGGCTTAAAACCAAGTCTTCGAAGGGCATTAGCCATAAGGGACTTCAATAGCTACGAGGAAATCGTTCGATGTGCTCTCAAAGTCGAGATGGAGATTGGAGTAACCCATCAGTCACATGGGTTTGATAAGAAGAGGAAGATGGAATTCAAAGAAAAATCTAAAGAGCACACGGAAAAGAAGATGAACTTTCCCTTATGCTCAAAGTGTGGAAAGAAACATGTAGGGAGTTGTCTTAAAGGGACAAGTAAATGTTTTAAATGTGGAAAGGAAGGTCATCGGGCATTTGAATGTCGTGATAATGGGAAGAAGATGTCTAATGATGCAAACAAAGGAAGGGATACACAGAATGAACCTACTACACTTCAATGTTTCAAGTGCAAGGAGATGGGGCATTATGCCAATAAATGCCCAAATCCAAGGGTTGATGATGATGGTCGACGTCAACAAACTCTTAAGGCTAAAGACAAAGGAAAGTCACATGCAATTTCTATCAGCGATGTGGAGTACGATAACGATGTGGTGAAAGGTACACTTACCATCCACTCTAAAGTAGCAAATGTTTTATTTGATTCTGGATCCACCCACTCTTTTATTTCTAAAGAATTTTCTAAGGGTATCACCGTATTACCTCAACAATTAGATGTTGAGTTAGCTGTGACAACACCTAATGGCACAACAGTCGCATCAGATGTTTATAATTCTTCTCCGATCGAAGTTTGTGGGAAAGTGCTTCCTGCAAATCTTGTGATCCTTCCTTTAGTGGAATTTGATGTGATTCTTGGCATGGATTGGCTTTCTCTACATGGAGCTCATATCAATTTCCAAAGAAGGGAAGTCACATTTCATATTCCAGATCAATCTACGATCGTCTATCAATGCAAGGATGAACATAACCTTCCAGTGGAAATTTCTTCCATCTTATGGGTATTGATTCCACTAAATGAAGGTTATTTATCTCAAATGGTTGGTGAGAAACTCACGATTAAGAATATTCCCATTGTACGGGAGTTTGATGATGTCTTTCCGGAGGAATTACCGGGTCTTCCACCAAATCGTGAAGTTGAGTTTTCAATAGAACTCGTACCGGGTGCTTTGCCTATTTCAAAGACACCTTATAGAATGGCCCCAATTGAGTTGCAGGAATTGAAGAAGCAACTCCAAGAGAATCTTGATAAGGGATTCATACGCCCTAGTGCGTCACCTTGGGGAGCACCTGTTCTATTTGTTAAGAAGAAAGATGGATCAATGAGACTCTGCATTGATTATCGAGAACTTAACAAGATCACTATTAAGAACAAATATCCTCTCCCACGCATTGATGACTTATTTGACCAACTACGCGGAGCTCAATACTTTTCCAAGATTGATCTTCGTTCAGGGTATCATCAATTAAGGGTCAAAAGGGAGGATATACCAAAGACGGATTTCCGTACAAGGTATGGACACTATGAATTTATAGTGATGCCATTTGGTCTTACTAATGCCCCTTCTATCTTCATGGATCTAATGAATAGAGTCTTTAGAGACTATCTTGATCAATTTGTGGTAGTCTTTATAGACGATATTCTTGTATATTCAAAGAGCAAGGAAGAGCATGAAGATCACTTGAGAATTATATTGAAGACCCTGAGAAAAGAGAAGCTTTATGCCAAATTTACCAAGTGTGAATTTTGGCTTCAAAAAGTTTCATTTTTGGGTCATATAATCTCAAAAGAGGGGATATCTGTGGATCCAGTAAAAACAGAGGTTATCGAAAGATGGTCAAGACCAACAACAGTAACTGAGATCCGAAGTTTTCTTGGTTTGGCTGGTTATTATCGACGTTTTGTAAAAGATTTTTCACGATTATCTAATCCACTCACCAAGTTGACTCGGAAAGGAGTTAAGTTTGTCTGGACAGAGGAATGTGAAGAGAATTTCAAGGAGTTGAAAAGAAGGTTATCTAGTGCACCTGTGCTCACACTGCCTTGTAGTGGAGAAAGGTTTGTGATCTACAGTGATGCATCCAAGAAGGGATTGGGGTGTGTTCTTATGCAAAATGATATGGTGATAGCTTATGCCTCACGACAGTTGAAAATCCATGAGCAAAATTACCCAACACATGATTTGGAGTTGGCTGCGGTAATCTTTGCATTAAAGATTTGGAGGCATTACCTTTATGGTGAAATGTGTGATATTTATACTGATCATAAAAGTTTAAAGTATATTTTCACACAAAAGGAGTTGAATATGCGTCAAAGAAGATGGTTGGATCTGATTAAGGAATATGACTGCTCAATCCATTACCACCCTGGGAAAGCAAACAAGGTGGCAGATGCATTAAGTCGACAAGACCATGCTAGTTTATCCATGATGAGGATCACAAAAGATCCAATATTTATGGATTTACAAAGGATGGATCTTGGAATTATAATGGAAGGGGAAAAATCTTATCTTTCTCAAATGAATGTTCAACCATCTATACATGTGAAGATTAAAGAGGCACAGAAAGAAGATGTCGAGTTACAAAAGAAGGTGAGAAATGTTCTTGAAATCAACCTTGTTTGTGATGGGATAATAAAGTTCAGGAATCGGGTTTGCGTTCCTCCCATCCCCGGATTAAAGAAGGAGCTGCTGGATGAGGCTCATAGTTCTTCATTCTCTATTCATCCTGGAAGCACGAAGATGTATAGGGACCTGAAAGAGTACTTCTGGTGGAATGGCATGAAAAGAGATGTTGCTGAATATGTCTCTCGATGCTTGGTTTGTCAACAAGTTAAAGCTGAGAGACAGAAGTCTAAGGGGATGTTACAACCATTACCCATACCCGAATGGAAATGGGAAAACATCACTATGGACTTTGTCACAGGACTTCCTAAAACATCCAAAGTCAATAATGCTATCTGGGTCATAGTTGATCGTCTTACAAAGTCTGCACACTTCATTCCTATTAGAGAGGATTTCTCTCTAGATCAGCTTGTCAGGATATATGTAAAGGAAGTGGTAAGATTACATGGAGTACCACTTTCTATTATATCTGATCGGGATCCGAGATTTACCTCAAAGTTCTGGCGAAGTCTTCAGCATACTCTGGATACAGAGTTGAGATTCAGCACTGCTTATCATCCCCAGACAGACGGTCAGTCTGAGAGAACAATTCAAACCCTAGAAGATATGTTGAGAGCTTGTTCTATGGATTTCAAAGGAGGTTGGGATCAACACCTACCTTTGGTGGAATTTTCTTATAATAATAGCTTTCACTCCAGTATTCAGATGGATCCTTATGAAGCTCTCTATGGAAAGAAATGCAGGACTCCAACTTGCTGGGATGAAGTTGGGGAAAGAAAGCTATTAGGACCTGATCTCGTTGATGAAATGGCAGAAAAGGTCAGATCTATTCAACAACACATAAGAGCAGCTCAGAGTCGACAGAAAAGTTATGCCGACAACCGAAGAAAAGACCTAGAGTTTGAAGTGGGTGATAAAGTGTTCTTACGAATATCTCCCTGGAAGAGGGTTATGAGATTTGGAAAGAAGGGGAAGTTGAGCCCTAGATATATCGGTCCTTTTGAAATACTGGATCGTGTTGGGAAGGTAGCTTACCGATTGGCGCTTCCACCGAATCTCTCTCAAGTTCACGATGTGTTCCATGTATCTCTCCTGAGAAAGTACATACCAGATCCTTCACATGTACTCAGCTCAGAAGTTGTACCGCTGGAGCAAGATCTTTCTTATGAAGAACAACCGATAGAGATTCTGGATCGTAGCGAAAAAGTCCTACGAAACAAGACCACTCGCTTGGTGAAAGTTTTATGGAGAAACCACCAATTTGAAGAAGCTACATGGGAGCTTGAGGATATGATGAGGGAGAAGTATCCTCATCTGTTTGTTGCAAAGTGACGAATTTCGAGGGCGAAATTCTTTTTGAGGGGGGTAGAATGTAACACCCGAGACTTTTATGTTATATAAACCATCAAAGGAATCTTTTTCTACACAACACTTGCTTGGCTTGCTTTGCACGCAATCGCGACCTTCCTCGATAGCTTGCGTCGTACGCAATACCGAGTTTCACTAAACAACAATATGCTATTAAAACTAGCCGTTATGAATAGTAATAACCACTTTTTAAAATTTTATAAATTTTATTTTTTAAAATGGACTTCATTTTTGGACTCAGAATATCGAAATTAGCCTAGGGTGAAATTTTGGTATTTTTCTGAAAACTTTCAATTTTTGATGAATAGTGAAACCACTAAGTGGTAGGTTAAAAACTGAATTTTGCATAAAACTTAATTTTACCACTTCTGTGAATGGAATTTCGAAAATCCGACAGACACGGTTGATATCAGTAAGTAAAATGTGGTTCAATGAGATAAAAATAATTTTTTGGTGAATAGTAACTTTTTACTATTTTTACCGCGGTTAATAGTAAATAGGGTAACTAAGGGTAAATATGATATCAATATTACCCTAAAACATGTCCTAATTCTATTGGACAAGTGTAATTCGACCAGAAACAAACTTAGGAATAAAATATGACCATTTAGGCCCACTTGGATTAGATTAGGACATTTATTATTAATTTATTTAAAGAAGGGTTAAAATGGTTAAAAATCAAAGTTTAATAAGTAAATCATTTTTAATATGGGGTTATACATAAGATAAATTCGACTATAAATATTCATTAGAAAGCTAAAAAGATTTCCTACATGATGGTATTTTATTTGTAATTTTTAGACATCAAATAAGTTAATTTATATATGACACAAAGATGATGCAGTAATTATCTTATTAATGAAATATTGACATAATTGATAATATAAATACCAAAATAAATGTAATTTAAGACTTTTTATGAATTCCACTAATTTTATAGGTTACTATGATATATTATTGTTTATTTAATCAACTTTTTTCGAACATATAATTCTGTTATGACTTTCAAAAAAATCATATATCAAATAGTGTCAAAATTGACACAAAATAGTTTTTAAATCAAATATTATATTATTAATTTTTATTTTATTCCTAAAAATATAATGTTAGGAAAAATGACTTAGATAAAGATATATATTAATAATAAACAATTTGGGGTTCGTTTGGCATGTTATAGTAAGTGTATTAACCATATAGTGAAAGAAAACAAACAGACACGGTAAAAGTTAAATTAATTAACTTAGAGTTAAATCTAATTGATAAGGTTAAAATAATACCCTAAAATTGTCTAAGTCCTATTGGTTGATAGGATTTCGACCCTTCCCCACTTTATCTTCGAAATAAGACCCTTTGGAACCATTATAAACCGATTTTGACTTTAATATAAAATAATATTTTGAGATATTCCGAAGGTGCCCCTCTCCTCCCTTATAAAAGGGCACCTCCTCCCCCTCCTTCTCACACCAATTTGAGCACTCAAGCTCGGCCAACCCCTGCCATTTTCTCCTCTCCACTTACCTAGAATAATCCTAGAGGTCCTGGTCTTCTCCAAAGACCAATATTAGTTCCTTAAGTGGAGGATTCAAAGAGGCGTTCCAAAGAAGAGGTAATATCCATTACCGATCTTTTCAATTTCTTTCTTCTTCAACTTCTTCTTCTTTAGTTGTTTCATGATAAAGTAATAACATCAGTATTACTTACATACTTATATGTTATTATAAATATGAAACAACCCTAATTCACCTTCTATCCATCCTACGGAATAATGAAATCACCGCGCGTGCGTACGTACGGAATACCGTCTCCACGCCGTGGTGTAATCTATTTTCCACCATCACCTTACAAGGATGGGTATAATGGTGTAATGAGTAACTATATATGATTATTATGAAGTAATATTTATACTGAAATAATATATATATACTCCAATACAATTCCACGATCATAGGAACGATATCATCACTCGTGCGTACGTACGGAATACCGTCTCCACGATGTGATGCGACTCGTTCTACATGATCTTCATTTCATAATGATTATATAAATGAATTGAATGAATGAATATGGTATATACTACACTAATACCATTCTGGAAATGAATTATCTATAACCTAAAGATAAGAATAAGAATTTATTCAACAAAACACGCATAAGAACAAAAAGTTATAAAGACCCGAGTAACAAGTAACAATGAAATATTACTAACAAGAAGCTAATAATATGACCATATATGATATCATATCAATATGTATGATTCTGGAATAAGTCAATAACATTATTTAAACCATTATACAAGAGCTTCGGACACGAACAAAGCAAATCGGACCTAAGGTAAGGGAAATATCACAATCTCATTTTTATCCGAGATTGTTTATTCGTAAGTATTTACTGGGGTGTATTTTATCATCCACATCCATGTTTACTCAATATGTAATATTATTTCCATCCACCTAAAATTGTTTAAATCCATTTTTACCCTTCAGTGAGTTTTTAGTAATACGTATGAAAGGAATCTTTTGTCGTTTTTCGTACGAGGTACTTTTTGACTTTCCCGACAAAAGTACGAAGAATGTTTTTTTTTAACTTATACGGCACGAATGGATTTCTACTGTTTTATAAAGCCTTATTTTAATGAAGCTTCCTCTAAAAGATTTCATGACTATTTTCAATAAAATCTCTTTCTTTTAAAATTGCATGATGTTTTGTGAAAAGAAATTGATTTTGAAGAAGAAAGGATATTTTCCTCAAGAATTCAATTCAAGTGTTTTATCAAAATTATTTTCCATCTAAGATAATAAAGGGTTCTGTTTCTATCCATATTTTTACATTGATTTGACTATGTTGTGATGGAATTATGTTTATGAATTCCTTTATCTTATATGAATTTATTTATGATGTCATGATGTTTCAAGAATCCCATTTTTGTTACATGTGTTATGCGATGATGTATGTTTTATGATTATGTGGCACACATAAGAAAGGATTCATTATAAGATGGTGGGACCTATATCTCCCTCCAATGCATTGGGTAATGATTTTATATCTCATGAGATAGACATGGCTGGGACGGAAGGTTATTTCGGTTCAGTGATACAGGACTGAAACGAGGAGTGAACTCGGTTCAGAAAGGGACTTTGTCCACTAAGATAGTCTTGGCAAAGAGTCATGACTAACAAGAAATGATTTTCCATGATTATGTGTGCATGCCATAATGTTTCAAGTTTTATGTTATGATTATGGGGATCTCATTTTCACTTCTATGAATTATTCCATGTTAAGATATTATGATCTCTTTTGCAGGTTTTGATTTTCAAAAAGATATGATATGATTTTTATTTCCTTTATTTGCCCTTGCTGAGCATTTGAGCTCACCCTTTTATGTTTTCTTTTACCCAGGTCAGGAAGATGGATATTAAGTATAATATGCTAAAAGGGACCCTATATATGATGAAATAAATGGGAGACACTGTAGAAGATTTATGAACCAGTTGTTTATGTTTCCCAGTTTCTAAAGACACTATACCTATACGGTCCTTTGTGGTTTTTTCATATGTTGTAATAAGTGTGCTTCAATTTTGAAGTATTAACAATGTATGTAAAGTATGGGTCGTTATATTTCTAGAATTTTGATGTAAATAATGGATTAAAATCAGAAACAGTTAAGAGAGGTGCTCCATGAAGTCTCACAACATCATTCATATAGAGTCCTGTAAGGTACTCTAGTGGAAAATCCTACCTTATTGCTAGAAAATGTGAAAATTTTGTAAGTTGATCAACAATTACCCATATCACATCATTCATCCATGGATATTTGGGTAATCTAGTTACAAAATCCATAGTGATGTAATCCCATTTCCATGTTGGAATTGGTAGAGGTTGCATGACTCCTCTAAGATTTTGTCTTTCGGCCTTCACTTGTTGATAAACAAAATAACTCGATATGTAATCCGCAATTTCTAACATCTTATTGTCCTACAAAAAATGTTTCTTCAAATAACTATGCATCTTAGTTCTACCATGGTATATAGTGAAATTATAGCTATGAGAAACACCTAATAACTCCCTTTTCATCTTGCGTATAGAGGGAACACTTATCCTATTCCAAAAATTTCATAATTCCATCTTTACACTAGATTTAATCCAACTTCCCATATTTCACAGCATAAATTTTCTTTTGAAGATTCTCATCATTAGACTATGAATATTTAATTTTTTTCAATATTGATGGTTGGGAAACCATTTCAAAAAGTAGTTATGTTTCACCTTCTTCGAGAATCCCCATATCCACTCTTACTAGATCCATGTACAAAAGATCTTTTTCAATCCTAATTTTTTAAGAACTCCATGATCCTTCATGCCCAATGCATCAGCTACCTTGTTTTCTTTTTATTTTTTGTATTGTTTGGAAAAATTAGTCCTTGAGTAGTTCGAGACATCTCCTTTTACTCTTGGTGATTTATTTCTATGAGAATATACATTTCAAAGTATTAAGATCTATATATATCTCACATTTTTTGTCATGGAGATAATGTCTCTATATCATTAGAGAAAAGATTACAGCTTCTAACTCAGGATCATGAGTGTGATAATTTTGTTTATGAATTTTTAGCTTCCTTGATGCACAGGAAATCACTCTAACATTCTGTATAGGGACACAAACAATTCCTTTATTTTATGTCTCACTATAGATTAAAAATCCATCATTCTCTAGTTTTAGAGTCAGGATAGAAGAATTCACTAATCATCACTTCAATTCTACAAAACATTGTTTACATTAGTTTGTGTATCCAAACATAACCCCTTTATGAGTAATCTTGGTTAATGGGTTGTTTAATCAAAAAAATTTCTAAATTAAACACTGATAATAACTTGCTAAAACAATAAACCTAAGTACCACAGTTACGTTTGTTTGAGTAGGCCATTCTTGAATAACCATTGTCTTCACAGGATCAACGAATATTACATCTTTAAAGACAATGTGTTGAAGAAAAAAACCGATTCAAGCCAAAATTCAAACATTAAAAACAACCCATATAATTATTTTCTTTTAAGATTCTTTAGAATAGTACGCATGTGATTTTCATGACCCTCATATTTTTTCGAGTATACCATGATATCATCAATCAATACCATAAAAAATCATCATGATATTCTATGATGAATCTATTCATTAAATCCATGACTATAGAGGGTATATTAGTCAATCCAAAAGATATTACTATATACTCATAATTCCCATACCTGGTTAGAAATACTATATTTGGAATATCATCCTTCCTCACTCTAAACTGATATCTAGACCAAATGTCAGTTATTGATAAATATTTTTCTCCATGAAGTTGATCAAACAAATCATCAATGCGAGGTTTGGGATATTTTTTCTTTACTGTAACAACATTGATCTCCATGTTTTCAATGCACAACCAAATAGATCCATATTTCTTCTTAACAAAAAGATCATGGGCTTCCCATAGAGAAACACTCGTGGGAATAAATCCTTTATCACTGAATTCTTATTGTTTTTTCTTTAGTTCTACTAATTCTCTTGTGGAAATTATATAAGGAGTCTTTGATATAAGCCTTGAACCAAGAATTAGATAAATATAGAACTCAACATTGTTGGAAAAATATCCCCCTAATATGTCCTCGTAGTATACCTAATGATACGCAGTGAAGGTATTGTGGTTCACAAGAGGCATAGAAGAACATTGAGTTCTCCGCTATGTAGGAAGAGATGTAGTATGTAGAATTATAGGAAAAAATTGTTTGTGGAAATTGTGTTGTTTACGGTTAGAAGATTGATATGCAGGGGAGGCTATAACGAATCAAATATTTGGTAAATCTTGGATTATCAGTTTTTAGGATAACTTTTCCTATATATGTATCTCTAATACCACTGATTAGAAGATAGATAAAATATAATTAGAGAACATATCTTTTCTCTGGGAATTTGGGGATCTTTAAAGGATGTTATAGATGGAGAATTCAGGGATGTTTGAAGTGTTTCGCGCAAGAGGAATTACAACAATGGTTTTTTGGGGAATTATAGGCCCCAAAGGAAGAACAACCACAGAATAAAGATGTGGTACATGGAAGAAGTCCTTATGTGTTGGCGGAGGGATAGGGAGTTCAAGGATAGAGAACAGTCTGCAAATAGAGGGTAGTTTGTTGAGACTATTTGTGGAAGTGGTTCATAGAGGAGGTTCGCAGAGTCGGTACATAGAGGTGGTACGTGATAATAAAGGCAGAGGTAGACCGTGAATAGAGTTAATTTCATAGTAGTGATAATGGTATGTGGAGGAGGCATTCCACATACCATACATGGTACACAGTACGCGGGAGGAGTAGGTGGTTTACGAAACACAAAGGGAAGCTTGTAAAATCATCAAATCAGTTTGTAAATGTATTTTCCATTATCTAATAGTACTCGGGAAGGAGGACATCATATTTCGGTGAAAAATGGACTAGAATAGAGGAACTACCTATAATGGAGGATGCATACATCCATGCAAATGAAGAGATATACATGTCCATGAATTTTTTTTTAACTATAAGTCTATAAAGTATGAGTGGATTCCTTTCCAAGAGTAGTGAGAAAAAGAAGAGGAAGATGACGACCCTTTTCACCGGTAGTGAGCTAGAAAAAGAGTCATAGAGAGTGACCCATGGGAAAACAGTGAGTAGACCCTAAATATTCTAAATGAATTGAGGCTGGGAATAGAAGATCTACCCCAAACCGTGTACTCATTATTGGCAGTGAGCCTTTGTGAATTTGGTACATCGACACATCCCCATTGTATTCTCGTTCGACATATCCTAGTGAGCGTGAACCAAGTAAAAATTATTGTGTCTCGTTCATGATTTAAATTATGTTCATACGTTGTAATGTTAAAAAGAGAGAAGAGGGTTTTTTTAAGGATTAAATAAGAGATGTAGGGGAAAAATCTTAATCTATATACCCTAAATCACCCCCCCCCCCCTCTAAGGGTTTTTGATCTAGTGGAACTAACAATTGGTATCAGAGGGAAAAATTGAAATTTAGTGGTTCTCTCTCTCATAATAAGAAACATAGGTGGTCAATAATGATGGAATTACGATCATTGACGAAAATAATTGTCAACTATGGAAGAATTGGATGAAACACTAATTACAATCAATAGTAATGGATGTTTTAACAACATCTATTCATGGAATATCAGCAGACAACAACAATGGGGCTTTATCTGAAGATGAATAAAGGTAATTGCATGATGATCCTAAAGGGATCAATGTTTTAGGAGGATCCATGTCTAATGAAATTTATATGAAGTTTATGTCATATAAAACATCCCATGCTATGTGGGAAATTTTTTGGAACATTGATGAGGGCTACATAAATGTCTGAGAAGCAAAGCTTCTAGTTTTATCGAATAAGTATGAGGATCTTAGAATGATCCCCAAAGATATTGTTGATGCATTCTTCAATAGGTTAAATGTTATTTTAGAAGAAATGTGGGATCTTGGATAACTAATTTAATATATAATGATTTTGAATGGTATATTGATGAAACACCCATCGTGGTTCAATTGAAAAGTTTTAGTATTGGAAGAAAAAGACCTAAAAGAGTTGACGTTGGATGACCTAGACAATTCACTTGTAGCATATGCAATGAGAAATGATGATAATGATGTAGTGGAAAAGGGGAGGTCCAAATAAGTGGAATTCAATGCCGTAAAGAATATATGTTTTGAAGATAGTCCTAAAGAGGACAATTTGGATGGCATCATGTCATTTTTATCCTCAAATATGTATAAGGGAAAAGGTAAGTTCAAAAGTAAACCTTTATTTGCATGCTTTCAATGCAGAAATACTGGGAATTTTACAGTAACGTTTTCTAAGAAGTTTGATGATGAAAATAAAGACAATGATGAAATTCCCCAAAATATGTACTTGTCTAATGTGAAAGTCATGAGATGTACTAAGAGAACATTCATTAAAAATGAGAATTTACTTTCAAAAGAAGATGAAATTTTAGAAGAATATGAGGCAGAAGATTTAGAGGACTACAAGGATGATAAATTAGATTATTTGGTGGTTGTTTTTAGAAATTCTTTAAGAAGAAAAGAAAGTGACTATCTAGATGGAGAAATTGAAAGAAGATTTTATCTTCAGGAGGAATTACAAGATTCCCTCAAAGAGATAGATAATTTTAAAGAAAAAACAAAGAAATCTAACAATGTTGTTTGTGATTCCAAAATCTTTATAAAATATTAGGAAGAAGAGAATTTTCAGCAGAAAGTGGAAAATAAAAAGCTGGGGTCTTCAATTCCATAAAGCATAGAAAATTTGTTAGAGTAATAACTAAAAATTTAAGAATAGATAATAGAGATCGATAGTTTAGATGAAACTAGAAAAGTTCAAACAAAACATATCAAAGAACTAGAAGTGGATGTCATCAGTTTCTGACAAATAGTTAATGATTAGGAGAAACTATTAACTTTTGGTTTGAAATCAAACAAAATATCATACATGCAATAAATAAGATGAAATTTGACCGGAGTGGTCCAACAAAACAGAAGCAACAATCAACTCTGAATGATAAGGCTGATATGGGGCTTGATATAACAAAGAATGAAAGTATGGTGCAAGTCATACAACAAGCACCCACTCCATGATTGATGAATGATTTGGTAATGAAGCATAATTAGAAGATTCAAAAAACCCAAGGTATAATTAGCAGTGCATCATTTCCACACATGTATGTACCTCGCATAAGATGCTTTTGGTGTGGTAAGATTGGACACTATCAAAACGTATGTTCCATAGAAAAGAGGTAACATAGGGAATAAGACCGACATAGGTGGTCGTACAGAGATCAATATTCCAGGTCATCATATGATGGTCTTTTTTTGGGTGTAAAGGACTCAGGTATATGGAAAGATATTATACATCAACAATTCAAAGTAATGTGCTAAGGCAGATTGAATTTGTTCATAAGAAGTTACTAAATGTATCATCAAGAGAGATGAAAATTCAAAATCAATTTTTAGCTCTGAAAGTTGATGTTATTCCATCATATACTGAGGAAGATCAAGATTATCATTCTATGTCGGGAATGAAGTGAAATACTTGGGTCCAAAAAGAAAAGGGCTGAAGAGGTAGTGGTTTTATAAATTGCATTCAAGGAATCAAATCATAATGGGATATGTATCAATGATAGTGAATGCACTTACCATATGATGGGAAATAAGGATATAGTGACTAGAATCAGGTATGATAAAGAATGTATCATAATATATGGTAATGATGAGGGTATGAAAATTATTGGTTTATGAAAATACAAGTTTGGACGAAAAGACATTATATGAGTTGATGTATTTTTTTTGAAGGTCTTAGTCACAATTTATATGTCTATTGTGTGACTCTAGGGATTCCATAAAATTTTCAAAGAAATTG
The DNA here is from genome assembly GCA_963277665.1 of Viscum album. Taxonomy (NCBI): domain Eukaryota; kingdom Viridiplantae; phylum Streptophyta; class Magnoliopsida; order Santalales; family Viscaceae; genus Viscum; species Viscum album. The sequence goes on from OY728150.1 coordinate 1,076,680,326, forward strand.
TGTATCATCAAGGAAAAGGGTGGTGTTGTTGTGTTACAAGGAACGAATAAAAAGGTAATATCTACCTCATGAGTAGAGAAGAAGATATGAGCTTTCTTTCCTTGGATGATGAAAACAAGTTATTGAATAAGTTTCTTGGCCACATAATCCAAACGTCCTTGGAAGATTTGGAGAAATATGATACTGATCAAAATCTCCCTAGATTGTCATATGATTGTACTCATACGTTTGATGCATGCCAATAAGGGAAGATCATTCAAAAGACATATAATCCAAAGGAAAAAAAGTCGACAAGATTTCTTGAGTTTGTGCATATTGATGTTTGAGGTCCAATTTCACCAAGGTCTATTGATGAGATGAGATATTCTATTCTATTCATTGATAATTTTAACAGAATGTCATGGGTTTCAATAATCACCCAAAAATAAAAAATGTTTAGTTGCATTACATTATATCGATGGGAATGTGAAAGGATGTTTGGTCAGAAAATTCAGATGATTTGAAAATATAATAGAACAAAGTTCACCAAAATCCAAGTGGAGGATTATCTAGTGAAACATGGGAAAATGCATCAAGTTTCATTGGTAAAAACTCCAAAATATAATAGAGTAGTTGAGAGAAGAAATCACATTTTCAATAATACGGACAGAATAATGATCATTGAGAAAGACCTTACATGGATATTTTGGAATGAAGCAGTGATGATAGTAGTATAAACTTCAAATAGAGCTTTACTTTGTACGAAAGAGAAGAATGGTCCATATGAGTAATGTTATGGAATGAAGCCGTCATTGAAGTACATTCAGGTCTTTGAAAGTAAATAAATGCCTCAATAAGAATCTAGGAAAGATGGTTGAATGTAATGACGTGACTATAGTGCATAATGAACAGAATCTCCAGAAAATACATTATCAAACATAGGAGGATAATGATGAGAAGATGAGTAGTCCAGGAGACGCTCCAGCTGTAGATGTTGATTTGGAAGAAGGCTCAGATGATGAGAATAAATTAGTGCCTACCTAGTGACCATTGATAAGAGCTGAAATTGACAAGGAGAACATAATTGGTGATAAGACAACACCAGTGCAGAAAAATATAATGAAGACTCTACAACAAGCATCATACTTATCACAGGTAGAACCTAAATGTTTTTATTAAGAATTTAGGGATGAGTACTGGGTTCAAGATATGAATAAAGATCTTGACCAAATTGAAAATAATAAAACATGTGAGATTGTTTCATGACAGGCAGACAAGAATGTAATAGGGACAACATGGGTCATTTGCAACAAAACTAATGAAGATAGTGTTGTTATTCAAAACAAATCACGAATTGTGCGCAAAGGATACTCTTATATTGAAATTATAAATGTTTCTGAAACATTTTCACCTATTGAGAGGCTGGAGAAAATTATATTATTCTTGGCCATAACAGTACAAAGAAAGTTCATGGTTTTCTAATTGGTAGTGAAATATACATTTTTGAATGGAGTACTAGAAGATGAAGTTTAAATTTAACCACCATATGGTATTTCATTTATGAAGATGAGAATAGAGTGTTTTGGCTGAAGAAATCATTATATGGTTTGAAACAGGCACTATGATCATGGCATTAAAGTCTTGACCAGCTATTGAAGAAGCAAAGGTTTCAACATAGTGGAGTTGATTACAATCTATATTTCAATAATGGAAATAATCAAAGGATTGTGGTTCTAGTTTATGTTAGTGACATAATCGTTGGTGGATCAGATGAAGCACAAATCAGATAGTTTTCCATATTCATGAAAAGTGATTTTGTAATGTCAATGATTGGTGAAATAACATTTTTTAGGTTTACAGGTTACACAAGGAAATAATGGAGCATTCATTTTTCAATATAAATATAAAAAGGGTGATTTGAGAGGGTTTGTAATAGATAATTCCAAATAGATGAAGACTTCGTTTTGTACCTAGTTGAAATTGTTATGGGATGATGAAGGAAAGGCAATTAATATCAAAGAATATAGAAAAATCAATGGAATCAATTGTACCTGACAATGATAAGGACTCATATTGTATTTTCCATATGCCATGAAATAAGATATAAAAGAAATCCCAAGTGGATCCACATGATTACAATGAAAATAATACTTTTTTTATATCTAGGGGATAATTGATTTGGGTTTAATTTATAATGAAAAATCTCAGTCAGAGTTATTGGGATATATAGATGAAGATTGGGATGGATCAACGGATGATAGGAAATAAACGTTAGGAGGTGGATTTTATCTTGAAGGATAGTGTATTTCTTGGTTGAGAATGAAACAAGATTGTATTTCATTGAGCATCGTAGAAGATGAATATATTGCAACAACTCAAGATTACACACATCTATTGTGGATGAAGTATCATCTTGAGGATATAGGAGTTAATGTGAAACCTCTAATCGGAATCAATTTAGATAATTCAAGTGTTATAAATCATATAAAAAATATAGTGCATCACCCAAGGAAAAAGCACTTGGAAATAAAGCATCATTTTATCAAGGAGAAGGTTGGGAAAGTGCTTTTAAATTTGGAGTATGTGCCTGAAGAACAACTAGTTACCGATATTATTGAAAATTCCCTACCCAAAGAGGTATTTGAAAGAAATTTATTGGATTAGGGAGTCCATTCAACTCCCCATACATGAAAAATTGTTGATATGGGACCCCCTCTCCCCAAGGTATAGTGCGTCTTTCCATAATGTTCTGATATGTGTTCATTAACCTATTGCAGACAACCTTGAAGTTCCCTACGGGTTTGTTGACAAAGGGGGGATAAGTGTGACTATTCTATGGGAGATAAGAAATGAGGAGAAGTTGTTAGGTGGAGTAGTGAGAGTATGGGGAGTAGAAGAAGAGCTGAAGAGGATTTGTTTGGTGGAGTAGCGAGATAGGGGGAGTGGAAACTGAGCTGATGTTTTTTGTTGGATTGTGACATAGAGGTAGTATTTTGTCAAATGATTCTAGAAGTGAACAATCAAAGATTATATATCATGATAGATAAGGTTCGTGAGGAATGTAGTTGACAATTTTCAATATTTGGTTTCGGGATTGATGTGATTCACTAATTAATTTTTCATAATACTCTTGTTTCTCACGCTGAGTATTACTCATGCGAGCTTAGAGTTTGTGTTGATTAAATCTTTGATCTCTATCTTAATCCAATGAAGCGAATGATGATTGAAGAAGGATGGAGCCTCAACGAGGTATCAAAATGGGAATAATTTTTATGAGAATAGTTTTCAAAAAACCCAAAGGGGGAGATTGTTGGGTAAAAATCAATGAATGTGTACTCTTAGTATATTTTGGGTGTGATTGTGTTTTTTGAAAATTTTAGATGATAGTGAATTAGTATAGTTTGATTTTCCATAAGCATGTTTTTAAGGTGGTGTCGTTTCTTAATGTTTTCCAAATTTTTGGGACTCAAAATCCGGAGTTTGATGTTGTCAAAAGAATTTTTTCATCAGTGGATTGAATGGTGTGAAGAACTGTAAAGAAAATAAAAAAATAATGGAATCACATACCTTAGAACATAGTCTACGTGCCTTGTATGGGACCAATTTGTGGATACATTCAAGGTAGCGGGAATGGTACATAGGGTTATAGAAATGGTATGAAGAACGATTCATGGTGTAAGGATTTCAGTACACAGGAGGCATGAAGTTTAAGGTAATGGTCCACCATGTAAGAAGAGATGCAGTATGTGAAACGTGGTTGGAAAGGGGTTCACATAATGCGTGTTGTTGGTGGTAGGAGGATAAGTATGTGTTGGAGGCTGTACTCAATCAAACAATTGGCAAGTCTTTGAATATTGTATTTTGTGGATATCATTTCCTATATAAGAAGTGTTAATCCCACTTATTAGAAGTTAAAAAAAATATAATTCGAGAATATCTCTTTGCTCTGGGAATTTAGTGAAGTCCAATGAAAGTTTACGAGGGAGAATTCTTCAAAGGCTAAATTGGTTCACACGGAAGGAATTCCACTTAAGGTTTTTGTAAGCTGTTTTAGGATAAAAAATAAGAACAACCACGGAATAAGTACATGGTATGTGGATAAAGTCCACAGGTGGTTATCATAAGTGGCAGTGGTCTGTAGAGGAGGAATTACACATACCATACCAAGTACACAGTATGTGGGAGGAGCAGGTGGTTCACAGAATAATCAAAGAAGCCTGAAAATCCTTCAAATCAGTTTTCAAAATTATTTTCTAGTATCTAATAGTACCTGGGATGGTGGACATCATCTGCGAGTGAATACGGGACACCAACAGAGCATTTAACAATAATTGAGGATGCAAGAATTCATGAAAATGAAGGGACTAACATGTTCATAAACTATGTTTGACCTACATGTCCATAAATTCTGATTTGATTCCTTTCCATGAGAAGTGATTGAAGATTGAGGAAGACAATGACCCTTTCCACCACTAGTCATCCAGAGAAAAATGCATAGGGAGTGGCCTTAGGGAATGCAGTGAGTAGACCCTAAACCTTGTAAAGGTAGTGAGCTAAGTAATTGATGATCTAGCCTAAACCTTTTACTCATTATTGGTATTGAGCCTGAGTGAATTTGGTACATTGGCACACCGTCGTTGTAGGCTCCTTAGACGTAGCCCAAGGGGGTTGAAACATGTAAAAAGTGTGGTGTCTTGTGCATGATTTAAATAATTTTCATACTTTTCAATGGTAATGAGAGAGAATATAGTTCTACTTAATAATGAAAGAATATCCAAAGGGGAATAAATTTTAAACTATCATACCTTGATTTACCCCCTTTTTGGTATTCGACCTGGTGGACCTAATAAGAATCCCACTCTAGGGTATGCCCTGGTAAATCCTCTAAAAAAATGTCAATATATTATTTCATTATAGGTTTTCCCTTGATTTAAATTTTTATTTCTTCTCCCATAGATATTGTTTTCTCATTCTTTCCAAAAATTTCTTTATATAAAGCTTCTAGGGTGGATCTAGACACGAATCTAATGATGATGTTTTTATTCTAAAGATGAGGGATTATACATCATTATCAAAAATTGTAACCTACTTTTTCTTGCAACAGTTTTCTCATCATGATTCAAAATACAATCCATATAGAGGATTATATCAAATTAAATCATGGGTAGGATAATTAAATCAGTAGATAAAGAAAATTTATTTTTTATAATGGGGACTACCTGACACAACTTTGTTACAACGATACTTCCCATAAAAATTTTGACGAACAACTACCTTGTTAAATTAAATTGGAAATATCTAATTTTCTTGGAGAACTGGGAAGATATGAAAGAATGTGAGGATCCATAATCAAATAAAGCACTGGATAAGTTTGAGAAAATTATTAATGTACCTATCAACACATTATTAAGAATTTCAACCTCAACAATTTTGTTTGCATAAGCTTAGCCTTGATCTCTTGGCCATATTTGAGGAATATTTCCTTGATGATTAAGAAATTAATTTGCATAATGACCCAAATCATTTCAATTGTATCATTCAATGTTGGTAGCTTCTTTGTTCCACTTAAAATCCTGGGATATGTGGCCTTTTTCTCCACACTTGGAACAGACACCCATACCCTTCAAGAATGTACTAGGGTGTCTCTTACCAAATTTATCACAGGGTGGAAGGTCAACTCCTCTCTTCTTCCCCATTTCCTTATTTCCTTTTCCAATGTTTTTAGCATCCCTCTTCTTCTATAACTTTCTATTATAGTCATATGACTTAGAGAACACTTTTTCTATCCGGATAGTACACGAGACCATGTCTTCAAATGATGAGAAAGTTTGGTAGAATAGTCCCCTTAAAAGGAATGGATTTAGGCCACCAAAGAATCGATCAAACTTTCTCCTTGCATTATGTATTTAGTCCACAAAATGCCTTGTTATCCTTGTAAAACTGGTTTTATACTTTGCAACATTATCACTCTCTTTTTACCTCAGGTTGAGAAACTGATTTTCCATTTTTCTCTCTATTCATGAGGGAAATATTTTTCAATGAAGACTTCTATAAAATACCTCCATTCAATTTATTCTATTTAATCCTCCATCGTATTGTTTTGAATTAAATAACATCATTGATCCACATCTCCCGATAGATAGTAAACAACTATGATAACCTTATATCCTTCATTATATCCCAAGGTGAGAAATATCTTATCCATGGAAGTTATCCATTGTCCCTCTATGAATGGTTTTGTAGTCCCATTAAACAATAGAGGTTGTTGTCGTATAAAGAGGTATAACATTTCTACTCCACTTTTTGGATCAGGATGCTCCATACTAGTATGGTTATTGTTCATATCCTGAGTCAACTATCCCAATATGGTCATAAATTTCTCATCACAAGTCCTAGCTCCAGTTACAACATCATTTTCTTGCATCAGTGGGAAATCCCTACTTGGGATACGTGCATTCATTCGGCTTCCATTCCATAAAAAATGCTTCATTTATAAATAATTGAACACACTAGACTAGGTTGGGAATCATAATTTATAATCTCAACAAGAAAAATACTTAACATAAATTGAAATCCTATGCATGGATAATCCCATATTCATAAACATGGTTTCTTTGAGGAAACATTTACATTTAAATCCTAAATAATGTATTGTAAAGAAAATGTGAATTCTACTAAGAATATATTCTGGTAGTGTCAGACTATGTGTTCAATAAGACCTGTTTTCATGTACCAGATACCCCTGGTGAAGCCCAAAACTCATTTTTGGAGTTTTCACTCCTAGGTACATCAAGGCCAGAACCACATCCACTTGTAGAATCTAGATATGACTGTATTTGCTAAAAATATCCACAAAATATTTTCCTTACCAAAATTATATGATGTTCTTGTATGTTTATCCTCAATGTCTATCTAAGGGTTTTTCTCTAATCTACATATTCTAAATCAATTTTCCATGTTTTCTACAAAAATTCCTCTAATACCAATTATAACGCCCCGACCCAAGTTTCCCGGTGTCGGTGACTTAATTCATTACATCTTCATGATTAAAATAAATTAATATTCCAAAGGCATAGATAGTTTAGTAAATTTTGTAAAAACCAGTTAAATACTTAAGTTCAACATTACAACTTGAAAAAAAAAAACAACATCAATTTTTTATTGGGAACATCCCCAAATCTACATTAATCACTCTAATTCATTTATAATACACATTTTTACAACCTGGGAAAAAATAAAAAATAAGTAAAGGTATGAGATCAAATGAAAATTAAGGGTATGCAATATAATGGAAGAATAAATAATTAGGCAAGGAGAATAACTAAAAGTACACATGTTATTAAAAATAAACTTGAACACAATATGGTAAGAATTAGAGATGAATAAATAATTCTATAATAAAACATATCCATTGGAATTTTAATCATCTAATAAAAACATGAAATATCAACTTAATAGTTTTATAATGATTTAATGCATAATTTCGGACATCAAAACCATACTGTTAAGGCCTCATGTCAAGACCGTAAATATCTATTTTGTCAAGGCCTCATACCAAGACCATATTTTATCTCCTAAGACATTCTAATGCAGTGATGGGATATGGAGGGCCCCACCCCACACTTACTATTTCCAATGGGTTAATTATATTAATTGGGATAACATAAATAATATATAAATTCATATTAAAAATTAACATATGAGACATAAATAACTTTCCCCAATCATTAAACACAAACACTAACCATTCAGATTAATTTAGTGAATGGTGTCAAGATAGAACATCCATAGTAAAAATAATCATAAAAATTTACAAAAAAACATGGTGGATTATATAATAAAACATTAACACCATTTAAAAAAACAATTAACAATAGTGTAGAAATGAGTGAAAATACTCTTATAAAATCATCGAATACTTCTTGTGATAAAAACCCTTTTACTTTGAAAAGAAGAGTTCCTTTGGAAAAATCATTATATAAAAATATATGTGACATAAAGTATATTTATAATAATAAAAAGTGTGATTTTATTAAAATAGTGTTTTTTAAAAACATATTATAGCGTGCTCTTGAAAATAGGTAATAATTGAAAAATTCCCATGAATTAGGCTTGTATTTCGGGTTGAATTTTGGAAAGTACCTTTTAAAAAATATAACTAAACATAAAAAAAATAAGTATTATGGTTGGTTAACATATATATAACACTAAAATATAATTTATTATGAGTACATAATAATAAATTAAAATTCCATTGAAGAAAATAGACAATAAAAGTAACCAAAATGAAGATGGAGGTTCGGGTGGGAAACTCTTACCTTAAGTCCGACGGTGTTCCTCATTTGATCTTAATGACATGAATAATAAAATTTAGGTTCATTAATTAATAATTATAGAACCTATTACACATATAATTTATTTATTATAACCTTATTAGGTTTATTTATTTCTTTTTTATTGGTTAAGAGAATAAATTTTATCATTTTGCAGTGTTTTCTTTCGTGGTTTTCATGATCGATTTACTTATATTTATGTATAGATAAACATGTAAGATGAGAAAGGTTGTTAGTAACTTATGTTTTATGTTATTAGGGAACAAATATAAGATTACATGGTTTTGAAATTCATTTGGATATTTCTAGTGATGATGAATCATTATATTAACCATAAATGATAGACGATTTGGTAAATTGGTGGATTTTGATCACAACAAATGCATTTTTGTTTATAAATAAATATCATGGGTAAAAAATATTTAAAAACCTTAAATAAGAAATATTACATATATTATGGTATTTTTCACCCATAAAAATGGTTTCATGAAAATAATTGAAAATGGTAATAAAAATTGATAACCCATCGTCCCTAAATGTGTTAAATTGGCACATCTCATATAGGGTTTTTACTAATAGCATAAAAGATAGTTAAAGGATATATGATAATAAATTATTCCATAATTATAAAAAAATTAAATTACATGTATGTTATTGTAGTTTTCATAACATTTGGATGAGTATATGTAGGGATAGAATAGAAAACAACAGAACATGAAAATAAAGTAAAAGAATTGAAAGGAGGAATTTACCTCTTGACTTAATCTTCCTTGAGAGCCTCTTTAGGGGATAGGATTTGATCTTTTGAGGATAACAAGGGTTTATGGATGTGTGTGAGGAGATTAAGTAGAGATTTTGGCAGAATTTTTACTCGTAACAATTCTTGAGACGAGTGAAGATAAGACGGAGTGAGGGGGTTTTATAGTGGAGGAGATGAGTTATATTTGAATATATTAATTATTATTTTATTATTTTTCTCAAGAACAATAATAAAATTTATTCTTGTGACCAAGAATATTAATATATTTATGTGAGATCGAACCAAATGGTTTTTCAATAGCATTACATCACCTATGACTCAGTAAATCATTTATTTAGTATTTATTATAAATTATCATATTTTACTATTTACTAAAAGTTGAAGTATTTTATAAAAATCCCAAAAATTCACCAAAACCATTTTTTAATGTGTTGAATAAAAAAATAAAATGAATATTATCTAAATAATATTCTAAATATGTGAAATTTTTTAAAATAAAATCATTATTTAATTGAAATATACAGATTTTAAATTTAACAGTGAATTTGTAATACATTAGAAAATTAACCAAGGCCTCATAAAATTTTCCCAAAATTATTGGGAAAAAAATTTAATTAGGAACATATTTTATGAAAAAAAGTTCTAAATCCGTTTATGAATTTAAAACTATAATTAAATATTTATCACTCACAAAAATTCTAATACATAATCAATAATTTATAAAATGTTCCATTTCATTTATATTGTGCCTAAATTTTATTTATACATCCATGGGTGAGGATACTATTTATAAGGTTATATTACTTTCATAATGGTACATTACTTTTCATAAGGGAATATTACTATCTACAAGGGTAGGTTACTGTTCACCAAAAATGAAGTTGATTCTATCAGACTTCAAACATCACCTTAAACGCAACCGTGTATGTGAGATTTTCAAAATTCAAATCCTAGAAGAGGAAATTTTAGTTTATTAGAGAGGTTATAAAATAGTTTTGTTTTGTGGAGACTCAATGTTTCATGCCTTGATCCTTGGGGTGTTACATTCTCCACTCCCTATAAAAATTTCATCCTCAAAATTCAAAAAATGTTACCTTATAAAAAGATTTGGGTAGGTCTTCATCATAAGCTCATCAGGCTCCCATGAAGGCTCTTAAATATAATTATTTTCTGATGTATCATTTCCATTCGAGTCATCCAATTCCTCAATACCTGTTCTTCAGTGTCAAGAATCTAGATAGACTCTTCAATGTAAGATAATTAAGGTTCCAATTCTATACATTCAGAAGTGAGGACATGCATTGGGTCTGGCATGTACATTCTCAACAATGATACATGAAACACATTGTGTACTTTAGAAAGGCTAGGTTTCATATCCAAATGATATAAAATAGCTCTAATTCCCTCTAGGATTTCAAAAGGGCTATTGCGCTAGGGGCTCAATTTCCCTTTTCTACCAAATCTTGAAATGCTCTTCCATAAAGATACCATCAAGAAAATATGGTCTCTTACTTTAAATTTAAAAATAATCCTTTGATTATAATCATAACACTTTTTCCTACATTTAAATGCTTTGATATGAGTTTTAATGGTCATTATCTTTGCTGTTTTTTCCTCCATAATCTATGGGGCCACAAGCTTCCTTTCCCAAACTTCATCCGAACAAGTTGGTGTACGACATCTCTTTCCATATATAGCTTCATATGGTTCCATTTTAAAACTTTAATGGAAACTATTATTGTATAAATACTCCACTAAATTTAAATATTGATCCCAAATACCATGAAAGTCACATTAACATGATCTCAACATGTGATCTATGGTTTGGATCATCCTCCCTCATTTTTCATCAGTTTGAGGGTGATATGTAGTACTCAATCGAAGCTCAGAATCCAAATATTTCTAAATATTTTTCAAGAATTTAAATTAAAATATTAGATCATGGTCATAAAAAATTTAGAGAGTTCCTCCATAAAGTCTCATAACATCATTGATATAGATTCATTCAAGGTCCTCATGTGGAAAATCCTCCCTTATATCGAAGAAATTTGCCTATTTCGTAAGAAATCCTATAATTACACATATCACATCGTTCATCCTTGGAGTTTTAGGTAATGAATTGAACAAATTTAGGGTTATGTCATCCCATTTACATGTAGTAATAGGTATAGGTATCATGAATCCTCTTGGATTTTGTCGTTCAATATTCACAAGTTCACACACTAAACGTCTTGATACATAATCAGAAATTTCCCGCTTCATGTTGTCCAAACAGAAATTTTTCTCCAAATCTCTATACATCTTAGTGCTACCTTGGTGTATATAGAAATTCCAGCTTTTATCATCATCTAATAACTCCCTTTTTATCTTGGTTATTGAGGAACACATATCCTCTTCCCAAATTTCATAATTCCATATTTACACATGAAGTCAGTCAACTTCTCATATTTCACAGGATTAATTTTCATTGGAATATTCTCGTCATCTTATTTGGAAGCATTAATTATTTTCAATAAGGATTGTTGGGAAAACATTTAAACAATTAGTGATGTTTTCCATTATTTGATAATTCCCATTTCCATCCTCTTTATATCCATTTACAAATGATCCTTATCAATCCTCATTTTGTTGAGAACTCTTTGATCCTTCCTACTAAATGTATCAGCTAACTTATTTTCCATTCCAAGGTGGTTGTGTATGGAACAATCATAGTCCTTGATTAGTTCAAGCCATCTCATTTTCCTCATGTTGAGTTATTTGTATGAGAAGATATATTTCAAACTCTTATGATCCATATATATCTCATATTTTTTTCCATAGAGATAAGGTATCCATATCTCCAGAGAAAATATTATCATTCTAAATCAATATTATGAGTAAGAGAGTTTGATTCATGAATTTTTAGCTACCTTTATGTAGTGGGAATCCATCTTTTATTATCTATAATTAAACAACCGAGTCCTTTATTTGATGTGTCACTATAGGTTTCAAATACATCATTACCTGATGGTAGAGTCTAGATTGGAGCATTCACTAATCATCCCTTCAATTATTCAAAACATTTTTCATATTCTTTTTTCCATAAAAACATAAAACATTTACGAGTAAGCTTAGTTAATGGGTTTGATAATCTAGCTACTGTGATCACTACCACCATTATGAACCATAATTCTCCATCATTCTCTACATTGAATCTCTAAGAGACACCAAGTGTGATCTCTAAAAAATCCACATAAGCAACACATCCACCAAGATGAACCCTAAAAACATATCTTATTCATAGACACAACACATTTGGGTAAAATTCATATGTAAGGGTGAGTATAATAATTCCTTGGAATTCACAAAAAAAAATGTAACACTAAATAATATGAGAACTGAAAGCTCCATATATGAGAGAGTAACCACAAGAATGATAAGAAAAGAATCCATATATTCAGTAAAACTAGAATTGTCGTGAATATTGGGAATTCCGAGTTATCTCAATATATAAAGGATATATCTAATGAGAAACTATGGATTCATGGAGAACTAGAGAGTATACCATGTTGTAATTTTATTTCTTATCAACATGAAACATCTTAAGGGAAACCTAGGGGTTCATAAGGAGTCACAATTCTTGAAGAGTCCAATCTACCTATCTTTCCTTCAATAAAACCACTAGAATCTATCAATGAGAACCTTCACCTCACAATTGTACACAAATCATTCGAGGTTTCATAAAAAATTACTATTCACTGATGACACAACCATTATTAAAAACAAGGGGACCCACACATCAATCAATTGTAGATGACATCCAAGGGATTGATAATCACTACTATCATAGTCAACTTTTCCCAGAAACCATATTTCCTCAAAAGGAATCTATAATGGAGGAACTGTACCTCATATATGAGAACACAACATACTAAATTAGGGCATAGAAGGAAGAATTTTCATAAAAATTATGATAGTAACACATAGTATATAAGGGTATCACACAATAGATTAGTGTAGTAAAAAGATGAAGGATATGTACTCAAGCCTAGAAAATCCTAGCCACCATGCACGTACCCTATCATTTGTTCTATAGAGATAAAACATATAACTGCCTAGCTTTATACACAAACAACACATAAGAGAATGTGGTCCATGTGGTGGCCTCTAGATGGGTTATGTAGAACAGAATGTGTATGGGAGTGTGACTCAAGTGGTGGAATGTCCCATATACACATTATAGAATGAAATTAAATGGAATTAGTGTATACTTCTTGCATCTGTTTAGATGAAAATGACATTACTTGGCAGCCTCACCCGTTGGATGGGTCAGTTTATCTAGTCCATGGGGCTGGGACCATATGAACCGACATATTGGGACAAACGAGGTGGCTTATTTAGGTATGATTCCTAATATATACTTTGGGGACATGCCACACTGATGTGGTAACACACACATCCAACACCTTCTCCTTGTGGTGATGGATCTCTACATGCCACTCCTTGAAGGTCTCATCATTTTCAACATCGATCTCACCCCAGTCGATGATTTGAGTGTCATCATGAATATAACAACATAGCTATGACATGTGAAAAACATTTTGTATCCAGCTCATCTGTGGGGAAAGTTCTACCTGATATTCCATGTCTCCAATATGAACCAACACCTTGAAAGGCACAACAAACTGGGAAGAAATCTAACTCCCATGACCAAACCTTCACTGGACATGAGGGGGTCACCTTCAGAAACACATGATCCCAACACCAAACTCTATAATTCTCCACATATGGTCTTCATATGACTTCTAATGATCCTTATCTACCTTTATCCTCTCATGAATCACCATAACCGTCTCTATCGTATTCTATATCATTTTCGGCCCAAGAAATGCTGACTCTCCGACCCCTGTCTAGCACAATGAAGAATCAAAAGGTCGGCTATACATGGCTTCAAAAGGTGCCATATCGATGGTGGAGTGAAAAATATTATTGTAAGATAACTCTACCAAGGGATGGTGCCTCATCCATGAACCTCCAAAATCTAGAACATTAGATAGGAACATGTATTCATGAGTCTGGATGGTCTACTCTATCTGACCATTCGTCTATAGATGGAAAGTAGTTCTAAGGAATAGTTGACAACTGAAAGCATGATGGAGACCTATCCATACCCTATATGTAAAAAAAGGGTCTTGATCAGAGATGATCATCCCTGGGAATCCGTGGAGTCTCACCACCATCTCTATATACTGCCTCAACAAAACCTCCACTGAGCTCGACTCCTTGATTTCTATAAAGTGTTTTGATTTCATCAAATGATCCACTACCACGCATATAGTTTCATAGCCTCCATGAGATCTAGGTAAACCAGTAAGAAATTCCGTCGAGATGTCCTCCCACTTCTATTGGGGAACATCTAATAGCTAAAGAAACCCACTGGGAACATTGTGCTCGACCTTCAACTTCTGGTAGACCAAACATAGAGACACAAACCCTACAACATCACAAGTTTACCCAGACCACCAAAACTAACTATCTATGGCTCGATACATCATTTTCACATTAAGATATACCACTATGTGTGAACTAAGAAACTCTCTTATAAAAATCTCACACATAAAAAAAGGAATGAAAAGCATCCCCTGAAACAACACTCAGTATTGTTCATCCTCCGACCAACCTTCAGGGGCCTCACTACAAACAACTCAGTATATCTAGACCTCCACCTAAAGATCCCCATACTGGGAATCTTCCATATTTGGCACCAAAGATGAATACATTGTCATCTGTAAAAGACATCCTCTTCCCCAAACTTCTCCCACATCAAGATTTAATTCTTAAAGTTCTTACATCACTCTCCAAGAATCACCAGATTCTTGCATGGCATAACTACTTGACTTCCTACTTAGTGCATCACCTAGAACATTCCCTTTACCAGATGTAAACGAGATTTCAAAGTTTCATTCCTATAGGGACTCGAACCACTAACCAGTCGCAAGTTCAAGTCATACTGGGTTAAAACATACCTTAGGCTCTTATGATCGGTGAAAACCAAAAAGCACTCATTGATGATGAAATACCTCCACAACTTCAGAGAGAAAACTATTGTTGCCAAATCAATATCATGGGTGGAATAATTAAATTCATGGGGATGCAACTACCAATATCCAAAAGAAACATATAATCCCTAGTTCATCAGAATGTAGACCCAGCCTAGATGTGATGCATCACAGAAAACCTCAAACTGAACTCTTTCTATTCAGAGACAAAGAACTAGAGCACTAACCAACTTCCCTTTGAGATACTAAAATGCTTCCTGATTATGATCAGTACACATAAACACCTAATACATCATGGTCAATACATTCATATGAGTTGCAAAATGAGATAAATCATCCACAAACCCCCTATAATAGCTTGTGATACCATGGAAACTTCACACATATTCCACTGTCTTAGGGGGAGCGTAAGACATAACTGATTTTATCTTTGATGTATCCAAATATAATTACAACTAGGATAAAACATTCCATATTAAATAGACTTATTAGGTCAAAAATTCACACTTTTACAACTTCCCAAACAACTCTTATCAATGAAGAACTCCCAAAATGACACATAGATGCATTGTATGGTCCTCCTTAGACACGGAGTACACATGGAAATTTTCAATGAAAAACACTAAAAAAATATCCAGGAACACACAGAACACAACATTCATCAACCCCATGAACATATATGGAGAATTCTTCACACCAAACGAGATCACCAAGAACTCATAATTCCCATGATGAAAACAGAATACAGTCTTCGGTATATCCACATCCTTCACATGTTTCTAATGATACCCAAATAGTAAATCGTTCTTTGAGAACCAAATTTCACCCTTAAATTGATTGAATAAGTAATCAATCTATATAAGAGGATACTGGTTCTTATATAAACCCAATCCTTTCATATATATCATTACATTATTTTAAGAAAAATTAATCATCAAATTACAGTTCAAGGATATTAAATTCTAGTGTCTTTGAAGACTAGATACATAATAAAAATAAATACTTATTTTATATTCATAATGTGATCCTATATTCCATTGTGCTCAAAAATAATAATAGGATATACTAGTCATAACATGAAAATATTAATGATCTAAAATCCTAGTAAGGGAAAAATAATAGTAATAATGCTTCCGCACTTCGGTTAGAAGGCATGGAATAATGACATAAAAGGAATGGAACATGTGAGATCATAACATATAAACATGGTATCATATAAAAATGGAGTAATATTAATGTCTTAGCAATATAAAATTGGACTTTATCACTATTCAAGGATCATAGCCCAAAGATGATCACAAGTTAAGGTTAACTAGCAAGACTGTTTCACATGGTAGCACGAGTCAAGGTTAACCGTGAAGACCATTGCATGTAACATCTCATGAGACTCAACCTTACCAAATGCATTGGAGTGATATCTAGGTGCACCAATCTTAAAATTTTCATGAATATTCTTTCAACATAAATAATCCTACATAATCAATCATACATAAACATAAGGGTTCCCATGGAAATAAATGGGTATCATAATCATGTCATAAATCATAATGAATGGGTGTATCAAACTAGTCTAAACAAATGAAAGGAATTCAAACATACAATGACATTCATAAGTAAAAATATGAATATATCATGTTAATTTATGTCAAATAAAATTTAAAACATGAATGGAGATTATTTATGAAATTTTAGCATTAAAACATTTTTGTGTTATTTTATATAAAATACTAACAAACATTTAAAATCGGAAAGGGAATAATATTTTATATAAAAAAATAAGTGACCAAAGATGGTTTTCAAGTTAAAATAGAGGTCATATGAATATAATTGTATCCTAAAAATATATATTATTGTGTACTTGAAATTTGGTAAGAATTCAAGAATTTCCCTTAAAATGAGTTTGATTATGAGGAAGTATTGGAGATGGAATCATTTAAAAATATGTATATCTCCAAAAGATAATGAGGGATTCATCCTAAAACATGAGTTTGGAGAATATAAAAAAAATTATAAGTTTTACATAAAAAATAAAATACAACATCATTTGCATAAGAATAAAAATAGAGAAACCTGAAGGAAAGTAGGAGGTTCGGGTAGAATCCCTTACAGAATATTAGCATGGTATCAGGTGTACTTAGGATATCTTAATGAGAGATAAATGGGTTTATCTTCTTTAATAAATAATTTGGGAATTAATGGATATTTGAAAAATCATACCCCATCATTAGGAACTATACATAAATGGATATAACATAGAATAGATTCTTGAATAAATGTGTGAAAGATTGGATCCCTTACCTTAAGTCTGATTGTGTTCTTTGCTTCATCTTAATGACCTGAATTATCAAATTAGATTCATTAATGAATAATAATAGAACCTATAATACATGTAATTTATTTTTTTATAAACTTATTAAGTTTATCCATGTCCTTTTTGATGAGTTAATTGGATCAATTTCTCTATTTGCGAGCGTTTTCTTCCTTGGGTTTTAATGACCGGTTAACATATATTCATGTTCGGATAGACATGTATGACATGAATAGTTGTATGGAATTGACGTTATATGAAATTAGTTAACATAAAAAAGATTACATGATTATAAAATTTATTTGGTTATTTGTAGTTAAAGTGAATCATTATATAAAACATTAATGATAAACACATAGATTAGTTTGGCGATTTTTCTCATAATATACTTTTTTATTATTATTATTTAACATAATGTGTGAAAAATGATTATAGAACATAAAATAAGATAAAATACATATTTAATGGTCTATTTAAACAATAAAAATGGTTTCATGGCCAGACTTGAAGACGGTAATACAAATTGATAACCCTTCATCCTTGAATGTGATAAATTAACACATCTGAGACATTGTTTTTGTTTCTCTCATATAAAAGAAGGGGTAAAGAGAGATGATAATGAATTATCCCATTATCAAAACAAAATTCCAGTACATGAATGGTAATTTATGTCATACCATTAATATTTGGATAGGTTATTAATGTAAAAAGAACAAAGGAACATGAAAAGAAAATGAATGAAAAAAAAGAGATATTTATATCTTGATTTAATCATCCTTGAGAGCCTCTTAAGGGGAGAGGATTTGATATTTGAGGATAACAAGGGCTGATATAAATGGGGGATGATCTTGGGGAGGTATTTTATTAGAATTTAGGGAAGGAATAAGGCTTGAGAGGAGTTAAGATAAGAGGGGAGTGTGTGAAGTTTTTATTGTGGATGAGAGGAGGGTTTTCTTAATATTTTAATCATTAGTTTATTATTTATCCACAAGACAAGAAAAAATGATGATTCCATGTGAAAAAATAATAATAATTTATTTTGAGTTCGAACCCATGGTGCTTAAATAAGTAAAACTTCACCCATGACTCGGTAAATAATGAATTTAGCTTATTTTGTAAATTACCTTATTTCACTATTCATTTAAATTCATGTATTTCAGAAAAATACAAAAATTTCACCCTAACCATTTTTCAACATGAAGAATCCAAAAATAAAATCCATTTTTCAAAAATAACTTTTAAATATGAATAATTTAATTTTTAATTAAGATTATAATATACTTGAAAAATATAGAATTTAATACAATTACTGATTTTAAAATGCTTTCAAAAATTACATAATGTCATATAAAATTATCTTCAAACCAAAAGACATAAAAAATTTAATTTATGAACACCTTTTAGGAAAATAAATTTTCCATTAAATTAATCAATTAACTACAATTTTTTATTTATGACTTACAAAAATACCAATACTTTTACTAATGTAAAATGATCACCTATAAGATGCCTAAATATTTTTATACATTCATGGGTGAGGTTACTATTCTTTTAGAATATGTAATATTCATAAGGGTCATATTAATATTCTTAAGGCTGGGTTAACATTCATAAGGGTAAGTTAATATTCACCAAAAAATTAAGTTTGTTCTATCATACCCTAAAAATCACCCTGAACGCAATCATGTATGTCATATTTTTGAAATTCAAAACACAGAAGTTTCAACATTATGTTTAAAGATCACATAATACATATTAGTTCATTGTGTTTTGATTTTTTGTGATTATATGACCTAATTATAAGAATGTATTTTCGTTGATTAAACATAGGGAAATTACATTATTCCCCCCAAATGAAATTTCACCCTCGAAATTTCATTTTACATTCTATGACATAAACAGGTGAGGGTACTTTTACTTCATTACCACCTCTAGTTCCCATGCTTCCTCCTTGTACTTATTGTTATTATTTAGTACTTTCACTTGGTGATTTGTCTTGTTACATATAACTTTATCATTACAATCTAAGATCTTTACTCGATGATCCTCATAAGAATAATCATTATCAACTATACTGCCTCTAAAGAGAGTACATGTGAAGAATCTGTTAGTAATTCCTTAAGCGGGATACATGGAAGACATCATGTACTTAAGAAATGTTAGTTAGAAGTTTCAATAGATAGGCCCCATCTCCACAATATCAAGAATCTCAAAGGGGTAGATGTACCTAGGACATAGCTTTCCTTTCTTCACAAACCTTTTTTCCTTCTTCCATAAAGATATGTGTAGAAATACCATGTCTCCAAACTTTGAACTCAAGGTCTCATAGACAATTTTCCCCGTAATGCTTTTGTCGACTTTGGGGTACCTTGATGTGCTAAAAACTGGTTCTCACATAGTCAACCATTTCTTAGTCCATTTTAGTACCAAGAAGCTTATTTTAACACCCCGAGATTTTATGAAAAATATTCTTTTAATTTCATTAAAGTCTTGTGTTGTATGCTACACCAAGATTACCTTGCGCTATACGCAACACCTTATTAGCTTGCAGTATACGCAACACTATTCTTGGATCGTGTTACACACAATTTTGATAATAGAGATATGGTTGGATTCTGTTATAAGAAACAACTAAGGATTCTTGCACAACACGCAATCCTGACTTGGCTTGCATTACACGCAATCGTGACCTTCCTCGATAGCGTGTGTTGTACGCAATACCGGGTTTTACTAAACAATGATATATTATTATAATATTATTATGAACTATCCGTTATGAATATTATTAACTAAATTTTGAATTTTATAACATTATTATTCATCTTACACATTTTCTAGAACATGGTATAGGAACAAAATAAATACTTCGGGTGAAATAAGTATTTTTCAAAAAATGCAGATTTGTCGCCTTTTGATGGCGCACCCACTTTAAATCTAGTTTTTGACATGTTTATAAGTTAAATTTGACAAAATAAAATTCTCTTTTGGAATCAAGAAATAAAAATTTACTTTGGATACATTTTTCATATTATTCTGAAAAATTTCATATTTTGATGAATAGTAAAAACACGCTATATTTTAATTAAAAACAACTTTTTCATCACAATAATTTATATGGTTAAATTATAATATTTAATGGTTTTAAAGTATAAATAGAATATATATTTTTACCATTTAATATAATTTATGTCATTAGCATTGATTTTACATTAAATTCGTAGGTTAAATCAATTCAATCTTTTGCAATATTTTAAAGAAAAACCCATTTTCTTTCGACAACGGGATTAATTTTAATTTAATTTGTGCAACTTTTGTGTATTGAATTTGGAAAAAATGGATTCAATATTTGGAATCTGTGGGTCAAAATTATGTTAATAAGCTACTTTTTATTTTTGGGAATTATGAATAGTAACTACGGTAAATTTTATTTACCATAGTTAAAAGTAAATCGGGTAATTAAGGGTAAATATAATATTATAAAATTACCCTAAAACATGCCAAAATTTTATTGGATGGCTAAAAGTAGACCCATATAACCTAAGTGTTGGATTAGATTCATTTTATGGACTTTTGACCATGAAAATAATTTAATTATTAAAACCAAAGAAAGTGACAACATGTCATTCTCTTAAATCTTATAAGTATAATAATTTTAATTTAGTGATAAACATCATAAAACTTCGAACATGAATATTATACAGAAATCTAATAAATGTATCTACATCATGATAATTTATTTAGAATTTTTAGGGATTAAATCATTGTCATTAATGGTAATACATTAATGATACCGAAATTATTTAATAAGTGGAAAATAAGTAATATAGTTTTTATTGAAATAATAATACCCATTAAAAGGCCCAAAAACCTAACCAAAACTTATTGGTAG
This sequence comes from Viscum album, assembly GCA_963277665.1. NCBI lineage: Eukaryota > Viridiplantae > Streptophyta > Magnoliopsida > Santalales > Viscaceae > Viscum > Viscum album. The sequence continues at coordinate 1,076,701,633 of OY728150.1, forward strand.
TTTATATATACACCTTAATCATCCAATGAGCTAATATATGACCGTTTGGAGCCTTATAAAAGTTATTATGACAATTATATTATTTTATTTTAAAAGATGTCAAAGTTGTCACCTTCATAATTTAATAAATATAAAAATTTAAATATTGTGATTTTAAGATGATAAATTCGAGTAAAAGTATTATTGTTAAAGTTAATATATTTATCTTCGTCATAGGATTTTATTTTTAATTTATATACACCAAATAAGTATATTAAATAATTATACAAAAATGTTGTAGTAATTATTTTATTAAGAGATAAACCAAATAAATGGTTTTAAAAATAATAAAATAAATACAATATAAACTATTTAATGTGATCCACTAATTTTATAGATACATATGAACTTTTATGAATCTATTAAAGCTTTTATTTCGAACATATATTCTGTATATATTTTATTTAAATTCAAATAAATGAATATTGTCAAAATTGACACTATTGTTATTTTATAAAAATAACATATTATAAAATTTTTTAAAAATCACAAAAATATTTAAAAATTATCAATTTATATTTATATGGTCTATAATTTTATAAAGTAAACAATTATGGAAAATTCACAACAAATAAGTAAATATTTGTAATAATTTAAATTTTAGAATTTTATTACCACAAATAAACTTAAATAGATTAAATAAGGATAAATCAAAATGATAAGGTTTAAAATAAGATCCAAACATGTCTAAATTTGATTGGTTGATTATATTTCAACCCTATATCATCTAATCTTCTAATATGAGTCATTTTTTGAGGTTTTTAAGTGGGGTTAGATTTATTATAAATTAATATTTTTAAGAATTCCAAAGGTGCCCCTCTCCTCCCTTATAAAAAGGCACCTCCTCCCTCTCTTCCACACACCACATTGAGCCTTCAATCTCGGCCAACCCCTACCCAATTATCTTATAAACTTCCCTAGAAACATCCTAGATGTCCTGGTCTTCTTCAAAGATCAATTTTAGTGCCCTAAGAGGAGGTCTCAAAGAGGCGCTTCAAAGAAGAGGTAATTTCCATCACCGATTCTTTCACCTTTATTTCTTCTTCCACTTCTTCTTCTTAGGTTGTTTCATTATGAAGTAATATCATCAGTATCACTCATATACTGATATGTTATTATAAGTATGAAACTACCCTATTTCACCATCTATCCATCCTATGGAAAACGAAATCACCACGTGTGTGTACTTACGAAATACCGTCTCCACGCCATGGTGTAATCTATTTTCCACCACCACCTTACTTGGATGGGTATAATGGTGTAAATAATAACTATATATGATTATTGTAAAGTGTTATTGATTGTTTAATAGTATACATACACTCCAATAAAATTCCACAATCATGGGAACGATATCATCGCTCGTGCATACGTACGGAATACCGTCTCCACGACGCGATGAGATTCATTCTCAATGATTAACCATTCATAAATGATTATAAAGTATATATAATAAGTAATCATGAAATATATGACATAATAATGATACTGGATTTATATATATATATATATGTATTTCATCCAATTAATTCCATTCAATTCAATGAGGAAACAAAAACAACGTTCATGCGTACGTACGGCCTACCGTCTCCATGAACGGTGTATATCTTTTGCATTTATCGATCTATTATATATATGCATATTATGAGTATATATTATATATAAATCATGTTTTAAATTCTGGATGTAAGTAATCATGATCTAAGTAATCATATGAATAATTACAAGTCAAAACACGAACAACAAATGAAACGATTTTACCCAAAACGCTCTTTAACATTGAATTTACAAAAGAACGGGTAATATAAAGTCATAAGTGAATCATATATGATATCATAACATTTAATATGATTCTGTAATAACTCAATAACATTATTTAAATCATTATATAGGAGGTTCGGATACGTACGAAGCATATCGAAACTAAGGTAAGGGATAATTGTGCAAATCTCATTTTTATCCGAGATTGCTTATTCATAAGTATTTACAGGGTTTATTGCTATCATCCATGTCCATATTTTATAAAAGTGTATTCATGTATGTTTAAAGTCCTTTTTACCCATATTTGACTTTTACTACATGGTATGTAAGGAATCTTTCTTTTGTTTGCGTTACGAGGTACTTTTTGACTTTTCAGACAAAAGTACGAGAAGAATGTTTTTTTAACTTATATGGCATGAACGGATTTTTAAGGTTTTATAAAACCTTATTTTCATGAAGATTCCTCCAAACGATTTCATGACTATTTTCAAAAAAAATCCTTTTCTTCTAAAATCTCATGACATTTTGTGAAAAGAGAATGATTTTGAAGAAGAAAGGATATTTTCCTCAAGAATTCATTTCAAGTGTTTTATCAAAACCATTTTTCATCTAAGATGAAATTATTTCATATGTGTATGTTTCAAGTATCATGTCTCTATGATTTACATGGTTTCACTTTTCTTATTATGAAATGATATCCATTTCTTTTATATGGATTATTTGATGATGGGATGATGTTTATGAAACCCATTTTATTTATTGGGTTATTATGAATGATGTATGTTTATTTTGTGGCACAAGTAAGAATGATTTCATTATGAGATGGGTGAGACCTATATCTCCCTCCAATTAATTGGGTAAAGATTTATATCTCATGAGATAGACATGGCTGGAACGGCAAGTTAAACTGGTTCAGTAATACAGGACAGGAATGAGGAGTGAACTCGATTCAGAAAGGGACTTTTTCCACTAAGATGGTCTTGGCATCAATGCCTTGGCTAATATGGAAATCATATCATGTGCTTAATGGTTTCCACAATTACATGTTTTATTCCCATGCTATTTTATCATACTTATTGTTTCTTTATGATCTATGCCTTACGTACTTCCATGTTTTATGGCATTGCTTAAGCTTTTGATGTTTAAAGATTATGTTCATGTTTTTAAGTTCAAATGTATATGGTATGTTTTATTTTATCCATTCTTACCCTTACTGAGCATTTGAGATCACCCCTTTTATGTTTTCTTTTCCCCAGGATATAAAGAAAGGTTTTAGGTAAGAAAAAAAAGGGGAAGATATTTATGAGAGATGTTGAAGATGTTTCACCACGATTAGAAGATTGCGTTCCAAGTTTCCAAAGACACTAATCTATTATGGTCCATGTGTGTCTGTTTTTGTTATGCATTAAGTATTCTGCTAAAGTAATGTAATGTCCATGAACATGAAGCTTTGGGTCTCTACAGTTGGTATCAGAGGAAAGGTTTAGTCATCCTTTGGAAACAAGGATGCGAGAACTTTTGTGAGATCCCTAGAGATATGTCTAAGGTATATCTAAGGATGTCCCTAAGGTTAAGTATACGTATAGGTTATAGTCCTAGAATTGCGCTAACGATCATAGAATTTAACCTAAGATGTTAGATATTGAGGGTACTCCCCCTTTACTATGTTGTTTTCCCTAGCATGATTTTTCCCTCTCACACTATTCTTTTTGGGTTTTAGAAAATGGCAGGAAACAGGAAGATTCACGATAATGGAGGATATGATAGACAATGGAATGATTTTCTTCATCAGAAACCAAATAAAACGAGATCTAGAAGTCCAAACATCGTTATTATTCCTAATCAGCAATCTCATAATATGATCAATAATCTCAACTTTGGTAAGTTTCCCGACTCAGATAATAAGAGAAAGATGGAGTTTCATGATGATCATAGAGGAAAGCAAGTTCAATTTCCCTCATGTAAATCATGTGGGAACAGGCATCAGGGAGATTGTTTCAAAGGAACTGGAAGATGCTTTGGGTGTGGAAAAGAAGGACACAAAGCCAGTAAGTGCAAAGGAAAACGTTCAGTTCACACCATGGACAAGGATAATGGTATTTATATGACATCAACAATGATTAGATGTTTTAAATTTGGAATGTACGGGAATTATGCAAACCAATGCCCTAATGGAAAATCTCAGGAAGAGAATCAGCATGGTCATATGGGTAGTATTTATGTGGATGATGATGAGGAGACTAAAAATGATATATGAGCTGAAAGAAGTGTTGAAGCTCAGTCGGTTGTTTTAGAAGGTAGTGGAATGATTGTATGTTTATCGATAGTTATGTTGTATAGTTAATGGTACTATGGAATAAAGAATCATCTAAGGATTGTTACACTATTGTTTTTTCCTAAAAGTATTTGAAAGTATATGTTGAATGGTACCAGTAACCATGGAAAGTTATTCAGATGTTTTTTTAAAGTAGATGACATGCGCATAATGAAGGAATAAAAAGATAATGAGATGTTTGATTGTATTCATGAGCTCATGATCGATATAAGGACTAAGTGATATCATGGTTTGAGTATATAGAATTTTGAGGATTTTGGTATGTGGAAAGTGTTAACTTTTAACTGCATTCATGTTTTCGCTAAGGTTCAATGGGTATTCATTTTTAAAGAGAATACATGATTAAGGCCTTAGAATGTTTGGAATGTGACCAAAAAGACATATCTTATGATATATGGGGATCAACGATGGTATTAAATCTCTGGTAATCGTTTTCACTATATTATGAGAGTAGACTGCAGTATTATGGATAAGCCTAAATATTGGAATGGATTATGTTGGACATAAGTTAGTATTGTTTAAGGATAGAAGTTTTTTCGATATTATTGATGGGATGTTATAGTAATATAGTTTTAGAAAAAGGACAACCTGCAGGACGGGCGACAGCCCATCGCGTCGGACAAGGCTGTGGGAATCGAACCCACAACCGAAGTGTGACAGGCCTTTATCGCCTACCACTGGCCTACAGGAAGTCCCTGGTTAGTAGAAACTAGTTTTATTTTATTAAGCGGTATGATATATGAAGTATAAGTTCATTTTTGGAACCATATAAGATTAATCTAACCATAATATGGACTGATAACTTTTGCTAACCTTTTGTTTGAAAGAGATGGAATGACCCATCATTCTATCACATGATCTGCTAAAACATCACGAATAACAAATTCAACTTCATTTCTTTAAGGGATGAAGTGGAAATTGTTCAATTCACGAACAACAGTGAGATTGTACCAAAATCATGCAAGTATTTCTTTTAATTCATCAACATTAGGGAAATGATCTTGAAAACCAAAAATGTTGTCCTAGTTCCCTTATATCCGATGAATCATATGGTACCTTAGATCATCACAAATCAATAGTTTTGTGATTGTTGGCTTTTTCATAGCCATGTTCTCTACCACTCTCCATCAGAACTTGATGGTTAGATTTTTCTTCCATATCCACATTTTCACCTATGTTCTCCTACGTGGAAACCCAGTGATGAGTTAATTTGGGATAACCGTTACATTTCATACTTTAGTTTTTAAAGCCATGTTTTGGTATTCCTTTTTACGATGTGGGTTTATATTAAACAAACTATCAAGTAGTAAACCATTTATAACCCCGACGAATTTCAAGGGAGAAATTCATTTTAAGGGGGGTAGAATGTAACACCCCGAGATTTTATGAAAAATATTCTTTTAATTTCATTAATGTCTTGTGTTGTATGCTACACCAAGATTACCTTGCGCTATACGCAACACCGTATTAGCTTGCAGTATACGCAACACTATTCTTGGATCGTGTTACACACAATTTTGATAATAGAGATATGGTTGAATTCTGTTATATGAAACAATAAAGGATTCTTTCACAACACGCAACCCTGACTTGGCTTTCATTACACGCAATCGCAACCTTCCTCGATAGCGTGTGTTTCACGCAATACCGGGTTTTACTAAACAATGATATATTATTATAATATTATTATTAACTAGCCGTTATGAATAGTATTAACTAAATTTTGAATTTTATAACATTATTATTCATCTTACACATTTTCTAGAACATGGTATAAGAACAAAATAAATTTTTCGGGTAAAATAAGTATTTTTCAAAAAATGCAGGTTTGCCACCTTTTGATGGCGCACCCAATTTAAATCTAGTTTTCGACATGTTTATAAGTTCAATTTGACAAAATAAAATTCTTCTTTGGAATCAAGAAATAAAAATTTACTTTGGATAAATTTTTCATATTATTCTGGTAACTTTCATATTTTGATGAATAGTAAAAACACGCTATATTTTAATTAAAAACAACTTTTGTCATCGCAATAATTTATATGGTTAAATTATAATATTTAATGGTTTCAAAGTATAAATAGAATATATTTTTACCATTTAATATAATGTATTTCATTATCATTGATTTTACATTAAATTCGTAGGTTAAATCAATTCAATCTTTTGTAATGTTTTAAAGAAAAACCCGTTTTCTTTTGACAACGGGATTAATTTTAATTTAATTTCTGCAACTTTTGTGTATTGAATTTGGAAAAATGGATTCCATATTTGGAATCAGTGGGTCCAAATTATGTTAATAAGCTACTTTTTATTTTTGGGAATTATGAATAGTAACTACGGTAAATTTTATTTACCATAGTTAAAAGTAAATCGGGTAATTAAAGGTAAATATAATATTATAAAATTACCCTAACACATGCCAAAATTCTACTGGATGGCTAAAATTAGACCCATATAACCTAAGGGTCGGATTAGATTCATTTTATTTACTTTTGACCATGAAAATAATTTAATTATTAAAACCAAAGAAAGTGACAACATGTCATTCTCTTAAATCTTATAAGTATAATAATTTTAATTTAGTGATAAACATCATAAAACATCAAACATGAATAGTCTCCAGAAGCTAATAAAATTATCTACATCATGATAATTTATTTTGTATTTTTAGGGATTAAATAATTGTCATTAATGGTGATACAGAAATTATTTATTAAGTGGAAATTAAGTAATATAGTTTTTATTGAAATAATAATACCCATTAAAAGGCCCACAAACCTAACCAAAACTTATTGGTAGTGTATATATACACCTTAACCATCCAATTACCTAATATATGACCGTTTGGATCCTTATAAAAGTGATTATGACACTTATATTATTTTATTTTAAATGATGCCAAAGTTGTCACCTTGATAATTTAATAAATATAAAAATTTAAATATTGTGATTTTAAGATGATAAATTCTAGTAAAAGTATTATTGTGAAAGGTAATAGATTTATCTTCATCATAGGATTTTAATTTAATTTCTATGCAACAAATCAGTATATTAAATAATTATACAATAATGTTGTAGTAATTAGTTTATTAAGAGATATACCAAAAAAATGGTTTTAAAAATAATAAAATAAATATTATATGAACTATTTAATGTGATAGACTAATTTTATAGAAACATATGACCTTTTATGAATCTATTAAAGCTTTTAGTTAGAACATATATTCTGTATATATTTTATTTAAATTCAAATAAATGAATAGTGTCAAAATTGACATGATTGTTATTTTATAAAAATAACATATTATAAAATTGTTTAAAAATCAAAAAAATTATTTAAAAATTATAAATTTAAATTTATATGGTCTATAATGTTATAAAGTAAACAATTATGGAAAATTCACAACGAATGAGTAATTATTTTTTATAATTTTAAATTTAGAATTTTATTACCACAAATAAACTTAAATAGATTAAATAATGATAAATCAAAATGATAAGGTTTAAAATAAGATCCAAACATTTCTAAATTTGATTGGTTGATGATATTACAACCCTATCGCATCTAATATTCGAATATGAGTCATTTTTTGAGGTTTTTAAGTGGGGTTAGATTTATTATAAATTAATATTTTTAAGAATTCCAAAGGTGCCCCTCTCCTCCCTTATAAAAGGGCACCTCCTCCCTCTCTTCCACACACCACTTTGAGCATTCAAGTTCAGCCAAAACCTTCCCAATTCTCTTGTCCACTTCCTTAGAAACATACTAGAGGTCCTGGTCTTCTTCAAATACCAATTTTAGTGCCATAAGAGGAGGTCTCAAAGAGGCGCTTCAAAGAAGAGGTAATTTCCATTACCGATTCTTTCACCTTTATTTCTTCTTCCACTTCTAATTATTAGGTTGTTTCATTATGGAGTAATAACATCAGTATCAATAATATAAGGATATGTTATTATAAGTATGAAACAACCCTATTTCACCATCTATCCATCCTACGGAAAACGAAATCATCGCGCGTGCGTACGTACGGAATACCGTCTCCACGCTGTGGTGTAATCTATTTTCCACCACCACCTTACTTGGATGGGTATAAGGGTGTAAATAAAAACTATATAAGATTATTGTAAAGTGTTATTGATTATTTAATAGTATACATACACTCCAATAAAATTCCATAATCATGGGAACGATATCATCGCTCGTGCATACGTACGGAATACCGTCTCCACGACGCGATGAGATTCATTCTCAATGATTAACCATTCATAAATGATTATAAAGTATATATAATAAGTAATCATGAAATATATGACATAATAATGATACTGGATTTATATATATATATTTATGTCATCCAATTAATTCCATTCAATTCAATGAGGAAACAAAAACAACGTTCATGCGTACGTACGGCCTACCGTCTCCATGAACGGTGTATATCTTTTGCATTTATCGACCTATTATATATATGTATATTATGAATATATATTATATATAAATCATGTTTTAAATTCTGGATGTAAGTAATCGTGATCTAAGTAATCATATGAATAATTACAAGTCAAAACTCGGACAACAAATGAAAAGATTTTACCCAAAACGCTCTTTAACATTGAATTTACAAAAGAACGGGTAATATAAAGTCATAAGTGAACCATATATGATATAATAACATTTAATATGATTCTGTAATAACTAAATAACATTATTTAAATCATTATATAGGAGGTTCGGATACATACGAAGCATATATAACCTAAGGTAAGGGATAATTGTGTAAATCTCATTTTTATCCGAGATTGCTTATTCATAAGTATTTACCGGGTTTATTGCTATCATCCATGTCCATGTTTTATAAAAGTGTATTCATGTATGTTTAAAGTCCTTTTTACCCATATTTGACTTTTACTACATGGTATGTAAGGAATCTTTCTTTTGTTTACGTTACGAGGTACTTTTTGACTTTTCTGACAAAAGTACGAGAAGAATGTTTTTTTAACTTATATGGCATGAACGGATTTTTAAGGTTTTATAAAACATTATTTTCATCAAGATTCCTTCAAACGATTTCATGACTATTTTCAAAAAAAATCCTTTTCTTTTAAAATTTCATGACATTTTCTGAAAAGAGAATGATTTTGAAGAAGAATGGATATTTTCCTCAAGAATTCATTTCAAGTGTTTTATCAAAACCATTTTTCATCTAAGATGAAATTATTTCATATGTGTATGTTTCAAGTATCATGTCTCTATGATTTACATGGTTACACTTTTCTTATTATGAAATGATATCCATTTCTTTTATATGGATTATTTGATGACGGGATGATGTTTATGAAACCCATTTTATTTATTGGGTTATTATGAATGATGTATGTTTATTTTGTGGCACAAGTAAGAATTATTTCATTTTGAGATGGGTGGGACCTATATCTCCCTCCAATTAATTGGGTAAAGATTTATATCTCATGATATAGACATGGCTGGAACGGCAAGTTAAACAGGTTCAGTAATACAGGACTGGAATGAGGAGTGAACTCGATTCAGAAAGGGACTTTGTCCACTAAGATGGTCTTGGCATCAATGCCTTGGCTAATATGGAAATCATATCATGTGCTTAATGGTTGCGACAATTACATGTTTTATTCCCATGCTATTTTATCATGCTTATTGTTTCTTTATGATCTATGCCTTACGTACTTCCATGTTTTATGGCATTGCTCAAGCTTTTGATGTTTAAACATTATGTTCATGTTTTTAAGTTCAAATGTATATGGTATGTTTTATTTTATCCATTCTTACCCTTACTGAGCATTTGAGATCACCCCTTTTATGTTTTCTTTTCCCCAGGATATAAAGAAAGTTTTTAGGTAAGAAAAAAGGGGAAGATCTTTATGAGAGATGTTGAAGATGTTTCACCATGATTAGAAGATGACGTTCCAAGTTTCCAAAGACACTAATATATTATGGTCCGTGTGTGTCTGTTTTTGTTATGTATTAAGTATTCGGCTAAAGTAATGTAATGTCCATGAACATGAAGCTTTGGGTCTCTACAGTTGGTATCAGAGGAAAGGTTTAGTCATCCTTTGGAAACAAGGATGCGATAACTTTAGTGAGATCCCTAGAGATATGTCTAAGGTATATCTAAGGATGTCCCTAAGGTTAAGTATACGTATAGGTTATAGTCGTAGAATTGCGCTAACGATCTTAGAATTTAACCTAAGATGTTAGATATTGAGGGTACTCCCCCTTTACTATGTTGTTTTCCCTAGCATGATTCTTGCCTCTCACACTATTCTTTTTGGGTTTTAGAAAATGGCTGGAAACAGGAAGATTCATGATAATGGAGGATATGATAGACAATGGAATGATTTTCTTCATCAGAAACCAAATAAAACGGGATCTAGAAGTCCAAACATCGTTATTATTCCTAATCAGCAATCTCATAATATGATCAATAATCTCAACTTTGGTAAGTTTCCCGACTCAGATAATAAGAGAAAGATGGAGTTTCATGATGATCATAGAGGAAAGAAAGTTCAATTTCCCTCATGTAAATCATGTGGGAAGAGGCATCAGGGAGATTGTTTCAATGGAACTGGAAGATGCTTTGGGTGTGGAAAAGAAGGACACAAATCCAGTAAGTGTAAAGGAAAAGGTTCAGTTAACACCATGGACAAGGATAATGGTATTTCTATGACATCAACAATGATTAGATGTTTTAAATTTGGAATGTACGGGCATTATTCAAACCAATTCCCTAATGGAAAATCTCATGAAGAGAATCAACATGGTCATATGGGTAGTATTTATGTGGATGATGATGAGGAGACTACAAATGATATATGAGCTGAAAGAAGTGTTGAAGCTCAGTCGGTTGTTTTAGAATGTAGTGGAATGATTGTATGTTTATCGAGAGTTATGTTGTATAGTTAATGGTACTATGGAATAAAGAATCATCTAAGGATTGTTACACTATTGTTTTTTCCTAAAAGTATTTGAAAGTGTATGTTGAATGGTACCAGTAACCATGGAAGGTTATTCAGATATTTTTATAAAGTAGATGATATGCACATAATGAAGGAATAAAAAGATAATGAGATGTTTGATTGTATTCATGAGCTCATGATTGATATAAGGACTAAGTGATATCATGGTTTGAGTATATAAAATTTTGAGGATTTTGGTATGTGGAAAGTGTTAACTTTTAACTGCATTCATGTTTTCGCTAAGGTTCAATGGGTATTCATTTTTTAAGAGAATACATGATTAAGGCCTTAGAATGTTTGGAATGTAACCAAAAAGAAATATCTTATGATATATGGGGATCAACGATGGTATTAAATCTCTGGTAATCATTTTCACTATATTATGAGAGTAGACTGCAGTATTATGGATAAGCCTAAATATTGGAATGGATTATGTTGGACATAAGATAGTATTGTTTAAGGATAGAAGTTTTTTCGATATTATTGATGGGATGTTATAGTAATATAGTTTTCGAAAAAGGACAACCTGCAGGACGGGCGATAGCCCATCGCGTCGGACAAGGCTGTGGGAATCGAACCCACAACCGAAGTGTGATTGGCCTTTATCGCCTACCACTGGCCTACAGGAAGTCCCTGGTTAGTAGAAACTAGTTTAATTTTATTAATCGGTATGATATATGAAGTATAAGTTCATTTTTGGAACCATATACGATTAATATAACCATAATATGGACTAATAACTTTTGCTAACCTTTTTTTTGAAAGAGATAGAATGACCCATCATTCTATCACATGATCTGCTAAAACATCACAAATAACAAATTCAACTTCATTTCTTTAAGGGATGAAGTGGAAATTGTTCAATTCACGAACAACAGTGAGATTGTACCAAAATCATGCAAGTATTTATTTTAATTCATCAACTTTAGGGAAATGATCTTGAAAACCAAAAATGTTGTCCTAGTTCCCTTATATCTGATGAATCAGATGGTACCTTAGATCATCACAAATCAATAGTTTTGTGATTGTTGGCTTTTTCATAGCCATGTTCTCTACCACTCTCCATCAAAACTTGATGGTTAGATTTTTCTTCCATATCCACATTTTCTCCTATCTTCTCCTACGTGTAAACCCATTGATGAGTTAATTTGGGATAACCGTTACATTTCATACTTTAGTTTTTAAAGCCATGTTTTGGTATTCCTTTTTACGATGTGGGTTTCTATTAAACAAACTATCAAGTAGTAAACCATTTTTAACCCCGACGAATTTCAAGGGAGAAATTCATTTTAAGGGGGGTAGAATGTAACACCCCGAGATTTTATGAAAAATATTCTTTTAATTTCATTAATGTCTTGTGTTGTATGCTACACCAAGATTACCTTGTGCTATACGCAACACCGTATTAGCTTGCAGTATACGCAAGACTATTCTTGGATCGTGTTACACACAATTTTGATAACAGAGATATGGTTGGATTCTGTTATATGAAACAATAAAGGATTCTTTCACAACACACAACCCTGACTTGGCTTTCATTACACGCAATCGCAACCTTCCTCGATAGCGTGTGTTTTACGCAATACCGGGTTTAAATAAACAACGATATATTATTATAATATTATTATTAACTAGCCGTTATGAATAGTATTAACTAAATTTTTAATTTTATAACATTATTATTCATCTTACACATTTTCTAGAACATGGTATAAAAACAAAATATATTTTTCGGGTAAAATAAGTATTTTTCAAAAAATGCAGTTTTGCCACTTTTTGATGGCGCACCCACTTTAAATCTAGTTTTTGACATGTTTATAAGTTAAATTTGACAAAATAAAATTCTTCTTTGGAATCAAGAAATAAAAATTTACTTTGGATAAATTTTTCATATTATTCTGGTAACTTTCATATTTTGATGAATAGTAAAAACACGCTATATTTTAATTAAAAACAACTTTTTTCATCGCAATAATTTATATGGTTAAATTATAATATTGAATGGTTTTAAAGTATAAATAGAATATATTTTTACCATTTAATATAATGTATGTCATTATCATTGATTTTACATTAAATTCGTAGGTTAAATAAATTCAATCTTTTGTAATGTTTTAAAGAAAAACCCGTTTTCTTTCGACAACGGGATTAATTTTAATTTAATTTCTGCAACTTTTGTGTATTGAATTTGGAAAAATGGATTCCATATTTGGAATCAGTGGGTCCAAATTATGTTAATAAGCTACTTTTAATTTTTGGGAATTATGAATAGTAACTACGGTAAATTTTATTTACCATAGTTAAAAGTAAATCGGGTAATTAAAGGTAAATATAATATTATAAAATTACCCTAACACATGCCAAAATTATACTGGATGGCTAAAATTAGACCCATATAACCTAAGGGTAGGATTAGATTCATTTTATTGACTTTTGACCATGAAAATAATTTAATAATTAAAACCAAAGAAAGTGACAACATGTCATTCTCTTAAATATTATAAGTATAATAATTTTAATTTAGTGATAAACATCATAAAACTTCGAAAATGAATAGTATCCAGAAATATAATAAAATTATCTACATCATGATAATTTATTTATTATTTTTAGGGATTAAATAATTGTCATTAATGGTGATATAGAAATTATTTATTAAGTGGAAAATAAGTAATATAGTTTTTATTGAAATAATAATACCCATTAAAAGGCCCACAAACCTAACCAAAACTTATTGGTAGTGTATATATACACCTTAATCATCCAATGACCTAATATATGACCGTTTGGATCCTTATAAAAGTGATTATGACACTTATATTATTTTATTTTAAATGATGCCAAAGTTGTCACCTTCATAATTTAATAAATATAACAGTTTAAATATTGTGATTTTAAGATGATAAATTCGAGTAAAAGTATTATTGTGAAAGGTAATAGATTTATCTTAATCATAGGATTTTAATTTTAATTTCTATGAAACAAATCAGTATATTAAATAATTATACAAAAATGTTGTAATAATTAGTTTATTAAGAGATAAACCAAATAAATGGTTTTAAAAATAATAAAATAAATATTATATGAACTATTTAATGTGATACACTAATTTTATAGATACATATGACCTTTTATGAATCTATTAAATCTTTTAGTTAGAACATATATTCTGTATATATTTTATTTAAATTCAAATAAATGAATAGTGTCAAAATTGACACGATTGTTATTTTATAAAAATAACATATTATAAAATTGTTTAAAAATCACAAAAATATTTAAAAATTATAAATTTAAATTTATATGGTCTATAATGTTATAAAGTAAACAATTATGGAAAATTCACAATTAATGAGTAATTATTTTTTATAATTTAAAATTTAGAATTTTATTACCACAAATAAACTTAAATAGATTAAATAAGGATAAATCAAAATGATAAGGTTTAAAATAAGATCCAAACATTTCTAAATTTGATTGGTTGATGATATTACAACCCTATAGCGTCTAATATTCGAATATGAGTCATTTTGGAGGTTTTTAAGTGGGGTTAGATTTATTATAAATTAATATTTTTAAGAATTCCAAAGGTTCCCCTCTCCTCCCTTATAAAAGGGCACCTCCTCCCTCTCTTCCACACACCACTTTGAGCATTCAAGGTCGGCCAAAACCTTCCCAATTCTCTTCTCCACTTCCCTAGAAACATCCTAGAGGTCCTGGTCTTCTTCAAATACCAATTTTAGTGCCATAAGAGGAGGTCTCAAAGAGGCGCTTCAAAGAAGACGTAATTTCCATTACCGATTCTTTCACCTTTATTTCTTCTTCCACTTCTTCTTATTAGGTTGTTTCATTATGGAGTAATAACATCAGTATAAATAATATAATGATATGTTATTATAAGTATGAAACAACCCTATTTCACCATCTATCCATCCTACGGAAAACGAAATCATCGCGCGTGCGTACGTACGGAATACCGTCTCCACACCGTGGTGTAATCTATTTTCCACCACCACCTTACTTGGATGGGTATAATGGTGTAAATAATAACTATATATGATTATTGTAAAGTGATATTGATTCTGTAATAGTATACATACACTCCAATAAAATTCCATGATCATGGGAACGATATCATCGCTCGTGCGTATGTACGGAATACCGTCTCCACGATGTGATGAGATTCATTCTCAATGATTAACCATTCATAAATGATTATAAAGTATATATAATAAGTAATCATGAAATATATGACATAATAATGATACTGTATTTATGTATATATATATATATATATATATATATGTATTTCATCCAATTAATTCCATTCAATTCAATGAGGAAACGAAAACAACGTTCATGCGTACGTACGGCCTACCGTCTCAATGAACGGTGTATTTCTTTCCATTTATCGGTCTATTATATATATGTATATTCTGAATATATATTATATATAAATCATGTTTTACATTCTGGATGTAATTAATCATGATCTAAGTAATCATATGAATAATTACAAGTCAAAACACGGACGACAAATGAAACGATTTTACCCAAAATGCTCTTTAATATTGAATTTACAAAAGAACGGGTAATATAAAGTCATAAGTGAATCATATATGATATCATAACAATTAATATGATTCTTTAATAAGTCAATAACATTATTTAAATCATTATACAGGAGGTTCGGATACGTACGAAGCATATCGGACCTAACGTAAGGGATAATTGTGCAAATCTCATTTTTATCTGAGATTGCTTATTCGTAAGTATTTACAGGGTTTATTGCTATCATCCATGTCCATGTTTTATAAAAGTGTATTAATGTATGTTTAAAGTCCTTTTTACCCATTTTTGAATTTTACTACATTGTATGTAAGGAATCTTTCTTTTGTTTACGTTACGAGATACTTTTTGACTTTTCCGACAAAAGTACGAGAAGAATATTTTTTTTAACTTATACGGCACGAATAGATTTTTAAGGTTTTATAAAACCTTATTTTCATGAAGCTACCTCCAAAAGATTTCATGACTATTTTCAACAAAATCCTTTTCTTTTAAAATTTCATGACATTTTGTAAAAAGAGAATGATTTTGAAGAAGAAAGGATATTTTCCTCAAGAAATCATTTCAAGTGTTTTATCAAAACCATTTTTCATCTAAGATGAAATTATTTCATATGTGTATGTTTCAAGTATCATGTCTCTATGATTTACATGGTTTCACTTTTCTTATTATGAAATGATATCAATTTCTTTTATATGGATTATTTGATGATGGGATGATGTTTATGAAACCCATTTTATTTATTGGGTTATTATGAATGATGTATGTTTATTTTGTGGCACAAGTAAGAATGATTTCATTATGAGATGGGTGGGACCTATATCTCCCTCCAATGAATTGGGTAAAGATTTATATCTCATGAGATAGACATGGCTGGAACAGCAAGTTAAACCGGTTCAGTAATACAGGACTGGAACGAGGAGTGAACTCGATTCTGAAAGGCACTTTGTCCACTAAGATGGTCTTGGCATCAATGCCTTGGCTAATATGGAAATCATATCATGTGCTTAATGGTTTCCATAATTACATGTTTTATTCCCATGCTATTTTATCATGCTTAATATTTCTTTATGATCTATGCCTTACGTACTTCCATGTTTTATGTCATTTCTCAAGCTTTTGATGTTTAACCATTATGTTCATGTTTTTAAATTCAAATGTATATGGTATGTTTTATTTTATCCATGATTACCCTTACTGAGCATTTGAGCTCACCCATTTTATGTTTTCTTTTCCCCAGGATATAAAGAAAGGTTTTAGGTAAGAAAAAAAGGGGAAGATCTTTATGGGAGATCTTCAAGATCTTTCACCACGATTAGAAGATTACGTTCCAAGTTTCCAAAGACACTAAACTATTACGGTCCTTGTGTGTCTGTTTTTGTTATGTATTAAGTATTCCACTAAAGTAATGTAATTTCCAAGAACATAAAGCTTTATGTCTCTACACTTATGATCACTAACTTCATTCTAGCACCCTGGTGTTCTGTACCTTTTCCCATAAAGGACTTCATATGGTCCCATTCAGATTCCCTGGTAGAAATTATTTTTGTTGGAGAATTCAACCTGTAGAAGATGTTGGTCCCATCATCATTTTATGTCCATAAAACATTATCTCAACATATCCTCATGTTTTGGAATAGTTCTCTCAAATTATCCATCTATTTGAGGATGATTGGTTGTTTTGATGTTTAGTTCTGTTATTAGATCATATTGGAGACTCTTCTAAAAATTTTATGTGAATCTTAGATATTGATATCATACAATAGATAATGGTACTCCATGTATCCTTAGAACTTGTTTGATATATATCTATGTAAGTTGATCCAATGAGAAGTCCTCTTGAATCGCAATAATGTGAGATTTATATGTAAGAGGATCTACAATGAACCATATATTATTGTTTCCTCTGGTTGTCCTTGGAAGTCCAGTGAAGAAGTCCATGGTTATCTTCTCTAACTTCCATGTTGATATGGGTAGTGGTTTCATCATCCCCATATACTTTTTTCTTTGAAACTTCACTTGTTTACATGCTAGGCACTTTGATGTATAATCAACAATCTCTTTATTCATATTGTCCCACCAAATGTTCTCTAAGAGATCTCAATACATCGTTGTTCTCCCTAGGTGAATAGAAAATGTTGTGTTATATACATCATTAAAAAGATCCTTCATAATCTATGGATCATATGTTTCACATAATCGTGACCCACTTCTGAAAAATTCATCACCATCAACTATAAACTTAGAGGATTTCCCCATTCTAATTGCTTCCAACCTTTTCTGAATTTCCACATCTTTTCTTTGAGAATCGTCTATTTTACCCATTAGTGATGGTTGAGAAATCATTTGAGAAAAGATTGATAATGTCACTCCATTAATTATTCCCATTTCCATCATCTTCAAATCTAATAAGATTGGTTCCTTTTCAATTCATATCATTGATGAAGATGTAGTGTCTTTTCTATTTAGAGCATCCACCACCTTGCTTGCCCTATCTGAATGGTAGTAGATTGAGTAGTCATAATCCTTGATGATCTCTATACATATTCACTAGATCATATTAAGCTCTTTTAATATGAATATATATTTTAGACTCCTGTGATTAGTATATATCTCACACTACTCCCCATAGATATAATGTCGCCATATTTTTAACGTAAAGATCACACCTGCAAACTCAAGATCATGCATAGGATTTCATTTCTCATGTATTTTTATCTTCCTTGGGTAAAATGATATAATTTTATCATTTTTCATCAGCACACAGCCTAATAACTTATTTTAAGGATCGCTATACACAACAAAGAGTTCTCCACATATTGGGATAGTGAGTATGGGCACAGTGATAAGCCTCTTTTTCAACTCAATAAATAAGTCTTCACATTCTAGAGTAAAAAAAACATCACTCTCTTATGTGACATCTTGGTCATTGGGTTTTACAATCATGATAAGTTATTCAAAAATCATTGATAATACATGAGTAGAACTATAAATCTAATGATATCTATTACATATGTTTTCCTAGGCCACTAAATTGCCTTTGTATTAGAAGGGTCCACAAATATCCCTTTTCTTGTCATAACATGCCCCAAGAATGATACTTCCTCCATACAGAACTCAAATTTACTATAATTCTCATACATATTCTCCCTTCTTAAGTTCTTTAGCACAATATTCAAATTCTCCTTGTGTTCCTCCTTACTCTTGGATTATATAAGAATATCAACAATAAATACTCTCACAAATTTGTCAAGGTAATATCTAAAGAACCTCTTCATTAAATCTATGAAAATTTATGGAGCATTAGTTATTCTGGAGGAAATCACTATGAACTCATATTGTTCATACCTTGTTCAAAAGGAAATCTTGGGAATATATTCCTTCCTTACCTTTAATTGGTGATATCCCGACCAAAGGTCCGCCTTACGGAAATAACTGGCCCCACAAAGCTGATCAAACAAGTCATCTATCCATGGAAGGGGATACTTGTTCATTGTCTTGATTTTATTGAGATCACGATAATCAATGTAGAGTCACATTGATTCATCATTATTCTTCACAAAGAGGAATGGCGCACCCCATGGTGAAGCACTTGGGTGTATGAAACCCTTCTCCAGATTCTCTTGTAACTGCTTCTTTATCTTTACAGTGAATATTCTATAAGGTGTATTTGATATAGATAGGGATATTGGAATAAGTTCAATTGTGAACTCCACTTCTCAATCTAGAGGAAGACCATACAACTCTTCAGGGAATACATCAATGTAATCCTAGATGATGGTCATGTCATCATGCTAAATTATCTCCTTTGCCTCAATGATTTGAGATAGACATGGTTTTCATAAATAATTAAAATCCACACATGGGATAATGACTCTAAAGCTAATTTATCTTCCTCCTTACAATTTTAAGTAATTTTAGGGTGCTTCAGGATGTGGGGAGTGATCTCCCTTTCCTGATAGTTGATGTTGTATTTTTATAAATATTTCCAATCCATGCCCATGATAAAATTGAAATCCACTAAAAGAAGTATAAAAAGATTTTTTGGGAGGTTCAGCCTACAAATATTTACTGGGGTGGAGTTATAAACCATGGATTTAATAATTTCCCCTTTTATTGTTCACACAAAAAACATATCCTATAAATTTTGAGGTGGTGTTTGAATAGTTCTACCATACTTTCTAGATATGAAACAATGCACAGAACCAGAATCAAATAGTATGTTCACTATTCTTAAATGAATAACTATTATACCTATCACCACATCATTATCTATCTCCAAATCCGTAGTAGTGATATCATAAGACCTTCCTTGTTTCCATGGAGGTTGTTGTTGATTTCCCCCAACAAACCTTGTCTTAGGGAAATATCTTACATATTTCCCATGATCCTTGCAGTTATAACACTGCACCATTGGATAAGAGTTTATCTGATCCTTTCTTTCTACTTCATCATTAGTGAGATTATACATATCTCGTCGACAGTTTTTAGCTATTTGTCCCATATTTCGACATTTGAAGAAATTCCTAGTTCCCTTTAGATAGTCCCCAATATGATTATTCCAACCATTTTTACCCATGGGATGATCAAGCTTCTTTACATCATGGTATTTATTTGGGGAACCAACCACATTTGATTCCATTTACCTCTTTTCATCACTGGGCCCACAACACCACTGAGAGTCTCTGATCTCCATTTAGACCTTAAGGGCATAACAGACAATCTCCTCATAACTATCGAAGTCTCAAATTGCCATCATTTTTTGTAGACTCAGCTTTAGTCCACTAAATAAGTGATCCAACATACTTTCAGTGTTCATGAAAAATTCGGAGGTGTATTGTGCATGCCCTGTAACATTTTCTTCATAAGATCTGATTGACTCATCAAAGGATCCACTAGAAATGGGAGGCATTTTCCGTATGAATAATTCTACTAAAACATTATATTTCCTTTGGGGAGGATGAAATTACACATGATTGAAATTATTATTCATAACTTGAGCCAGCTGAGCAAGAACAATCATGAAGTTTTGAGCACCCGCTCCCAACATATTTTGCATATAATTTGAGAAATATCCACATTCCCAATCGCATTTATTGTTGTCACAAGTTCTTCTATCTCCCTCCATTAACTAAGAACATGAAAGTTTAATTAGAGGCCTTGAATACATATCTATTGAGCCTAAAAATAAAACCTTAAATAAAAAAGGATAATCTTTTAACGAATAAGTATATCCTAAATTTTGATTTCCTAGGTTTAAATCTAGGTTATCCCTGATCTATTACTTAACTTGTATTCTTTCGGGGTTTTTTAATTTTCTTAAAAATGGTTTTTACTAATAAAAAGAATTTACCAAATCATACAGCTTGGGAGTGTCAAACCAAGAGTGTAGCAATGCCTATTTTCATGCTCCAATTCCAGTTTGAGTCTATCTCAAAGTGGTGTTTTCTTGGTTTACCCATCGATACATCTATTCCATATCCACCTCTACCTATTTGTATCAAGACATAGATTTATTTTCTTGATAAACCACTTACCCAATATTTACCAAGCTATAGGGATGGTTTATTATACTTAGTCTCATACTTAATGTTCTTACTAATGTTCTCTATTCCTAATATAATAAAATAAATAGACCATCCTCTGATACCAACTATAGTAGGCCGATCCTTTTTACTATATCATTTCATGATTTTAAGAAAAATTTAACATCAAATTACAATTCAAGGATTGTAAATTCTAGTGTCAGGGAAGACTATGTACATAATGTTTTTTATTTAATCTATCTATTGAGATCCTATCTTCCATTTTTTCACACACCTGCATATGATAACTTGGCGATAACATGACCATAGGGATGAGCTAAAAGTCCAATAAGGGAAAAATAAAAGTAATATGGCTCTAGCACATGGGTTATAGGGCATGGAATAATGATATAAAAAGGTATAGAACATGTGAAATCATAACGTATAAACATTGGATAATATAAACACGGGGTTATAATAATGTGGCAGAAATATAAAACATGAATTTATCATGACTCAATACTCATTTCACATGGAGGGGAACAAGTCAAGGTTAACCACCTTGACAATTTCACATGGTTGCACGAGTCAAGGATAATTTCCAAAACCATTGCACAAAACATCTAATGAGACTCAAAATAATCCAATACATTGGAGCTCTATCTGGGTCCAACCATCTTAACATGTTCATGAATATTATTTCCACTTAAATAATCATACATAATAAATCACACATAAATATATGGGTGCCCGTGGAAAGAAATTGGTATCATAATCAAGTCATAAATCATAACGAATGATCATATCATAAAAGTGTCCATGAAAGAAAGAAATTAAAACACACATAAACATTAATAAGGTAAAATATGAATATAAAATAGTATGTGATTTAAAATATAATTTAAAACATGAATGAATAGTATTTAAGAAATTTTATCAGTAAAACAATTTAGTGCGGTTTTATGGAAAATACTAACGAGCATTTAAAACAGAAAATAGAGTATTATTTTAAATAAAAAAAGATGTGAACCTAGAATGTTTTCATGATAATAATATTGGTTTTATAAATATAATGTTTTCTTAAAAATAGATCTTACAGTGTAATTTAAATTGGGTATGAAATCAGGAATTTCCCTTAAACGGGTTTTCTTATTAGGAAATATTAGACAGGGAATCATTTAGAAACATGAATATCCCAAAAAATGAGGGATGGATATTGAAACATGATTTTGGAGAATATAAAATATATTTAGAATATTTACATAAAAAACAAAAGACAACATCATTTGGATAAAAAGAGAATAGGGCAGCCTGAAGGAATGTTGGAGGTTTTGGTAGAATCCCTTATAGAATATCAGCATGGTACCATGGTTACATAAGATGGATTAATGAGAGTTAAATGGGATTATCTTATTTTATAAATCTTGAGGGAAGTATGGTGTAGGTTCGAAATCTTTACCCATTATTAGGAACTCCACATAAAAGGACATAACATAGAAGAGAATCTTGTATAAATGTGAGAAATAGAGGATCCCTTACCATATGTATGATGGTGTTCTTCGCTTGATCATAAATGGATGAATAATAAAACTGGGTAAATTTATTAATAATTATGGAACCTACATGACTTGTCATTTATTTAATATAACCTTATTAATTTCATCTATGTCCTTTTGTATTAGTTAAGTGGTTCAATTTCGTTATTTGGGAGCGATTTCTTCCTTGGTTTTAATAAACGATTCAATTATATTCATGTTTGGATAAACATGTATGATGAGAATGGTTGTCAGGAATTGAAGTTATATGAAATTAGTGAACATAAAAGAGAGTACATGGTTATAAAATTCATTTGGTTATTTTTAGTGAAATTGAATCATTATATAAACCATTAATGATAAATGGTTGAATTATTTTTGAAATGTAGCTTAGAGTTAACATGTTTTGTATTATTATTTAACATAATGAGTGAAAAAGGATTCTAGATCATCACATAAGATAAAATACACATTTATTATTCTGTTTAAACCATAAAAATGGTTTCATGACTAGAATTGAAGATGGTCATAGATATTGATAACCCGTCATCCTTTAATGCGATAAATTAACCCATCTAAGACGGTGCTTTTGTTTCTTTCATATAAAATAAGGGGAATGGAGAGATGATAATGAATTGTACCATTATCATAAAAACAATTTAGTACATGTATGGTACTGGATTTTTCATACCAATTGGATAAGAGAGGTAATGAAATAAAAAAGAACAAAGGAATATGAAATGAAAATGAAAGAAAAGAACATATGAATTTACTTATTAATTTAATCTTACTTAAGAGCCTCTTAAGGGGAGAGGATTTGACCTTTTGATGATACCAAGGGAATCTGGTATTGGGGAGGATCTTGGGGAGAGATTTGGGAAGAATTTAAGAAATTTACATGGCTTTAGAGGAGTGAAGAGAAGAGGGGAGTGTGGGTGGGTTTTATAGTGGAGGGAGGATAGTTTTCTTAATATTTTAATCATTCGTTTATTATTTCTCCAAAAGAAAAGAAATATTTATGATTACATTAAATAAATAGTAATAAGTGCATGTGATTTCTATCCCAAGGTGATTACATCAGAAAAACATCACCCATGACTGAGAAATTAATGTATTTAGCCCACTTTGTAAATTATGGTATTTCACTATTCATAAAAAAATCGTGTATTTTAGAAAACAAAACAAAAATTCTCCCCAACAATTTTCAATGTGTAGAATCCAAAAATTAAATCCATTTTTGAAAACTAATTTTATAAATATGATAAATTTAATTTTTAATTAAAATCATAATTTAATTTAAAAATACAAATTTCAAAACTATAACTGATTTTATAATGCTTTCAAAATTTACATAAGGTCTCGTAAATTTATCTTAAAACCAGAAGACATAAAATTTTTAGTTTATGAACACATTTTAATAAAATATATTTTCCTTTAAATTAATCAATTAGTAGTAATTAATTATTTACAACTTAGAAAATACCAATTCTTTTACTATGGTCATATTATCACCTTGAAGATGCTTAAATTTTATTTGTACATTCATGGGCGAGGTTACTATTATTTTGGATGATTTAATATTCATAAGGGTTATATTAATATTTATATGGGTGGGTTCTTATTCATATGGTTAAGTTGCTATTAACCAAAAATTATGTTAGTTTCATAAAATCACAAAAATCACCTGGAATGCAACCGTGTATGTCATATTTTTGAAATTAAAAACACAGAAGTGGAAAAATTATGTTTATAGGTCACATAGTACATAGTATTTCATTGTGTTGGGATTTTATGTGATTATATGACATTTTTATAAGATATTAATTTCCATTGATAAAACATGGGATCGTTACAGTTCATCACTGTCACTTTATTTACGCGACTATAATCGACACATAATTGCAAACTATTTCCAACCATCTTCATGAAAAGAAATCCGTGCCCTACATAGTAAAACACAAGGGTGAATGAAACTGCACTGCAAAAGACCATTAATCTATGTAAACAACCCCCAAAACTCATAAAACACCATCCTATATGAAGACATTGAGATAGGAGACACGCCGGGATGCATCTTGATTCGGAACTCGATATCCCATCAAGGGGATAATGCTACAACCTCTTATGGAAAGACAACATGATACTATTTAGAGAAATTGGTAAACCCAATAGCTGAACTTCCTACAAACTCAACATCAGCTAAGTCATTAAGTATGAAAATGAAGAAACACACCTCTGACCCATCTGAGGGTCTCACTCGCCAACAAACACAGTTGGCCCTCCATCAGCCTCCAAGAACACCACCTACCTCTGGAATAAATCCATGATTTTTTTCACCAAATAAAACCAATTCATTCTGAGGATGGAATCATATGGTTTTATTCATAAAAAAAAAATCTCCAAGAGTGGTGTTTCCCCAGTAGTAGTGCACAATATCTACATAATTAAAACAATTTAGCTTAACCTCAAACTAGCATAGTCAATGCTAACGGAACTGGAAGCCTCTAAACCTCATGTACCAAAGCATGAAAAATGGTAGTTGATGTGAAGGTCTTTGTCGCTCCTAATTCAAACAATGCATACACCCATGTAGAAAATAAGAAAAGGCTACCTAAAACAATGTCGGGCTCAACTGGATCTAGAAACGCTAAAGCATGAAGCTGACCCAACCTACTCCACCCCCTATCTATCCCTGATAATGACCACCACCAAGACCACAATATTCCCTCTGAAGATTGGGAGCATCCCGAGGATATTCTATTCTTTTCCCGTCTTCTCTTTACTGATCCAAAGCTGGTGCAAACTACTATTGTTTCCTCTGCCAGAACAGCCTCAACGAAGGAACCATGAGTGGAACACCTAGTGCACGCTGACTTCTCTAAAAGATTGGGAACTATCATTGATGGATGAGACCTACCCCAAACTGAATAGAAACCCTTATACCCTGAAAACTAGTAACCCCATACCACAACTCTTTTTCATATAGAATCCTGATGACTCTCCCCTTATGATGATATAGTTCTGACTAATGTCCTCTCAATGACCTCTACCCTCATCAACACCTCGAGATATGTTATTATCAGAAACTGTGAGACTTTTTGCTAAATCTATGGATGAAAATCCTTCTCAAAATGCCTCACACTAGCATCCTCATCTATAAAGGGGTATAAATAATATCACAGATGGTTCATGAAAAGATCCCAAACACTCGGACACAAGAGATTCCTTGTCGAAGGGTAAGCACGGACTGGAGACTATCCACCTTCTAAGTAGAATAAAGTTATTCGACTCTAAATTGCTCTTAGACCTTCCCCCATGAGATCTCCGAGTCCTCTTGATCCTTGAAGAAAAATGACCACCACTTCCATACTTCACCTTGAAGAATCATTACAACAAATGAAACCAAGTACTCCATCCAAGCATGGATAGAGATGAAGGCTATATCAAACTCCTCAAACTTATCTTTTATGAAAACATGTAAAATGGAACCCTCATACTTCAACAGACTCTATCATTGAAACTGTCACAGTGTCCTCCTCCAAGTGTCATTGTCATCAACATCTTATATATGATGATCTAGGACACAACTTTCTAGATATCTTCCATGTGAACTTGATGATAACATCTCCCTAGATCCATAAATACAAATGGAAAAATAGTTAGAACACCAAAACGAGTAATACTTAAGAATTTGGCATTAAATAATTGTTTTGACATATTCATTTTAGGTTAACCTATCCTAAGTCAACCCATTCAATCACAGGCGTAAAGAAGAATGATGCATGATCCTTTCCTATGTCTCTACCCTACAACCAGTATCACCTCATTTAGTAGCCATTGTAAACGTATTGGTCCTTTCACTAGAACATAGGGGGCCCTAAATTCTAGTGTCTCAGCTAGTATCCAGTGTTTACAGCACTTTCTAAACATTACTAGCATTGTTTCTCTACCAACCCATGCATCCACACCTATGCATGACACCGAAAGACATCATATCCCCCTTCCAGACCTCTAATACCACTCTATCACAACACACCCCACCAAAGTGTACAGCTCATGGGATAACAATGTGAGAAATGTGATAATTAAACCTGAGTCCGGCCTTGAGTTGGCTCCAGGTTGGCGACAAGTACCAAAGGTATAGTAACCACACAAATGGTAGGTATTGCCCTATAAGAGAACACATTTCGAAGAGAGAGATAGGATATTCAACAACCAAATACAACTCAAACTAAAATATAAAAGAAACCCATGTATATAAATGAATTGTCATGCAAGAACTAGTAAAACTCAATGAGAAAATTGCTTGTACAAAAAATAAACTAAACCCGCATCGACCGTGATGCTGGAACTGCTCCAACAAACCCCAATCTAGTAGTACCCATCCTGATCTCAAACATGCTCCATGTGACCTAAAAATAGTTTACATATGTAGGGTGATTGTAATAGTATACTCTATATGATCATCCTCGAAGCCTCTCATTCAAAATTAAAGAAAACTTGTTAAAGCAAAGTTAACAACAAGTGAAACTAACTAATCACATAAACAAGTATGCTATGTTTTCAGCCTCACCACGGCTAATATCACCTAGTATTTCATAAAGAGTGTTTAATATAATAAATAATATCAAGGGTACCCCACTACCACTTCCCCACTTTTTTGTAGCTTTACCCTAACATTGAAAGTCCTAAGCCATCTCTCTCTAAAAAGGCTGGCTCAAAGACACCTGGGTGAGTTCCACAACATGCACCTCATGCAACACAACGACCATGTCCATATAACCAATGTAACTAGGTAGTTTCTGAGAGCCACCACAGGTCGTATAACGTGTATCAAACATCATGTATTATAGCTGAAGCCATTTAATTCTATACACACAGTAATGATCCCCAATCGATCACATACTATACACATTACACCTATAGTAGTCTATAAGAAAATATATCAAGAATATATGTATGTGAATAACCATATGCCATTAAATCCATCACTACTACAAATAGGGATTTTAAAATTGCAAGAAACCACCTTTAACAACACTAGAAAAGTGTTGTTAATCATGGAGAAGATAGGGGGTCCCCTTTAATAGTGCTAAAAAGAACTCATAAAGGGTGCCCTTTATCCGCGCTAAAAAAAGAACTGATATATATCCCTCTTTATCAGTGATTTCTTAGAGCTTATAAAGGTCCACCTTTATGAGCGTTGTTTTGAGGGCTGATAAAGGACACCTTTATCAGTACTATTTTGAGTGGTGATAAAGTCCCAATTTACCAGCTCTAAATTAGTGTTGATAAAGGCCAAGTTTAATGACCAAACCCAGCACCTACACAACACCTGCACACCTGCACACCTACACACAAAAAACAACTACACACATAGCACAAAACTGCACCTACACACACTACACAAAACATAACAACTACGCAAAAGTAAATCTTATAAAAACATATCAACACACACAAGAGCTTCGCAAACAATGCTATATAAATTTACATGAAATCATGAATACAAGAAACACTTCTATATACATTTAATACAATTTTTTTATGGTTATAATTACAGTTATATTACAAATAGTTAAAAACATTAATGTTTCATCTTTTTTTCACCTGTGATCCCCTCTCAAAAATTGTCATCCATGGTATTAGTTATCGAATAAAGCATCCGAACTGAAGATAAAAATTCCACATATATAAGAAAACAAATATTATGTAAATAATACAATAATGAAATAAATTAAACATTAATATGAAATAATACATTAATAAAATGTCAATTTTTTACTAAAAACAAAAATTTGAGTAGGTAGGGGGCCGTAAGACTAGATAATACTTGATACCTAGCCTTGATATGGGTATGTAAGCAGCCTTTAGACCATATGTTGTGTGACATGGTGTGGTAAGGGAGTGTAAGGGTGGTGAGATGTGTTACTTGTTACAACCTTTTCCATTGGTGATATTTGTATATATACAATGATATTTCTGTTTGACAATCATGAGAAGTGTTATCTGTTACAACCATTACATGTCCATATTTCCTTGGATTGAATTAATATTTTAAAACATGATCAAAATGACTCATTGTGTTATAAATATTGTTTAGATATTACATGGATGAGAAAAGAAGAAGAAGAAATTTCAACAACAACATGGAATCCAAAAGGATTCATTTATTGACAATAAAAAAGGTAGGAATCTCTAGATTCTCTCTCATAACTCCCCAAATATGGGGGCAGTTGGATAAAGTTAGAATAATCAAAATATTATATGCTCAGAATACCCCCTAGATCTCTACTAGACAATTCTCTAGAGTATCAATGGATTATCACAAATAATCACCTGATTTAGATTCCACATCTACACCCTATTTTGTGCATTTTCCCTATTAGTAGCATCAAATATGGAATTTTCTGCCACATTAATAAGATTATGACGCTCTGTAATTTTTTTCTCTGCATCTTTTATCATTTTTTATAGGTGATACAATTCATGTTAGAGGATTTATATCTCATACCTCCCATCAATGAATAAATTTTTAAGAGATTATACTTCTATTGTACACATGGATGTTTCATTCAAGTCCTCATTATGTTGTTGAATGTTGAAATTTTATGCCTCCACCATCGATACTCTCATCTCAATGAAACTCTTTTGTTCCTCACGGTGACCACCTAATTCACACTGGAATGGATTTCTTGATAATATGACTCACTATAATTAGAGAAGATCCCCCAATGACTAGAACTTCTTTCACAGGAACCCCATACATTATTACCAAATTTGTTGGAACCCTTGTTATTTATGGTGTTTTATCTAAGTGTGAAATTTTCATCTAAGAGATCTAGAGAGCCGTGGGTCTTCTGGAAGATCTTTTTTGTCTGGTTTATAAATTTTTGATGATGCTAGCACCCATGCATTCTATTCCTCATCAACTATTAGAAGATCTATATGCTTTATCAATAATAGATCCAACTGATCATTTGGGTATGATCGGACCAAGGTATCGACATAATCCCTGGAGAGGCTAAAACCCACACTATCTTTAGTGAATGTCACCTGAACCTATGTTTCCGATCAGGTTAAAATTATCAACAGTTTGTGATCCACCATGGGATGCATTTCATAAAAAATGTGGGGAGGAGTGGGGAATTTCAACTTAATGCACTAAACTATCTCCCAAAGTGGTATGACGAATTCCACCCGTAGAATATATTTCAGTTAATCCAAGTGGATAAAACACCATCACATATGGTTTAAAGATAGGCTTATTCTAGAAGATTACCATGTACATTATTGGTAATTTCATAGGTTGGTGCTTCATATGTTATAAAAAACTGATCATATTGGATAAATTTTCTCTTGATCTCGTAGTTCTTAAGTGTGATTAGAAAAACTACACTGATAATTTATAGAAAATTGTTGAACTAGTAACATGTAATGTTGTCAGTATCAAGTAATTCATATCCACTAATGTGGGCCCCCATCCAACCCCACCACGGTTAGAAGGGGATGAATATTATGAACGGGGAATACCCCTATAGATGTGGTGAAGTTAGAAATATAACTTAGGAAACATGAAAAAAAACAAGATGATAATCATACAACCTACAATAACCTCAAACATCATCAAGGTGGAGACTATAAATCCACCATTTTTGTGCATTGTGAATAATTACCCTCTTAGGTACATTTATATGAAGCTTACTAGAAGAACAAGGTGATGGTCCTGTGAGGTTACTGACCTTCCCTAGTCATTGAATTGACACACCTAAATTATTTTATAGTAATAACCCTCTTCCCCATAGTATTCTCATGATGAACAAGCCTTGGAATTCTTATTTGGACACTCATGCCAAGTCTTCTTATTGAACATGTCTTCCCACTTCTTGAAGGGGATGTCAACCCCCTAGATATGGGTCCTTCCCAGGGGATGTTCTGGAAATATTTATGAGATCCTTCATAATGGGAGGATTATTTTCCATGTTATCCCAACTATATGGGGGATGAATATACTCAACATACTTGTCTTCTAAAATCATCGCACTAAAGATCATATTAATGTCCCATATACTTATGATAAACTCACCATACGTAAAATGAAATGTGTTCAAGTATTGAATCTATAAAGTGAAAAATTATACCATACTAATATGTTTTCAATAAGTAAGGTTTTGTTAAGCCTAAATAGATTCATAAAATCCATTATTTTTCAGCTCAACCAAATACTATGTGGTAGTACAATGAACATAGAATAAAGAACCTCAGTTCATCACAAAACTTCCACCTGATTGAATAACCCAACCTAAAAACCACCGAAACATCTAATTTGATATAGAATTATAAATTTTTGATCTGTAAATATTGGTTTTAATCTCCAAATCATGTGAGAACCCCTTAAAATCAATCCACATAGGATTCAAAATTAACCGTTAGAGATGTCTTCTTTGGAGATGAAATTACCCACATATGAGATGTTCTCCCTAAACATATTATTCATCATAAGAATATAGGGGGGAGGAGTGATCCCTTAATGAGGTGGAGATATCATATTATCATTTCAAATAATAGAACCATATAAGAGAAACTAATTAGAAAATTAAAAATCCCAGATATTAGTTCCCATCAGGCTTTTAAGATATGCATGAGTGGGCTAAATGACTATGCACTGGTCGACTTCCACACTATCGACCATTGTAGTCCAATGAACTATAGCCTCCTCATCATCAATTCATGAATTAATTTTTATCATAAGAAAGATAAAATTTTGATTAATTATTAAAATGGAAGATTTTGGGTTAAAAATGGACTTGAGAAAGAAAGGGGCACATGATTAATTAGAATTATCATATTAGGTGCATTACTTGATCAAATTCATGTGATCGCATAACCATAATAGGATCACAAGATAAAATGAACCTAAGATGTTTATACGATTACATGAACCTTGAATCATTATGCGATCATGTAAATAAGTCAAGAATACATGAAACATGGGTCATGTGAATTAACTTAATTGATTATGTGATTTTTTTTATGTGATTTGATCATGTGATGAGATCACTTAATTAGTTTACCTGAAGCATTCATAAAAATGTGCTTATGTGACAAGATCATTGATTTTATGCAGGTTCCATATGAAGTGTGTATGCTTTTGGGAATTTATGTGATGCAGGTTCTATATGAGGTGCATAGTCACCCATGTTTTTATGGGAAAGCATATGAATATATGATGCAGGTTTATTTGATAAATTGTTGAGATGCAAGATCAATGGAGAGTGATTTTACTATGAAAACAATAATATTACCTCTGTGATTGAGTAGACACCTCTTAATTTCCCTTCTTGCAAAGGCATGTCACTTGGAAAAATATATTATAAAATAAATGAACCATGTATGGAATAATGAAAATGAAATAAATGTTTCATTATGTAATTTTTAGTTAAAATAAAAATATTATATCATAACAATACCTTTACATCCTTCCAAAGGTTTTCTTTATTCCAGATATAAGATAATAAAAAAATATTGATTATTTGTGCACTTTACTATAATTGATTAACAACTGGTTAGTATAACATATGGTCTGAACATCAGATCTGACATCCTTATGATCCTCTTATCCAACACCATCTCTATGATATCATCATTCAGAGTTCACTTTTCCCTCTCTTCCTACACCCATTTACCTAGTATATGGGTGAAAGAAGATCTGGAAAAGTGAAATAGAAATGATGATATCAAAGATATGGTGTCAGATGAGAGAATAAAAGGGAAGTTGGATCGGAAGTTCAGATAAGATAGTTTGCTAAGAAGTAGTTATCGAACTGCATTAAAAAAATCTTTTTATTATTATATTTGTGAGTGTTCCACAACCAATATTATTCTAACATGCTTCATCTGTAGAAAAAAAAAGCATAAATGACCAAAATACATAATATAAATGATCTAAGACATAATATTTTAGATCTGGTGCTTTTGGAAACATGGAAACATAAAGAACTAGTTCATAAGAGTCTCTCATTTTGGTATGCTTCACTAGAAAGAAAAATCATTTCTAAAACCATTATTCATCACCTAAGGATATAAAATATAATAAAGGGTGATCATATATGACCAATAAGTGAAAACAATGATATATCAATGATCATATAAGGATAACATAAGTAGTAGCAATTCACCTTCATCTTATTTGTGTAAAATATTCCATCAGGTATGATTCCCATTCGTTTCTAAACACATATATATCATCTTGTAAATATGAGTTTTTGCGATGGTCATAATAGTACTAATGAAATATAAATACACCAAGGATTAATAAATATTTTAAATGAACTCATAATTATTTTCGAAGATACCTCTTCGAGGGTGCTAGTTTGTTGATAAAATATGATATATTTCATAAATTTACAAACATAATAACCACAGTCTTTTCCATTTGTTTTTTAGACACTGCAGAAACATTGAAAAAAATAAGTAATTTGTTTTGATATGTGTTTAGATAGTGAAGTATTATTATATATACTATGATACATGTCCAATTGAAGATCTTATAGGAGTTCTTGTCCTTTTTCCCTAGATTAATTCCTTGATGTAGACAATATTGATGCACCACCCTATCATTATAGAATCATCATTAAAATATAATATAAATTATATAACTAGATGTTTAGTATAAAATGTTGGATCTAGTGTATTAAAAATTCTCAAACACCATCATGCGTGGATGGTTTTCTGGATATTCATGCATTGAATCCAGAAAATAAAACTTTGGAGTATCAAAATTGACCGCAATCAGCATCCAATGCTGCCTAAAAACACAAAAAGTAATTAGCAATGAATGAAATAAAAATATAATTGATATGATTTAATAAAAAAATCACCCATGCATCATCGGTATTAAAAATAGTCTGTCGTCCATAATTTTGTTTTCAAACGATTTGATCATGGATGACATTAATTCACCCTCTTTATTAGAATCCATTTATTCTTTTAAAGTGGTGATGTGAGGACTAACGAGTCCAAATTTTGGTTCATGGGGAAATCCCTTCTATTGTTTTTCATATATGAATAGTTTTTATCCCTAATTATCATAGTGTATCATATTTTTTAAAATTAAATCAAGAAAACATACATCATGTATACATTTATAACTAAGGTTCTTAGCCATTAATACTTGAGGATTTCATTTACATTTTTAAAACTAATGAAATTTTATTTTTACTCTTTGTACCTATTTTTTTCAAAATAAACTATGTGAGTATTTCCATTTATCAACATTTTATCCACATGATCCTGGAATGACATTAAATGTGGATATATAATGGGAGTGGTGAAGGTTCTCTTAGTAGATCGTTTCAACCAGTTTGTTGATCCTCAAGATAGTTTTGAGCTAAAATATACTTTCACCCCCTTCTCTTAGTCATTTTTTAAAAACATTCACCGGTTTAGACCTTTTTTCATTAAATATTTAAGGTTCAACTTAAAAAATTAATTGTAAAGGGATACCTTCTTGTTGACATGTCTTTACATTAATTGGAAGTCATGTGATTAATGTTCAAACAGCTTGTTTGGCCATATGAATGTCATTATTGTCATTTGGAATAGGTAGATCGGCACTCCACTCATTAGCTACATTAATTGACACTCTTACATGATCTGTTGGACAATTTCTATTGTGTAGTATGTCGTTCTGCATATTGAACATTGTTGCCCTCACTACAAGGTGATAGTTGGGAGTTTATAGATATAAATCACAATCATTTTCACCCTGTAGAATTTTAGTACTAGAAATGTATCAATGTCTATGTGATTCACATTTCAAAGAAATAATTATTATAATCTTGATTACGTCATATAGGTAATATTTTTAGTGGAATGGATCACCTCAAAGATGGTGGGGGTGGGGCATGATCTTCATACATGGGTTTTTATTGAGTTGTTTCTTCTCTTTTCCACCCCCATCAAACTTTATATCTTCAATATCTGGTATTGTAATTCTTATTGAAACATAGATATTTTTTCTCTCATATTTTTGATTTCCTCAATTTGATCCTCCACTTGTTTTTATTTCTAAAAATATGTTTAGGGTGTCACCCTAAAACCCACATCTCTGATAAGACCATACTGTTTTGGCTTCTCCAAGGCTGTTAAAAGTATTTCTGCATCTAGTGTAGGTGTTGTTGATTCCTATGACTATTTCAGATAGAAAATATAGGAAAATAAGTAGTCATTGTTATGTAATTGTGACTTAAAGAAAATCAAATTTATATTATGTCATACTTACACATGTTTCCAACACTTTTTATGTGTTTTCATTTATCATTATCCCCTATTTATTTACACAAGCCTCCTTCCATAACACATGGTGTGGGATAGAAGTGGATTTCAATTTCAATTCATCAATATGAATATAAAAAGTGGAACATGGTTAGGGTGTTTTTTTATGTCACATAAATGTATTACAGTAGATTTAAAATATGTACAAATTTTCTCTCAAGTGAAGCATACCCCGTCCTTGCTTTACGATAGGGGTACGCTGGTTTTGTTTCCCATTAATTATTTTCGGCACTTAGTTTCTATTTCATAAATAAAAAATATTCATTCAATTTGATGAATATAAGAATCTTCAAACAACATATAACCAGACACAATGTAATTGAAAGTCTGCTCCTCATGAAGGTTGCAAAATGTATCCCACACTCCTTGGGATATCAAGTGTGCATAAAGAGGTGGTGGGTGCATCTTGATTTTTCCTTCAGCATCATTACGATTATGTTTCATTAAAATTGTGTGAAATCATCTATTAATCATTACTGAAATTATTAATACATAATCCTTGTGTGACGAATCTATTATACATGCACTCTGCAATGGATGATGAATAGTTCGTCAATGTTTTAGTATTTTATTTTATTTTAATAAATTAAAGAAATGATATCATAATGTTACTGTAATCTCTTCCCAAATTAGTGTATTAAGCCTGACGACAACATGGTTCCATGACTACACATCAATAGGCATGTTTTTTAGAGCACGATTCAATTGTAGCTACTAAATATGGCTTTTTAGGGTTAACATATTGGCCTCACTTATTATTTCCCACATTTAATTTATATTCATTTTTGTAAACCATTTTTTTTGTGTTTCTATTGAATCATAATGTCTTTAATCAAGAAATATGATACTAAACTAATATATGGTATTATTTTCAATAGAGTTATTGTGGGTGGAAGGATTCATTACTGGTTTTGTTATGGTTATTTGGAAAGGGTGTCCATAAAGTGTCTCATAGAGTCCTCTAGTGAAGTAGTTTTCTAAAATCAAGTGAATTGCACTAGTAACAAAGTGGTGGTTCCATTGAAATGGGTAAATTTTGGATTGATATTCAGTGGTGGAAGAACTACAATATGTAAAACAAATGGCATGCTAATCATGCCAATAACCACAACACCACACAAACACACAATCGTGCTCACAATCGCAACACCATAAAAACCAGAAAATCACAACTTCAGATTTTAAAAAGCATCCCTTATTCAATTTATTTTGTTAATTCAGGGTTTATCATAGAAGTTTTATCATACTGGGGCATTCGTTCATTATTCAAGTATATATAAATTACCAATTTTTTTATTTAAATGTTTAATAGGAACCAACCAACATTCAATTCATTTAGTGTGCAAACAAGGACCACCAACGACCATGATATTCATAGGGGCATTTAGCCCCTATATTTCAAAACGTATCCATCAATATCAAGTAGTAATAACAGGGGGAAAATTGGAAGCCAATGAGTAAGAGGAGAAAACACGCTGTTAAGGAGTCGTTTAGGGCACGGTAGAGGTGTGTTCATGGAAGAGGAAAGGCACACAATAGAGGAGATTTCCAAATGAAAAGAAAACATAAAATGATAACTCATATATTAAAAAAAATTATTATTCAATAGTTGGATTTTGTTTTCCATCTACGCTATATGATTCCTGTTAATTTTTTTTTGTATCTACTATTTTCTTAGTTGTTCAACTTATTAATGGGACATGACTTCTTTTCAAGAGTAAGATCATTTTTAATTTACTCAAATTTTGGTATAAAATATTCAACATTAATTGTATTTTTTCCCATGGGACCATTTCTATCACATGAGGATCATGAATGCCTCTTAGTTTAGTGGAATGTCAGGTCAATTACTGGTTATGATACCTGCCAGGGCTGTATCATTACATTTCCAATTGTAATTGACCAATTTCAATTTAAATATAAGATTTTGGGGGGGGAATCACTAATATATAGAAGAAATGATAGAGATAAAAATTATCCTAGGCTCTTTGATACAATTGATGATTGATAAAAAATACACCGGGTGATAGAGAACCACCCAAGAGGATAGGAGGGGGAGGTGGCATAATGAAGAGGAGTTTTGGATGAGAAAAGGGGAAAACTAGTAAAACATAAAAGGTTCAAAGGGGAAGGGGGTGGACTGTTTGTGGGGGGTAGGGGGCTGCAGGGGTGTGGGGGAGGGGTTGTGGGCTGTCCAGGGAGGGGGCAGCGGGTGAGATGTCTATGTGTTGGGGGGGGGGGGGGGCGCTGCAGGGGGTGTGGGCTGTCTGGGGGGGCTATCCACTATGAAATGACCATTAGAGATCCAAAAGAGTGAATTATGAGAGGGAAAAATTATTGGGAAGAGGGGTTTGGGTGATGGGGTCGAGTGGCTATTAAAGAATAGGTGAACCTCATTAAAAAGACTAAAAAATCTCTTTTCATTTTAAGAATATGGTACATTATAGTGTAGCCTAAGGGTCTATTGCATAGTGGACCCTATGATGTCACATTGTCAAATTAAACAATACATAAAGTACATTACTCATCCCCTAGTAAGAACTATTAAATCTTGATCATGAAATGTGATGTGACTATATTCCACATAGAATAACATCCACCCCCCCCCCAAACAGTATGGAGGGGAAAACATAGCCAACATCCCACATGATCCAAACTATAAACAAAAGGTAGGTCCCATGGTTAAACTCACATACATAAAGGAGGAACTAAAGAAGAATATCCAATCTAACCTCTAACACAATCTAAATCCCAAAAACAAGGTATTCCACATGGATAACAAGATATACTAGAAGTGGATCATGAGAAGGTCATAAAAGAGCCAACATACTTCCAGAGAAGGACTACCAATGTAAGGAATATCTCTTGGCTAAATGAAAATAAATAATGTAGATCCAATGGAGGGTATAACATAGCTAACCTTCAACACAATATGAACAACTACAATAATTTATGTCTTGTGGAAAATCACATATACCTCATGATGTATAGTTAAACATAAACTTTAAAAAACTTGAAAGAATGTTCACCTTGGGGGAGTATCCCTAAATTTCAATCCCAAGTCTCTAGGCCTCATACACATCATAGATATATAATAATGATTATAATATAATGAACAAGCATGGAATATAATCATCATCCTATATATTAGCTAGCCAAATATCGATACCGAGCATCGAGAAAGAGTCTATTACATAAGAATCTCATAAAAGACCCATCCTAAGCAGCCTCACTAAAGGTATCCATCATTATCATATCCTATAGTTAAAAAATATATCATGATGATCCCAAGACCTATAGGTAACAATATAAGAACAAGAAATATATTTATTCATGTTTAATTACCAACCTACACCACCCCGTGGGTGGATTTTCCTACCCTTAAAGTCATAAAAAATCCATATTATCATTTCCACTAACATCATAATCATCCCCTTTCCTTGTAATGTACCTATAAGGGTTCAAAGGGAGATTTCACAATTTCAAATATCCGTGATATATATTTTATCTGGGATAATCAATAAAAACAATTCACTCAACATTATATAAGATTTAAAATAATCCTTGATATATCTCACATAAGAACCTACCCTCAGGTTATTCTATCACTCGTAACCACCAAGGCATCCCCCCAATCACACTATATAGTATTACAACAAAGGCCTATAACTCAGGATACCAAAATAACTTGTAATGGCGTGGTATTTACCAATAATTTTAACATCACTATCACTCTACCCAAATTAAAAATCCATATAAAGACCCTTTCCATGTTATTACCATAATTTTTCCCTCACAGAAACCTCCACCCATGACCCTTATAACATGATTTATCAATATCTCATTCATACAATTTCAACCTAGTCTATTAATAATTATTATCATGAAACAATACCACTATAGGGTCCATTAGTCCTATCATTTCACACCAACTATATTTCTATTGATGAAGATTAAAATTTCATAAGACCTTCCACCCTTGGAATCATTAGAATGAAAATGTGAACCCTTTGTGAAATGGGATCCAACTTTACATCCTTAGGATATACTCCCCCAAAATTATTTAAGATAACCAAATAATCAACACTGATGACATGTATGTCGTGGTTCTATATAGTTAGGCTTAGTATAAGGAGGTCTTTTATATTAATAAAAATAAACCTATTAATTTCTTAATGAGTCCCCTAAAATTGATTCTAAAGAAAACTAAGCACTCGTGGATTTCCTATTCAATCCAGAAGACACGCCCTAGCTAACACCTATAGAAACTGAAGCTCCACCCAAACTCATTATCCCAGTTGTGTCTTCCACAACCATAGATACATTATCCACCACCTAAAAAATCAGAAAGAATCATAGAATCAATATCGAATAAATATCATCCCTCAACCCCATCGCAAACCTCCATGATTTAACGTTGTCATTCGTAATAATCTCAGGTGGCAGCTGTACAAACATAGATAAATGGGTGAAATACACCAAACCAAAATTTTCTCCCTAATCCAATGTTAGAAATTCCTAGTTATTTACCACATGAAAAATCTCAGGATAAAACTATTGATTGAATATTTTCTTAAAAGAGGTCTAGGTTAGATCCTTATGTGACATGGCTTGCATGATAGAGTCCCACCATCTCTATCCTAGTCCCTCAAGAATTTCCATAAATAAACCCACATTAGAGTCCTTTGGATTTTTCAAGAAATGGAAAACACTTTCAATATTATTGATCTATTCCTTAGATTTTTGGGGTCCTTTCACTCCAAAAAATAGGGGTGGATTCTACTTAGTAAAATTTGATCCATGATCCACTGCTCATCCCCAGTGTCCAATACCCACCTAACCTAGAGTTTCAACAGTACGACACACTAATTCCATCAATGAAGGTTATACCACATGATTCAGCTATAGGAATTTCCTCATGATTTACTCACTCAGATTTAGTAGTGATATTCTACGAGGAATTTTCTAATAACCAAAATACAATAATAAATTAGTTCATGAGAAATTATTGAATCCAAATA
Organism: Viscum album; assembly: GCA_963277665.1. Taxonomy (NCBI): domain Eukaryota; kingdom Viridiplantae; phylum Streptophyta; class Magnoliopsida; order Santalales; family Viscaceae; genus Viscum; species Viscum album. The sequence continues at coordinate 1,076,741,747 of OY728150.1, forward strand.
CCAAATTCAAGAATAATTATCAATACATATAAATATTTAAATAATTTATGAATTCTGCGAATGAAAAATAATACCTTTAAAAGGAAATAGTCTATTTAAATAAACACATAAATACAATTTATTCAAATAACTTCAATCACTAATTCTCAATCCTGGAAAAAATCCCCTCACCACCCATGGTAACTCAAGTTCAAACATGAAATTTAGCTAGCCAGACACCCAAACTCCAATGCTCCTAACTCTTTTCTACCAAAGACTCTAAACCAAACCTAGGAGGTTTAAAAACACATTGGTATTAGTTTTACATCTTATAAAATTTTGTAATTATCCAACCTAGGATAACTAGAAGAGTCAACCAACGAATGTCCACTACAAGGTGATCATTAATAAAACAACCAAACATGCCTCATATATAATAGGAATAGGGAAACCCAATAGAGTACATAGAAAAGGAAAGAGTATATATCCATGAGATAACAAATCAATGTAAAAGGGCTTAAATTGAATGTAAAAAAAAGAAAATCCAAGGCTGAAACTCCATCTGTCCATCCTTCACCACAAATCCATCCCACTATAAAGATGATGACACTCAAGGGAAGATAAAATACTACACGATGACCTTCCCTTCCTCAGTGTCCCTCAAAACCAAATCTATAAATGCCCAAAGAGAAAAAAGTATGGTTTTATAACATTACCTAGTAATATTTCACCAAAGAATCTATATATTGTCCAATATCATGAAAATATTCATTCTAGCTTTAAAAAATCATGTTTTTTAAGAATTTTCATAAGATAGACCATTTATGTAAAACATATTTTGGTTTTCATAAAATCATTCCATATACTCGTAAACCAAGAACATGTAACATAAATGAAATAAAGTAGCTGAGAATAAGAAAAACTATCCATGTATGCACCATAATATAAACATGTGATCAACTAAACATGAAATATACCATTATGTATCAAACTAAAAATAAATGAAAAAGAACAAGATCTAGGCTACAGCCTATGGGAATACATACTATATATAAAAATAAATCACTAATCCATGCATTAATTGAATCCAACCAATATTGAATCCTACCACAGTGTGTCAATATCAGCACCTCCACTGATGTTACACACACAAAATTGACATGTCTATTTCTCAGAGCACCCAAGTTTCCCAATGTGCTATAATTTTCAAGACCATTTAAAACTATACTACCATTTTATAAAACATTTTCATAGTGAATCATGTCTACTTCCATGCTTTAAATACTATTTTAGAACCAAAACCACCTTAAATGAAATTCAACAATGCATCACATGTCGAAACCTGTTTTTAAAGAAAACCCCTTTAAAAACATGTATTATAGGAAGAAAACAGATTTTAATATTATATTTTTCCATTTAATAAGAAAAAACAAAATAATTTATAAAATAAAATCAAAAATATATGAATTAGTGATTTTTTATATATATAAACCTCATGAACAGAGAGAAAACACAAATAATTGATCTCCCAAAGATTTTGGTGGATCATATTCAAAAGAGGGATTTAAGTCACTCAAAATTATTTCTTGGGTGCCTATGGTTCAATAGATAGAACTGGTAAAATAACTAATTTGTTGGATGTCCTAGAATTTATAGCATGTATATAAAATACAATACCATGTCATAGCCTAAAGGACCATGTCACGGAGCTACCAGATCAAGTTGTAGAGCCCCTTGTCCACACCACAATCACCCCCAGTAAAATGGCCTCTAGAAACCATACCTCACAACTTGCTAGATCCTGTTATTTTGGGGAAAGGATATAGCACAGCTGAAGACATCATTCCATAGCACTAATCCACCTAAGAATTGGGTTACAACAAGAACTAACTCCATGCCAAAGGGGTTCTGGATATGGAAAACTGATCAAATCTAACTATTGGAACACTACGTCATAGCCTCTCCCTCTATTCCATAGGGATCAACTGAACAGAAGGCCTATATCATAGTCGGGTGACCGTGATGTATTTATGAAAAATATGGTAGTAGCACCAAAAATTACCTCTTAGAACACTACCTCATAGCCTTCTATTCCACACCACAATAATACCACTCGGCATCATAGCCTATACACTCCATGGTGTAGTCCCGTACAAAATTACAAAAAAACCATAAAACTTAGGATCACATCGAAAATTCTTATAACTCTTAGTTCAAACTCTTAAACCATAAAAGAGAGTAAAAAAAATCCATAGGGTATAATAGTACAAAAAATCACTATGGTGTAGTTAGATGATTCAAAATATAAGAGGTTCTATCTATAAGAATCTAGAACAATGACTCTTCACTTGGTGTATGAGTCACTAGAGGAAGTTAATTCAGGTCTAGATATAGTGAGAGGAATCATCACTATAGATCTAACTTTAGTTATTACTCTATTTGATACCTGTGAATCTCGTTATTTCTTATAGACATGCTTCTGAACCAACAAAACATTCCTATAGAGATTATGTCTTATGTGATGGAGATTTATACACCCCTTGAAATAAATAGCGAGCATGGTCTTTTATGGCCCGGTTGTGCCTTCTCTCTATTATATATTGAGTAGATATGGGATTTTTTGGTTCTCTATATAAGCCCTTTAGATGTTATTCATGATATATTTTGGATGATTACCTATAAATCATGGATTAATTGTTTTATAATTGGTGGGTCTCCTTTTTTACTCCTAATGGGGTGTGACATGTTTTCTAGGGAGAAGGAGACTCAAGGTTGAGTAGAGTCAGACCACCACTACCAAAGTTGGGTATGATGATATATTTGATTCCTTTTTCCCTAGAGTAAGAATATTTGATTGGTGATCTTCATTTACTTGTATTCAAGTTTCCCAATGTGATTCTATCTGTATTTTCTGGATTAGCACTGGCAAGGTAAGTACAATTTCCTATTCACTAGGTACTAGGACACCAACCTATCTCTATCCCCACCTTCCATATAGAACCAACAGATTTTTAAGAGTTAAGGAACATGTCGGGTGATATCTAAAATAAAGTCTTCATTTTCCTTGGTGTGTAACCTTTGTCATTTCCTTTTCTATTTTCAAAAAAACGGTGATGCAACCCTTCACCGTTGTGTAAATTACCAAAAACTCAATCGAGTAATGGTAAATAAAAAGTATTTATTACCACATATTGATGATTTATTTTACTTATTTCAAGGGGTAAATCGGTTATCAAATATTGATCTTCGGTCCAGTTATCATCAACCTGAAATAAAAGAGTCTCACATCCTAAAGATCACCCTCTATAGTAGGTATGATCATTATGAGTACCTTGTTATGCTTCTTGGTCTAACCAATTCTGGTATAGTTTGTATGGAAGTGTTGAAAAAGATATTCCATCAGCATATCAATTCATTCATGGTGGTATTTTTGGATGACATCTTGATTTAATATAAAATTGAATAAGATCATGTGTATTATCTTAGAGCAGTTATAGAAAATTTGAGAGACCACCAACTTTATTACAAGGTATCTAAAAATAATTTATAGATTTGGGAAGTGATTTATTAGGATACAAGTTCTTGGAAAACCGTATTTAAATTATTCCTAATAAAGTGAAAGCTATTATGAAATGGGAAAAACCATTCTATGTTTTTGATACTCAGAGCTTCTTGCGCTTGTCAAGGTACTACCACTGACTCATTAAAAATTTCATGAGGTTAACCTCTCTAATTTCCCCTATCACTTAGAAAAAGGTAAAGTTCTTATGGGATTTAAAATTTCAGAATTATTTTGATTAATTAAAGTGATTTTTTACTTTTGTTCTAATGTTGAATCTTTCCTAGGTTTTTGGACTTATGTGGTATTTTTTGAAGCATATAATTTGGGTGTAGCATGCGTTCTCATATAGGGTGATCACATGGTAGTGTATAGTTCCTAAAATCATAGGCCACATGAGAAGAACAATCCTAATCATGGTCTCAAAATATAAATATTGATGTATTCTCTAAAGATTTGGAGACATTTTTTTAGAGAAAGGTTCACCATTTATTCTTATCCAAAAATATTATGCTGTATCTTCCTGCAAAAATATTTGAATGAATTTTATAAGTCATGGGTAGAGTACCTATAATCTTTGGATTTCAACATTGCCTACACCCCTAGAAAGGGGAATTTTTTTATTGTTTATTTGTGTTAGAAACTTCTAAACTAGGTTATAAAATAATAATCAGTATAATTTAACTTGATGGTTCTATTTTTCTGTATAAATTTGGGAGTTTGGGGGGATGAGAATGATATTATTCTAGTTAGAATTTAGTATACCAACACTCTTCATAAGATCATTCTTTATAAATAGAAACTCGATGATGAGTTTTGTGGCATTAGGGACTCTATTTATGGTGGGGAGACCATCGGTGAGTGGTCATTATCTTATGAGGGTATCCTATTATTTAAAATTTGATACATAATACCTTTTCTTGTGAGAAAATTTATTATGGGGAGTTTCCATAGTTCCCAATTGGTTGTACACCCTAGATCAATGAAGATGTTTTGTGATTTGTAGCGATGATTCTTGTGTCCAGGTATAATATGATATATTACTAAGTTTGTTTCTAATTTTTATTCATATCAAAAGGAAAAGGATGAGAACTAAAAAATTTTAGGTTTGATTCATCCCCTTCTAGTTCCTACCTATAAGTGGGATGATATTTTGATGGATTTTTTTTTTGTGTTTTCATGAACCCCTTAAGGGAATAATGTGATATGGGTAGTAATAATTTGGATGACGAAATTAGTTTAATTTAATCCCATTCATGATATTAAAAAATTCATGGGCTTGAAAAGTCTATGTATGCGGGATATAGTTAGATTACACAGAGTCCCATTTGTTACAATTTTTGACAGAGATCCTCATCTCACATATCTTTTTTGGAATTGCCTTGAAGAGGTTATAATATATTAGGTTGGTTTGAGAATGTAATATCATCCATGGATGGATGGATAGCTAGAATGAGATATCTAGATAATAGAATACATTCTTACTTTTATCATTCTTGACTTTAGGGGCTCTTGGGACAACCACTTTGGATAGGTTATGTTTATATATAAAAAAAATTACCACTCATCCATCAAGATGGAACCTTTTGAGGTTTTGTATGGTCGACCTTGTAAATATATGTTTTATTTTTTAGAGATTGTTAAAGCTTCCTTACTTGGATCTAGTTTTTTCAAATAGATGATTGAAAAGATTCATTTGATTCAACATAGAATGGTAATGGATCGAATCTAGTATAAATCCTATGAAAATAATCATTAACTCTCTTTGGAGTTTTTAGTGTCTGTCCATGTGTTTTTTAGAATTTCACCTTGGTTGGGTGACCAATATCTTAGAAAATAGAGAAAGATATCATTATATACATGTGACCATTTGAGGTTTTTGATTAGATTGTAATGGTGTCTTACCATTTAGTGTTTCCATGATTGATTATGATTCATAACATGTTTCACAAGTTTCATCTTTTAAAGAATATGTCTAACCCATATCATGACTTAATATAGGAGGAAATTGATGTGAAACCTATTTTATATATGACTGAGTATCCAGTTCATATTATTAACTCTATGATGAATATTATTTGTTGAAATTTTTTACTTATGGTTGGAGTGATTTTTTAGTATGGTTTTGTTTCATGTGATTCTTAAGAATTTTGGGAGCTGATAAGAGAGAAGGGACCTCATATAATTGATATAGAGTCTTCTCAATAGAATTTCTAAAGGTTGATATAATTTATGGTAGGTAGATTTTAACATCTAGTTACCAGATTTCATGTACTTCTAACCCCTTGTTTTGACAATCCTTTGTTTAGATCTAGTTTTGGGTGGTTATATGGATTTTTTAAAAAAATTGAAAGTTTATAGGCTATAGAATGGTTGGAACTTGGTTAGGGAAAACAATTTTTTTCATCCTAGGAAATTGTGTGCCACATGTTGGTGTTCTGGTGGGGACATAGATAGTTCAAACTATACAACCTCTCCCAAAATTGTATGACATGGGCTAAAATGGAGCACATGGTTGGTGCATGATTTTCAAGTAGTTTTTCCAAACTAAACACTCTTATTGTAGTATCCCATGAGGCAGTGCATGATTGGTGCATGGGTTGAAAACCCTGAGGCTAAACTGTGAAACTCTCTCCATAATCCTAGTGGGGGCGTATGGTTAAGATAATGGTTATTGATAATTGTTTTTCTTGAACAAGGAAATATTATGATGGTATTTTAATTCATTTAAAATTTAAATTGAAGTCTAGAAACCCCTATTATAAATTCTATACCCTTCCATATAAAACCTAATATGACCCTCTTGGTTTTTGAGGTGATTTTGGATCCTTCAACCCCTTTTTTCTCATATTGAAGGATCGGTGGATGTGATTGATCCCTCTCCAATAATTGTAGCCTATTTGTATGGTAATTATTCTTTATTCCACTCACACCTTCTTTAAGAGTGGTGAATCCTTGTGTTGTTGATGGATTGGAACCATAATTTTATGAATTCAAATTATATGGATTTTTATTTGATCATCCTAACCTTCAACTAACCTTTGGAAATTCCCATTTTAGGTTATTGATTGATTTTATGAATGAAGTTAAGTGGCACCATAAGGCTTTACCCTACACATGAAACCTGGATTACTTTCTTGATTTGAAATTTATTTTCAATTTATTTCCTTGAATTGATAAGATTTTAAGTTTGATTTCTAAAAATCAAGGAATTGAGAAATAAAACCATTTTTCAACTATGAATAATTAAATAAATTAAAAAGAATGATTTTTTCATGATTGGTTGATTGATTAATTGAACACACATGTGATCCAGGGTAGTTATTGGGTGACTAGTTTGAGAACCTTAGCAATATGACCCCTGGTAATGGATTGGTGATAAAAACTCAGACAAAACGAAGTTAGGCATTATTTTCCCTCGATGGGGTATTGATTAATTGTATCTTGATGGCTCGATCCTTAGGAAATTTTTTAAAATTTATGCTCTAATATATTTATTGAGATTCTCCTTGAGAAAGTGATGGAATTATATGAATATTATGAGGCTACATGCCAAAAAATAATGGGATACGAACACCACTTATATCCAAGCATACATAAGAAGAATAGGTGGGTAGGAATCCTAAACATTCTCTTCCAGGAAGACTACTTCACTAATGATCTCAATGTGGTGGGAGTTCTATTTGAGGCACATTTTAAATCATTAATTGTAGAATATAATTCATTCAGTTATTAAGGATACCTAAGGTTCAATGAAGACATTTTTAATTCTATCCCTCACATAGTTATTGGCCAAAATAACTCTTTCCTCAAAATCATCCCTAAGGAGAGGAAAATCTAGAAGGTTTTCAGTTCCTTTAACCCTAATATCTCCATCATCCCTAATGAATTCTCTATATACTTTAATGAGTCTTATAGAGATGTTGTTAAGATTGATATCATAGAGGATATTGAGTATTTCTTCCAAGTAGGATTCATTCCTCAGGTGGCATGTGTGACTATATTGGTACTCATTCTTAAGGTGAATGTTCCATCATCTATATGGTAGTTTAAAACCATTAGTATGTGAAATTTCACTTACAAGGACTTTGTTAGTTCATAAATGGGGGACTATTATTGCAACTCCATAACTAGGTCTAAGGTATAGCATGGTTTAATCAAGGGATGGTCCATTCAATGTTCTGTAGACATATCTCAAGAAATGATTGGTGACATTAAAAATAAGTCATTTGGTTCCTACATTATCATCAAAGTTGAAAAGGAAAAAGTGTATGATGGGAAGGAGTGGAACTTGATTCTCAAGATGATGGATTGAATAGGACTCTCTTCCTAGGTGATTGATTTATTTTTAAAATTTTATAGTTCCACTTAGATCTCTATTTCCTTTATTGGAAGGAAATTTGGATTCTTTAAATCAGTTAGTGGGATATGTAATGGGGGTCATTTTCATCCATTAGGTTAATATTAGTTCTAGAAACCCTCATTAGATACCTTTCTAGAGGATTCCATGATGGAAATAATTCCCTCTTAATGAAGGGATGACTTCATTATATTTTTTCACCTCATGTTTCCATATGATATGGCATTCTTCATAAATGGATATAGTAGATCTATAAAATGTTTCAACATGGTCATGGATGCACAACTAGAAAAATGGGTTATTGCCACGGTTCAAAACCGTGGAAATAGGGCCCAAAAACGTGGCGGTAGCCTATGGACACGATTTTACCCAACCGTGGGCACTATCGTTGTGGAATTAGGTTATGACATATGGACACAGTTTTAACTATGGAAACAGGTAACATATTGCCAATGTTTTGAAAACCATGGCCATAGGTGTCTCTGTTTTCAGCCATGGCAGTTGACCTTTGTCCACGGTTTTAACTATGGAAATAGGTATCCTATTTCCATGGTTTTAACCATGGATATAGCCCTAGAAAACCATGGAAATAGGTGGCCTATAGACACGGTTAAAACTATGGCTATAGCCCCAGAAATCCATGTTAATAGCCTAAAAATAATGTGTGTCTAGAAAGATTTGATCCTAGCACTGTACTTTCACGTTTTAGCGACCTAACCACTACACCACTAAAGATTTTTCATATATACATATATAATATGTAATATATATTATTAAACCCCATGGTAGTATCCTAAAACCATGGAAATATTTCTTCCCGCCATTTTTTAGCGGCATATTGTTTCTCCCGTGCAAGGGTGGGAGACCTATAGCCACAGTTTTTAAAATCGTGGCTATAGACCACATAACTGTTACCATAAGTTTGGGACACGGTTTTCAAAAAAGTGGCTATAGGCCCTGAACAAAATACCTATAACCACGGTTTTAAAACCATGGCTATAGGACATATAACCGTGTTCGAAGCCACCTATATCCATGGTTTTAAAACTGTGGATATAGGTTTGTGAACTTAGCCTATTTTTCTTGTAGTTATGAGTATAGAAAATGGAGTGGATAAAACATTTACCATGAGAATATTAGTATTTACTTTTTGAATTCATTTTTTGAGTGGTGCACTAAAATGATTGACACTAGCCTGGACATTCATATTAGATGTTTCCTTATTAAATACTTGGGATACCTGATAACCTCTAGTGGGTTTTTTATCTATTATTTTGAGGGGGTGGTTGAGATAATTTATAATCGTATTAACAACAAGAATGACCATTTCCTATCATTTGTAGCTAGGATCACCCTTCTTAATTTCATTCTGATTTATATTCCAATGCATGTTTTCTCAGAATGTATGGTGAAAAGGGAAGTTCTCAAAGACAATGAAAATATTATTTCATCCTTCATATAGGATTCCCACACCGATGGAATATTCCACTAGTCTTCATGGGCTTTGATGGCTAAGGTAAATTATGAAGGATGTCTCAACTTAAGAAGCACATCAGCTATGATGTACTTCTTACAATCCCATTTCGTGTGATAATTTATTAAAGGATGGCCCCTTTGGTCCAATATAATCATGAGAAAATATGGGATTGAATTGACCCTTCCAAAGGGGAGAGTATCAAGTTTATATAAATATCTCCAAAGGAATTTCCTTAGCCTACTGGTCTGCTCGTGCTGAATTTTTGGGTGTGGTGAGATCAAATTTTAGAACCAAAACTAGGTGGGAGTCAAACTCAGTATCCCTAGGTTTCCAAATATTGAATTAAATTTTAAGAAAGGAATTATTTAACTTTATTTAATACATACTATCTTGAACAGGTAAAAACATAATATTTTTTACATTATCAAAATGATATACAAATAGGACTCATTTTTTTCCATGGTCACCTCATTGGGGGTCTTCTTTGTTAAGGAATATCACCATGTGGTGCATGGGAACCAAGAGCATGATGGTTCTGGTGGTCATATCTACTGTAAATAAATACCTCTGATGTATAACTTCTTAGTGTGAAAAAAATCAAAACCATGATTTGTCCTCGAAAAATTATTTTAAGCACAAGGGGTTTGATCTTTCTTCTTAGTGCTTATATTGCATGAATTATAGTGAGTAATCATCCACTAACATGTTCTACAAAGGATACTGAGTGACTAAGGTGTGGCGTTAGTTTGGTGAGTTCATAGGGCTTGTGTCTCAGGAGCTTACAGGTGGATTTTTTTCCATCTCTAGTTTATTGTCATGATTTATTTGATTAATAACTTTTAATATTTCTAAAAATATTTTTATAGTTAGGAATGGAGACGGCATGAGATTCTGAGGTTGAGTGATCCTGAAATTTATATTTTAAAAATATTAAATATATTAATATCATGCACATGCATTTTTACTAAAAAAGTGGAATATATCCAAAATGGGGACTCATATTGAAAATATGTGGTTTCCATTAAGTTCATAGAATGGGTTTTACCCCTGGAATGACATAAACTTGAAGCATGTTGGATTTTCGAGTTGAGCGCAGTCACAAGAAGATTCATAAATAAATAAAATAAGTAATTTATTTTATTTTATTTTCTTCATCATGACCTAATGTGGTCAATAAATACATGTTTATCAAAAAATCTGAAGGTGAGCCACATAACCTAGGATATTTTAGAGATATCATTGGAGGATCATTCTCAGAAGAATGAAAACTGTATCGCGGATCCTTGATTAGTGTGCAATGGAATTTGTGGATATCACTAATGACAATGATATAGATTTTTTCATTTCTAGTGATTAATATAAATCGAGGTAGAATATTTTTTTGTAGATTTATCCCTTTTTTACTATGTTTTGATGAATGGAATTCAATTTACTAATGGATTGATTCAAGGATCAATCATATTGCGGGTATGGGTTTGTTTATCTAGAATTTGGGGGATAATTTTTATTCTATTTGATTTATTTTTTATCATTATTTTAACGGTGATGAATTAGGTCCATTACAAACATGGCTAGGGTTTGTTCAAAATTCAGGTGTTTCATGGTTCCCCCCACCATTCTTTTTGTGATCATCATAATTTCTTCATTTGGATGGTCATTTGATGAATACTCAAAAATAGATAGTTGTACGTTCGATCTTTGGTGCAATGAATCATTTCCAAAGATCCAATTTTGGGATCAGTGATGAGATCATGGTACATGAAAATAATTGGTGATAAGGTTCATATTTAGATACCCTTAGTTCATTTTTGGCATGCATAAATAGTGGGGCATTACGACGGCCAATTCCCAATGGGTGGGAATGGTCGTATCTAGACAACAGAGGAGGATGGGCTCTCATGGATTGAAATCCATGATTTTTGGTGAGTTTGGTAAAAGATCTGAAGGAATTAAGAGGTAAAGGAGAAGACACATGGGAATCCCATGGGTTCTGTGAAAAAACAAACTACATGTCTGTAGTCTTGAAGAACACACGACGTATACTCTCCTTTGTGTTGTGCTAGGGTTTCCACACATAGATAAGGATGACACCTAATGCGACATGTGTCAGACAACATTTGACCCATAGTCAACCAAATCAGCATGTATAGTGAGTACACACTAAAGAGGTTGTGTGTCGTTATGCACAATGTTTTCCATTACATATTCCATGTACACCCTGGTAGGTGGATCAGTGTGTACAATGAGTATATTCCCAAGAGATCATGTGGACCCACATATCGTGTGTGGCGGGATACACGACGTGTAACTGGGATGTACATGGGTAGGATGGAGAACATGAGTAGAGAGATATACTCAAACTTGTCCAATTATATAGGAATGTCTTGGTGTACAGGGAAATGGTCAGATGTCACATATAGTTCCATATCGACACATACATGTCATGTACCCTTAGAGGACACACCGGGTACTTTTTGAAATGATTGTCTTGTAAGTGAAATACATATTAAGTGTCATGATTTTTTATACACAAAATATACCCTCGAGGACACACCATGTACTCCTTTTAGAATATTTTGGATTAATCCTTCTTCTCAGTTATTCTTCATTGTAAGCTTATGTGAGATTCCTCAGACTATTATTAGTTGAGAGTGTTCCCTTCATCTATTCCTATGAGGGTTTGGTGAATTATCCCATTCCCGTAATAGAGGGTGACCTCTATACAACTTCCTATTAACTACTGTAGTGTAGATGATTTCCCTTATACTGGAGTGAGTTTTCTCGGTCTTCTTTAATAAGACCCCTCAGTAGCTTGGAGCTTGTATCCCTCTGAGAGGCTCATAGTGATCCTCATATCCTTCATATTTTCCCTATATAGGGTTTTTAAAATTGGAATGAACAAAACTTACATGGGAATTGATCCCCTATCTAGGAGGATATTTCTAGTAGGGCATGGTTTCCCCTGAGTGAGCTGTTGGTGTTGACCCCCTATCTGTGTATCAAGATCGGATATTTCGAATGAGGGTTAGTCTAATCGAGTTGGTTTCTTAGATGAACCCTCTTAGAATAATTCATATTTCTTCTTTTATAGACTTGATGAGTGTGGCTTATGGGATGAGTGTTTCCCATGGAAGTATAGATCATGGATTCTGTTCTCTTTTGTGAGAGTTATATGGAACCTTTGAGCATGAATCCTAGGCTGGAAATATAGTTGTGACATTAACTTGAGACTGTGTGTCTATTATGAGTATAACTGGATGTTTTATTATATGTCTCACATTATGATATACATATCCTATTGTGATATGAATACTCTTGATGCATTATACTTCGTGTTTCTGGGGTGTCCTACTTATTATTGTTATACTCACACATGCATGGGCTCTTCCCCCACATGTCATGTCTTATGTAAAAGATAGACCTTTTTAGAGATTCCTTCATGGACTAGAAGTAGGTGGATCATATTTCGGGCTATGAATAATTTGTTGTATATTAGTGTTTCATTTTATGGCAGTCCCTTCCTTCCAAGTAGGTCGATCTTGTTTTTTTTGATTTTGGGTGGGGATGTATTTGGACACTTTTTTATGATTACCAATACTTTATTTCATTCTCTAACAGTGGGATTATAGATGTTTTCAATTATTATTATTACATTTTTTTTCATTTCAACATTTTATAGTCTTACAGATGCGTATGTTTGTACATATACACTAGGATAATGCATCCCATGTATGTGATATTCCTACATAGTGCTGGGTACCATCCCTGGTCAATTAGATGTGGGATTGGGGTAGTTTTGGATTGATCCCCATTGTTTTGGGTCATGAAACAGTGGTATAACAAGTGTTTTCCCTCCAAGGACTTAATTTTGGAGTGTTGTATATATGTGAGGTTTGGTTTGGGAACTAGGGAAATAGTGTTAAAATGTTTCATGTTCATCTTTTAGGCCCGAGACTCTAGTGTTGGAGTGGTGGAAAACATATCCATTCACCCAGTCTTCGGTAACTTTATTATTAACTAAGAACGTGTAGGAACTGGTTGGAGGTAAAACTTTGATACATGAATCTTATTATAATGTTTTGTGGTTTCCATGTCCTTATTGAGTTAGATACCTACATATACTCAATTAACTTGCTATGTATTGTCTATAGCAGGATGTTTCTATAATGAAAGATATGGAGGATTCTATATAAAATTCAAGGGTTCAACCTAATGAGTGAGGAGGATCCCCATAAGTGGTTAGTCATGAGGTGGTCTTTCTTCAGGATGTTCAACAAGTGGATTTTTTCTCTTATTAATTAGTTCATAAACCCAGCTCTGGCGGTTCAGGTGGATGAATTACATTATATTGAATTTTGTACGGATATTTTGGTGCTTGATGATGATTTCATGGTTCGAGTTCATATCATGAGATTTTCAGGCATGGATATTTTGGGAAGTAAGGCCATCAGGACCTACTAATAGCAGGTGTGTGACACAAGTCCTGAAATAAGAGGTTTCTTTAGTAAACTTGAGAAAAAATCAACTCTATGTGGATGAGGTGTTTATATGTTTATGATGAAAGAGGAAATCTATCATGGGACTATCCTATCCACCGTGATGCTGTTAGAGAGATGGTTGGTGTACAACCTAGGTAGAGGTATTAGTTGGAGTAAGGTGGTCCATGGGGTGACAGATGAGATGGAGAAGTCAAGGGAGTAGTAGGAAGTGGCTAGTAATTTGGTTTGATGCTACCACCACCACCCCTCGGTGGACCCCTTCTGTCTTAGGAAATAGGTGGTTATAATCTGGGACAACCACTGGTGATGGAGGTTCTTTACCAAAAGGCTCTAAGAGTATTTCAAGGTATAATTTGTGTTCCTTATATTTTTTTAATACTGTTAGACAAGGGTACAATCTGTTCATTTTACTCCTTTTTGAGTATTTTATAGGGAGATTTGGGCCATCAGTAGAGCCCTCTGTTATTAATGTTTGTAGTGACATTGTACATGCAAGGAAGAGGGAAATTTCTCTACCAATACATGATCTTGATATGTGATCTAAAACCATGTAGGAAATTCAGTTCCACTGAAATTGGATAGTTTTGTGGTGTAGTAGATGATTTCCTTTGACATGTGTGTTTGAGTTCATTTTGATGTTATAATGTGTCGCAGAAATCCCTGGTTGTGGTAAAGAGGTAAAAAGGTGAAAGAATGAGTTTCAAGAAGTAATATCTCATAGAGGTTTCAACTGTGGTTTGGGGTACAAAAAATACCCTCACTTCCCCATTCGTAGTTTTTACACAGATTCGTGATCCACTTATCCTTCATTATATACAATTTCTGAGACCAAGTGATACTAGTAGAATCCTTTTTTCAAGACCCTTGTGTGGGAGGATCTTGTATATAGGATCAGTGATTAAAAACTTCTACTAACCATGTTACCTAACTCTAGGAGGAGAGATTTACTCTTGTATAATCTCTTCAAAGTGGCAATGAGACCCTATGATGTTTTCCTTAGTATGTACTGATTTATTACCATCCATTCTCAATTTTTTTTACCAGTGAGTGTGCTGGTGTTTTTAAATTTTTGGGATTTATTTTTCCTCCTTTAATAAGGAGTGATCCCCGGCATAGTAGGATTATCTCATGTGAAGGAAGTTACGATCGACTTCTTATCAGTTGGCTAGTTATACCTTTGGAGCATTCGATACTATGATATTTTATTTTCCTACAGTGATTGTGGAGTATGAGGAAATATCTACTAGGAAATTTTCATTTTTCTCTCCTCATAGATATTTAGGCTTCTGAAAGGACTAGCACTAGGGATCACCCCTTATATTTGAAATTGCATATCGAATGGCACCCATTGAACTTTCTAGCTAAAGGTGCATTTAGTATTTTGTAGAGGAAGGGGTTTTTTAAGGCCTTATGTGTTCACCTGGTAATCCTAGTTTTGTTCTCCGAAGAGTCGAATGAGATCTTGAAGTTGGATTTTAATTGTCATCATTTGAACAAAGTGATGTGAGGAAGAGTATCTACTCCTGAGAATCATTGTGTTATTTGACTAGTGATTTTGGGAAAAGTGGTTCTCAGAGTTTTTCCACAACACAGGTTATTACATGATTTGGTTTTGGGGTAGGATATACTAGAAGTAAATTTCTAAATACATTATGGTAGTGTTGAGTTCATGGTGATACCCTTCATCATGTTGTACCCCACAACAAAGTAGTAATAATTGTGAACTGTATCCTTAAAACATTATGGATCAATTAATGTTAGTATTATATGATGAAATATATGTGTGATAGGATTATGATTTCGAGTATGAGAGACACTTTAGGATGGTCTGTTTACCTCAAATTAATAATTGTTACCCCACTACTTCTTCGGAGATCCAGTGAGTTACAACTATGGATATCAATTGTGAGTTGTTTCATGGAAAAATAACTATTTGGTATGTTCCTAATGGATTTTCAGAATGTGGTAATCTCATTATCCATGTTCTAGGTAGGAAAATGAATTAATGTTGTAAGCGGAGGATTTGAGTAGATTTTTCTCCTTTATCAATACATTTGGGGGAGGAGAGGATGTACTGGTAACTCTTAGCATCGGTTTTTTATCCAACAGAGTAACAATAAGTTTTCAGGATAGACTCTCACCTCTCTGAGGTTGATTGACCAATATATATTGATAGGTAGTTAAAGAACACTTGTGTGTGCAGGAGGTAGTCTCGATTCATGGAATTCTCCTAAATATCAATGTGTTATATGATTCTTATTTCACATAATGATTTGGGAGAGGATGTGGGAAAGTTATTTGGGACTCAGTTGTAGTTGAGCACAGTTATTTACACTAGTCATCTGGCTAGGTAAAGTGTACCATTTAGGTTCTAGTAAACATGCTTCGGGATTTCTGGTTGGTTTTGGGCCATAGCTGGGAGGATCATCTACCATTAGTGTATCTTGAACATCGAAATGATGATCACTCCACTTTTGGTGTAGCACCTTTTGTGGGCCAAGTAAGAGGGAACTTACAAGTAATTTTTAGACTATGTATATCTAGTGGGTTATAGAACATGGGTATTTTTTTTGGTTCTTATGATGGTTATAAGGGTGTAGTTCATCTAGGGAAACATGAGGACTTCCCAAAAGATATCATGAGTTCTTTACAAACCAATGAAGAAGATATTTGTAGTTAGAGAGTTGTCAACTTTTATCCAGTGTGGTAGGCTATCTCTGGGGTTCTTAGGACCTTTCTTTTTCTTACTACTATGTATTATTAGTGAGGTTTTGTACCTCTTAACCTCATGAACAGAATAGTTTTGGTTTCATGGTGTTCTCCACATGTTGCAACTGAAGGGGTATGTGAAAAAAATGTTGTATGATATCAAACTGGGTAATATGGGTTGTGATGGTAGAGTTTCTTTTTTCAAGGATCCAATGGTGTTGAGAACTGATAGGAAAATACCCTTTATAGGAAATTGTTTTCCTTAGGGGCCTATTGTTTGGAAACATAGGAAACCATTGGGGGATCTTGTGGGAGTGGGAGACCAAGTTGAAATCTCTATATACCCACCTTTTTGTTTAGTTTTTTCTTTTTAGAGAAGAAAATATTTAAATATGAGAGTAATTTAATGTATATATTTTTTCTATTAAAGACTATGGAATATTTCTCGGAAAATTTCTAGTGCTAGGTGCAGAAACAGTGAAATGCTCCGAGGCTTAGTGAGCCCCGAATTGATATTTTAAAAATATTAAATATATTAATATCACATGCACTGGGTTTTCTAGAAAAATTTAAATAACTCCCAAATGGAGAATCAGATCAAATATGTAATTACACTATTCAGTTTAGATCATGGGTTTTACCCTAGGCACGCCATAACCTTAGAGCACATCATACATTTAGGTTGAGCATAGTTGCGGGAGGATTAATAAATAAATAAAATAATTTATTTATTTTATTAAATTTTCTTTATAATTTCCTAATTTTTTTCAATATATAAATGTTTAAGGATAAATACTAGGGTGATCCACATATACTTCGATATTTTAGAAAGATATAGAGAGATGGGGGATCATTCTTGGACAAATGACAACCAGATCATGGATCGTCGATCAGTGTCTAACAGAATTTGAGGATCTCACCAATGAAAATAATGTAGATTCTTTATTCAATGGTGATTGATTCAAATTGAGGTATGATGTATGTTTTGTGTATTTATCCCTATTTTATTTTCCTGCACCGAATATGAATCAATTGACTGACAGATTGATTCGTGGATAGATTGTATTATGGGTAAGGGTTTGTTATTCTAGAATTTGGGGGATAATTTTTATTTTGTTTGATTTATTTTTTATCATCATTCAAATAGTTATGAATCTTGTACAATCTAAACATATCCATGGTTCATTTCCAAATATTGTGTTTCGTGGTTTTCTCTCCCTATTCTACGCATGATCATCATCGGTATTTTTTTGGCCGACTGTTTTTTGAATACTTGAAAATTAATTTTTACGTGTTTAATGCTTGGTGCAACCTATTGTTTCTTCAGATATAGTTTTAGGATTAGGGATGGGATCATGGTTCATGATGAAAGTGAGAAATCAAGGTCAAATTTGGGGATCCCTGGTTTAGTTTTGGAATTTGGTGGTGGTGGTGAGTGATGGCAGCTGATTCTAGGTCAGTGGGAATGGATGTAATCCTATAGACTATGAAAGATGGTCCTTCACGAATCAAGATCCATTATTTTTAGGTATTTAGGTTAAAAAATTTAAGTAATTAAGATGCATGGAAAAATACATGTGGAAATCCCATGGGTTCTGAGAAAACCCAAACTACACTGTATGTAGTCTAATGGAAAACATTCCATGGAGTCCCCTCTCAGCATCGCTAGGGTTTCCAAATAGAGATAATGATCACATGTCGTGTGATATATTTCACAAGGTGTGTGACCCTTAGCTGTTCATATAGGCTTGTATAGGGAGAACACACCTAAGATTTCATGTTGAATGACACGCCATGTGGGCCATGCCACACACCATGTACGCCCAAGCAGGAAGCACAACATGTACAAGGAGTACACTCCCAAGATATTGTGTGGCCCTATACACCATTTTTGATGGGATACACACTGTTTACATGGGATGTAGATGGGTAGGATAGAGTACACGAGAAGATCTGTGTACTTGGACATAGCCAAGTACATGAGAATGGTCCAGGGTACACGTACATTGGAAGATGGCATACCGAGTACCATATCGACACATACACATTGTGTACCCTCAGAGAACATGTCTTGTACTTTTTAAAATGCATGTCATGTGATTGAGAGACAGAGGAAGTGTAGAGACTTGTGAGACACATCATGCACCACCATAGAAACATCATGTACTACTTTGAGGATAGGTTTGACTCCTCCTTCTACTTTATGTTTTTTGTGATCTTGTGTAAGCTTCCTTGGTCTAGTATCAATTGATATTGTTCTCTTGGTCCATTCCTATGAGGGTTTTGTGTAACATACAATTCCCATTATAGAAGTTGAACCCTCTGCAAACTTCCTATTGATCAGTGTAGTGTGGGAGAGGTCCCTTATTATTGAGTGAGTTTTCTCGTCCACTTTGACTAGACACCTTAGCGCCTTGGATAATATATCCCTCCGAGAGGCCCGAAGCGATCCTCATGTCCTTTGTATTTTCCATGTGTAAGGTTTTTTGAATTATCATGACAAACACTTACATGGGTGTTGATCCCCTATCTATAAGTGTGTTTTCAGTAGGGTATATTGTCCCCCCAATGAGACCTAGGCATTGACCCCCTAATTGTATATCATGATCCAATATTTATGATGAGGTTTAGTCTGATCGAGT
Source organism: Viscum album (assembly GCA_963277665.1). Lineage (NCBI taxonomy): Eukaryota > Viridiplantae > Streptophyta > Magnoliopsida > Santalales > Viscaceae > Viscum > Viscum album. The sequence continues at coordinate 1,076,760,972 of OY728150.1, forward strand.
GTGTTTATCATATAAAACCTCTCAATATCCTTAATTACTCTTCTTTTATTGACCAAATAAGTCTGACTTCTAGGATGAGTGTCATCGGTGGTAGTATAGCTCATGGAGTGTGTTCTCCCTGATGAGTGTTATATGAAACCTTAGAGCATGAATCCAAGTATGGAAATATTGTTGTGACCTTACCTTGATTATATGTTTCTACTATTATTATATCTAGATTTTTTATTGTATGTTACACATTATGATTCACATGTCATGTGATGAGCTGACTACACTTGATTCTTTATGTCTGGTGTTTTCTGGGTGTCCTATTGGGTATTGTTATACTCACCTCTACATGAGATCTTCCCTCACATGTCATATCTTATGAAAAAGATAGACCATTTTACAGTGTCCTTGGAGCACTAGGAGAATTTTTAGATGACTTTGGGCTAGAGATAATAGGGTTTATAATGGTGATGCATTTGAAATCATCCCCCTCCTTTTGAGAGGGTCGGGCTTTATCTTCCAGTTTGGTGTGGGCTTTTATTTGGTACCTTTTTTATACTTTCCAGTAATTTATGTCATACTCTGATTGTGGGAATATATATTTATTCATGAATTGATATTATTTGTTTTAAATTTCTTCATTATATGGGATTGGAGATCTGTACATGTGTATAGGTACATTTGGACAATTCCTCCCATGTATGTGATATGCCTACTCAGCACTAGTCACAAACCTCTATCCTATTGGAGGTGGTCTCGAGGTAGTTACAGAACAATCCCCATTGGGTTGGGTCATGAAATCTATTATAATGGTTTTTGAAACAATAACATATAAACTAAATAAAGTATTATCCTCCTCAGAACCATATGTTGGTGTATAAGGAATGTGAGAAACAATGCTCGACGTGAATGGTATCTCATTACACATATATCTCTGATAGTCAGGACTATATGTTTGGTTGTAGACCTGTATTTCCCTAAAAATGATGGTATATCACTTTTTATTATGGCCGATAGATTTTCCACCCCATCCATTTAGAAATAATTCCCCTAGGTCCATTGGATTTATTGGCCTCCTCCTCCTAGTAAGATTAAATTCAATATCAATGGGACCTGAAACCTCAGTTTTATGAAGGTGGAGGTATTTATCATGACTTAATGGTAAAATTCATCATTTACTTCAATTATTTCTATGGTCAATAAGACTCTCATATCATAAATTCTTGTGTCATTCTTAATGATCTTGAGCTTTGTCAAGAAAACAATATTGAATTGGACTTGGTTGAAACTGAATTTACAATTATCCTAAACTCTATTCAAGGATAGATTAACAATAATTGGTCTGTTTACTATAATATTCAAAGATTGATGTCCTTAATCAAAAATTTTGTGGACCTATTTCACACATATCAAGAAGGGAATAAATATGTAGACTTTCTCTCATTAAGTTACACTCAAGATGGTATCTTTATATCCTTTACTATCATTGGTTCCCTTCCCCTGGGTTGTGTTGATTTTTTAATGGGATATTCCCTCAGTCTACATCACTTTAGACCCCTCTCACCCATAGGTACCCTTTTCTTATAATTAATAAAATTCTTGTGTTTTTCGATTACGAACTAACAAACCTCAGGTCATAAGACCGTGGTGATTTGATTTGATTTTATTATTACAAGTATATGTTTATTGAATATTTCTATTCATTCCATTTTGTTTTATGAAAATGATCATTTATGCTAGTTTTTAATATACTTTCCATATACTTGTCTTGAAAACTTATTTAAATGAAATTTGAAATAGTTTTTCCATGCATTTTTTATTTAAATTGAATCATAAATAGTGAATTTATTATAGAATTTATTATATAAAATTTGGTGAAATACTACTGGGATATTTTTCTCATACCCTACCTTCTCATTGATAATTTTTATATATTTTTTTTCTAGGACCCAGAAGGGGGAAATCACCACTTACAGGAGGCAGAAGTGTGTGTCTAGTGGTACCAGGGGTGATTGCGTGATCGGTGAAGTTGTGATCCAATCTATACAAAGAGACTATGGGACTTTTTCTTAATGGATATTGTATAGTTTTATTGGATGATGTATTACTTAATATGTATATATCTACTTTTTGTGTTTTCCACCTTGAAGAATGTTTATCATTCCAATTATTCATAGAATTATCTCTCATTAGTCTATATTTATTGATTATTCTTGTGGTGAAGTCATTTCCTCTGACCCCTTATTGATGTTGAGGCTCTAGTCACCAAGATATAGAGATTAGAAACACCCATCAATTCATGAAACTTTGATTTTAGGTACTGGTGTACTAGGGTATTCTTTTTGGTTTGTGAAACATATAATTTTCATGAAAATTTATGAAAGAATTATTTTTTAATATAATTACATATATAAAAAAATGTGCAATAAATGGTTGGATATAATTGTGAATACAAGTGAGTTAGTATGTTGTAGTATCAAAGAGAGAAAAATTTAAGAACATTGTTCTACACTACTTATATATATTTAGAATAGCTAAATGAAAGTAAAAATTAGAGATATATTGAGGGAATATAGAATTTAATTATTCACATGGGTTAATTTAAAATGAGAATTTTTAAATAGAAATTGAAAGCACTCATTCACTCACTTACCTACCCCACCTCTTAGTGGTACCAAAATAGGATCCAATCTCTACGAAAAATATGGATTCATTCAGAATCATAGACACCCAAAAACGTATATATCAAGAATAGGATATAAAAAAGAGAAATAAAGTTTAAAAATAAATTTTTTAGTGTAATATGGTTGACAGTACTTTGGTCTCAAATCATGTACAAAATATAATTGTGTATGTAAATAAATTGGAAATACCTGGATCACATCTTACTCATGATATCGTCAGGGAATTTATTCTACAATCACTAATAGAAATAATCAAAAAGTTTATTATAAATTATATTATGAATGATTTTAATTAAATTTTAGTCAATATAAATGATATATTTTGGGTTTCTAAAAAGAATATGGGAGGTAAAATCTCAAGTGTCATAAGGATGGTATGAAAAAAAGTGTAATTTTTTTAAAGGTAATGAAGAGTGATCATGGAGAGACCACATAAACTTCATTTAAAATAGAAAAGGATATTCTAATGAAGTGAATTTTTTTCACTATGTTAATCCTAAACACTAGAGATATAATTTTTCAGAATACTTAAAGTGGTGCACAAAATATCATAGAGATTTCATATTAGGTATAATTGTTATAGAAAAAATATTCTTTTACTTTAAAGGGTACAAAATACAAATATTATATTATATAAATGTTATAAATATGATGAGGAGTTCAAAACTTAGAGAGATATTAAATATTGAGCATTAATTATGTGTTTAAGTGATGAAGCATAGGGTTTATACATTAATAAGTGAATATAATGGATAATTTTAAATTTTGAAAAATAAATGGTAGGTGTTTTGCCTCATTTTATTTCTTTAGTATAATAAAATATTGATTATAAAAAATTATTTGTTTAAAATATAAAATAAGATGATTTTTTTGATATATATGGTTTGTTATTGACATAATTTCATATCATGATTTAAAAAATATAAGGAAAATGATTTTTATTCATGATAAATGATATTATACATTATATCTTTTAAAATATGAATGAAAGGTTCCAACCATATAATGGTGGAATATATAAAATATTAAAATGTTCTTCTCAGAATATTTCTCAAAGATATAAAAAAACATATAAGATATGGATATTGATAATTTATTTGTTAAATATTTTCATTAATGAAATAAGGGTTATTTCTTAACACAGAAGAGTTTGTGTATTTGAAATATATTTTATAGAAAATATAGTTTCTAAGAGGCCAATGGGATAATTTTTAAACTTATAAAATTTTAAAATGTAATAAATAATTAATTTTATAAATCTAAGTCAAAGTTAAAGTCACATGATAACCTAAAAGAGTTTTGGTTGTGTTGACAAATAATGATCTTAATTTAAAGAGTTAAATTTAAATTTTCTACCAAATAATCTCAAATAAATTTTTGAATGAAAAGGTTCTAATATGATGATGATGAACTTAGAATGTTTTATTGGTATTTAAGAAAATAAAATTTATTAACATTATAACATTATCTATTATGAAGTAAATAAGTTTGAATATTATGTTTAAAGAGTTAAACATGAGGATTATTAATATTAATCTCACCATTATTCATAAAATATTTATTTATTGATATTAGACCATTAAATGGGTTTAATGGGGTGATTTATTAGGTGGTGGCATATAGATGTTTCAAGAATTACATGGTGATATAAGTAGTTTAAAAAACATAAAAAAAATAGAAAGTGTTAGGTCTCTCATGTGTTTTATCATATGGGATATAAATATACTAGTTCTTATTTATGGTTTTGTTAGTATTATTAAAGGAGTTTAAAAATAAATAAAATTTATCATGTTATATAAAAACACAGTCTCCACTTTATCATTTATTCATTTTTATATCATATATTACATGAAGAGAAATGGTAATAACCTCTCAAAGTATGACTCGAATTTATCCCTAACCAATGTACATCATAGGGTATTATTGGTTGTGGTGAAATGTTAAGGTAATTATAGTTTATGGTTTTTTATAGAGATTCATAATTCTACCATGATACAAGAAAGGGAGTTTTATGTTCTTGATGAACCACTATATATACCACATAAAATTTCATACACAATGTATTTATTATAGTATGGGTATATGTTTCATCTTAAATTCTCATTACTTGGGGTTGAAAAGATACCTCACATGAAAACCATTATAATTCAATTTCTTTATTAAATTATCCATAAGTATGAGATAATTAGGAGTGATTGGGTGTGTTACTTGTAACACCCCAGTCTTTTAAGATAATATTATGATAACTATCTTTCATAAAACACAACACCGAGCTTTAAGTGAATTGGGATATACTATAAAAATATTAATATTAAAATGTGACCATTATAACCTAGCCATTGAATTGGATACTCTGAATAAGATTAACCATGATAGAAAAATATATATAATGTTTCTAATAAATACAAATATTTTTGATAAATTCTTAGTAAATAATCACTCAATTTTTAGTAAAGTTGTTTTATTCTTTAAAAATACATTTTCATCAAAATTGGAATTTATTTTTTTTAGTTTATGGAAATTTTAGAAATTATATTTGAAAAAAAATGATTTGATTTTTTAAATAATCATATAAAAAATATATTATAGTTAAATTTTGATATTTTTTTGAAATGTTTGATTATCCAATGAATACTAAAAAAACATGTTTTTATTGAAAACACAATTTAATTTTAATTTATTTAAAAATACATATTATTTTTTGGATTAGTTTTAAAATATTATTAGTTCCTTTTGATTAAAAATAATACAATTATAGTCTCTAAAATAAAGTTTATTCTTGAATATTCTATAAAACATTTTTATAATTAAAAATGATTTTTTTTGAAAATATTTTTTTCATTTTGTTTCATGTTTTAATGTAAAATTAATTTCATCAACTTCCAGAAATTGAATATTAAAAAATATATGCCATATTTGGAATCATGCGGTCCAAATTTTTTTAAATATCACCCTTTTATTTTTTTTATTATAAATAGTAACTATAGTAAGTAATTGTCACCATGATATGGGTAAATTGTGTATTTAATGTTAAAAATAATATGATTAGGAAAAAATGAACATAAAACAAGAATTTATTCTATTGGATGAGTTTAATTCATCAATTTACATACAATTTATTAAAATATGGAAACATGGTTCTTTATATATTTTATTTTTACATTTATATTATTTTATGTAAATAAAAGTCAAAATTTTCATTCTCTTTTTGTTATTAACTATAAATTTTTTACAAATGGATAAACAGATGATGTGTTCAGTTCAAAATGGTAATTTTATGGATAAATTATTTTTTTATCATATTAATTCATTTATAATTTTTATTAATGTATTAATTACCATAAATTCTTACACAATACTCACATAATATTTATTCAATTAATAGAAAAATAAAATAAATTGATTTAAAAATATAAAAAGTCATATAATTTTAGTAAATTATTGTGTTACATGAATTTTTTATATAAATATAACATGTTATTGATGTGTTAAAGAACTATATTTGAAGTATTTTTCTATCATGTTGTTTTCAAATTCAAAGTAAATGAATAGTTTCAAAAATGACATTAATGAAATTTTATGTTAAATAATATTTTTTAAAAATATTTAAAAGTCGTTAAAATATTTAAAAGGGACAATTAGGATGATTAATGGTAAAAAATTTCATCCATTGTCTATTTATGATCTAATTTTCTGTTTATGAGTAAAATTAGTGCCCTATAATATTGAAAATGTCATTACCACGGTTAAGGTTAAAATTGGATAACCAAGTGGTTAATCGAAAAGAAAATGTTTAAAATGATATAAAAACCTATTAAAATGTTATTTTATGATTATATTAATACCATATTTTACTTGTACTCAAATCCAAGTCATTTTGGGACAATTTTTAATGAGATAGACACATATTGTACTATAATATTTCATGTATCTTCAAAACTGGGAAAAATGTTATTTTATAACAAATAATATTCTTATAAATGATTTAAAATTCATAAAAATCATATATTCATTAAATATATTGGTATATGGTTTAAAATATCAAATATGGTCCATTTATGTACTAATTATCCATTTATAGTAAATACTTTGACACATAAAGAGTAAAAAACTTTGTTATCGTTGAAATCATCAAAAGGGTTAACTGAGGGTTAAAACAAAATGATAAGGGAAAAAATTATACTAAACTTTCACAATTATTATTAAATGACAAAATTTAGGATTATAATAATCTAATATTAAAATTATATTAATTTTGATCCATTTGAACATGAAAACTAATTTATATTAATTTAATACTTTAATGAATTCCAAAAATGACCCTACCCTCATTATAAAAGAGAATCTCCTATAATATTTCTTTGACACTTAAAAAACAATTTATTTAGGCTAATACCAACCCAAATACCTTAATAAAATCATCCCCATGTTCTAGAGACCTAGTTTTGTGTAGAATACCAACCTTTGAGGTTTTAATATGTAAATAACAGGAAGTTGTGTGAAGAAGAGGTATAGTATTTAATAGAAAGTTTTAGCTTTATTTCTTTTTCTTCCTCCTCCAAATATTCTTTAAATATGATAAAAATAATAAAAAGAGTATCTTCTTAAATATTCAATGTATTGATTGGTTTTTATATGTGAATTCATCGAATATTAATTGATTAAAGTTGAATTTTATAGAAGATATTGATATGTGTGTATTCTAATGCAAGACTGACTTTTGGAGAAATATAAAGGAAAACGTGCCAATTAGGAAAAAAAGAGGCACTTTGCAACATACCTCAAAGTAGAATGGATCAATAAAAAGGATAATAAATTAAACATTGAATATTGAACCAAAGATACCAAGACTACCATTGGATGAATATTTCCCTTGATATTGGAGGATCACAGCAGGTTTCAAAGGCATAAAACTAAATAACTGAGGAAAATTGGGGTTTTTCGCACTAGAAGATGACTTTACCCATCATGTTATCATTACACATCATGTAAATTTATAATTCATGAACCATTTTTTAGCCACATAGATGAAAACTATCTCCTAAAATGAAGACCAAATATGCCATGGAATGACACATCCTGAAATTTTCTAGAAAAATTTGCATGAAATTAAGCATTCCATGAATTTTTTTAGACCTAACTATTACTCATTTCTTAATCATTACAAAATGTATAAGTTTCAGACACTATATAAAAATGTTTATTTTCAGTATATCTTTAACCGGATTAAAATCTATTGACTTGGGAACAACCACTGAATTTTTTATATGAATAGAAAAATCTCATTGATGACCCATAAAATTATAAATAAGGAGTCCAACCAAAAGATAATCATTCCATTCTTGGTGTGGAAAGGATCTAATTATGGGAGGCTACCATAGGGTTCTCACCCAGAGTTCTTCATAGATAGTTTTTGTTTATTTTTCTCTGTTTTAATTTATGTAACGTTGAATTCTTTATAGATTTAATTCCAATCTCTTTAATGTATTCATTCCATTTCTCAATTCATTCATCCATTCATGCATTATTTTTTGTTTCTTTGTTAAAGGTAGTATTTAATTTATTTTTCATTATTTCAATCATTTATAGACATATATTTAATCATTTAATCATTATATCGAGAATGTCATCTGTTTCCATGCTTTCATTCAATTCTATGTTGCACGACTAATCCACTTAGGGTTAGGTGTCAAGAGTAGGGGTGCACTTAATCATGTCAAATCTAAAAATTAGACTATGTTAACCCTAGGGCTATTAATTAGGTTAAAAAATCTATTTATTACATTCTTTTTCCCAACCTTGACCATGGTAAGTGAAATTTAATACACCAAACCTAATTGGATTTCAGTAGGACAATGACCATCATCTTGTTACACTTTCAGTATATAAGATAAGTGTAATTCACCTAGGTTGTTACTTATACACCGACCATGGGATACTTGAAGTATAGGTAAATCTAATTGGTTTGACTAAAACCAATTTATGATCCCTACACTATTTTCAGTCTAAGCTATAGGAATATTCTAGCTAAATTTAGGATTATATTTTTCTTTTACCTAGAAAATTGACCCAGATCCCTTTTTTATTTATTTAATTAGTTTAATAAAATAAATCATAAAATCTGACGAGCTGGCCTTTTTTAAGATTTTCCATCACTTTGTTCCCCAATCTATGTGGAATCTACCTCACACTTCAGCAATAATACACCTTTTTAGTAAGTTTTTTTCAGGAAAAAATAATTTTCTTTTTGAATATACTTGAGGTAAATAACGAAACCCTTTGGGAGATTCAAAACTAATACATCCACGCTCAAATATTTTCTTATCATTAATAAAAACCTCAATATTGAAACACCATTGATCCATACATTGACAAGGGAATTTTAAAATTATTAATCTCATAAAACATGTTATAATTTAATATTGTAAAAGAAAAACATATACCCAATAAAGAATAAAAAAATAATTCTTCATTTATAATTTGAAATTCAAGACAATTCTCCTATTCACACATATATTTCAACTTTTCATCAAAACCCATGCCATTTAGGATTTTCCTTACCATTTATTTTTCCACTCATCACTCATGGTTATAATCTAATTTGAGTTATGATCATACTTCAAGTACATAATCCTAACCATAGTCTTGAATTGAATCAACTTTATCCACCTCTTAAAGATAGATATCATAATTAATCATGAGGTATTTTTAGTGAGGATCAAACAACTCTGTGGCTAAGCGTAGGTAGGTAATATTGTTGAAAATCAATTAAGGATCAAGGAAGAGGCTAAACACTAATGTATATTACATTATATTCAATAGATAAGTTCAATGAAATATATTCACCAATCTATAATGATATCTCTCACACCCCCCAAAGTGTAAAATCTCAAATACAAAGTTATCATAATGAAAAATAATCCCCTCTTGTTTTTAACTTTATTTTAAAATTCATGATATGATTGAATCTAACATCCACCACCTAACCACATATGATATAAATAATCAGTCTGGTGATTGAGATTTTTTATTCTCCCAATTCACAACCATTTTTTTCTTCTCATTTTTTCAGAATTTGTACCTAGGATAAGTCTCACAACCACCACTTAACCACATATAATTGTGATATAATCAGTCTAAAAATGGTGATTTTTTACCTACATGATAAACAAAACATTCTTCCTTTTTTATTTTTTTAACAATAAGATGGATACATAATAGAATATAATGAATGTAAATATGAACCTTACTTATAATACCATGGAAACAACCAGAAGTATCCTATAAAAAACAATATCCCATATTTATATTGAACAACCCCTCCATCACACACATTCAATTAAATATCATAACAAATATAAATAGCTGGGTCGGAAAGGAAATATTGTCTTGTAACATGGATAAATCGTAACAAGGTAATCCATTGGATCTATGATCTATAGAAAAATAAATGTGTAGTAGGGTCTCAGGATAAAAGGTATCATCAATAAAATTCTAAAATCATTTAAAAATATAATTTGTTCAGTCAAAGCTTCTATAAGATATTATTTTATGTTCTAGTCAGTTTACGTGCCATCAGTTTCACTCAATAAATATGCTCAGAAAGATAGGAAATATTTGGTCCAAAGTCCTCTTAGGAATTTGAATAGAATATAAGTCAATCAGGTCATGTGATGAAAATCAATAACCAGATTACACAATGCATGCTATTAAGAATCAGCATCAATAAAATCAATCATATCACCAATAATTTTCAATAAATTCAAAATTCAAATATGAAAGTGACTTTTAGAAATTCCATTTATATATTTTTCATTTGTGGAAAATATAATTAATATTTTACAACATGTCAAAATATTTCTCCATAATGTTGATGCCTCCTTTATTATTGAGTATAAGACAAAAAATTCAAGCATTTTTGTTGGTGAATTTAATTCAATTCAGTTCATGCAACAATTTAATTGTTTTTCCTTTTATTTTATTTTTTTAAAAATAATGTGGATGAAAAAACTAAGAATATAAAAATTTAAAAAAATAAAAAATCTTTCTTCCCTCCTTTCATTGATGCTTATGAATGAATCTCTCAGGTTCTGCCTGACCAGGTTCTCGACGGGAATTGTTCATATTTTGAACACTTCAGTCATTTACTGCTTCTTCCTTCCAGGGCCTAAAAAATAAGAAGAGATAGTGAAATTACATGATCTTTTAAAAAATTTAATATTTTTTTTCTCAAATAGATAAAGTGATCAACCACTGAAAGATTTATTTAATTTCACAAAATAAAATAAATCTAAGTCCTAAAAATAAATTTTAAAATGTGGGTTTCCACCAAGTAGCACTGCTTTAAAATCTATAGCTAGAAATTTTACCTTTTTTACCTAATTAAAACATCATATAGAGATAACTATCTTGGATTTAACCACTTCTATATTTTATGGGTATCTAGGGTAGTCTTTCACTTCTACCATTGTTGGTTCATCTAGAATGATACGTTTAGTGGGATGAAATTTGAGGATAAAATCATTGAAAATACAAGAAAATCAAAATCTGAACATATTTTATAGTTCTTCTACTCCGCCACTATAGCCTATTCCTTATTTTCCTTAGTTTTAGTTTCTACAAATACTTCTTTAATTAGATCCTCTGTGTTCTCCTTTTATTTTTAAAAGTATAGGAGGGAATCCCATTCTTCTATAGTCTTGAGAAAACCACTAAGGTCAATTTATATATTATTAACATATTCTTCCTTTATTATTTATTCTTCTTTTGAGACTATCATTTATTTAACATCAACAACTACGGGTTCATATTCTATTACTTTTTCTACTTCGTCTTCAATCATTCAGTCATAAATTTCTATCATATTTATTTCATCTTCTTCTCATAGTATAAAAAGTAATTCTTGTTATTATTCTTGGTTTTTTTATATGCATAGAAGTGATGCCTCAGGTTTTGATACTTCTTCTAAATAAAGTGGTTCAAATTTGTCAGTGTTTTCAACATGTTCCAGGTATTGTATTATGCTTTCAACCTCGTATTTTTCTTCCTTCATTGTTTCCTCAGTATTGAATTCCTCCACCTCTTTACCTTCTTTTACATTAAAATAATCTATCCCTGCATTAAATTTTAGAGTTCTTTAGTATAATAAGTAATTAAATTTTAAAATAAATTGATAAAGGAGTGTAATCAATTGTCCCCATTCACTGAGTTGGGATTTATGATCATACATCTACTTATCCAACACTGGGATATACTTAATGAGTATTGTGTTTAGTTTTTTTATCAAAATACAACCCCTAAAGTTATTTGAAAAAATGTTCTTATTGAAAATAATTCTATTATGGTTCCTTTATGTCAACCTCTTGTACTTCCTCCACTTATTAAAATTATTCATACTCAAACCCACTTGTATCTACATTAGAAACTATTGTTAGAATACAAAAATATAATTACAATTAAAAATAATTTAAGAAAACTCAGTAGTTAATTATACCTAATTTTTGAGATGGGCCTCGTGATAGCCCATCTATTTTTACAATACTTTAGGGTAATATGTGATAAATCCATCCATTCTTTTATATGAGTGTTTCTTGACCAAGGATTCTCCGTGATAGTTGTGAATATTTGGGTCTCGTCCACATGTTTGATGATTGGTGTCACCAATTTGTTAATATTGGAAATATTTAGGTCTGAATTAATATAAAGCATCCTAATGTGTTCCTTGATGTGACCACCCTTTGGAATTAAACTCTTCCCATATTTTTGGATACCATTTAAATTCATTATACAATAATAGTGGTGTAACATAATATTGATAAGCCATTTATTCCATCTGGAAAAAATAAGAAAACTACCACAAGCATAATATAATAATAAAAATTAAAAAATGAAAGAATAAAAAAAATCTAAACAATATTAAATAAACAGAAACATGATAAGAATTTTATTTGACATAATAATTCAGTCTCAAGTCATCAACAATGCTACATTGCTCCCTAGAAACGACACTAGTTTTGACTCACCCAAAGGACGTCGTTATTTCCCTTGAGTATAATAAAAAATAATTTTATTTTATCTCGAATAACACTAAATAAAAATTCATAGTATAGAAAAAGTGTGGGTTCAAAGCAATACATCCACTTTAAAATGCCTTTGTAATTTGTGTTGTTCGGGATAAAGTAATGTTCTTCTGATTAGACCAAAGGGAAATAATGACACCCTTTTATCTAGTCACTTTACACACACACACACACAAATATATATATATATATATATATATATATATTGTTATGTTATTTTCATAACCAATATTCATCTCATCTTCCATCAAATAGGAAATCAAGTCATCGTTCATGTGTACGGTGGAAAACCACCTCATGAACTGTTATAATTCATTTTCCACCACCGCCTCTCAAGGCTGGTTATAATAATAGATTTAATAATTTTTTCTATATATGATATGATCTTCATGACATAATTACCATTATAAAATGATAATATATGTAACATCCCAAATTTATGAAAATATAATCTTATCACTTTTAATTAATGTTTTTTGGGTATAATGTTAATTAGTTTCTTTTTTTAGGATAAATATTAGTATTTAACAATAAGTGAAATAATATATATATATATATAAACTATAGTTTTTAAAATACTAATTTGGGGAATTTTTATCTATATAATACCATGTAGAAAGCATTTAATGAATTAAAATAAACCAAGAAACATTTAGTTAGTATATCAGTTTTATATTTTTTTCATGTTTTGAATTTATTGTTATATAAGAAATATTTTTCTAAAATGTATATATGTTTATTTAATTCCAAATTTAAAAAAATCATAAAAAAATATTTAAATATATATATATATACACACACTAATAGTAATTATATTATTAATGAATACTTATGTTAAAAATAAAGATTTATATTGATATTTATAAAAATAAATAATGCCTTTTTAAATGTTATATTTTTAATTCTAATGTGATAGAATTTTAGTCACATAAAGTGTAAATTTTATTTCCATATAAAAGATAATATTTTAGATTTTTAAAATTTACATTTTTAAGAAAATATTATTTTAAATACTAAAAAATTTTATTTAAAATACTACTTTTTTGTTTCTCAAGAAATAAAAATGTACACATAAGTTTATAGAAAACATAATTTGTGATAAGTATACTAGTATTTTTTTTTGAAACAAAAAAATTATATTAATTATAAAATTATTTTCTAAATTATAATGAATTACTGGAAATGTGTTTAGAATAGAATATACATACTTAAATATAGGTACATTAAGTGGATAATAAGAAATCAAGGGTATTGTATGAAATATATGTTTTGAAAGTTCAAACACGTATTATTATATGAATATTATAAAAAAATAGAATATTCATCATGATGAATATTATAAGAAATATATTATTAAAAAATATATGAGAGTATGAATATTATTAAAATTTTATTAAATAAATAATTTTTGTATTTATTTTATAAGTAGTTAATTATTAGTATTACTATTATTAATTTTTTAACATACTTTTAATTTAAAATTTACAAGAGAATATTTATATAGAGAAAACCATTATCTTAAAATCGGATGATGATTGTAAAGTTTAAATGGTATCCTAACATAATTTTGTCGGAAATAAATTTTTATATACATATACACACATATATATATATATGATAATTGTTTTAAGTACAAAAATAAATTATTCATAAAACATATTTGAAGTATATGTAATAGTATTTTTTCTAGTGGTTTATTATATAAATAGAATAAATCTTGATATAGTTTTAAAACAATAAAAATTTGGTTAGAATTGGTTTTTTTTGTTTTTAGATATCCGATAAATACACACACATACACATATATGTGTGTGTGTGTTTTTAAAATAATAAATTTATATATGAAATAATGATAATAAGCTAAAATAATAAAAATAATAAAATGAGAGACAAAATTAGTTGTGTCTTGGCCATCATCTTCCTCATGACATCAATTGTACATCATCCTGAAACTCATAGTCGCATCCAACACTCATGATGCCACCATCCGAATGAATATTTATGGGTGTCATATTTCTTATGGAATGATCCTATTATAAATCCCTTAATGCGAGGTTGGTTAGAATCATGTGAACATGGCTCAACCAGAATTGGATTCTGAGAAAATAAAATGTGATACTTAGATCAGCTTCTCATAGTGGGCTCATGAGGTTTTCGAATGAGGTGGTAGATGAGATTGGAATGGGTTTTATTATAAAGAATGTGGTAAGATATTATAGGAGGGGGTTATGCCATTACCACAGGATGTACATATATATTTGTGTTTGTGTGTGTGTTCCAATGGGATTAGGGGTACAATATATATAGGTAATTACATAGTGTTGAATCCTCAAAGGTTGGAGGACAATTTTCCTAGGTATTACACTCATCTACCATCCATTGAGACTCTCTAGTCTTCTAGCTTCAAAACAATACTGGACAAAGTCCCATTGGTGTGTTCTTTTGGTTGTGAACAAGTTACTCTTGGGACCAGCTTCTTGAGAGAGTTGGCTTGAAACTTTGGTTCAACGGTAATGGAGTGTTTTATTATTATTTGTGTTGTAAAATTCTAGTTTTAAGTATTTCAATAAAATATAAAAATCCCCAATATTATTAGTTTTCTTGAAATTATACATGCAATTTCTTTTTTACAAATTACTTGTATTAAAATGTTATTTTATTATAAAGTATATTTTATATACCAAAGAGAAGGGAATTATATATATTGAAAACTTTTATTTTGTTTTAAAAATTATCTATTAATTTTTTCAGATGTAAATATTATTTCTGTCTATGATATTTATTTTTACAAAAAAAAATTGAATATTTAAAGAATTTTAATTCTTATTCTATGAATATAAGGGCGGTTATTGAATTTCCAAAATTATTATTTAAGGGAAAAGTTTTTTATTTTCAAATAAGTATATATTTATATATGTATATATATATACACACAAATATATATATATATATATATCATTTCATGTGAAACTATTTTACTCTGATATCTATATATATATTCAAATCATTTCCTATGAAATTTCTTGTATTTTGACATATATATATATATCATTTCTTGTGAAGCTATTTTTATTCTAACATATCTCATTTTTAAATTATAATATATGGATATTTCAATGAATTATTCTTTACTTTGAAATCCATATTTATATGTTTTAAAATACAAAATTTCTAAATTTATTTCTAAATTTATCACTTCCATGGTAATGAACTACACAACCTTTTATTACTCTGACACAACCATGTTTTGTTTTGAATATAAAATATTTAAATTTATTTTTTGTATCCCAGTTTTCTTTATTTTTAAACCTCGATTTTTAGGTTTTAAAATGGGTTATCCCTTATATTCATATGATACATTAGTTTTTCTAAAGAAATTAAACATATATATATAATTAATTCCTTCTTGGTGAATTACATATCGATTTTAATGGTCATTATAATGTAAAACACAAGCTACTAGGTTTCAATTCAAAATAATTACACGCGGTGATTATACAAATGAGGGAAGGGTATGGGGAGTGACCCCAAACCCCTCATGGGACTTTATCCAACTATATGATTGGTGGGCATAAAATTATACATCCCTCCAATGCATTGGGTGATGTTTTTATCTCATTAGATTCCATGTATGGTGCATGGGAGGTTACCCTAAGCATACAATGAGATTTGGGAGTGAAATAAATCCATTATGGGACAATGTCCAAAATGTTTTATTATCATGGGAATAATTCACCTCTTTATGTTATAATCCAAAGAGCTTTTGAAAAATATCTATGATTTATTATTATTTTTTAGAAGACATCTTTATTATTTTTTGAATTAATGAAATGAATTTTATAAAGTTTCAATGTGTATAAATTATTTATAAAAAGTGTTTATTTAACTAAGTACTCATTATTTATCTATAAGGTTTGTATTTTTTAATTTTATATCATGTTTTACTTTTATATTTCATTGTAAAATCATAACTCACTTCCTCATTTTTTTAAAAACCCCTTACTGAGATTGTATTATCTCACCCATTGTTTTTAAAATTTATTTTCATGGGGCATAAGGATGTATAGGAGAAAGTGAGTGTTCTTGGTTCCCCCATGATGTATAACCCTTCAAAGGTGGAAAAATGTTTTCAAAAATTATGTTTTATAGTGCATGTTATAGTGCATCCAAACTCTTTAAAACTCTAAACCTTCGCAATATTAGGTTTTTTTAAATAAATATAATAATGATAAAAAATGTAGAATGGGTTTTGGTTCATATCAATGGGTATTATAGAGAAGGTTTTGACAAATTTAGTGGTCAGGATATAGACACACATTATAATCCTTAGAGGATTTTCATAAATTTTCCACAGTTTTACTTTAAGGGGAGATCTTGTGGTCCTAGATTTGCTAATTCTAAAGAGTAAAATTCATATTTTCTCTAATTAAAGTGAAATAATTGTAAGAAAGTAATTACTTTAAGGGGGTAGAATGTAGCATCATGAATTTTAGTAAATATAATCTTTTCACTTTTAACTAAATGTTTTTGGGTATAATGTTAATTAATTTCTTTTTCTAGAGAAATATAAGTAATTAATAATAAATGAAATAATATATACATAATACTAAGGTTTTTAAAATACTAACTTGGTGTATGTGTTTATATAAATAACACCATGTAGAAATAATTTTCTGAAATAAAATAAACCAAGATTTTTTTTTTGATATATCTGTTTTACATTTTATTCAGGTTTTCATTTTATGATTTTTCAAGAGATATTTCTCTAAAACATATATGTGTGTATTTCATGACTAATTAAAATATATAATAAAAACAATATATATATATATATCTATATTAATAGGATTTGTATTATTAATGAATATTTAAGTCAAATCTAAGTATCAATATTGGTATTTTTTAAAATATATAATATCTTCTTTTACAGTTTTATTTTTAATTTCAAATGTGATAGAGTTTTCGTCACTTAAAATGTATTATTTTTCATGTAAAATATAATATTTTAAATTTTTAAAATTAATATTTATAAGAAAATGTTATTTTAAGTACTAAATATTTTTATTTGAAATGCTACTTTTTTATTTCTCATGAGAATAAAATTGACATATAATTTTATAGAAAAAAATTTGATAACTTTAATGATATTTATTTTGTAATAAATTTTATATTAATTATAAAATTATTTTCTAAATTATAATGAATTACGTGACATATGTTTAAAATAGAATATACATACTTAAATACATGTACATTAAGTAGCTAAACAATCAAGGGTAATGTATGGCATATATTTTGTGAAAATTAAAACTCACATTATCACATTAATATTATAAAAAAAATTAATATTTGAATATTCATAATGATAAAAATGATAGGAAATATATTATTAAAAAATATATGAGAGTATGAATATTAATAAAATTTAATAAAAAAATATGTTTGTATTTATTTTATAACTGGATAATTTTTTTTATTATTGTTATTAATGTATTAAACTTGTTTATAATTAAATATTTCTAAGAACATATTTTTAGAGGAAATAATTATGTTAGAATTGGATGATGATGATAGTAAAATTTAAATGGTAACATCGCATAATTTTTTAGGAAATTAATTTGTATATACATATACATACATATATATATATGATAATTTGGTTAAATAAAAAAATGAATTATACATAAAATATATTTAAAGTATATATAATTTTATTATTTAAATTATTTTATTATATAAATATAATAAATATTGATATAGGTTTAAAACAATAAAAATTATGTTAGAAATAGTTTTTTGTTTTTTAGATAATGGACACACACTCACACACATATATGTATATGTAAAATATTAAATATATATATGTGAAATAATGATAATAAGTTAAAATAATAATAATAAAATGATAGAAAAAATGAGTCACATCTTGGTAGTCATCTTCCTCATCACATCAAGTGTGCATCGGCCTGAATCTCACAGCCACATTCCTCACTCATGATGCCTCCATCTAATTGAAGATTTAAGGGTGCCATATTTCTTGTGGATCAATCCTCTTGAGAAACCCATAATGTGAGGTTGATTGGGTTCACATGAGAATATCTTGTCCCAGATGTCTTTATGAGTATAAAAAATGAGATACACCGTTCGACTTCTCACGATGGCCTCATGAGGTATATGAGCTGGTATATGAGATCTAGGTAGAGGTTTATTTTAAGGAAAGTGGTAAGATATTGTCAAGTGGGGGGGCAGGCCATTCACACATGATTTTCATATATATATATATATATATCTGTGTGTGTGTGTGTGTTTGTATTCCAATTGTATCAGGGGTATAAATATATAGATAACACCTCAATGTTGTAGCCTCAAGGGGCGGGGTGATTTTTCCAAGATATTACACTGTCCCACCATCCACAGGGACTCTTTAGTCTTTCTTCAAAAAAAATCTATATGTGGTTTCATTTGTGTGTTTTTTTTTGTTGTTTAAGAGTTATTCTTGATACCCCATTATAGGGAGAATAGTATTGAAACTTTGGTTCAAAAGTAAGGTAGTGTTTTATTTTTATTTTTTAAAAAAACTAGTATTAAGTATTTCACTAAAAATATGACAGTCCCAAAAATTATGATTTTTCTTGAAATTTTTTATGTAATTTCATTTCAACATATTACCTATTTTAATTTTTTATCTTATTATAAGGTGTGATTTTATACCAAAGATAAGTGGGTTATCCTTCCTTAAATATTTTATTTAATGTTTCAAAATGGTCTCTTAAATTTTCAGATGCAAAAAAACATTTTTATCCATGAGATTACTTCTTATAAAACTATTTTGAATGTGTAATGAATTTAAATTCTTCTTCTATGAATATAGGTGAATTTATATAATTTTCAAAGTTATTATTTAAGGAAGAAGTGTTTTATTTTCAAATAATTATACATATATATCATTTTCTATGAAACTATTATATTCATATATATATATATATATATCATTATATATGGAACAACTTTTATTCTAACATATCTGTATATCATTTCATGTGAAATTAATTTCATTCCCACGTCTATCATTTTTAAAGTATGAAAAAGTATATGGATATTTCAAGGAATTAATCTTCACTTTAGAAAACATATTTATATGTTCTAAATTACAGAATGTTTCTGTTCCTTTCTAAACTTATCACCTCCATGGTTATGAACTATCCAACCTTGTATTACTTCATCACGACCATTTTATATTTTTAAAAGGAATTCTTTAAAGTTTATTTTTTGACTCATAGTTGTATTTTTTTGTAACCTCGGTTTTCATGTTTTAAAATGGTTTATCCCTTATATTATTCCTTTGCATGATTTTTTCTTAACAAATTAAACATATATATATATATATATCCAAGTAATTTCTCATTTATGAATTGGATATCAATTCGCATGGTTTTAAAGGATATTCATGGTCTTTATGATTTAAAACACAATATACAAATTTTTAATTCCAATAAATTACTTTTTGTTGTTATAAAAATGAAGGTATGGGATGGGTAGTGAACCCAAACCACTTATAGAACTTTATAAAACTATGTAACTGGTGAATCTGGAATTATACATCCCTCCAATGCATTGGGTAATTTTTTCACCTCATGAGATGATATGTATAGTGCACGATAGTTTATCCTAAGAAAACTACGGGATAAGGGAGTGAACCTAGTCCATTATGGGATAATTTCCACTATGTTATGTTGTCTCGAGAATAAGTTATAACTTTATGTTATGATCCAAAGACACCTTGAAAATTATTTATGATTTCTTATGAGATTTAAAAAAAATATATATTTATGATTTTATGAAATAATTAAAGGGATTTTAAAAAGATTCAATGTGTTTCATTTATTTATAAAGATTATTTAATTACTTAAGTTCTTATGATTTCTATATAAGGTCTATGTTTTCAAATTTTATATCATGTTTTTCTTTTATATTCCATTACAAAACCCTAATTATCTTCCTAAAATATTTAAAACTCATTGCTAATATTTTTTTCACTTTCTATATGTTTTAAAATTTTACTTTCATAGGTAATAAGGATTTATTGACGAAAGTGAGTTGTTTAGGTTCCCCTATTATGTATAACCCTTGTAAATTAGATAAAATATTTTCAAAAATTATGGGTTATAGTGTACGTTATGGTGTATCTTGACTCTTTAAAACTCAAAAACCTACAAAATATTTGGTTTTTTTAAATTAAAATAATAATGATAAAAAATGGAACTGGTTTTAGGTTATCTTAATATATCTTATATTTTCTTAATTTTTCTTCCATTGAAAGATTATAACGTTTTTCATGCGTATGTGTGGATTAATACCTCACATGGATTTTGTATATAAATGTATTTAAATAAATTATATGATATTTATGATATAATAATCATTATTTAAAGATAAATTAACACTTATCTACTTTCCATTATGATCTCTGATAAATGGAAACGTTACTCAAGCCTATATACGACATACCATCACAATGATTGTAACATAGTTCATTTATCATAACCATATTTCACAGTTGGTTTTAAAATTATAATTTATGTGTAAAAATTATAATTATTTGAGGATTATTATTATATAGATGATTAAATAATTACCTCATTGACCATAGTCAACCAACTGAAGTCATTTTGGTCATATGTGTCGAATATCTTCAAAACATCTGATGTGAACTTAATTGACTAAGTAATTATATATAATAAACTAATGAATAAAATAAATGAAATAATAAACGGGAAACAGGTTTTCAACAAAGTAAATAATTAAGAAAATTTTATTATTTAGGAAGATAAAGAATGTATGTGATGATTTGAAATCAAGGTAATGGACAGTTTACTTTGAAAACCTCATTCTAAATTTTTTTTAAATTTATTTTTTAAATTCTTCACATCCATGAACATATTCTTAAACTTATTTCATTATTGTATTTATATGGACATAAATTAATTATAAAGAAAATTTTATGAATCTTTTTATCTTATTTGAATGTTTTTCAAAGGTAATATTTTTACATATTTTATACAAAATGTTTTGACTTTCTTTATAAAAGACAAAAAAGATGTTATATTTTAACATATATAGCATCAAAAAAATTTCCCACCATGAAAACCATAAATTTATGTTTGGATTTTTTTATAATATTCCTTGTCTTACTCAATGAATAAAAACCATATTACCCTTTATTCAAAGTCTTCTAAAAATGGTTTTTAAATGGAATGGATATTTTGATATCTAGAAATTTTCTGCTTATGGGTATAAAGGATCTCTCTAAACTACCCTTTTTCTTCATTTTATGACCATTCACTCTCTAATTTACTTTCTATGTCTCTTTAATTTTATGGAATGCTTATAAATTCTATATATATTTATCTCACATATATATATATATATATTATTCTTCCAACCTTTGATGGGGAAATATATGAC
The DNA here is from genome assembly GCA_963277665.1 of Viscum album. Taxonomy (NCBI): domain Eukaryota; kingdom Viridiplantae; phylum Streptophyta; class Magnoliopsida; order Santalales; family Viscaceae; genus Viscum; species Viscum album. The sequence goes on from OY728150.1 coordinate 1,076,783,188, forward strand.
TTATATTCAATTACCAAATACCTTATTTAAGAAATCTATTTTTTTATGATATGAGGAAAGATTATGCAACCCATTTATTTCCATGGGTAATTATTATTTTAATATATTATGATTAATTTACTTTATTTGGAACACATAATCATGAAAATGTTATAATAGTTGCACCCAGATAACACTTCAATGCATTGGGTAAAGTTTTTATCTAATGAGACGTTATGTATGGGATTATGGAGTAAACTTAATCCAATATGGGACTCTATCCACCATTTGCAATTATATTGGAATCCTTGTATTTTTTTATGGAATTTTATAATTTTGTAAGAAATTTCTTATTTTTACAAGATCTTATGATACCATGTTCTTTATGTTATGATCCCATGTCATTACCCATGATATTATCTTTAACGGAAAATATATGCTACTTCATAATGGTGATATGTATAATTTTTTTTTGAAAAAGTTGGAATAGATTTTTCATGATTGCAAAGGAATATTTATGAGTTTTATTTTTCCTTTAATAGTTCTGACCTAAACCGTCATTGAAGCAGGTCAAAGTTTAATATTTATATTCCTACAAACTATATTATATGTGGAAAGCAGGGTCAAACCCACAGGGAAGGTAAATTTGGACACTAATCTTCAAAAAAACAATTGGAAGCTCCACTATTGTCAGCAGCGAAGTGAATTTTCTATATTTTTTTAACTTTTTATTTTTTTATTATCATTTTACTTTTTATAAGCAGTATAGTGACAAAACATTGAAAAAAATTTATTTAAACTTGATTGGGGATACAGATTTTAGAAAACTTAGAATGACAAAGATGTAGAACACTGATGAAAGGCAGTCTATTAAAATGCTTGGGGAGTAGTCTCCATTCTACTGGTTTTGTAGGTGTTTCAATTAACTTATAGGTTGTTACAGAGTACCACTTTAAATAATATGGCTCACCTCTCTTGCCAGGAGTTAAGTCACATTAGTAAACCAATTTAATTGTTCTCCACTCCAAAATTAATCAACTGTAAACTATTTGAAAATTAACAACAAGACAAACTCACCGTAAGTCTTGAAGTCTTGTGAATATATTTTTTTCTGAAAAGTCTTTCCAAAATCAATCTCTCCAACTAACTCTGAAATTTTGAGAGTGTTCTAGTGAGTGGTACAACCAACTAGATGAACTCATTATTGATCTCTCTGATCATTACTGAATTCATTGAAATGTTTAAGAAAAATGAGAATTAAAAGTAACCAGTAGAACTTCAATATATCCCCGAACTAAAAATTTATCTAGAAAACATGTATATTTTCAAAACAGTAATTGAAGACATGCTAAACAGAGTGTAAAAATTCAAAAACAAGAGAATCCAAACTCCCCGAAGATACTCCGCTCCTATGCTTTTCCAACTCCGGGTAGAGGTTCCAGAGTCGCCCTCTAGACTCCCTATGCTCCTGATGAGATAGAAGCTCTTGGATCATCAATAAATTGCTTGATGTATGAATCCCCCCCCCCACCTCAAATTCTGATGCATCTATGTTCTATATATCAACTGTCATATGTCGTTATCACCCAACACTTCCACCCACCTAAAAAAGTCCTTCAGTTATGCACCATACACATGTGCTTTTTTCGCGACTGGTACGTCACACTAATTTTTCTCACGTAACTAACTCTGGGTGAGTTAGTTGCGTGAACCTAGACTATTTTAAGACCATGGTGTGAACCTGCAAGATAAAGAAGCAACACAGTTAAAACATGATGAAAATAAAAAATTATAACTTAAGAAATTATTTTATTAGAATGTCTTTTAAAATAATTAATAAACATTTCAATAATGATATTAAATAAATTATTTTATTATTATTACTAAATATTAGTAATTATATTTTAATTAATTATAAAGAAATAAACATTATTAATAGTTATTTATTTAAAAATAAAAACTATGATAATCTACGTATTATAAGTTGATCGAATTTGTTATTATAAATCATTAATTTTGATGTTAAATTGTTTATAAGTTGTTATTTTTTAATTAATTAACATTATTAAAGTTAATTATAAACATTAAGCATGAAAATTAACATTGTTAAATTAACGAGTTTAGCTTATTTATAATTTAACTTACAACTTATTATTAGTATTTTATTTTATTAACAATTTGTTTTAATAAATAATTATAAAATTAAATTTTAATTAATAATTTTTTAAAAAAACTATTCTAATTTGGTTTTAGAAGTTACATTCAATTACATTTTAATTTAATAGTTTATTTATGTTTAATAATTCTGTTTTATTAAATAACTTATGCTAATTGTTTATTTACAATTATTAAAGTCTAACAATTTAATTTAGTTATTTCTAATTAAGGTTTTATTATAGTTTTATTATTATTTATTTATTTTTAAATCTTATTCTATCTCCCCCAAATTCTCAGCGCACAAGGGGTTAGGGATTTGTGTTATTCCCCAAATAAACCCCGCAGTGCAGAGGTCCTCCAGTGATGGCACCACCGAGCTTCAGCCATGGCAAATTCAACTTCTTCCTGGTTCATCTCAGTGTGTGAGGAATGACTCTAAGAGTAGTGTGACTCCTCCAATGAGACCTCCATGCTTGACGACACAATTTCGTGGAAGAAATTATCTAGAATAGTAGCATGGACTGTCTCAGGTTCAGATTGAAGTCTTCAGCGGTGCACAGATTCTGATGTTCAGGGTTCAAATGTCGTAGGTCTCAGTATCACGGCTCCTACGGTGAGATCATGCGGCGGTTTCGAGTCATCATATCTTGATGACCAGTTCACGATTCTTCTTTGGACTATGAAGTCCTTCTCCACGACACATGGTTATTCTCTCCAGACAGTGTCGATTCTTCAGATCTGAGTGGAGGGAAAATCGACACTTCATCTACAAAAGGATTCAGATTTCCTCATTACTTGATTTTATTTTATCCTGATTCTAGTCCAGTTTGTGATGCAATGATGGAAGTGAAGCAGGACGAAGATGTTAGTGTTGTGAGATGAAACTGATAATTGAGAAGAATCGGTGTGAGATAAGTTTGAAGAAATGATCTATCGGTGAGAGGTTGACGCCGATAAAGGAAATGGATCGGTGAGTGGCCAGGAAATGGGCTGAAGCATATGGGAAATGGTGAAAATGATCTCTGCATCAGTAACAGTGGAAATGGGAGAGATCGAAAGTTAAATAAAAAGAGGTACACCGTTAGTTGAAAAAAAAAATAACAAGCATTGGTGAGTGAATGAAACCATTAGATGTTTTGCATAGGTGAGTCACGACTCACCGATTGTTTAAAAAAACAAGAGATCGATAATTTTAATAAATTGACTCACTGAAAAAAAAAACAAGACATTGTTAGTTAAAAATTTGATATTGAAGTCGAAGCACAATAGAGACCGAAACTGATGGTAGGATCGGCACGTCACTACATCGGTGTGACAAAAGATCAGTGAGACAAATAATCGGTGTGATGAAACATAGGCGCGTCACTCACCAATAGTAAAAAATGATATAGAGCCAATAAAAATTAACTTAATGAAAATATTAAAATAAAGAAAACATTAACTAATTAAAACAATAGAGAAATTAATTAAATTGTTTAAAATTAAAAACCTAACCATAACAAAAGATTAACAAAATCATTTAACAAACTAAAATAATAATAAATGTAACTTAATTATTAACTAAGAATATAAATGTTAAGTTTAATTAAATTTATGTCTAAATAAATATAGAACACCTAAAAATAATTAATTGCAAACGTAAAATTAAAATAATTAGAATTAACTGCTGATTATTAACAACTAAGTTAATTAGCTAAAAGACAAAATGAAACTTTAAAATTTAAAATTCATTATTTTATTAAACTTAAACTTGTATTGTTAACTTATTTATTTAAACATAATATTTAGACTAGATAATACATAAAGATTTAACTTATTTTAACAAAACTATTTCAAAGGGTAAAGCTATAAATTGAAAACTATATTAGATTAATGAAAATAACAATGAATAATTAATTAATCAATAACATTTTAAATTATTAAACCATTTTCAAATTAAGATTACTAATCTAGAAATTAATTAAAATAATTAGAATTACTAAATTAACTATTTAAAAGATTAAAAACACAAATTTAATTATAAAATTGATTAATTAATATATTTGGTGATGAAAATACAAAAGTACCATTATTAATTAAAAAGTGTAATAATAAATAATTAAATTGATGAAAATTAAATGAAAGATGTGGAAAAACGATGTAAAAATCGAGCCACATCAAATTCCCCCACACTTAAGCATTGTTTGTCCTCAAACGATCCCATGTCTTATTTTCTTTGAAAAATAGTAATGTGTAAATTATTAAGATCACACTGTAACATGTCCAGCACTCAAAATCAGAGGACAAAATGTAACATCAGGATTGGAAAATGAATTACTCTTATTAATCTTGCCTATAACAAATACTCAAGAGTAATTAAGAATGTTGTGATTCATCAAGCAATGAAGTTGTCATGCCTCATATTTGATACAACATAGTGACTAACTTCAATCCAAGCTTAAGTTCTAAGTCCAAAAATGACAAGACGTAAAACATCAATGGAATTTGTACTTTGACTTTTTCACCTAGGTTCCAAAAATAAAAATTTTTTTTTGTGAATCACCTCAATGATAAAACGTAAATGACTCCCATATAAACCAATTGACCCCTTCTTCATTTGGTTTTCATCATTCCTCTCACTTTAATGAGATCAATTTTGACCCTAGACACTTTATTTTTTTATTCCAAGCCATGTATCATTGTGCTAAGCACTATGCAATGCACTTATTCAAGGTGAACAGAGAGCTTAAAGTTAACAGAAATTCACCCAGCATCTAGGGTCTCAGAGACTCACCGTGGGATCCCAAATGCCCAAATTTCTCCAGTTTTAAAATATTTATTTAGAACCCATTTACATTGGCTCATTAAAGTAATTAATTTTAATAAATAAAAGAAGAATGGGGCCCCTAGAATCAGTATTAAACTTCCAGTTCCAAGGACTATGATCATAATTCCATTAAAAAGAATACCCATATCACTTTCAGAAATAGACTCTAAACAGAATTTCCATCAAATCACTAAGCAAGATCACATTGAAATCATTCAAAAGCATTAATTTTAGACTCAAAAATGTTCTCAACTACTATAAAGATACTTTTCCTAAGGTAAGACCCAATTGAGAACAGTGTAAAGCTTAGAAAAATAACAGAATTTTGAAAAAAATTAACCGTTTTTACCAGAAATTTTGAAGTGAAGTGGGAATTGATGGGATTTCATTAAAACACATTCAAGAATTGAAACCCTCTCCCACACTTAATACCCAAATTTTTTCCCAAAGTTGACTTCTAAAGTGGAGAAGAACAATTTCACACTTTAACTTGAAAACAGATTCTCAATTAAGTAGATATATGACATGTATAAAGGGTCTATTTGAAATTCAAAAATGTTGTTCACCACAAGGAATATATTAAAAGCAGGTTCATTGACAAGTACATGCATTAACATTCAGTCTAGTGGATATTTTCAATTAAGTTCAAGAAATATCTTGTAATTTGTGTGTTCACAATGAACTGGGTGTAAGCATTTTAACAAAGTATGATTCATATGGATGTTAAATATAGTATAACGAAGCATGTTAAACACACTATAGACTAATCAGTTCCAAAAAAACTCAACTACTAGAAAGCATGTACCCCCCCCCCCCACCCACACACACACTTAGTTTCATGCAGTGAATGATTTTAAACAATAAATTCAATTTAAAACAAGGTGGAACATGCAGCATCTTTAAGCGCAGCATAGTGACATGTAGCAGAAGTTTTTTAGTATATGAAATATATGAAACAGATTTTCAGAAAATATGTAACAAAATTTCTTATACAAGCACAATTATTTCTATACAAGACTTACAGTAGATTTTGTTTTTCTTCTAAAGCATTAAGGAGTATAGAGATGAAACAGAATATAATAGTAAGGTACTTCTCTGACTTAATGTTTTAACCATTAATCCTTCAATACGGGAATTCAACTCCTACATGAAACCAACAGCCACATCCTGAAAAATAGAGCATCTATTCTAGGTAAAAATATCCAGAAGATACATAACATATATTTGGTCACAAAGCATCACATTTTTCAGCACAAAACAATACAATAATGTAAACAAGGGAGCATGGGTTGACTCCCATGAAGCACTGATTTTAAAGTATTCATTTAGACTTTATTTTATAAAAAAAAAATTTATTAATACAACACAAACCATGGGTTTCCTCCCATGAAGTTCTATGTTCAAAGTACCCAGCTGGACTTCATTCAAGAACAGTTTTCAAGCATAGTGAAGGCAGCCAACTCCTTTGGTTATCCCTCAAATTAAAGTTTCACTCTTTGCCCATTAACCAACATGGGTTTATTCTCTTCACCTATAATTTCAACAGCTCCATTATTCAGCACTCTCACTACAGTAAAAGGTCCATACCACTTTGACTTCAGCTTCCCAGGAAAGAGTTTAAGTATAGAGTTAAAGATAAAGACCTTCTTTCCAGGTTTAAACTCTTTGTTTTGAATGATAAAATCATGAAAAGTCTTAGTCCTCTCTTTATAAATTCTTGAATTATCATAACTCTCTCTTATATTCTCATCATGTTCACTCATCTCAAGTAACCTCCTCTCACCATTACTCTTAAAATCAATGTTTTGATCCTTAACTGCGCAATAAGACTTATGTTGCAACTCCACAGGTAAATGACAACATTTTCCAAACAATAGCCTATAAGGAGACATACCTATTGGGGTCTTAAAAGTAGTTTTATAATCCCATAAATCTTCATCGAACTTAAGAGATCAGTCTTTCCTAGAGTTTGAAACAGTTTTCTAAAGAATTTGTTTCAATTACCTATTATAAATTTCCACCTTTCCACTGGACTATGGAAGATAAAGAGTGCCTTTTTTATGAACACAACCATATTTTTTCATCAAATATTTAATCTTATAGTTCTTAAAGTGTGTTCTATTATCAGTGATAAAGGATCTTGGGACTCAAAATCTTGTAAAGATATTCTTTTTAAAAAAAATTGTTACAGAATTGTCTTGATTTTTGGGTAGTGCCACTTCCTCAACCAATTTCAAAACATAGTCAACAAAAACAAGAATATACTCATTCCCATGAGATGATAGAAATGGACCCATGAAATCTAAACCCCAGATATCAAAAATTTCAACTTCCAGAATTTCTTTTTGGGGTAACTTTTGCTTCCTACCCACATTACCATGCCTCTGACACCTATCACAACCAACCACAAAACTTATAGCATCCTTAAAGAGTGTAGGTCAATAGAAACCATATTTAAGGACTTTTTGATCAGTTCTTTCACCACTATGGTGACCTCCCTAAGGTGAGGAATGACAACCTTCTAAGACAGGAAACGTCTCTTCCTCAAGTACACACCTCCTAAGGATACCATCATCAAACCTCTTAAATAGTAGAGGATCGTCCCAAAGATAGTACTTAAGCTCAGAAATTAATTTATTTCATTGGTTATCGGATAGATTTTTGGGAAAGACACATGCTGTAAGGAAGTTGGCAAAATCTGAAAACAAAGTAGATTGCATGATTGAAATAGTGAGTAGATTTTCATTAGGAAAGGAAGAGTCAATCTCCCTAGAATTTTCAGAATTGGTAAGAGGAAGCCTAGAAATGTGATCAGCAACTAAATTTTCTGCTCCCTATTTATCTCTAATTTCTAAATCAAATTCTTATAACAATAGAATCCATCTAATCAGCCTAGGTTTAGTTTCTTTTTTAGATAGTAACTACTTTAAAGAATAATGATCAGTAAATATGATAACTTTTGAACCTAAGAGATATTGTCTAAACTTCTCAAGAGCAAACAAAATAGCTTACAATTCTTTTTCAGTGGTGGTATAATTATTTTGGGCATCATCTAGCAGTGTACTAGCATAGTACACCACATGAAGTTTTTTATCTTTCCTATGTCCAAGGACAGCACCTACAACCATATCACTAGCATCACACAAAATCTCAAAAAGGTAACTTACAGTCAGGTGTAGTGATGATAGGTGAGGTAGTGAGTTTCTCTTTAAGAAAATTAAATAATTTCAAACAGTTTTCATTATAATTGAAAGGTGCATCCTTGACTAGCAAAGAACACAGGGGATTAGTTATTTTAGAAAAAACTTTTATGAATCTTCGATAGAAACCGGCATGCCCTAGGAAACTTATAACACCTTTGACATTTACAGGAGGAGGCAGTTTTTGAATAACATCAATCTTAGTAGTATCAACTTCTAGACCTCTTTTGGAAACTTTATGACCAAGCACAATACCCTTTGTAACTGTGAATTGAAATTTCTACCAATTAAGAAAAAGGTTAATTTCAATGCATCTTTCCAAAACTGACTCATGATTTTCAAGGAAAGTATCAAAATTACTACCCACAATGGAGAAATCATCCATGAAAACCTCAATAATTCTCTCAATAATATCTGAAAATATAGCCATCACACACCTTTAAAAGGTGTTTGGAGCTCCACAAAACCCAAAATGCATCTTCCTGTAAGAAAATGTCCCAAAGGGTCAAGTGAAAGTGGTATTTTCCTGATCCTCTGGATCAACAGGAATCTGGTTGTAACCAGAATACCCATCCAGAAAAAAGAAAATATCATTTCCAGAAAGCCTCTCAAGAATTTTATCCAAAAAAGGCATTGGAAAATAGTCCTTTCTAGTGGTTTCATTAAGCTTCCTATAATCTATACAAACTCCCCATTTTGTGGCTTTCCTAATGTGGACATCTTCATTTTTTTCATTTTTAACTACAGTGAAACCTCCCTTATTGGGGACAACCTGGATAGGGCTGACCCAAGAACTATCAGAAATGGGATATATCATTTAAGTGTCTAGCAGTTTGATCACTTATTCTCTCACAAGTTCTTTCATATTAGGATTTAATCTTCTTTGACATTCTTCCCTAGGCTTATGGTCAGGCTCTATAGGTATTTTATGCATATAAAATGAGGGACTAATACCCTTAATATCAGCTATTGTCTAGCCTATGGAAGATTTAAACTTTTTCAACACATTCAACAATCTTTGTTCTTGGTTTTCATTGATTTCAGCAGAAATTATGACAGGCAGAGTAGTGTTCTCACCCAGAAATGAATATTTAAGATGAGTAGGAATGGGTTTGAGTTCAAGAGTGGGTGGTTCTACACTAGATGGATGACTCTTAGGCCTGGGAGGTCTAAGATCTTAAACATATTTCTTTTAATGAGTATGTAAAGATGAAAGATTTTCAATTTCATGTTCAGATTCAGAAGTAACAGTGTTACTGTCCTGTATGGGCAGTACACTGTCCAAATTTTCCAGATCAGATTTTAACAATTTTATCAAAGCAGAATCATCAGGTTATCTTATAAGTTCCCCCTCAATATCCTCAAAGTTTTCATAAAGGTTGGTATTAATAGAAAAACCCCCACATTCATTTAAAAAGATCCTAATTTAGTAACAGAGGACCCTTCAACAGCAGAAACTGGAAATTAGTCCAGTTTTGGAAAATTTTCCAGATTTGGTTTTTGAGAAAAAAATTCAACTTCTAAAACAGATTCAAAAATGCTTTCAGCTTCAAAATAATCTTCTTCAACAGAGGGTTTATTTTTAGATTCATCTGAGTTTCCAATTGAGTTCTTATTCTCTAAGGACTCTATCATCGAACAATTTTCAGAAAACATTGGTCCTTTAACATTTTTAAACACATGGAACTCTTCTTATTGTTCTCCAATTTTAAAAATTAATTGAAACTTAGATACATAAATAAAAGCACCACCTATGGCCAAGAAGGGCCTACCCAAGATGATGGACACCTCTTGATCACATTCCATATCCAAAACTAAAAAGTCGTCAGGAAAAAATAGCTTCACAACTCTAACTAACAACTCGTCTACCCTACCCACAGGATGAGTGAACGATCTATCAGCTAACTGCAGTATGACTATGGTGGGTTAAAGGTCACCCAACCACAACTGTTGAAATAGTGAGTATGGGAGAATAGTAATACTAGAACCTAAATCACACAAATACTTGAGTTGATCAGAGTTTCCTAGTGTTAAAGGTATGACAAAACTACCTGGGTGTTTCAGTTTAGTTGGGATTTTCTTTTGGAGTACAACATTTCACTCTTCAGTGCGGCTGTAAGTAGAAAATTCTTCCAAGGTCTTTTTGTTTGAATCAATTTTCCTCAGATATTTTAGATAATATGGGATTTTAATTCAAGCTTATATGAAAGTAATGTTCACTTGAAGTTTAGAAAGAAGACCAAGGAACTGAAGAAGTTCAGCCCTGGTGTTACTTTGAGGTTTCAGCTTCTCTGGGAAAGGGATGGGTGGGGAAAAAAATTCAGGACAGTTGGTATATCCCTCACCTATTCCTCAAATTTTTCTTTTCCTTTATTCTTTTGATTTTTAGAAGAAGTTTCATCTTTATTTTCTGATGACAAATTCAGATTTTGATCATTTTCAATACTTTTCTGTGAATTTCCAGCATGTGTCCAAAGCATATTTTTATTACCAGATTGGAGCAGATTTTTATTTTGGGCATTGTCAGTTTCTTTTTCTACAACAGTTTGATTATTAAGCACACTTATAGTTAAAAAATCCATGTAATTGTCCCTAGGATTAAGTTCAGTGGTACTTAGAAGTCTACCTTTTTCCTTAGACGAAAAATCCCTATCAAGTTGACCAAGTTGTGTTTCCGTGTTTTGCATTCTAACATTAGTCTAAATTTTATCATAATCATATTGATTTTGATGTTTGGACAGTTGATTCATATATTTTTCTTCTTGAGATTTTATTTTATTCAAAATTAGATCAAGCTTAGAAGACATGTGACAATCATTATTTCCTTCTAGATTTAAAGATTCACCCCTCTATTGATTTTGAAAGTTTGGTCTTGGTTGATTAGAGTAATTTGGGGCAGTGGGTTTTTTGGTTAATCCTTGGTCTTTCTAGGACATATTTGGGTGGTTCTGATAACCTTGATTGTAAATATTTGAAAATATAACTTCTTTAGGAGGAATTCTAGGACCATAGTTAACAAAGTTTGAATTTTCGTGTTGTTGATCTAGCATATCAAAATTAGGATAAAAATTTTTAGTATACCCAAACTTACCACTCTGGACACACTGATCCCTTAAATATTGATTGATATTTTAACATCCATGTTGGTTAACCATTTTTTAGTTCTAGTTCATTAAGTATTGAAGTTGGTTGGTGATTTCAGCAAGTTGAGATTGAGTTTTATTCATTGAACAAGTGTTTGAATTAACATTTATATTGACTCTTTTTCTTCATGAATTTTTATGTTATGAATTCAGATCAAGATTATTAAAAAAAATTCTAAGTTATTCATATTTTTTATCATTGTAATTACCCCCAGATGCTTGATCAACTAGGTTCTATCCAGAGGAGGACATCCCTTTATAAAAAGTATCCATGAGAAGGTGAGATGGGAGTTGATGATGGGGACACTGCCTAAACAGATCCATGAATCTATCCCAAGATTCATGAAAATATTATCCATCATCTTGATAAAAACTAGTTATCTTTTTTCTAAGTTCACATTTAAGTATTTGAGGATCAAATTTCATAATGAATGACTTATACACTTGATCCCAATTTTCAAAAATGTTCTCATCTAGAATCATAAACCAATTCCTAGCATTCCCTTCATAAAAAAAGGGAAAGACTCTCATTCTTAGTTAATTTTCTGTGAGTCCTAGAAGAGGTAATTGGTGCATAGTGTTATAGAAGTCTCTAATAAAGGCTAGAAAGTCTTCATTAGATAGCCCATTAAAAGAAGGCAGTAGTGAAATGTGTGACGGTTTTAATTCATAGTTTCTGGACCTAGGACTAAGTCTGATGGATGATGGATTGCTTGAGACTTGTGGAAGTTGGAACTCCCTCATCCTAGGCCTTTAATGTTCATCTAAGAGTTCTGGTTGATTTTGAATGTTGATATTAAGAACTCTATTATCTAGGTTTTCCATTTCAATTTTGTTCTTCCTTCTTAAAGCTGTTAAATGTTTATCTAATTCAAGGTCTAGAGTCTCTAATCTAGCACCAGAAGTTCTTATACTCATGCAAACAATAATAACATCACTTAGAAGTTATAGTTCAGAATGATAAGTAACAGTTTTTTTACAGTTATCAAAATTTTCAATTTTTTTAAATATATTTATATATGAGTTTTTTTAATGTTTTTCTTTTCAAGTAATGGATCTTCCCTTCCCCGGAAATGGTGCCACAAACTGGACCTAAACCATCGTTGAATCCATTAAATGTTTAATATTTATATTCCTACAAACTACAGTATATGTGGAAAGCAGGGTCGAACCCACAAGGAGGTAAATTTGGGCACTAATCTTCTAAAAAACACTTGGAAGCTCCACTGTTGTCAGCAGCAGAGTGAATTTTTTTTATTTTTTTAACTTTTTATTATTTTTTTATTATATTTTTACTTTTTATAATAAGTAGAGTGACAGAACATTGGAATACATGTATTTAAACTAGAATGAGGCTAGATACAGTAGAAAACTTAGAATGACAGAGATTTAGAACACTAATAAAAGGATAATCTATTAAAATTATTGGGGAGTATTCTCCATTCTACTAGTTTTGTAGGTGTTTCAATTCACTTATAGGTTGTTTCAAAGTACCAATATAAATAATATGAGTCACCTCCCTCGCCAGGAGTTAATTCACACTAGTCAACCAATTTAAGAGTTTTCCACTCCAAAATTAATCAACCGTGAACTATTTTAAAATTAACAATAAGGCAAACTCACCTAAGTCTTGAAGTATTTTGAATACTTTTTTTTGAAAAGTGTTTCCACAATCAATCTCGTCAAATAACTATGAAATTTTGAGAGTATATTCTAGTGTTACAAGCAACAAGATGATCTCATTATTGATCTTGTCGATCATTACTTAATTTATTGAAATGATTAAGTGAAATGCGAATTAAATGTAACCAGTAGAACTTAAATATATCCCCGAACTTAAAATTTAGCTAGAAAACATGTATATTTTCAAAATAGTAATTGAAGACATGCTAAACAGAGTGTAAAAGTTCAAAAACAAGAGAATCCAAACTCCACAAATATACTATGCTCTTATGCTTTTCCAGCTCTAAGTAGGGGTTCTAAAGTCGCCCTCCGAACTCCCTATGCTCCTGATGAGAGAGAATCTCTCAGATCATCAATCAATTGCTTAATGTGTGAATCCCCCCCCCCACCTCAAATTCTGTTGCATCTCTGTTTTATATATCAACTGTCATCTTCCGCATATCACCCAACACTTCCACCGACTTCAAAATTCCCTCAGTTGTGCACAGCACACGTGTTCTTTTTTCGCGACTCGCACATCGCACTAATTTTTCTCACGTAACTAACTCCGGGTGAGTTAGTTACGTGAACCTGGACAATTTTAAGACCTTGGTGTGAACCTACAAGATAATGAATCAACACAGTTAAATCACGATGAATATAAAGAATTATAACTTAATAAAGTAGTTTATTAGAAAGTCTTTTAAAATAATTAATAAACTTTTCAATAATTTTATTAAATAAATTATTTTATTAGTATTACTAAATATTATTAATTATATTTTAATTAATTATAAAGAAATAAATATTATTAATAGTTATTTATTTAAAAAGAAAATCTATGATAATCTATATATTATAAGTTGATCTAATTTGTTATTATTAATTAAAAATTTGATGTTAAATTGTTTATAAGTTGTTATTTTTTAATTAATTAACATTATTAAAGTAAATTATAAACATTAAGTTTGAAAATTAACATTGTTAAATTGACGATTTTAGCTTATTTATAATTTAACTTACAACTTATTATTAGTATTTTATTTTATTAACAATTTGTTTTATTAAATAATTATAAAATTAAATTTTAATTAACAAATTTTTTTAAAATTTTTCTAATTCGATTTTAGAAGTTACATTCAATTAAATTTTAATTTAGTATTTTATTTATGTTTAATAATTTTGTTTTATTAAATAACTTATGTAAATTTTTTTTACAATTATTAAATTCTAATAATTTAATTTAGTTATTTTTAATTAATTTTTTGTTATAGTTTTATTATTATTTATTTATTTTTAAATCTTATTCTATCTCCACCAAATTCTCGGTGCATAAGGGGTTAGGGATATGTGTTCATCCCCAAAGAAACCCCACAGTGCAGAGGTCCTCCAATGATGGCGCCACTGAGATTCATCCATGGCGGATTCAACTTCTTCCCGGTTCATCCCGGTGAGTATGCAGAACAACTCAAGGAGTAGCGCGACTCCTCTAGTGAGACCTCCACGCTTGATGACACAATTTCCTGGACAAACTTCTCCAGAAAAGTAGCATAGACTCTCTCAGGTTCATCTTGAAGTCTTCAGCAGTGCACATATTCTGATGTTTAGGGTTCAAATGTCATAGGTCTCAGTAGCACGCCTCCTGCGGCGAGATCATGCGGCGGCTTCGAGTCATCATATCTTGATGACCAGTTCATGATTCTTCTTCGGACTATGAAATCCTTCTCCACGGTGCATGGTTCTTCTCTCCAGACAGTGCCGATTTTTCATATCTGAGTGGAGGAAAAATTGACCCTGAATCTACAAAAGGATTTGTATTTCCTCATTACTTGATTTTATTTTATCCTGATTCTGGTCCGGTTTGTGAGGCTATGATGAAAGTGAAGTAGGACAGAGATGTTAGTGTTGCGAGATTAAACCGATAATTAATAATAATTGTTGTGAGATAAGGCTGAAGAAAAGAACTATCAGTGAGAGGTTGACGTCGAGAAAGGAAATGGATCAGTGAGTGGTCAGGAAATGGACTGGAGCAGAGGGGAAATGGTGAAACTGATTTGTGCATCGGTAATAGTGGAAATGGGAGAGACCTAAAGTTAAATAAAAAGTGGTACACCGTTAGTTGAAAAAAATAACAAGCATCGGTTAGTGCATGAAACCATTAGATGTTTTCCATCGGTGAGTCACGACTCACCGATTGTTTAAAAAAAATCAGAGACCGATAATTTTAAAAAATTGACTCACCGAAAAAACAAGACACCGATAGTTAAAAATGAGATACCGAAGCCGAAGCACAATAGAGACCGAAATCGATGGAAGGATTGGCACGTCACTACATTGGTTTGACAAAAGACCGGTGAGACAAATAATCGGTGTGAAGAAACATCGGCGGGTCACTCACCAATAGAACAAAATGATATGTAGCCAATAAAAATTAATTTAAAGCAAATATTAAAATAAAGAAAACATTAACTAATTAAAACAAAAGAGAAATTAACTAAATTGTTAAAAATTAAATAATTAACTGTAACCAAAGATTAACTAAATCATTTAACAAACTAAAAAAATATTAAAGGAAACTTAATTGTTAACTAAGAATATAAATATTAAGTTTAATTAAATTTATATTTATTAAATACATAACACCTAAATATAATTAACTGAAAATGTAAAATTAAAATAATTATAATTAACTACAGATTATTAACAACTAAGGTAATTAGCTAAAAGACAAAATGAAACTTTAAAATTAAAAAACACATTATTTTATTAAATATAAACTTGGATTCTTAACTTATTTATTTAAACAAAATATTTAGACTAGATAATACATAAAGAGTTAACTTATTTTAACAAAACTATTTCAAATGGTAAAGCTCTAAATTAAATACTAAATTAGATCAATGCAAATAACAATGAACAATTAATTAAATAATAAAATTTTAAATTATTAAAGCATTGTCAAATTAATATTACTAATCTAGAAATTAATTAAAATAATTAGAATGACTAAATTAACTATTTAAAAGACTAAAAACACAAATTTATTTATAAAAATGATTAATTAATATATTTAGTGATGAAAATAAAAAAGTGCCATTATTAATTAAAAAGTGTAACAACAAATAATTAAATTAATGAAAATTAAATGAAATATGTGGCAAAACGATGTAAAAATATAGCCACATCAATTTCTTATGAAATGTTATATAAAAATCTTTGGGTAAAAAAGTTGATTTCTAGAGTAATAAAATGTTTATTTTGAGCCTATATTTTACTTTTAAAAAAGAAAAATATTGTATATGTATTCATGAAATAATAGGTTTTTTTTGTTTCTTTTTATATATACCTTATTGATCCTTTCATAAACATATTACATTTTAGTATTCTTTTCATAGGGTTTTAAGGATGATTAGCCACAAGGATGCGGTCAAAATAAAAATTGTGAGGATATTTCATAAAAATAAAAAATATTATATCTTAAAACTATTATTTTGTGAGAAAAATGAAAAATAAGTAGAAGTTACTACTTTGTTATTTAATATCTAATTATTTAATAATTGTGGATAATTCTCTAAAACTATAAACTCGAAGGATCCTCAAATGTAAGAGAATGAATTTTGGACTTAAATCTGAAGATTTTGTAATGTTTAAGGTTAATTACTTACATTATTGATCATGTCATCAGTTGTAGTGAAACAAAAATTTGATTTGGAATATCATATAGAAATTATGATATTTGGTCCATTAGTTTCGATGTATTAATCATGTGTATGTACAGACCTAGATAAGACACAGGTGATATTCTTATCTATTTTGGTGAGGGGCGTATGTTTGTTCATCTATTTATGTGAATGGAATGTGATGTGTTCATCCATATAGTCAATCTATTCTCATAGAATAGAAAATTCATGAGTATGTTATACAATATTGATATTCTTCATGTCTCATGGTCAATTGATGTCTTTGGAAAATGGATTATATTGTTATTCATATTATATGTGATATAGACGGTGGACACAGGAATAAATATTCTTTTATTTGAGGGGGATAACTCTGGATATATTTATAAATTAATTAAAATTGATTTTTTTATATTGTTAGTTGTTTTGTTATGATTATGGATTAGATAATTATTAATTATTTTCAATGATACAAACACTTGTTGGGTTATGATTTGTGGTTACGTGAATGAGGATTAATTTTTATTGAAATTTTTTTGTATAAAACTTTCAGAGCTTCCCAAAAGAGTTTTAGAGTATACTTAATAGACGTTTTGGATGTATTTTTACAAGTTATTATATAATATTATTTTTAGAAAATTAATTATAACTACTCCAAAAGGAGTTTTGGAGGATATCTAAAATTATTTTTGGATATGGAATTACAAGTTGTTACCTATGACATGATATGCGATAAAGTTCATAAATTCTATGATAATTTAGCATAAGTAAGGGATTTGTAGAAATATTAACTAATCCTAAACCAAATCATTGTGGTATTAATCCTATAATGGTTTGTGTTAGAGTAAATCACGTCATATTAAAGTTCACCATGTCAGTTTTTATGCATCAAAAAATATGAATTATATTAGTGTATGCTAATTTATTGTTTCTCATACGATAATAAATCATGAGAAGATTAAACATCAAGTAATTATGTTTAAGGAGTTTTAAACATCTAAATTGAGTGTTTAATGTTAAAAATTGATGGGTTAATTTAATGAAATGTTATAAAGACCCGTAATGTTTGAGAAACTTTTCAATAGTAGCTGAATGTTTGTGAAATGCTTGGAAGCACAAGGGGAATCCTTGGTGGATATATAAAGATGTACAGTCCTTTTATAAAGTATTTAATGAAAATACCATTGGGTGATGTGTGATAATACTTTATATAAATATCTCTCCCTATCCCTCTATATAATAAATGTTCCAGTAGACTATAAATAAAAGACGATCCTTCCTAAACATTAAAAGATTCATAAGAGCCTATAGATATCCAAGGATAAATTAGTTTATTGGATACTTCGTAGAGATCCCTATAAGTCTCAAAAATAAGAGCAAGGAGATATTTCTTTCATCATATAAAATATTAAATCTTCACTTATGTTTATTCAACCTAAAAAAATGTATGGATCCTTTAGTAAAAAGTGGTTTTTTGTTTATTTCCCATACCTTTGGACAAGAGTTTCTCCCTTCAAAGAAAATTAAAAGTGATATATATGAATTTAGTTTTATTTAACCCTTAAAAATATAGTAAAATTCTTATATTCATATGATTTTCATAAGAAATCTATATTTTGAAAAAATAAAATTTTTGTTTAATTAATATGACATTTAACTATTTCATTGAATAATGGCAGTCATATTCACTTTTTATAAGTTATTTTATATTATGAAAAAATTATTCCCACTTATTTATTTTTAATATTAAATTATTTTATTAAAAAAATGAATAATTATTTTATATTATTAAAAAATAAATATAATTTAAGTAATTCATTTTTTTCAACTATAATACTTGATATAAAAAAATTAAAAAACAGAAAACCAATATGTTAGGTTTGGTAGGTCTATAAATGTGTGGTATAGGTAACAAAATTTTTAAAAAAATCAAACTCTAAAATTAGTTATTCGAAGTAATAAATATGGATCCACAGTAAAAAATTAAAATATTAAATAAAAATATATACAATACTCAAATAAATATTGTTTAATTATGCCAATGTATTGTGCATATAAATTTTATTTAATATATTGTGTTCTATATAAAAATATATAATGAATAAATCAAATTAATACATAATAAACATATATTATATTCATATAAATTATATTTAACATATAATTGTTCATCTGTGTATGGATGTGTGTATCCTTATACTATATAAAAATGGTTAAAAAAATATATTTTCTTGTGTATCGTGTGGTGTAAAAAATATTTAAAAAATATTTGTTATAATTTTTTTAAATTATCAAATATATTTTAGTCATTGAAAATTTCATTTTAATAATATATAATATATAAAAGTGAAGAAAAAATGTAATGTGTTCATATATCACATAAAATATGTTTAAATATGTTTAATAAAATATATATAAATATATCTAAACATATATGTTTTATTTTATATTTATTTGTGTTTATATATATATTTGTGTGTGTGACTATTTAAATAGTTTAAATATTTAATATATTATATAATATATATATATATTCTTTAAATAATGTGTGTGTGAAATTAATTATTAATATTTATAATTATATACATTGTTATGAGATATGTTAATATATTACAATTAAGATAAGTAGTATATGTGACTGTGGTTATAAAAAAAATTAATATATATATTATATCACGTATATCCTTAAATATGTTTTTTATTTTTATAAATAATACACAAACATATTAAAACACACACATAAATTTGATTAAAATGTTATAAATTTCAAATTATAAAAATTAGCATTGAGAAAGTACTTTTGGAAATTTTATATTTTTATAGTAGTGATATATATGGAATTGGTTTTAATTACACCCAAACAATATAGTAAAATGGTTATAAATATACTATCAGTCTATAATTTTACACAAACAAATTTCTGTTTTATAAATATGATTTTTAAATAGTTCCATGAAATATCGAATTAGTCTTATACACTTTATTGTAAGTAGTGTTATACTATGAAAAAATGATTCTTTTTATTTTATTTTGAATTTTCAATTATTTTATTCTCATAAAATAATATATATATATATATATATATATATTAAAAACAATATATAATTCACATAATCTAATCTTTTAAACTGAAAAACATAATTTAAAAACTATAAGCAGCATTACAATATTAAATACTTTGTGTAAGCATAAATGTGGGGTATTGGTTCCTAAAATTTTAAAAAAAAAATCAAAATCCTAAAGTAGAAATTATAAATAAAAAATGCATATGTATTTTTAAAATAAAATACCTCATACACACATTCACAAAACATTCACATAAAAATATTTTCAAATTCAATTAATTTATTGTGCATATAAATGTTATTCAATATATTAATTTTTTTCTATAAATATATCATAAATATATATTATTTCCATATATATTTTCATTAATATATATTGTTTATTGATAGTTTTCACCCAACCCTATGTAAAAAAGTTAAAAAATAAATATCATGTGTTTTTAAAATGAGTTATTATATTTTAGAAAATAAAATGTTTATTTTAATGATATAGAATAATTAAAAATGACGAAATAACATATATATATAGTGTGTGTTTTTAATATAAAACCTGATATATTAGAAAAATCTATCCTTATGTTCAAGTAGATAAATTGAAAATGGAACAGAACCCAACAAAAATTTTTTGTAATACCCTGTGTTTGAACAGGATGTAAAATTTAAAAGGAATTTATAATTTTAGTTAGTTGATGGTATGTTTTGAGAATTGGGACTCAAAATAAGTTTTAGAGAGTTTTTATGACCCTAAGAGGTGTTTTTGGAAAGGGTTTTTTCTTAAGTTGAGGGATCATGGGTTTGGTGGGCATTAGATGAAGGCTGAATGGTTGGGATACTAAAATTATGCAATAGTAACACTATCATAGTGTGACCATCGTGGTCAAACCAAGAATTTTTAGGAAAGAGGTGGAGGTCCCATTAGCATGGGGTGTTCACATATTGAACTTATTGTTTACATCATGACAAATTTAGAATCTATTTATTTAGTTTTAAAAGGGTGATTATCCCCCTTTCTTCCCTGGAGGAATGACACACTTCAAAAGAGGGTAAAAAGGAGGATTAATATCTTTTATTCACGGTGTTATAGGGAGAAAACTCCCCTTATATCCACCAAAACAAGTTTGTTGACTGTATTTTATCTCCAAATGAACTGGTTTAGGGTTTTGGTTCTAATTCCACCAAAACATGGTGGAATCAACCATTTTATGTGGGTATTTAAAGCAGCCTAGTTAGAGGATATCCCGACATGATATCTGGTCACAATCATGCATCGTTTTGTTAAAGTATTTCACCGGGTCTATTTTTCCAATCTCTTAGAGTTAATTAAATTATTTTGGAAGCTGTAATATTGATATTAATTAGGGCTTTCACATTGCTTAAACTCGGAGGTACGATGATAGTGGACTGCACCTTGTTGCCAGAAGTTTTACCATGATGGGATAATTATATGATTTTTAGTATTTTTCAACTATTTAAATATAGTTGTTTAATTAATTATAAAATTTTATAATTAATTAATTTTTTATTTTTGGACTAGTTGGAATGAGCTAGTGGCTCAGGGGCTGATACAAGCTTGCAATGGACATCATTAGGCTTGGTTGAGCTTGGGAAGACCGTAGCATAGCAGTTATCCCATGGAATTAAATTTGAAAATATTTTGTTTGAGGTAGGTTGGGTCATATATTTTCCCTATAGTGTAATTCCTTTTTTCGTATTGGTGCATTGTGAAATGCGGTATCTTCACTGAGGGTGATGACCTTGTAAATTAAGTTAATGGACAAAAATAAATGTATATCCTAGATTTATAATTAATAAAATTGTTTAATTGATTATATGAGATCTCTTGGATACTATATAGATCCAAGTACTGTTACAGGACCTTGTGCTCTATCTTGATGCCTCACTCCAACATGGTTGAGGATGTAACCATTTATTTGGTTATCCTTAACACCAAAACACTGAGGGGAACTCTTTGAATTAATTTGTAATTGTTACAATGTAGTATCCCTTGAGTAGAAGCATATGTACACATGGAGGTGTGATGAGACTTGATATGGATAGCCCTGGTATGACATGTGAGGACCCAGGAGATATTCTCAAACTTTGTTGATAGACCATTGTCCATCGATGATAGGTTAGGTGGGATAACAGATCGAGAGTGGCCTTGACAGGTGACATAGGTCATAGGCTATATCTTCAATTATTTCCTATGGAGAGAACCCCATGTGGATGTAAATTCCAATTATCCTGATGATTATTTTATGGAAGGTATAATCCCAATAGAAGTGAGTGTTGACTCCAAACATTAATTGAGACATAGCACCCATGTGAGGGTGCCTCTATGATGTTATGACCTAGGAGACCCTTTACGGTGACCTATTGATATACCATCCATAACTGGGTGTATATGATGGGTAGTGGAGAATACGGCTGTCACCATAGAACCCCTAGTTACATTGTGATCAAAGAAGGATGTGGTGGCTGAGGTGGGTTAGGTGTATGGATGACCCCTTGTTTATTTTTACTTTCTCAGGCTTGATTCCCTAGGATGACGGATTCCTTAAGTAGGTGTCTTATTTTTTTATGTTTTTCTACCTAGCCCAAGGATGGGTATATTACCTCTAGTTCCTGAATTTTCCATGGGTATGGGTATATTACCCCTAGTTGTCCAATAATTCTTTCTTTGAGGATTGTTATATTACCCATGGTATAAATATTCTCTCTAGATGATCTAAGGATGGGTATATTTCCCTTAGATAATATTTCCCAAAAACTAATTGTCATTTCCACAAGGATGGCTATATTACCCTCTATTGTTTGAGACCTCATTCCCTAGGGATGGGTATATTTCCCCCAATAGGCTTATTCTCTACATATCACTTGAGATCACTTGGGGATCATTTAAAGGTCCATGATTGTAGGAAAGATCATCGATATGTGCTTAGAGATACCCCAAAGCTGGTTGAAGGTGGTATGTTCGATTGGGGTCATGGACTTTAGGATTGAAAATGATATTTGGTCATTTCTTGAGTTATATGTGTACTATCAAGGGTTGGTGGTGATATTTCAGAGTTACGGTCATCGTGGAGTGCTTAGAGACACTCTAGTATTAAGCCTAAGTAGGAATTATGGTTGTTTATTTATTTGTTATGTTCTATTGTTTATTTATTGGTATAATGATCATATCTTGTAAACATATAACCATATATATATATATATATTATGAGGGATATTTTTGGGTATTACCTGCTATTTTTTTTACTTGCACCCTGCTCAGGATACCATTTTACATTGTCACTCAAGCATACATTCACTTGATAGAGGTACACGTGTGGCTGAGGCCCATGGATTAGATATTGGTATTTTAGTTGGATAGCTTGGAAAATGTTAGAATAATGGTATAAAATATGTATTATATTTATCATGGATACAAAATCATTATTTCCTTTTCCTTCAATCAATATATTTAACTAGCCTCATGGATGGCCAATTGTATGTATGTCGTGGTTTTTTGGGCCCTTATTGCATTTCATTTTTATAGAGATGTTATATTTATCTACATTCTATTTCAGTTTATTTTTTATGGATTATATTTAGTTATTTTATAATTTTTTAAAAACTCTAATACATTTGGTATAGGCTTCCCACAATACCTTCATAGACCCCTGCTATGATTCAACAGCCTATGGAATTTGGGGAGGTGTGCCTAAGGTCATGTGGTGGTCTAGTCCAATTATTATTTAGGGTCATCCCGATCAGAATGTTACAAATTGGTATTAGAGGATTGTTTTTATTTTCATTTTACTATTTATAGATTTAGTATACTGGACATAAAGTAATGTGTTGGATTGTATGATGGAACATAGACTGGTACTTCATGCACATCTTTTCAAATGAAAGTCCGCATTTCCATGGGTATGGGATTGATGCTTTTGGCTTGTATTGTTACAGTTATTTTCATTTTGACCTATCATAATGTACGTGAGGTTTTTCATTTATGTTTTATGAGTAATTATATTTTATTCACTTGGCCCATAGGAAAGAGGTATATTATTGGATTTTGGTTCTTGGACTGTAGAGGTAAGAGGAATCTCATGCAGTATATCAAGCATATAGGAACTACATAATATATAGTCCTAATAGTGTTACTATTTTCTATGATGACTGAGACTATACTATTTAAAGTGTCATTAACTACTTATATGGTGTTTTCCCATATAATTACTTAGTGTAATTATACTTTGTTGGGATAACTTGCATAAATGTATGTTATTTGGATGGTGGGTCTTATGGATATTGTGGTAAGGTGAATGATTGCGATGATGGTGGTATGGTCACTTTAGAAGGAGAAAATTAGATCCCATGAGGGGTTAGTAAAGGAATTTAAGAACATAAATATTAACCCCTTTCGGGTAAGTGATGTGTTGTTTTGTTTATTTGAAGTTTCATTAACATTCTATATGGTGTTTCTCCATATATATTGAAATGTAATTATACTTAACTAAATTATTCCATTTTGGATACAGATCATCTTGGATGATGTCATTGGTTATGGTAGTAATGACTAGTGAGTTTTGATTATATAGGGGAGGTCCAATGTGAGGATTCCCATGAGGATTAGTTACCTTTTGGGATAATGTTTTTGGGATGTGATGTCAACCATATGATGAGTCCATTGAGAGGGTGTTGTCACATGAGTTGTATATGGTTAAGGGATGGGTTTTGTCACATGAGTTGTGTATGGTTATGGGAGGGAACCACATGGTGTTTACCATGAGTTATAACCCTAGTTATACCTTCATTTGTGGGAAAGGTGAGAGGACCTAGATATACTTAGAAATTTAACGTAGTGTTTGGTGATTCAAAGCATTTGTGGGGGTCAACAAAAGTAACGAGATAGGTAGTGTCCTGATTATTAGTGTTATTGAGGTAGGAAGAATGGGTGGGAACATCAGATTACTCAATCAATGCACAATGTTGTTATTCATTATATGATAAAAACATGGTTATGCCTTAGTTTCTTGAGGAGAGTTCCTTGAGTGTTTGGGCCTCAGCTTCGGAGTTGGTTTATGGGTAGGTTCTACGAGTGCATAACCCTGAGATTCTTAGGGAAAATTTTGTGTGTGGTGTAAGTATAGAAAAACACTTGAAGCTTTTAAATAGTACCATATAGTGTATAAGCATTAGGTTATCTTGAAGAGATGATGTTCCAGTAATCATGGTTAGTGATGTTGTTGCATCAGCCTTGTTCTATTGGTGTGCGAATCATAGAAGCATGAGTCGTGTTTTTTATTGGGTGGAAGGGGAGTGTATGACAACTATGTTTAAATAGTAATGAGGTAGTTTGTACTAAAATAATGTGGTTCTAGTTAAATTCTAAATTGGTAATTTTTATGGGTGGGTTATGGACTGATCCTGATTTTATTATGCACCTAGTAGGATGTGAACCTAATGAGAATGACTCGGAAGGAGCGCCACATGTGCTATGGTGGAACCTATTGAGATGGAGTTAAAAGACTAGTATAAGGTAATCCATGTGGTGGGGAGTTCACCAATAACTGTTTGATGGTGTAACCCTCATTATGCTTGGAAATTTGGTGGGTGTTAAGGGTAATGTCTAGTCATTACATGTTTTAATGGAAAAACAGTCAATCATTTTTATTCTAGGACTAGTCATTGGATGGTTGGGTTGGGGTTGTATTCTAGTAATTTGTAGATATGATTTAATCTTTTCCTAAGGAAAATTCCAAATTTTGGGTTTGGATGTGTTATTTAATGAATTGGTGCAATAACATCAGGCTCAGTGTGTTTTTGGTGTGATCTGAAGGGAGTTCATAAGGCGAACCCTAATTTGTGAGATGGCTTAGGGGTGAATAGATTTTTCAATGTGGTTTAGGGGGTGAACCAATGATTCATGACATGTTTATGTGGGTGAAATAGTTTTGTGAGATGATTCAGTGGGTGAACTAGTTTTGTTGCATGGTTCATGGGGTGAACTAGTCATTTGTGACATGTTTCAGGGGTTGAAATTGTTTTGTAACATGGTTCAAGGGGTGAACCTATTTTTTCACTTTATTTAGGGGGTGAAATATTGATTTTTGAAATGTTTTAGGGAGGTATACTATTTCATTACATGGTTTAGTGGGGTGAACACATTTTTTTGTGTGATTTGGTGGGCGAATCATGTGACGAAATGTAGTAAAACTGAGTATTGAGGTGAAAATCCTTTAGAAAAAAAGGGAGGATGATATCACGATTCAGGTATTTCATATTTGGTATGATGGTGGTATTATGAGGTTTTGGGGGTGCTTTTTTATGAGAGGTCATTGTATGGGGACCCTATGTTTGGGTGGTTGATACTCAACTGATTCAATATAGAATCAAATACGAGAGGTAGTATCATCTTCTAAAATTATTTTTGAATCTATTTGAGTGTGTTGATATAAAAAACACACTCATTAGGTCATCAGACTTTTGGTAACATGCATCGATAGATAATTAAAATGGTGGGAAGTGTCATGGATCAAAATTTGATTTTTGAAATTTAAGGCCTACAGAATGGATCCCATAATCCTGATGATGAGTTGAATATTGAAATAATGGTTTTTATAGATACACAGGTGTCATGAAGTATCCTCTAGAGGTTTTAGTTATGGTTTTTAGTGGGGTATTGGGTTTGACCAATGGTGCACCTTATATTTGAAGTTGTGTTGCGGGATCTCATTCAGTGTTTCGGAGTAGTGTCAAGTGAAATTAGCGTGTATTGGTAACCGGAGTAAGTCAGATGTGTTGATTAAAATGTATAAGATAATTATCAAATACGATAGTTTTTATGGTGGGAAGATTGTAATACCCTATTTCTAGATAGAATGTGAAATTCAAAATAAATTTAAATTTTTTAGTTATTGGATGGTGTGCCTTGAGAATCAGGACTCAAAATGAGTTTTTGAGAGTTTATACGATTCTAAGTGGTACTTTTGGATAGTTTTTGAGATTTATTGTAGAGTATATAGGGTTTCGTGCGAACATCGAATAAAGGTCGAGTGGTCAGGATGCTAAAATTAGGCAATAGTAGCACTATCAAAACATGACTATAGTGGTCACACCATGATTTTTAAGGATAGAGGGGGAAGGCCCCTCTACCTAGGGGGTTCATAGTGTGAACCTATTTATCATGTTGTGACACATTTAGATTCTTTTTTTAAAAAAAAATGGGGCCAACCCCCTTTCTTCTTTTGAAAAATAGTGCGCACATGAGGGCTTCGACAGGACCTCCCCCTATCTCATTTTCCCTCAATTTTTGGTATATTCTAGTGCATTTCAAGGAAATCATAGGTAAGGTTATTCCTCAACCTTCCCTCAACCTTGTTTTTATTCCAATATTTCTTAATTTAGAGTGAATCAGTTTAGTATTTTGGTTCTGATCCCATCAAGGAATAGTGGAATCAACTATTTTTTATGATGCTTTCATGGTTCTTAGTAAAAGGACATATTGAGATGACATTTATTTTCATCCATAAATTATTTTGATGAGGTATTCCACCATTATTATTTTGAAATGTTTTGTATTTAATTAAATTATTTTGGATATTGAAACAAAGATATTGATTGAGGCTTTCATTTCTCTTAGGCTTAGATGTGTAGCAAGAGTGGACAGCACCTCATTTCTAGTGGTTTGAGCATAACGAGATGACTTGGGGAGTTTTTTTATTTTGTTACTATTTAAACTAAGATATTAATTTATTATAAAATTTTATAATTTCATAATTGATGTCATTTGGCATTATTGTCAGGAGAAAGTGGCTCAAGTGATGATGCAAACTTGGAATGGACATCATTGGGCTTGGTAGAGCTTGGGCAGGCCTTAGCAGAGCTGTTGACACTTGGAATTAAATTTGAAAAGCTTTAGTTTGAGATAGGTGGTCTCATATACTTTACCTATTGAGTAATAATTTTTTATTTTGATTCATTGTGATATGTGGTCTTTCCACTGAGGGTGACGACCAGGTTAATTATGTTAATGGCCTAAGATAAATGGATCGCCTAGAATTATAAATAACTAAAATTTTTCAATTAATTAACTGGGATCCCGTATAACATATAGAGATCAAAGGGCCATGATAGACCCTTTTTCTTTGGATATATTCATCATCCTCCAATGTTTGAGGTTTTGACCATCGATTGGGTTGGTCATAACACCAAAACCCCAAGGGGTGATACTTGATTTAAGTTGGAATGATTATAATGTAGTGGCCCTTGAGTGGGATCCTATGGAAACATCCATATGGAGGTGTGATGTGACTTAAGATGGATGACCATAGTAGTCCACAATAGGACCCTTAGTACATGCTCAGCCTAAGTTGATAGACCATAGGCTATGGATGATAGGTTTGGGGAGCGGACAGACCAAGAGTGTCCTTTATAACCGAGATGAGTCACAGGCCATCTCTCTAACTATTGCCTATGTGGCAAATCCCATGTGGCCAGAAATTCCATGTATCCTGATGATAATTTCATCGGATTTAGTATCCCAAGAGTGGTAGGTGTTGACCCAAGACCTTAATAGAGTCTAATGACCCATGTGAGGATGTCACTATGATTTTGTAACCTAGGGGACCCTTGGGGTGACCCATTTGATTGAAAAAACCTAATCTGGTGTATGTGATGAGTAGTGATATCTTTGGGTGTCAAACACCGATTACATTTTAAGTTGATAAGGATATGGTGGATGAGGTAGGTCAGACGTGTGGTTGACCCACTGTTTATTTTCACTTACTCATTCTAGAAACCTCAGGATGATAGATAGCCCTGGTATGTGTTTTATTTTTCAATTAATTGTGATTAGACTTAGGATGGGTATATTACCCATGGTTCTTAACTCTTCCATGTGGATAGGTATATTACCCCTAGTTAGATGAACCCATGTTCATAATGGATGGGTATATTACCCTTGTTTTTTCTATGCTCGCTGGATGATCTTGGGAAGGGTGTATTCCCCCCGAATGGTATTTCACATGAGGTGGTTGATATGTGCCATGGGGATAGTTATATTACCCATGGATGGATGAGCTCGCATTCCATGAGGATAGGAATATTACCCCTAGTAGTCTTGTACTCTACTTATCACCTAAGATTACCTGGGTATCGGCCAGAGGGTCATGTTGGTGGGAATGTTCATCGTGATATGATCTGATACACCCCGGTACTGGCTGAAGAAGGGGTGTTCAATTGAGTTCATGGGACTGAGGATTGACAATAACATTGGGAATGGCCGGAATTACATGTGTATTCTCAAGGGGCGGTGGTGATACAGTGGAGTTGTGATCATCATAACATGCTCAAAGACACTCTAGAATTAGGATGAAATAGGGATTGTGGTTGTTAGTTTATTTTTATGTTTGACAATATATTTATTTTTATAGTGATTATTTCATGTGGTGACATCACATCATATACCGTTTATATACAAGGTAGTATTGGTGGTTCTATAATTAATTTCTTACTCACACTCTACTCAAACTGGCATTGTACATGGGTACCCGAGCATACGTTCACTTGGTATAGGTACTATTTGGGATGACTCTCATGGAATATATGTTGGGAACTCAACTAGATATCTTGGACGATTTTAGGAGCATGGGATGTGTTTTGGATCAGAGTTATTATATCCATGTAATATTTTTCTACTTACACTTTCTTTTTATTTGGGATGGATGGTATTTAGTTATTTTATATTCTATTTTTTACTCTGATACAAGGGGTATATCGTCCCCAGAGGTACCTCCAGGGACCCTTTCTGCTAGTTGGCAGCCTCTGGAGTTCATGTAGGTGCACCTAAGGTTATGTGGTGGTCCGGTTTGGTTACTTTTCAAGGTGATCCAAGAGGGTATGATAAAATTTTCAACATGATATGACACAAAATTCAGGGAATAATGAGTGAAATGATTACCCCCTCCTATAAAGTAAAACTCAAATAGATCAAAATTCACTACAAGATCCTAGATTTCCAAAAAAATATACAAAGAGGATCAGATATAGGCCACCTAAACATGATCAAGGAAACTGATGATTACAATATTATTCAGTAACAATGCTACTTCATTCAAGATATATTGAAAATTTCAATACCAAACAAATAGTTGATATTTATTTTATCAACAGACTCCATTTATTCAAATGAGTATTATATAAATCCTCTTCCATATCCCCCAATGAGTTCCTATACACAACACCAATTCTAACACACTCACCACAAAGAAATTTCACATTTAAATTAACTTTAAACAAATATTTTGGTGGGGGGAACCAATGGTTAAAATCATTACTATTGTAACGCCCCAGCCCAGGTTCCCTAAGATGGTCCACCATAAGACCAAAATCATGCGTCCTCATATTCTATAGGTTTCTGACTAGCAGTGGGGTTCTAAGGTAGAACTATTATGAGACTATACCCTCATATCAAAGAGAACAACTAAAAGTAAATAACCAAATATCATACACATCAGGGTAGGAAAAAAGAATTAATACACTGAAACAAGAGCAAGCTATAATAAAATGAAATACAATAAATGCCTGAAAGACCATGTCATACATACATCCAACCATCCACTAGGCCTGTTACATGGCATACCAAAAATAAAATAAACAATAAAATAGTTTCACAAAATCTTTGAGACAAACCAATATAGTCACCTGAAACTATCCAAGTTGTCCTTCCTGATATTGAGAAACTCAACATGGGCCTTAGCCCAAACCTATGCTTTAAATAAACATGTGATATCTACTCGATTACCCAAGTGTAGTGGCATCTCAAGAAGGGTGTGAGTATAAATCAGTAGGCTACCACCAACAGTTCCTAAGAAAATACTAGTTAGAGCATCAATGTATGCAGGTAATAGTGGAATAAATATCCTATATAGGAAAGGAAAATACATCTCAAAAGAAACACAGTTTAATCTATTAACCTAGTGTATCTTGGATTATAAGAAGACACCTAGAGAAACGAATAAGTGTCAACCCAAACCGGCCCTCTAAAAGCATAGAATAAGGTGATACTTACTGTGAATAATGAAAATGTATTTTCATTTATCATCCATATCTGGGAGATATAAACATCACTATAAACCTTCTTAGAACCTCATTTCAACACCTAAACCATATACAAAACCATAGGTATTGATTTGGAGAATACTTTTAGTCAATATAATCATACAACCAAGCTATAGTTCTTGGAACATCATCCTAGCATCTACATATATAATTAAAAAATATTTCCTAGTGACTAAGTCTAGGAAACTAATAGAGGATATGGAACATCATCTCTGATAATCCTATTCAATGATGTGGACCACCATTAACAAAATTCTAAACATCGAGTATGGACCAAACCCAAAAAAAAACAACAACGATGAGGACCTCCATGGCCAACATCCAAAACCACAAGTGTGGACGTCCATGACCAACAACCCAAAAACAATGTGGAATTCCATGTCCAATATCTTTTTCCATAGGTGTGGAACACCATGACCAACACCTTTAACTATTACACAAACAATAAATTTTCAAGTTAAACATCTTGACTTTACAATACATTCATAAACTACAAAAAAATAGATTTTAGACTATTTTCATTTACCAGGGTCCCTATAGACCTTCCACACCAAAACAATCCAAATCCTTCCCTTCATTAAAAATTATTAAAAGATCCACCAAGGAATTTTACCAATGGGTAAACCACACACCCATTGAAAATAAATATTCAAATCCATTTATAAACCCTTTTTATAGAATCCCAACCTAGTTGTCAACTTAAACTATGCCCCAATCCAGTTGGCCACTAGGCCATAGGTGCACCTCCCCATACACCAAAGGCTCCGAAATAGTAGTCATGTTCTAGTTAGGTGATAGTTTGGAGACTATACCCTCTAGTGATAATAATAATAATAGTGGTCTATACATATATAACACAATGAAAAAGAGGACTTCAACAACAATGGATGCATACAAAAAACTCAGTGAAAGGATAAATAGGAATCAGTAATAATAATAATCCCAAACATAATACCATTTGTAGATAAAACATTCAATGATAGTTCATACAAGAAATATATAAGCAAGTTCGCTCGTGGATAACCATAATAGTACATATATATAGTATGTAAAATCTAAAAAAGGAAACTCTATCTTGATGCAAGAAACACCATGGTATATTTCCATTCACCCATGAAAAAGATAAATCTACAATCTCTAAGGTCTAGCTCCCAATATTTTTTCCCTTAATTGATTTAAAATAAATAAAGTCCACATGCATCCTGGGGGGTTCATGTAGGGTGTGAGTATGAACTCAGCAATGTGTTCATGTCTTCCATCTATAATCATGTAGGTGTGTAAAAAATATAAATAAAAAGAAAACACACACACATTTATTAATTAACCAGGTTTCCTTGTGATCAACAACCACAAGGAAGTGTTTGCCTTCTTCGAACAACATAAGTATATCTATGAATATGTGATTACAAATATATATATGAAATACATTATAGGTTTACATATATATATATATATTTACGGTGGAGATGACCCCGGTATTAGTGTCTATGTGTCACTTGAAGAATATCATATCTTCCAAACCCTCAGGTTCCACCCATAACCATGTCACATGAAACCTCTTTCCATTTGACACCTCATGTGCCACGAATCATGTATTTTGAATCCAAACAACACACCCAACAAGAAGTCTTAGGTCCTTGGGGACTCCATTCAGAAATCACCATTGTCTCTCAGATTAACATCCCAAGGCATGTCGATGTTTGCCTCCAATATATAATAACCCATGATTGGCTCAATAGCCTGACGTCCTGAGGCACGGTGATATAAATCCTCCAATAATCTCATATCATCAACCTCAATTATAGTAGTGATCCTCATCCAACAATCTATGGTCTCAACACCATCTCTCAATGGTCCATCACCATTCACTAAGGCTTTCTATGGTGATCACCTCCAATATAACGGATGGTCAACACCATCCCCTAAACTACAATATCAACAGTGGGATCTATCCAAAATGATTGGTCAACACCAACTCAAATAAGTCCTATCTATGTGTACACATCTCCAAAGGAACATTGGCCAACAATGATGAGAGGAAATCACCAAAATATCCTATGTAACATCATTCGACACCTCGTACCCCTGTGAACACATTGCTAAGTCTCAATGGTTAACACCAGCTCAAACCTCGTGGGTCATTCCCTCAATCTAGTGACTTCATCAACTCAAATTGAAGACCATATCACCTCAACTTGGTGATCACCATCACCCAATGTATATCGGGCCATGCCCTTAGCCTCATGACTGTTTCACCTCAATCAAGGTGATTAACATCACTTAAAGCCTCGATCCATGCCCATCACATTCCCCTGGAACCAATACAATCATATTATATTTAATTAATTTATAATAAAACAATCATCCAAACAATATTGGTTGTTCTGAATCCCTTTACCCAGCTTAACATATTTAATCAATGGCAAGTGCATTCCCAATGTCAACCAATAACATCAAAAAAATAATTTAAATAAAATCATTAATTAATCTAGTGTCTCACATAGCCGGCCCAACATGCGTACTTAGAAACACACCCCCAAACACTCATAAAATTACGGATAAATCTAGGAACCACCTACTTTAGGATAATAGGTGATTTATCATCAAATAACAGCCTCTAATCTATGTCATATCAAGATAAATTGAAGTTTCGTACGAACTCCTTCAAAATATGGAAAATATCATACATGGATTTAGTATTCCATATGGTAAGATAAATAGTGAAGATAAGAAAGAGGATTCAAAGCCTTACTAATACTCTTTCAAAGAGACCAACATTATTCAATTCAGAGATCGGATGAAGGATGAAGTCTAAAGACAATGTGGGGAATAAATGAGAGAGTACCCACTGATGTGCTCATGAAATGGAGGATAAAGGAGGAGGAAAATAAGATAAATAATGGAGGTGAAGTTTAATTATTTCACACCTTAAATGACATGCATGGTTAGGTTGCGTAGTTTGGCTAATCTTGCACCAACAGTGTGATGCTCACTACCCAGGAAGCAACACCTCGTACATTTAGGTGCACTGTTTTCAAAACCATGTGCATCCCATGTGTATCCCCTATATCAAAAACCAAATACTTAATACATGGATATGAACTCCAACCTACATAATTTTACAAACCATTTATAATGAAAAATTGGGTCGAACAGTTTCCCCTTGAAAGCTACATAGTTTTATCAAACGGTGTGCCTCTGTCTATTCTTCCTAAAACTGAGTTTTTGGGGGATGATGCACCTAAAACTCATCTGAAACTTCATTGGATTTTTTGTTCCTTAAAACCCATATAAAATTAATTCCTTTGGTCAATCAAACTTTTAAAATTAGTTTATTAATCCCAAAAGAAAATTTGTCTCATACACTAAACATAAAAATTTTAAAAATGTTGGGAAATTTTGATGCACCCAAAAACCCAAGATGTTATAGTCTCTCCCACATTAAAATAGCTCATCCCCAAGATATTAGGCCTTACCCAAAGATGTTACTAAACATAAACATCTCATTTACATATACTCATTATACCCCAGTTATTATTCATGGTCAATTCACCTGGTGGAACTCCCCACCTTATGGGTTACCTACCCAGTCGCTTTCCAATACAAAATTTAATTATATCATGGTTCCACCAACCATACCAAGACATAAAATTACTCCTTTGAGACACCATCATTCCTATACATCATCAGGTTCTCAATTCATTCTCATGTCTTACCTGACACCCATCAAGTCTCGCGTCTCATCAGATTCTCATTTCATACCCATGCAATACATGACACCCATCAAGTCCTGCATCTCATAAGATTCCCATTTCATACTCATGACATACAGAACACCCATCAATATTTCATCTCATTATATTCCCATCTTATACATGTTACATACATGAAAATCATAAAAAGAAAAATCTCATCAGATTTCCAAGGATACTACATCACAATTGATGCTCAAAACAAATCTTGCATCATATATGTATATACATATATGCATGCCCATCACAATCCTAATGAATATAAACATCATAAATATCACAAATCATACTAATTTACATATTCTCACCATTGTATGGTTAGTCAAAATTCACCATGTGAACCTCATGCAACCTTACCAAAAAAATAATAGGGCTACACCCATTGTCACGGAATACCTCTAACTTTCTTCAGCTGCTTAGCCTGTTCTAAACCTAGAAGCTCAAAAGCATGCACCTAGCCTAAAGACTGATTTACTAAGTCCTGGACTCCCTATAGATATACACCAAATACCATCCACTAATCTCACTACTAGGTATCTCTATCGTTTCCATGACATATGCATGCAGTTGAATCTCAGCTACCATCTCCTGGTACTGCTCCCAATCTGACCTCGGATCCCTGAGTCTACCTTGGTCCCTCACTTCCAACCATTCAAGAAGTATTCCTTCAAAACCTCTCTATATTCCCCATCTAAAAACATACTCAATACTCATTTTTATCCCTCTCACACTGATTTTAAACATGCCTCAATTTCCCACACTAGAAGCACACCCTCAAAGGCCCACTCCCCAGTGGTCTTCCTAAATCTCTGGCCTGACTGACATACTGAGACTCCTCACGGGCTCACCTCTAAATACCTGAAGCATCGCCATAAATCTCACCTAACACCATCACACAGATTGAACATGACCAGTCCATCAATTTTCTCTCAGCTATTATCACCTGATTCACTACCTTTGAGAACGAGATTATTCTAAAAATATTTACATGCACCCTAATGGCATGTCGTATTTTATCTAGAAAAAACTACACACTTTATATTTATTTTCCCATAATAGAAGGTGAAAGTCAAGATATGTCTATGAAATTGAATGCATATTCCATAACAGATGTATCTCCCTACAGCAGGTTCATGAACTCATGGGCTCGGTCTACCCTCAACATCTCTAAATAGAATTGCTTGAAGAACCTTGTCTCAAAATCCTTCCAAGTCAGTACCTAATGTTTTACATTAGGCACCTATATGTACCATGAGTTCTTTTCATGTCCTCTAATAAATTAAATATCCATCTTCACCCTTTGAACTAGGGGTGTATCAATCTGATTGAAAATTGTCTCTACCAACTCGATCCAATTGTCTACTGCTCGTGGACTACCCTATCCCTTATATAACCATGGGTGATGAGACTGTAACTCACAATTCAAATATTCCATGGAGGGATCAGCTCCATAGGATCCCCTTTCAATGCTTTTTATGACTCAAACCAAGCTCTCCTTCAGTTACTCATCTATACAGGGCCCAAAATCTACCATCTGTTTCTACTACCCCTCTTGTACCGGAGCCTATACCTGCAGATCTTTATCAACTAAACCCTTAGGGTCCTCATCCCATGCACACCCATGTGGAACCATATCTCCACATTCCTAATGCTCCACCATAATATATCTAGATGGAATTACTCTAGATTCCAAATACCATGGTCAAATATCCATAACAGACATATATATGTATATATATCACATATAGGGAAAGTTGTAACAATTCTTGCATCTCACCACCCTTACACTCCCCTACTGCACCCATGTCACATGACATCCAACCTCATCAGAGTCAGGTATCACATATCATATGATCTCAAGGACCCTTTCCTACCCATAACAGAGTTAAGAATCACATATAATATAGCCTCATAGACCCTTACATACCCATAATAGAGTCGGGAATCACATATCATGTGTATCAATATATCATAAATCTAGGGAAGTTGATTATAATACCACCAAAATGATATATAAGAAAACATTGTTTAGACTTTTCTAAAATTTAAAACAACTCACCCCATTTATCATCCATTCCTACCCTTATTAGATTCAAGACCATATATAACATATAAGTCTCACTGAGAACCACATACATGGGTTGGCTGAGTATAATTCCACCAAAAGAGCTAAGTAGAAAAACATTATTTAGTTTTTTATTGACAATTTAAATATCCCAACCCCTCTTAGTTCATAAAAAATTCTTAATGAAAACCCATGAAAATACACACATCACACAAGCCAATGTTCCTATCAGGATGTATGAAATATCCTCCCGTTCTAAATCAGTTCAAGGGTCAAACCACATAATAGAATAACATAACACCCATGTGTGACGCTCAAGGTGTAAATCAAATCAAAGATAAAATAACATAGAAAAACATAAATTTCTTACCCCTGGAAAATTGATATCCCCCCAAGCATGGGGCTGCAAACACCCAAAAATGAGGTCTACACCAATTTCAGAATAAATCCTATTATGAAGTATAATATATCCCAAATAGTAAAATTAAAAGGGGAAAAGAAACTTATTTGATACCATTTTTAATATATCGACTCGATTTCCCCCTTAACCTATGCTTTAGGCTGGTTAGACACTGGGCCTTAGGTGAACCTCCCCATATTCCAAAGGATTTTGACTAGCAGTGAGGGTCTATTTAGCTGATAATGGGGAGACTATACCCTCTTATGGTGATAATAATAATAGTCCATACATATATAACACAATGGGAAAAGGGGCCACAACAATAATGTAACCATATTACAAACTCAACTAAATAATATATGGTAATTAAAATTAATAATAATTCCAAACGTAATACCATTTATAGATAAAATATGTCACGATGGGACATTCAAGAAATATATAATCAAGGTCACCCATGGCCGACCATAAAAGTGCATATATAATGAATGAAAAAGAAAAAAGGGAAACTCTATCTTGATGCAAGTACCACTATGGTACAATTTCATTTAACCCATATAAAAGGTACATCTATGATCACTATGGCTTATCTTCTAATCCTGATCCCATACCATATCTCAAAGAAATAATGCATACACACATCCCAGGGGTCTTGTATAGGGTGTGAGTATAAACTTAGCAAGACACTACCAATGTATTCCTATCTTACATTCATAATTATACATGTGTATACAAAATATAAATAAAAATTCAATTCACACACATTTATTAATTTAATCACTTTATTTATGCTCAACAACCAAAAGGAAGTGTTTACCTTCTTCAGTCAACATTGGTATATCTATAAATATGTGAACCCAAATATATTTATGGAATATAGTACATGTATTCATATATATATTTGTAGTGGTTAGGACCCATGTCTTAGTGCCCAGGCATCCCCTTAAGAATATCATATATGGTGACCCATTAGGTTCCACCCATAACCTTATCACATGGAACCTTGTCCCATAT
Source organism: Viscum album (assembly GCA_963277665.1). Classification (NCBI taxonomy): domain Eukaryota; kingdom Viridiplantae; phylum Streptophyta; class Magnoliopsida; order Santalales; family Viscaceae; genus Viscum; species Viscum album. The sequence continues at coordinate 1,076,821,217 of OY728150.1, forward strand.
GACACATCACGTGCCACCAATCAAATATCTGAATTCTTAAATGTACACCTAATAAGAAGTCCCAAGGACCTCCATTCAGAAATCACCATCGTCTTTCAGCCCAATATCTCGAGGCACGGTGATGTTCATCCTCAAAAATATAATAACCCACCATCATCTTAACAACCTGACATCCTAAGGAACAATGACATATATCCCCAAATAATCACATCCCATCAGTCTTAAGTATAATGGAGAGCCTCATCCGAGTTTTATCGAGAGAAATTAGAGTTTCAGAGAATCGTCGTGAAAATAGATTAAAATTGATCACATGTATTTAGTATTCTGTATGGAATGATAAACAAGATAAATAAGTAATTGGATTCAAATCCTTATATATATTCTTATAATCAGACTGATGACATTAAATTTGGATCTCAGATGAAGGAGGAAGGCCAATGCCTAGTTGGAGAAGAAATAGAAGAGGACTGCTTATTGTGCACATGAAATGGAGGAGAAATGAGGAGGAAAAAAATAATGGAGGTACAATTTCATCATTTTACCCTTTTAAATGACCCATATGGTTTTACTGCATGGTTTATCTAACCTTGTGCCCATCGTGTGGTGCTCACTATCTAGGCACCAACACCTCACACGACTAGGCACACAACTTTCCAAACTGTGTGTAGCTCATTCATATCCCCTCTATTAAAAAATATTGACTTGTTTCATGATTGTGTCCCCAAACTCAAGTAGTTTGAAAAATAATATCCATTGAAAAAATGGGTTACACGGTTTCCCCTTGCAGGCTGCATGGTTTGATCAAACCATGCACATCTGTCTGCACCTACCAAATGTGAGTTTTTGAGGCTCGATTTTCCCAAAACCCCAAGGAAATTGTTAATACCTAATCCCAATATAAAAATAAGTCCTAGGGTTAATAAATCTCTTTGAATTAGGTTCTTAATCCCAAAATAAAATTTTTATTTTCCACAAAACATAAAAATTATAAAAAAGGTTGGGAAAATTTTGACCGGCTCAAAAACGTGGGATGTTACACCTTTCCATAAACAACATGGATTTCAAAACATATTTTTAAAACAAGTTCAATTTCAAAACATTTTTTTACCCCTTTAATACCCAAAACTAAATCAAAACCCAATACATATATTTAAAACCATTTCAAAAGCAATGTAAGCATTTTCATAAAATCTTAACACATAAAATCAACCTTTCACCGTATTTTAAAAACATTGATCATCATGTCCTACCAAGTATCCCTTAACCATTTAATCCTACCAACCAATGAGCTAAACTAGTTTAATCTTGAAACCCACTCTCTTTATCCCTTTACAACTCCACTTTACCTTTTCCATGAAACGACACACCCCATGGGTGACTATAGGTTCAGGCATATAGACACCCACATGTCCAACAGGATGCATGGAATGTCTAAGGTATCAATATAGGGCCCAAAACCGAATTATATAATCCAGGGAATAAAAAATAGAACACATGGTCTTCAAGTAACATACTATATACAAATTCAACTCAATTTAAAATACTATGTGTAACTTTCTTAGAATACCTGCCTCATCAATGAAGCTTTCCAAAACATTTCCCAAGAACGGTGGCCTTTCCAAGGCTTATCCTACTCCTGTCCAACCTCTCCGAAATCCAAATAAGCCTTCTAAAACCACCAAGGATCTTGTCTCACACCAAAAAAACACAATTAATTAATTATAAAAAAATTAATTAATTCATCAAATAAACCCCAACATTTCATAATGCCTAAAAACTCATCAAGTCAATCAACTTTTATGGAAACTCCAACAACCTTCCGGGCACAGTGGAAGCGTGGTTGGGCGATGCCCAACTATAATTTTTACCATGATCAATGATTATTATAGGATCAATACGAAGATGAAATCTTGTCTCCATGGAATAGAATCAAATATTTAGATAAAGAAGAAAGTGTCATAAAACCTTTAGAGAGGATCTTCCGCATCATGTTTATAATTAATTTAATTAATTTTATAAAGAAAAGAATATCTGGATCTTCGGTAATTTATTTTTTGTTGGTGTTGATCATCTATAATGACCCTTTTGGATTGTCTCATTGCACTTGCATGGATCCAAACTATAATCCCTCTGGTAGTGATCCACACGTGCTCTGATGGAATCTGATCGACACCACTCGTTCTCTAGGTGCTATCATGGTGAAGCGAGTGTCATGTGTCTGTCATTTTTGATCATTTTTCCTTTATTCTTGAAGAACTTCTCTCATTCTTGAGAGGTTCGGGAAGAGGATATGAGAGAGAAATCGTTTAGCTCAATAATTCTCAATTCACCGAGCATACAGTTCGGTACATGGAACAGTAGATGTTCGTGTCTATTATTCGGCATGGGGCTTTAGTTAAAATATTTAATTGTCTAACATAAATTAAATACATTCATATCCTTAGAGAAAACCCATGCCCTTAATAATAATAATACTTCATTATTTATGGTGCGCCAAATTTTTTAAAACAGAATTATAAATAAAATTCCACGTTACAATATAATAGCTACGTTATTATTATTTTAACAGGTGCTAACTAGTTAAATAATTATTTTCTATCTTGAAAATAATTATTTTACTACCAGACCATCCTTGGTCTACACAAACTCTACTTTCATTTATTGAACACCTGAATAAATAAATAAATAAATTATTCTATTAAATAAATATTTTATTTACAAACTACTAAATAAATATTTATTAAATGTTTAATAAAATAAATAAATATATTTTACTCACAATCCGGTGATTAAATATTTATTTAATTAATGTGATCATTTTAACTTGAATAAAATTATTCCACGGTCTTTATAATAACATCTATTTCATCAATTAAATTCAAATAGAATTTAACCGAGACCCCCAAAAACTCTTAATGTGTGACCCTCCAAGATTCCTTCTCATTGGCATTAGGCGGGCTTGCCTAGAGTCCAAGAGTAATATCTAACAATGGTTCAAGGCACCCAATTGAAATAACTTAAAGTCACGACATCAATAGCCTCATAAAAATGTTCACTATGCAATATAATTAATTTATCTCAATATCACATCAATCTGGTTTCATGATAGTGTCATCAACCTTTATGATTGATACATCGTTCTTTGAATACATGAAATAAACTCGTCATTACACCATGTACATGGAATTTCATGTGACAGTTCTATTTCAATAAAAGAGAAAAGATACCAATATCAATAAATGGAAGTGAAAAATCCTTCCTTGACTTATCAACTAATAACATGCCACTCATGACGCACCCAATATACCCTACTTCCAGAAAACATATTTCCTGGAGGTTTTCATCAGCAAATCAAAGTGCACGAGTCATGGCGTATATTAATGATAATCTTAAAGTTTAAGGATAATTGCACATGCTCTCACATAGAAATATTCGATGATACCAAAACATACATAATTTCTACTATAGGGTCTCATCTCGTAACCCCCCGTCTTGGAGACTACCAAGTGAAAACATCATGAGAAGAAGTCTCATATGCTTATGAGTACTTTCACGTGACAATCTGTATACTATGTGTCCCATTATAGTATGCCATCCTACCATAGATCTATATTTAAGAATATTTGCATAGCAATTCAAGGTTCTTATCATAGTGGGGAACTGTTATGACCTTGTCAATGCTAAAAATACTCCAGAACATTATTACACTATAGTCATGAAAAATAATGAACAGTATGTAATAAGATATTTAGTATTTAAATATATTAAATATTAATGTAATAAAAGTACAAACGGTAGGTATTAGGACACCAACTCTTACACATGCAACTCAATTAACAAGATTATGTGTAAATTTCTTAGACTACCTACCTCATCATTAAAGATTTCCAAAACATTTCCCAAGCACAATGGTATTTCCAAGGCTCATCTGAGTCTCATCCAACCTCTTCGTCATCCAAATGAGCCTTCTAAAAACACTAGGTCTCTAGTCTCACACTAAAAAACACAATTAATTAATTATAAAAAAAAATAATTAATTAATCAAATAAACCCAAACATTTCATAATGCTGAAAAACTCATCAAGTCAATAAACTTTTATTGAAACTCCAAGAACCTTCCATGGGTGGTCCAAGATAGACTCTGAACACCAATCCCACACAAATACATAAGATTTAATACCATTTATGAGGTTAATCAAAAACCCATTTGATTGAAAACCTATGAAAATTCACCATGACCACATACCTTAACAAAACACCATGAAACGATGTGTGGAATCCATATTAGGATTCCCTCTATGAAAGCCAGCTAAAAGCCCTATTATTCTTGGATAATTCCCCCATGAGATAGTGTAATTGGAAATGAATCCCTAAACACACATATTTTAAATTATTAATGACCATGGAACGAGAGAAATGGTATGAGGAGGAAGATAAATATCACCTTAAATTCCAAAGAAACACCATGAACGTTCCTTAAATTAAAGGTTAGAAGAAGTAAGAAGAGGTTTGGTAACCCACTGGTTCATGCGCACCTAATGGGAGAACAATATGTAAGAGTAACCAAAACACCCAAGGGTTATTTTGGTAAAATCCCCAATTTCATGAAATATGGGAAGCCACACAATTTGGCTGCATAGGTTGCAAAATCATGTTCCAACCATGTGGTTGGAACTATCCAAGCCAACAACCCCAAAAAAATTTCCCACACAATTTTCCAAACTTTGTTCCAAACATTCACACCCAACTAGATGAATTTTTTAATAAGCCATACAGTAGGTCTGAAACCATGCGTAGGTCATGCACTATGTTTTAGAACTTTCTTTACCTTGCACAGTTTCCCCTTGAACCATGCACAGTTTTTCCTTACCCATATGATAACCATTCATCACAACTATTCTTAGTTCAAAATGAACTGAAAAGATCCTAAGCATCAAGGTGTCATTTAATTTCTCCTAAACCATGCAAATCACACCATGAATATTGGATATAAATCTCTAAAAATCCTAAAAATAAATTAAAGGCTCTAAATCTCAAACAAACACCCAAGATACATATTGAGACTCTTTCATCATCTCCAAACATCTCTTTTAGGCATTCTAGCTTTCAAAATCTCATTTCGATTTTTGATCCAAGATGTGAACCATCTAGTAAATAAAAATTCAAAATGCTTCTAAAATCATTGACCTATATGGACATAGGATATTATAACCTCCCCACCAAAATACTTCTTTTCTCCAAGAATTATTCATGTTCTTCCACCTATGCTACTCGAACTACATCGGTCACTATTTATATCCAACAGCTGCATTCCATTTCTGAATGGTAGAAACACAAACAAAGGCCTCCAACTCAGGGAACTCAATCATCCAAACTCAATCCAAAACTTGTTTCCAAAACTGAAACACAAAGATGATTCTTACCAAATCCCATCCAACCAAAAAAACACTTATGTCATTTCTCAGTTACTAATCAGAGCTATGATGATCCCCTATAAGGCCCCAGCCTTAAACCTTACTTAATATTGAATTAAATGAATAATTCACATTGAGGACATTTTAAGGTTTAGAGTTTTAGAGAATTAGGTCATAAAACATGCATTACATCACACATTTAAACAAAGTGGTTACAATAAAAGATAGTATTCATTTTTCCCATCAACGGAAACATATTTAAAATAAAACATGGATCCTTTCTTGACACTTCCTTGACACTATCATCATATCATGTACCTTTCCCTTGACCTGTGAAAAACATTTCAAAAACGTGGGACGAGCATAAAAAGATCAGTAGGGGATATAAAAGTACGAAATGAAAACATTAGTCCATGTATGAAATCATACTATACTAATAAAACATAATCACTTTAACATACCTCATCAAATCGTGAATAAATCATAGAAATCATAGGACGTAAAGGTAACTTGAGGTATTCATAACATTCTTACGTAGGGAGTAGCCCTCACGGTAACGTTTGGAATACCCATCACAGTATATTCCATAAATCACTTCAGAGATACCTTAACGTTTAACTCCTTCGTGTTACCCAATGCATTGGAGAGCTATATCGGGCTCACCCGCCCTTAGTTTATCACGAAACCACCCGTCTTCATAATAATGCCCAAGAACCATAACATAATCGTATCACATAAAACATGCATAAAGGAAACATAACATTTCCACTTTTCAATCACAAGATATCAATACAACACATTGATATAAAAACATTATGAAAAACATTTTCAATACCAAAATAAAATAAAGTAAAACATGGTATTTATTTTTCACTTAAAAAAGGTATGGCTTGTAGAGGAATCCAAAACTCAAATAATGGTTACGGCGGCGGAGAAGTCGTTGTCGCCGCATATGTACGACAAAAACATTCCCTTTTGTCATTTAGTAAAACGCTTCGTATAAAAAATATTACTTTTGGATAAACGTAAAAGTCAAAGGGGTTTATACACCGTATAAAATAAGGTTGTGTATAAAGAAAAATATTCCTCAATGAAAAGAGATTGAGACGAAGTCCCATACCTCGGGTCCGACTTAACTCGATCGTTCTTTAATGTCTTGAATAATAAACATGAGTTAATTTCTACTTGATTGAGAACCATTTTCAAGTTCATTATTACTTTTATATCACTTATTACCATGTCATGAACACTATTTAATTATTTAAGTTTATAACGGTCGTTTTAACGATCATTGGTACTTGAGTCAAAAATAAGCTCTTTATAATTACAAGTTGTTCGTGTATCCATTATATCCAGAGTTATAATCATGATGTAGATATCATATATATCATATATATCCAGTATATACATGGATTTATAATATTACATAACCTTTATAGGTAGGAAATGAAATGCACCGTTCATGAAGACGGTAAGCCGTACGTACGCATGAACGCTACTTTCATTTCTATGTCATATTAATGGAATTAAAAAAAATGAGAGATATGTATATTTTAATTCCAGAATTATATTAATCATTTAGATGTATAATAAATCATATATATCCATTATATATATGTACTTATAATAGTACATTACATTTGGGGATAAGAAATGAAATGTACCGTTCATGGAGACGGTAAGCCGTACGTACGCATGAACGCTACTTTCATTTCTATCTCATACTCTAATGGAAAGAAATAATAATGATATAAAGGTATATTATAATTACAATATAAAATCATATATAATATCATTAAATCCATCCTTTATATGTACCACATATGGTATTAACGAATCAAACCACTTTGAGGGGGCGGTAGTCCGCACTTCCTAAAATGAAGATATCGTGTTTACCCATAATGGAAACCCAAAAGGTATGCCATAAATGAAAAATAAAGAAGATTAAGTAAAACATAAAGATATTATATATCATATATAAATATAGTGACATCTTAATGGACGCTTTTTAAGGTGTTAGAAGAATATTGAACAATCATCGTTTCGTGACACAGAAATCCGCCATCCACGGAAACAGTATGCTCTTAAACCATTAGATGAAGGTGTGTGTAAGTGTAGATATAATACATCTCATAACAACATCTTAGTATATTTAAGATAATATTATTGTTACAAAAGAATGGAATAATAAGAGTTTAGGGGGTTGGAGAAGCAAAATAAAACTTAAGAACACAAGAGAAGACACTACCTTTAAAACAGGTAACTCTTTTTTGATTTGAGCTCAAAGGCTTCCTTGGAAAGACTTCTGCTCAAAGTGAGGCTTCTAGGAGTACGATAGGGATGTGGAGAGACAAAATGGCCATGGTTTGCCCAAGCCAAAGGCTTGAGAGGTGTGGGTAAGGTGGTAGAGGTGGGGGCCTTTTATAAGAGGAGAAGTGGGGCACTCTTGGAAAGTTATAAAAGGTTACTTTATTATAAAATGATTTTCGGATTTTAAAGGTCCCAAAATTATATATTTCAAGGATAACGTGATAAGAGTTATAAATCCACCCATACAATAGGTTTTTGACATGTGTAGGTCTTAGATTTTACATTATCTTTTCATTTTATTTAAATTGTTAAATAATGAGGTAATCACTGCATCATCATGGTGTTGTAAATAATTTAATTTATTTAATGTCTAAAAATTATAAAAAAATATCATGATGTAGGAAATATTTTTATCTTTATAATGAATATTTATAGTAAAAAATATGACTTGTATAACCCCATGTAAAAATTGTTTTAGTAAAACAACATATGTTTGTGACATTTTTATTTTAACATTAAATAAAAAGTTATTAATGTCATTATCCTACCAAAGTGGCTCTATGGGGTCCCCAAGTTGACCAATGGATTTTATTGGTTGGCCATGAAACATCCAATAAGGGTAGGACATGTTTCAAGGTAATTTTATATTATTAAAACATTATTTTTACCTTAAATTACACTAATTACCTCTAATCGCGATTAAAAACTTAAAAGTTACTATTCACGAAAAAATTATTTTAATCCCATTGAACCACATTTTACTTCTTAATGACAACTATTTATGTCGGATTTTTTAAATTCAAAACACAGAGGTGTTAAAATTTCATTTAAACGGAAAATAAGTTTTTTAAGTACCACTTAGTGGTTTCACTATTCATTAAAAATTGAAGTTTTTTAGAAAAATACCAAAACTTCACCCTAAGCTATATTTGACATTCCAAATTAAAAAATGATTTATATTTCGCAAAATTCAAAACATATAAGTTATATTAATTAATTTAGTAATTAATTCCCGCTGTCAGAACAAAAAACATGTTTTTATGAAACAATATATATCAAAAGATTGACACTAGTTTAAGTCCAATTTCAAAGTGAAATTAATTCCAATGACCACTATTGGATTAAATGGTAAAAATATATTATAATTTCACTTTAAAAACAATTCAAAATATAATCTAATCATATAAATAAATTAGATTAAAAAGTGGTTTTGAATTAAAATACAACATTTTTCACTATTCATTAAAAAATGAACTTTATCGGAAAAATACCATAAATTTACACAAAGTAAATTTTGATGTCCCGATTCTAAAGAAGAATTTTATTTGGTCCAATAGAATGTATAATAGTGGCCAAAACTATATTTAAAGAGGGTTCGCCATCAAAAGGCGATAGTTCGACCTTTTAGTGAATATTAGAGTATCTATGCCTAAAATTGAATTATTTTCATATTTTAAGCCTTTATCCTTTATTGGATAAATATAAATACATTTAACAAACATATATAATCATATTTTAGTTGTTTTTATTCATTCTCGCCAATACAACGGCAATGTGCTAACTACCATTTAAAATAATATTATTTTATTACTAGTGTGCAATGTAAGATTTCAAAGAAACTCTTTGTTGCGTATCGGGTACGCTATCGAACATAGAAACCCTTTGAAAGTAAAATTAATATTTAATTCGTAAATATTAATTAGTATGAAAATGTTTTATTCTTTATTTACCTAGTATGTTACATCCTTCCCCCCTTTTGGGAATTGCGTCCTCAGAATTTTATTCACTTATCAAAATAAGTGGGGGTATTTATCCCTCATAGAATTTTCAAATTCTCACGTTTCCTATTCAACCATTTGGTTTTTCCACAAAACCTTTACTTGGTGAATTACCTTATTTCGCAACACTTGCTCTCTTCGGTCAAGAATCTGGACTGGTTGTTCTTCATAAGAGAGATTCTCTTCCAACTGAACTACCTTTGCGCTCAAAAAATGAGATGGATCTGGAATATACTTTCTCAACATAGAAACATGAAAAACACTTTGTACATGAGATAAACTAGGAGGTAAAGCCACTCGGTAAGCAATTGATCCAACTTTCTCCAGAATTTCATATGGTCCAATGAACCTTGGACTCAGCTTTCCTTTCTTACCGAATCGCATCACACTTTTCCATGGTGAAACTTTGAGAGAAACATGATCACCTACATCGAAAGATAGGTCCTTCCTCCGGTTATCCGCATAACTCTTCTGCCTACTCTGTGTTGTTATCATGTGTTTCTGAATCAACTGAACTTTTTCGCCCATCTCTTCTACCAATTCTGGTCCCATCATCTTCCTTTCACCCACTTCATCCCAAAAAGCTAGAGGTTAACAACATTTACCATATAATGCCGCAAATGGAGCCATCTGTATACTGGAATGAAAACTGTTATTATAAGAAAACTCAACAAAAGAAAGATGTTGGTCCCAACTTCCCTGATAATCCATCGAACAAGCACGTATCATATCCTCCAAAGTCTGAATTATTCATTTTGACTTCCCATCTGACTGAGGATGAAAAGCTGTACTAAAATTTAATTCAGTACCCAACGACTTCTGAAGGCCTTTCCAAAAGTTTGAAGTGAACCTGGGATAACGTTCATATAAAATGGAGAGAGTAAATCCATGTAACCTGACTATATCTTTAAGACACAAACGAGAAAGTTAATCTAGGGAAAAAGTATCTTGTATAGTAAGGAAATGAGCAGATTTAGTCAAGCGATCAACAATAACCCAGATTGCATTATTACCTCGAGGTGTCTTCAGAAATCCCACAACAAAGTCCATTGATATATTCTCTCATTTCCACTCGGGCACTGGTAAAGGCTAAAGCATCCCTTTCGGTAACTGTCGCTCTGCTTTAACCTGTTGACAAGTCAAACACTTCACAGTAAAATCACCAATATCCCTTTTCATTTCGTCCCACCAGTAATACTCCTAAAGATCTCTATACATCATAGTACTGCCAGGATGAACTGAAAACAGAGAACTATGAGCTTCACATAACAAATCTCTCTTCAACTGTGAATCACACGGAACACTCAATCTCTTCCCAAATATCAAAACAAAATCATTATCAATGTTGAATTCAGGCAACTTACCCTTCTGAACCAGCTCTACATTTTTCTGTAACACGCTGTCTTGCTTCTGTGCTTGCTTAATTCGGTCTGATAGAGAAGATTTCACTGATACCTGAAACAAAATAGAAGGACATCCCGCACCAATAACTTCTACGCCAAAGTTCATCAAATCCTTAACCAAAGGATCACATTCCAAACGCAACATCATTAATGAAGCATTACATTTTCAACTCAAAGCATCATCCACTATATTTTCTTTTCCCATATGGCAATTGATTGTACAATCATAATCCATGATTAATTCTAGCCATCTCCTCTGTCTCATTTTTAATTCTTTCTGAGTGAATATATACTTTAAACTTTTTTGATCAGTATATATTTCACACTTTACTCCATACAAATGATGACTCCAAATTTTTAAAGCGAAAACAACAGCATCTAATTCCAAATCATGTGTAGAGTAATTTACCTCATGAGTTTTCATCTGTCATGAAGCATAAGCAATTACCTAATAATTCTTCATTAGGACGCAACCAAGTCCTTTCAATGAATCATCACTGTAGATAACAAACTCCCCATTCCTGGAAGGTAGTGCCAAAACTGGAGCATTCACCAATCTTCTTTTCAGTTCCTGAAAACAATCATCACATTCTTTTGTCCAGATAAACTTAACACCCTTTCGATTTAGCTTAGTCATTGGACTAGATAAACGTGAAAAATTTCTAACAAACCTTTGGTAATATCCTACCAAACCATGGAAGCTACGAATCTCAGTTACATTTGTGGGTCTTGGCCATTCTTCCACAACCCTTGTTTTTGCAGGATCAATAGTTATCCCATCTTTAGAAACAATATAACCAAGGAAAGAAATTTGTTGCAACAAAAACTCACACTTGTTGAATTTCCCATACAATTTCTTTTCTTTTAAGGTTTGAAAAATAACCCTTAAATGTCTTTCATACTCCTCTTTACTTTTAGAAAACACCAAAATATCATCAATGAAGACAACCACAACCTTATCCAAGAACCCATGGAAAATTCTATTCATAAGGTCCATGAATACAGCAGGTGCATTGGTTAGCCCAAAAGACATTACTAAAAATTCATAATGGCCATATCTTGTACGAAACGCGGTCTTCGGAATATCTGCTTACATTACCTTCAACTGATGGTACCCCGATCTCAGGTCAATCTTTGAAAAATACTGAGCTCCCTGGAGCTGATCAAAAAAATAATCGATATGAGGAAAAGGATATTTGTTCTTAACAGTGATGTTATTCAAGGATCTATAATTAATGAAAAGTCTCATAGAACCATCTTTCTTTTTAACAAATAAAACAGGAGCACCCCATGGTGATGTGCCAGGTCGAATGAAACCTTTCTCTAATAAATCTTGCAATTTATCCTTCAACTCTAAAAGTTCAATTTGAGCCATTCGATAAGGGGGTTTTGAAATTGGCTTAGCATCAGGAACTAAGTCAACAGTAAACTCAACTTCCCGATCTGGTATTATTCCAGGCAACTCATCATGAAAAACATCAGGATACCCATTTACCACTGGCACATCATTAATCTGAACAGTTCCTTTGTTTTCAACAATATGTGCAAGGTAACATTCATTTCCATCTTTTACATGTTTCTCATCCTCTTGATACGTTATCAACAGTAAGGGTTCATTCTTGTACACAAACTGAAAGTCTTTCTGAAAAGAAACTTCTTTAGCTCTACAATCAATATTAGCATGGTAAATAGAGAGCCAATCCATACCCAGGATAACATCAAACTCTACTAGAGGTAAAACAATAAGGTTTGCAAGTAGGTTCTTTCCACGGATAAGGATAGGAATATTCTTATAAATTCTTTTTACCTCAACATTTCCCCCAGGTGTTTTTACCACAAGTTCAGGAGTCATTTCTTGAGATGGTATTCCCAATTTACTTGAAAAGTTTTCGGAGATGAAAGAATGTGTAGAACCCGAATAAAAAAACACAATGGCATAATCTGAAAAAATAAACAAAGTACCCGATACAACTTCATTTGATGGCCCGAAATCTGTTGAAGTAGCTGTAGAGGATTTGACCACCCCTTTCTGCTTGTAGTCTAACTGCTTCTCATCACTCGAGCTCTTCGTCAGACACTCGTTTGCATGGTGACCCATCTCATTGCTCTTAAAACATTTAACTAACTGTAAATCAAAAGTGGTATTACCATCGCCCTGATCTTCTTCAGTGCAATCATGATCCTTATGTCTCATCTTACCACATCGGTAGAACTTTCCAGAATTCAGAAGACATTCCCCAGCATGCCTTTTACCACATTTATCACAAAATGGAAACTTATTTTTCTTACCGTCAGACCTTAATGAAGAATTCTTTCCTTTCTCTTGCCACCTCGGTCTCTTCTTCTGCTGGTTTTTATAGAACACATGATCATCGGAAAACTCCATTTCCACCTTCTCATCACATCAAACAATCTTTTCATAACTTTTGAACTCACGAGAAGCCAATGCCCTTCGATATTTTGGATTTAATCCTGAGTAAAAATGATTGATTTTACTTTCAAGGTCTCGGATAAAATTTGGAGCATACCTTGCCAATCGAGTGAACCTCTCTTCATAAGCAGCCACTGAGTCTTCCTCTTGCCTCAATTCCAAGAATTGTTTTTCCATCCTATGTCGAACAGCCTTAGGAAAATACTTCTCAAGAAACATTCCTTTAAATTCATCCTAGTCGAGAGCATCAATCTCATCAGTGTCCCTGATATTTTTAACCATCGACCACCACTGATCTGCTTCACCCTCCAAACGGTAAATAGCAAGACTAACCTTTTGATTTTCTAAACACCCCATGACATTGAAAATCATCTCCAGTGCTTTAATCCACCCTTTAGCTAGCACAAGTTCAGATGATCCCCTGAATGATGGGGGATGTTGCCTCATGAAATGTTCCACCACTGACATGTTCCTCTGCAGTTGATATGGCTGATCTCATGCATGGATACCACCACCATTTATCGCTTGAGTCAACTACGCCATTACTGCAACAAACTGTTCAGTTCTAATTCAGACCATCTCAGGATGCTGATTAGGAAGTTCATTTCCTTCTATATGCCTTCCTAGCACTGCTTCCCTGTTTCCTTTGCAGAAAACCATTCTGAACAAACATATCTTAGATGAAGCAACATGGTAATCTTCAAATTCTATATCATTTAAATTTGACCATAAAAAAATACTTTTGGATAATCATTTAATAGAATTCTAACTCCTAAAGTTATCTAAACTGACCTCTGATACCAACTATAAGGCCTCGGCCTTAAACCCTACTTAATATTGAATTAAATTAATAATTCACATTGAGGATCTTTTCAGGTTTAGAGTTTCAGAGAATTGGATCATAAAACATGCATTACATCCCACATTTAAACAAAGTGGTTACAATAAAAGATAGTATTCATTTTTTACATCAATGGAAACATATTTAAAATAAAACATGGATCCTTTCTTGACACTTTCTTGACACTATCATTATATCATGTATCGTTCCCTTGACCTTTGAAAAACATTTAAAAACTTTGAATGAGCATAAAAAGCTCAGTAAGGGATATAAAAGTACGAAATGAAAACATTAGTCCATGTATTAAATCATACTATACTCATAAAACATAATCACTTTAACGTACCTCATCAAATCATGAATAAATCATAGAAATCATAAGACATAAAGGTAACTTGAGGCATTCATAACATTCTTACATAGGTAGTAACCCTCATGGTTATGTTTGGAATACCCATCACAGTATATTCCATAAATCTCTTCGGAGAAACCTTAAATTTTAACTCCTTCATGTTACCCAATGCATTGGAGATCTATATTGGGCTCACCCGCCCTTAGTTTATCATGTAACCACCCGTCTTCATAACAATTCCCAAGAACCTTAACATAATCATATCACATAAAACATGCATAAAGGAAACATAACATTTATACTTTTCAGTCACAAGATATCAATACAACACATTGATATAAAAACTTTATGAAAACCATTTTCAATACCAAAATAAAATAAAAGTAAAACATGGTATTTATATTTCATTCAAAAAAAATTTGTTTCTTGTAGAGGAAGACGAAACTCAAATAATGGTCACGCAGGCGGAGAAGTCGTTGTCACCGCCTACGTACGAAAAAAACATTACATTTTGTCATTTAGTAAAACGCTTCGTATAAAAAAGATTACTTTTGGATAAATGTAAAAGTTAAAGGGGTTTATACACCGTATAAAAGAATGTTGTGTATAAAGAAAAATATGCCTCAATGAAAGGATATTGAGACGAAGTCCCATACCTCGGGTCCGACTTGACTCGATCGTTCTTTAATGTCCTGAATAATAAACTTGAGTTAATTTCTACTTGCTTAAGAACCTTTTTCAAGTTCATTATTCCTTTTATATCACTTATTACCATGTCATGAACACTATGAAATTATTTAAGTTAATAACGGCCGTTTTAATGATCATTGGTACTTGAGTAAAATATAAGCTCTTTATAATTACAAGTTGTTCATGTATCCATTATATCCAGAGTTATACTCATGATGTAGATATCATATATATCATATATATACATTATATACATGCCTTTATAGTATTACATAACATTTAGAGGTAAGAAATGAAATGCATCATTCATGGAGACGGTAATCCGTACGTACGCATGAACACTACTTTCATTTCTATGTCATATTAATGGAATTAAAACTAAATGAGAGATATGTATATTTTAATTCCAGAATTATATTCATCATTTAGATGTAACATACATCATATATATCCATTATATATATGTACATATAATAGTACATTACATTTGGGGATAAGAAATGAAATGCACCGTTCATGGAGACGGTAAGTCGTACATACGCATGAACGCTACTTTCATTTCTATCTCATACTCTAATGGAAAGAAATAATAATTATATAAAGGTATATTATAATTATAGTATAAAATAATATATAATATCATTAAATCCATCCTTTATACGTACCACATATGGTATTAACGAATCCAATCACTTTGAGGGGCGGTAGTCCGCACTTCCTATAATGAAGATATCGCATTTTCTCATAATGGAAACCATAAAGGTATGCAATAAATGAAAAATACATAAGCTTAAGTAAAACAGAAACATATTATATATCATATATAAATATAGTGACATCTTAATAGCCACCTTTGAAGGTGTTAGAAGAATATTGAACAATCATCGTTTTGTGAGGCAGAAATTCACCATCCACGGAAATAGTATGCTCTTAAACCATTAGAAAAAGGTGTGTGTAAGTGTATCTCTAATCATTATAATAACAACATCCTAGTATATTGAAGATACTAGTTATGTTACAAAAGAAAGGAATAAAAAGAGTTTAGGGGGTTGGAGAAGCAAAATAAAACATAAGAACACAAGAGAAGACACTACCTTTAAAACGGGTAACTCTTTTTGATTTGAGCTCAAAGGCTTAATTGGAAAGACTTAATCCCAAAGTGAGTATTCTATGAGTATAAGAGGGATTTGGAGAGACAAAAAGGGTAGGGGTTGGCCGAGCCAAAGGCTTGAGAGCTGTGGGTAAGGTGGTAGAGGTGGGGGCCTTTTATAAGAGAAGAATATGGGCACTCTTGGAAAGTTATAAAAGGTTACTTTATTATAAACTGATTTTCAGATTTTAAAGGTCCCAAAATTATATATTTCAAGGGTAAGGTGATAAGAGTTCTAAATCCACCCATACAATAGGTTTTTTACATGTGTATGTCATAGATGTTACATTATCATTTCATTTTATTTAAATCGTTAAATAATGGGGTAATTGTTGCATCATCATGGTGTCATAAATAATTTAATTTATTTAATGTCTAAAAATTATAAAAAAACTATCATGATGTAGGAAATATTTTTATCTTTCTAATGAATATTTATAGTCAAAAATATGACTTGTATAACCCCATGTAATTTTTTTTAGTAAAACAACACATGTTTGTGACATTTTTATTTTAACATTAAATAAAAAGTTATTAATGTCATTTTCCTACCAAAGTGTCTCCATGGGGTCCCCAAGTTGACCCATGGATTTTTTTGTCATCCATGAAACATCCAATAAGGGTAGGACATGTTTCAAGGTCATTTCATATTATTAAAATATTATTTTTACCTTAAATTATACTAATTACCTCTAATCGTGATTAAAAACTTAGAAGTTACTATTCACCAAAAAATTATTTTAATCCCATTGAAAAAAAATTTAATTCTTAATGACAGCCATTTATGTCTTATTTTTTGAAATTCAAAACATAGAGGTGGTAAATTTTCATTTAAACATAAAATCAGTTTTTTAAGTACCACTTAGTGGTTCCACTATTCATTAAAAATTGAAGTTTTTCAGAAAAATACCAAAACTTCACCCTAAGCTATATTTGATATTAAGAATTCAAAAATGATATCTATTTCAGAAAATTAAAAACATATAAGTTACATTAATTAATTTAATAATTAATTCCCGCTGTCAGAACAAAAAACGCGTTTTTATGAAACAATATATATCAAAAGATTGACACTAGTTTAAGTCCAATTTCAAAGTGAAATTAATTCCAATGACCACTATTGGATTAAATGGTAAAAATATATTCTAATTTAACTTTAAAACCAATTCAAAAGATTATCTAACAATATAAATAAATTATATTAAAAAGGGGTTTTGAATTAAAATATAACATTTTTCACTATTCATTAAAAAATGAACTTTATCGGAAAAATACCAAAAATTTACACAAAGTAATTTTGATGTCTCGATTATAAAGAAGAATTTTATTTGGTCCAATAGAATGTATAAAAGTGACCAAAACTATATTTAAAGAGGGTTCTCCATCAAAAGGTGATAGTTCGACTTTTTAGTGAATATTAAAGTGTCTATGCCTAAAATTGAATTCTTTTCGTATTTTAAGACTTTATCCTTTATTGGATAAATGTAAATACATTTTACAAAAATATATAATAATATTTTAGTTATTTCTATTCATTCCCTCCAATACAATGGCTACGTGTTAACTACCATTTAAAATAATCTTATTTTATTAGTAGTGTGCAACGTAAGATTTCAAAGAAACTCTTTGTTGCGTATCGGGTATGCTATCAAACATAGAAACCCCTTGAAAGTAAAATTAATATTTAATTCGTAAATATTAATAAGTATGAAAATGTTTTATTATTTATTTACCTGGGATGTTACATCCCCAATATATGATTTAGCTTACAACCACCAACTTTCTTTATTTAGTGCCACCACCATCTGAAAATCCCAAAGAACATGAACTCGTGATACCACAACAAGCCTAGAATGGTTATCAACATACCGTGCTCCAATACCCATGAGAACTCCAATAAACATTGGAACCCTCCCTCTTCATCGAAAACCTATAAGAATAGACGTATAACCTCCATCCATTCATGTACTATGAACGAGTAGAATTTTCCTTGAAAACCTTATTCATCTTCAAAAGAACATATTCTATTTCTAAAATTGAATGAATAATTTTTTTTAAAACAATATACACACATATGATTCAAAAAGTTGGGTTGGACCATCATGGCATACTCATCCCAAAAAAATTCTCATCTCCAATTACTGGTACCTCACCATCTAGCCTAATCTTGATGCCTTCACACCCAGAGGAATTCTCAAACCAACCAAACATTATTAATAGAGTCCATACATGACAACCAATGAGATTGCCCAGTAATATCCTCAACTATCTCAATCCATCATCATGCCCTATGGCATATATAGTCCCCTCTAACACTAGCACACCAAATTACTTTTTAGCGTTGTTTTGGTCTTGAAACCAATGCTCGGCTTGACCATCCATGACAAATAATCTCCCATTAGAATTACATGTGGGATTTAAGCATGCACCTCAATGGTTCTTCGCATGAATCACAATGCCACCACCACCGATCCAAGTCTAGTTCCAAACACCTATGACCCTTCCAGCATGAGGGTCATATCACCATGACTAAGATGTCATTTCCCATCATAGGATTTTCATTGTCATATCCTAACTCAGGAAACTCCAACCATTATAGCCCATGTTCTATTCAATGAAGACCAAATAATTAAATGTTGTCATCTATTTATCACTAAAGAAATAAAAAAAGTCAACTATCCCATATCCTCATCTTCAATGAATGGTACTTTCAGTATTCACTGATATCCAACCCATCACAATGACATAATTACAAATATTGTTTGGTGAACCTCCACCATATGGCTCCATTTACAGTTCTCTGTGAGTGCCACCTCTAAGGATTCCATCCATCAAACCAAAAATGACATTATGTTATCTAGGCATATTACTATTCCCCCCCAAGTAACAATGATGATGTTAAGATATTGTGCATGATTGTCTAACTTAGATTAAACAAATATTTTGTTTATTAATACCACCACAGCTCATTTATTTCCAATGTCACCTATAACTTTAGGTATATAAAAAACTCATTCAAGGTACCCAGGCCTCCCTACCAATAAGAATATCATACAACCCACATAATTTCTAAGCCTACTCATGGATAACTGAATAACCCATAGGTGTACCCTCCCATAACATTTTATCCACAATAAAAATGATATGTAATGTCTCAAAACGATCATCCCCCAAGATACCATTAATTCTTAATCACTACACTGTCTTGTGTAACCCACCAAAAAAACACATATTAGACTCTAGAAAATCTCATTTCACAAAACCTAGTCACCCAAGTCATATCAACTAGTCATGCCTCTTTTACATTCCCATGTCACCCAACATAGAGCATCCATGGTTATTCCCAAAACTAAAGGCAACTCACTTATCGAAAACCACATTCACAAACACTCAATACTTGAGAATAATTTAAAAGTTCCACTATGTTCATGTATGCTCTCACCACATTCCTAGAGATGTATCCAAATCATACCAGGATAAGAACCTAATTGGTCATACCACCCATAATCTACATGTTCCATTGAAGCATTAGTACTCCAACTAATTTTAATCTCAAAGAAACCAAGAATCTCCATGTGCATCTCACTGTGAACATACTAGGTACACCTCACTTGTATAGTCAACACCCAAAGAAAACCAACACACCTGGAACCACATACCCTCAAGAACGTTTTATTCTCTCGTTCCATATCATAACCACCACACACAGCCATCCACACATCCATTACCTCGGATAGACACCTGAAATAACTTTCCCCTAAAGAAACCAACCACAAGGATGAAACACTATAACTTAATTGCACTTTCTCAAAACCAATCGTATGTGCCAAAACCCCAAACTAGGTTTCACCCATCATGAACTATTTTTGAAAGGTCTTAAAACATAAATGTGTTCCTTACTCAGCCAAAATCATGCACAACTCAGCCAATAACTCTCATGGGTCAACCTTGAAGGCCACATGGCACCAACTCCCAAACAAGAATCACATCAAAAAAATTACTGGGTCTAACCACCTAGGGTATATTACAGCTCACATAAGTCCATAACTCATAGGGAATCAAACATGTTTCCATAACATCGTCACATGACATCAAAAAGATAAAACACCCTCCTCTAGGATTAACACCATAAAGGTGACATATACCAAATAACTACCCACATTTAGGGTCCCTATCCACTCTGAGCATATATACATCATACTTCTCCTTGGGGGACCCATACATGCAAACCAAACCCAAAAATCCCATAATGGTTCCAACAATCCTATACTTATACCATGTTGACTAACAAAGGTCACTACACCAACCATGTATGAGGATAACACCAGCATCCTCAATAATGAGTGCCTCACCCTAGATATACAGAACCTTCCATCAAAAGTAAATCTATAAAATCATACACCAGTAGGTTTATAACATGTGGATCCCATGTGCCTATCATGATGCATGGCATGCCTCTTAGATCTATAATACTAGAATTAAAACCAAACCATCAGTTTATTCTAATGGTCCAAGATAAATAAATCCCACGTAAGTCATCAAATCCTAACAACATGTGCATTTGTCAAAGTAAAAACATATACAACAGTAACATCACAAATCTAAAACATCATTACCATCCTCTGGTTACCTATACTTCCTACCAGAATAGTTGTTCATGGCGCACCATCCTGATATCCAACACAATATCTCACAAATTATTATATCTCATATCAACCCAATCCAAATTCGTAAAATAATAGGATAGTAAACTCCTTTTATTCCACTTTGTAACACCCTAGACCGAGTGCCACTAAACTGATGCCCCAATATGGTTCACTATAAGACCCTAAGTGCACCTACTCATATGACAAAGGTTTTTGACTAATAGTAGGGGTATAAGATAGAACTGTGAGGAGACTATACCATCATTTTAGAAAGAACAATAGAAGTAAATAACTAAACATAATACACATCAGAGTTAGTGAAAAAAATAAATACACTAAAACAAGAGCATGATGTAATAAAATTATATACTGTAAATCCTTGAATAGAAATTTCATACATATAACCAACCACCAACTAGGGAGGTTACATGACATGCAAAAAATAAATTAAAATACAAAAGGTATCCATAAAATCTCTGATCTGAACCCATCGAGTAACCTGAAACTATTTGAGCTACCCTGTTCGACCATGAAAAACTCAAAATGGGAATCATCCCAAACCTGTGATTAAAATAAACATGTGAGTACTTATTGAGTACCCATGTATAGTGGAAAACAGGTAAAGGTGTGAGTAAAACTTAGTAGGCCACCACCAATGGTGTCTGAAGAAAATATCAATAAAAGCATTAGTGTATAAAGGTAATAGTGGAATAAATATACCATACAAGAAAGGAAAGTAAATATTAAAAGAATATAAGTTTTATCTAGTAACCCAGTGTCTCTTGGGTTATAATGTGACACCCAGAATAACCAACAAGTAGTGACCCAAACCGGTCCTCTAAAAGAATAGCATTGGGTGATACCAACTGTGAATAATGAAAATTTCTCTTAAGTTATCATCTATCTTTGAGAGATATAAAAATCAGTATCAACCATTCCTAGAACCTTAGTCCATCGCATAAATAATATAAAAAACCATTGGTATTGATTTGTAGCATCGTTTTTTCAATATAATCACCCAACAAATCAATAGTTCCTAGATCATCAATCCAGCATCTATGTATATAATAAAATAATAGTGCATGGAGCCTCAGTCCAAGATACCAACAAGGGATATGAAACTCTATTTATGATAATCCTAATAAATTATGGGGACCTCCATGATGAACATACTAAACCTTGAGTATGGACCTACCTAACTAAAAAACCAACATTGATGTGGATCATCATGACCAACATCTTAAACCACTAGTGTGGACCACCATTACCAATAACGCAACAATGATTTGGACTGGTATGACCAATATCTTTTTCCATAGGTGTAAAATTTCATGAACAATACCTTTAACCATTAATCTAATAATCACTTTTCAAGGTTAAACATATTGAACTTACAATACATTTAGAGACTACAAAGAACCCCTTTTTAAACTGTTTTCATTTACCAACGTCCCTATATGCCTTCCAAACCAAAACAAAGCCACATCCTTCCCTTCCATCAAAATAATTAAAAGATCCATCAAGGCATTTTACTAATGGGGAAACCACACACTAATTCCAAAATAGTATTTAAATCCATTTATAAATCCATTTCCAAAAACCATGTGGTGTTTAATACAAAATTTTAAAACAAGATCCTTTTTAAAACACTATTTACCCCCTTTGAAACCCAAAACTACATCAGAACACAGTGCACAAATTTAAAACCATTTCAAAACTTCATAGTAATTTTCATAAAATGTTAACATATAAAATAATTCCAAATAATACTTTCATCATATTATTAAAATATCAATCCTAAAGTCCCACCAAGTATCCCTTAACCATTCGATCAAGACAACCAACGATCTAAATTGGTTTAAGCTTGTAACATGCTCTATTTATCCCTTTACAACACCATTTTACCATTTCTATGAAATGGTTCACCCCATGCGAGACCATAGGTTCAATATTATAAACACACATGGATCCAATGGGATCCATGGAAGGTCTAAAATGTCAATACTAGGCCTAAAAGAAAATTAGTTAACCCAAAGAATCAAACACACAACACATGGTCTTTAAGGAACATACTACATACATATGAAAATCAATTAACAAGACTATGGGTAAAGATCTTTGACCACCTACCTCATCAATGAATCTGTCAAAAACATTTCCTATATATGGGGTCTTTTCCAATGCTCATCCAAGTCCCATAAAACCTCTTCTACATCCAAATGAGCTCTCTATAGAAACCTCGGTTCAAGTATCACACCAAGAAACCATAGTTAATTAATTATAAAAAAAAATTAATCAAGAAATTAAATACCAACATGGAATAATGCTAAAAAACTCACTGGTTCGATCAAATCTTATTAAAACTTTGAGAAGCCACCATAGGAGGTCCACAAAGAACTCCCAATACAAATATCGGGAAAATCCTCAATATTTGATACCATTTACAAGGTTAATAAATAATAAAATTTATGGAAACCCTAATAAAATTCACCATGAACACAAAACTTTACGAAATGACATGCAAAAATGTGTAGAATCCATCTCAGGATCTCCTCTATAAAAGTCACCCAAAATCCCCATCATCCTTGGATGACCCAACCATGCTTCCATGGAATTCAAAATGAATCCCAAAACTCACACATCTGAAATTATTAATAACTATTCAAGTAGAGAAAGGTAATGTGTGGGAAGATAAATATCACCTTTAACGTAGAATAAACACCATGAACGTACCATAAATTGAATGGTGGAAGAATGAAGAAGAGGGATGGGAACCCCCTAGTTCGTGCACACCTAATGGGATAAGAATAGGGAGGAGTAGGATAAAAACCTAAGGATTTATTTCGGTAAAATACACCATTTATTGAATTCTAGGAATCAGTATGGCTTGAACTCACAATTTTCCAAACCTTGCACCAACTGTGTGGTCGGTACTATCTAAGTAAACACCCATGCACAGTTTGACCACAAGTTTTTCCAAACCATATGTCAACCGTGCACTCCCCACTAGACATTTTTCTCAACAAGGCACACAGTTTGTATAAAATTATGTGTAGTCCATGCATCATGTCTCATAACCTCCTTCACCACACATGGTTTTCCCTTGAACCCCACACGGTTTTTCTTTAACTCTACAGTAATCGTGAAAAACAACTATACTCAACTCAAAATGAAATGAAACCCTCTTAATCATAAATGTATCTCATGGTTTCTCCCAAACCATGCACACCAAACTATTAACCCTGATAAAAATTCTCTAAAACTCTCAAAACTTAACTTGGACCCTCTAAATCTCATCCAAACACCCAAGATAATTACTAATACTCATTACTCATCTAAAAACATCACTTTGAGGCATTCCAACTCATGGAATTTAATTTAGAGTAATGGTATAAAATTTTACTCGTCTAGTAAATAAAAATTTAAAATCCTTCTAAAATCATTGACTCGTCCGAATGTGGGATCTTACAATTGTGATGGAAACCAAAAGTATGTATAGACTCCAAACTCTATTGTTTCCATGCATCTAGAAAATTGCATGCATGATGATCCCAAACCTCCTATAGAATCTCTATTGGGTTAAAAATATACTAATTTCATCATATCAAAACTTACCACACCAATATGCCTCTATAACCAAAATCAGATCCAATGTTCATACCTAAAGCTATAAAACTTGATTTGCGTGAGATAAGAAGTTTGATAAGTCTACATGGATCCTATCCCACATCACCCACATTGAAAAAACACTACATAACAAAAAAATCACATGAATGGAATTTTTAGTTGCCATTCAGATAAAATTGAATACAACATCAGTAAAAATATGCTGATAAACTAAAAATCTTATCATTAAGGGAACAACAATGCACATATTCCACCAGAAATAACAATACTTCAATCAAATATAAAAAAAAGTATCTTATAAGATATATTATTATCAAACCCATATATTTTTATTTCAAACATACATCTATATCTTACTGAATATGATCCATCATTTTAAAATAAACAATACATCTAATTACCATTTGGTCACTATTTAATAGTATTATTGATAATTAAATCTCTATCCCTTATGTTAGAAAACTAAAAAACCTTTTTTAGATGTCATAAAGAGATATTAGCATTCAAAATATACTTAACTACTACATTCTAAAATCCAAGAACCATGATGGATTTTGAAAACCTATAATTTTCATACCCAAGCCAAAAATACCACCAAATATTCACATTAATCTCATAAAATATTCTATAAAAAATAATTTTCAATAAAAGTGATTTCTAAAACCAAAAAACAACACCATATAAAACTTAACCTTGGTCCAAGATGGAAATGAAGAGTATCAATTGATAAAAAGTACTTAGCATGTAAAACCCTTTAACAGAAAGAGTATGGATTAGAAAATAGTCGTTAAATCAGTTTGGAAAAGAGATCCATATTAATCTTACCCCTGTCTCAAAACCCTAATCCTACAACATGTTTTGGTTAACACTAGTAATCCCAATAAAAACCAGTTATTCATATTCCAATCATCCACACTCCCCCACCAAAATTTAGAAAAGAACAAATTAATATGGTCAATAATATATTTCAACATTTAAAATAATGATATCAAATAAAATGGGATAGATTGTGAAACAAATTTTAGAAATAAACTCCTTAATAGACTTAGGAAAATTATTCCCAAACCATCCTTGAATCCTACACTAAATTTTATCCACTATTTTTGCAAAAACAACTCTTTATAACTACCAATAATATTAGAAAAAACAAAATATTTATTGTAAAATCAGCCTACTTAACCCTCAAATAAAAACTCTACTCATATCTATACAACCTATCACCCACACTACTTTAAAACATCTCTTGTTTTTAAAAATTATCCTTATATCTAGTTCAAATCTCATATATACCAATCATATTAGTAATCGCATGCATATATCTTGTAAATAACATGATATCATCAATGAAGAAATGGTGAGAACCTATAGGTCTATTCTATCTTGCATGAACCACATGAAGATGCCACTTGGAAACTACCTTACCTACAAATCTTGAAAGAACATCCACAGAAATAATAATTATGTTTGGTGAAAATGGATCACCTTTTTTAAACACTCATAGAGGATAGAAAAAATATGAAAGAACACCATTGATATTTATCCTAAATGAAACTAAAGGCACAAACATCAAAACATTGGTGATCCACAACTCTACAAAACCCGACTTCCTCATCAAAAAAAGTTGAAAACATTATCCAACATGATCATATGACTTCATCATATTAATTTTTAAGTATAAATAACCCTTTTTTAGTAGTTAAATAATTATTAATGATAGGAAAACCTCATTAGTGATAATTTCATTATTCATAACAAGGCAGTGCAAGACAAAGGAACTTTGCATCTCTATGATCACATATGGTAAAAATTGTCACAACCTGTTACAAAACACCTTTAAAAATATTCTAAAAATGGAAGTACAAAGGAAAATAAGTCTAAAATCTTTAACCAATTATGGTTTCATTAATGGATTAAATATAAATATTATGATTCCAAAAATCATTAATCAATTTTAAAATGTCCACTACAATAAAATTCTAATACTTTATATAAAATAAAATCATATTTTATGATGGATATATTCCCTAAAGTCTATTCACATGATATGAGTTTTTTATTATATCATAGAGTATAATATTGGAATATCATTTAGTATGAGATGCTAAAATCCAATACTAATCACATACTTAGAATTTTTCAGGTCATGATGTGTAATATGAATATATAACATGGATACCTATAAAAATTAATTTTCTATGAATTATATATATATATATATCATAAAGAGTTACCATATATGAGGAGTATAATTAATATACTATTTAATCTTTAGTAATCTTCCACATATAGTTATGATTAAGTGTGTCCATTTCATATGATGAAATGTAGGGGTGATTAATGTGATAAAGGTTATAAACTATTCATAACCAAAGTATTTTACTCTAAAAATGTATATAACAATTAATTAAGTCATGTGGAAGTCTTGGGAGTGTCCCCAGACCTATAAAAGGAGTATCCCTAAGTGATGGACTTTTTATATTTGTTCCTGTACAATTCTCTCCCTTCTCATAGCTCTCTAATTCTTCTTTATTTTCCACGAGGGGCACTAGCATGTCATGGGGTGAAGGGGAGTCATGTTCAGTTGATGAGTGATTCATCTCGACCAATGGATACACCTTGAAGAGGGGAGTCTGATGGATAGCTTTCAAGTGATCTTTATCATGAGTATAGGATGAATATAAAAGTAAAAACTTCTCTTTATAGCGAAAGGTACATTGTTTCTAATTTTATAGTAGCATGGTTTTAGGTATATTTCATGTAAGATCTTGGAAATGGGATTCTTATTACTTATATTATACCTAATGAGCATTTTTTGATCCTAATAAAACTAACAATGTTATTAGATCCATACCATGATCCTTGAATTTCAAACTCGTTCTTAGAATAATAAAATTCACACCACTACAAAATCATCGCATCTTAGTGTCATTAAAATATAGGTAATATCATAAAAACTTATGAATTTACTACTACATAGATTCCAACATGTTGAATGAATCATATGTGAATTAATAGTATGTAGACCTGGTCTATTCAAGATTAATTGTACACATTGTCAGTTTAATTCTATAGGAGCATCAGGTTTAATTATATGTGGTCACTCTATTATTCCTATATAGATTATTGTGTGATTAGTAATTCCTTAACATTTATTAGTTAATATAATGTGAGTACCTATTTCAATTTATTAATATAATGGATAGAAGATTTCCTCATGAAGATGCTGGGGAGGAGCAGTTCCAAATAGTTAGTCTGGGTTGTATGTAATGTTTGAAGCCTACGGGAAATGAATTCTTCTAAGGACTACGGGCCATGTTATACTTATGCCTATGGGCCTTGTAAGGATTCCACCTCACCCCTTGAAATGTGGATTATCAAAAATCAATAAAAAATGAAGGCCTTCGGGCCATTGGATAGTTTTATGTCATTACATTAATCCTATGGAATGTACGATTATTCTTACATGACCCTTAGGCATTTAATTAATCACATGCAGCACTTGTTTGAATCCTACTTAGAGCCTATCGTAAGTCATCTATGAATTTTTCTAACATAGAATTTTGAATTAATATCATCCATTCCCTACTAGAAATTGATTAATTTCATACAAGATATCTCATGTAAGGACTTCCCATAGATTTCAATAATTTCAATGTTGAGTTAATCTCATACATGAACTTATGCATTGATCAAATCCTACATAGCTCACCCTACGCCAGGTTTAATCCAATTCAGACTGTGATATCAATCGTATATTAATATTGAGAGTGCTTGAAGGCATTTTTGAAAATCAATTTTAGGGTATGATTAAGGACATATTATTAAAAAATAAAGTAGATAAATTTTGTTCTTATTAATATTCCAATTATGAATTTATTCAAATTATTTATATGTTTTTTATAAATTATGGAAAAAAGTATATTGGGATATTTATTCATAAATGTGTTAATAAGTTAATTCATTATAAATTACTTATAATTAATTATTTAAATTCTGTGATATATTTATTAAATAAATATACATAATATTAATTTTTTATATTAAATATATGTTTTCCCATTTATATAGAATTCCTTATAATTTTGAAATAAATTTTTTATTTAGAAATTATAATTTTAATTTATAATGCTTTTAAATTACAAAAATAAGGCCTTAATATAAATATTTTATATTATTAATTTAAAGTGTTTGAATAAGATTAATTATTTAATAAATTATTTAAAACACATCAAAATGATTTTTGATGATTTATTTCATCAAAGTTTAAATAATAATTATATATTTTATATTTATATTAAATAAATTATTTAAAAAATATAGATCAAGATCTAAAATGTTGATAATTAATTTAATATCATATATTTAATGTAGATGTCATATAATGAAGATTATGAAAGAGTTAATATGCGGAAATGAATATAAATATTTTATATTCATAATTACAGAGTGTCCATAATGTTAATGAAAAGTAAAAAAGTATTTATAATTTTCTTATATTTATGAATTGTTCATTTTTTTTATGTTTAGCTGATGAATTATTCATTAATTCATTTATTCTTTATTTTTTTAACAGAAATACATTTTATATTATTTATTTTCTTCTATAAATTAGTTTAATGGTTTTTAAACTTCTATAGGAGATTATAATACATGTATCTAAGGATCTACACCCAACATATGATAATGGATTTAGTTTTCTTCTCTCTTTAATTTCAATTGTATTGAGTTGTGATCTTGAATAAAGGACTTAATTGTGATTTATACATATTAGGTGTTGGAGTTATAATGAAATTAAGTTTTATCTGGAATATTGTAGCCTTGGATAGAGGGAATTTGGGTTAGACTGCTCACTAGAATGGAGCTTTATCCCTTATATATAAAAGTGAGGGTTAGCAATCAGTGGCTTACTCGTATGGGTATTTAAAATTTCATATAATTCTAAACCTTTATTTGAAAGGTTTTCAAGTAACTTTTACTTATGTTTCATTTTTATATTTATTAATATATTTTTATTTTAATTTGGGTTAGTAATATGAGTTGTGAGTTGTGTAAAGAGTTACACATTAATATGGTCTTAACATATTGGATTTATGGAAGGAATAGGAATCTAAAATAAATCATTAGAAGTATCCATGCATTTTAATGGAATATATGAGATAAGATAGTGAGATTAAATACTCCTCAAAATAATAAGTGTTAGATTACTCCTAAACAAAACACAGATCAAGACCTTGATCATTCAACCAGATAAGTTCTTCAAATATTTATTTCCCATGGATTATCTTGTGTAAGGAATGGTGGAAATGGTTAGCCCTAAGGGTTGGGTAACCAAATACCACTATGATATTCTGGTTACACTTATTTGGGAATCCCTAGGAGGTAATATACCAAAGGAATGGTTTTGAATTTATCCATATTATGGATTAGACCAAGAGTTATCCACTCAATTATCCAAGTGTTGTATATGATCTGATTAATATGATGCAATGACAAAATAACAAAGTGGTGCGAGGAATATTAAAGTAGACTCAGAAATTTGTGTTGGAACCTATGACACCCTACAAGGGGAATGAATTAGGGTACTTCCAAATTTAAACTTATTCTTTTACTATATTGTATTCTATTTTAGAATCTTTTTCTCATGTGATCATGAATAATGTTCAACCTATCTATTAATTACTTTCTCACAAAATCACACTACTTTTCAAGAAGGTAATTAGAAACATAATGCTTTCATAGGACATGGGGATTTTAAATGTTTTAATGAAAATGGATTATCTAATGAGTATACATCAATGAATTTTCAATGTATGAGATGGTAATTCTACTCACTGCAGTCGTTGAAACTATTAAGGAAAGGTGACTTATAAATCATAGGATACTCCATCTTCTTCCCCAAAACACACTGCATTAGTGAAGGTGATATCAGTTAATAGACTTAAGTTTTTCTCTATGATCATCATAAAAAATCACAATTTTCATGAATCTTCAAATCCAAGTAGATGCTATATCAGATTCCACATCTACTACACTCTACTTCTCTAAGAAATATGAGTTAAACTATTTGAATAGAGTTTTATATTATGTATTCTTAATAAACACATTAGTTTCAATATTTCTCTAGATGAATATACTTCCATACTATAAATAACTTAATGTAATTTTTCTTTAATAGCCTAATATAATGGTAGAACTCCTCCTTTTGTTTCTTCTTAGCAGTAAATTCCTTCTTGATTCCCCTATATTTTTCCTTTATGAAAAAATATATATCAAAATATTCTTTATATTCTTATTTTCACAAGAAAAAAATATATATATTAAAATAATTATATACTTTATCTATTTTATATGAATCAGTTATAACAGTATGTTCACACTCTTATGTATTCTATCCTTATTCTCTTATCCTTCTTTTATATTCCGATAATATTCATGTGTATATTATTTAAACATTCGAATATGAAAATATTCCCCCAATATCAGCCTCATAATATCTTATTCAAAATATCTCCTGTTTTTATTTTCTAAATAGTATCATAATCACATGATATATTTTCTATATTTAAATATATAAACTATACAATATTAGTAGTAAAAACCCCACTTTTAATTTTCCTTCAACCATTCATTATTTTTAGTCCATTATTTATAATATTACTCTCAATATTAAATTCAAGAATACCTACCCAAGATATACCCAATATATATCCTTTATTTTTGGACATTAAAATAATAAAAAACTACTTAAAATTATTCAATAAAATCTGATAGCTTCTATTTTGACTCATCATAAATCTCAACATACTCTTATTCATAATATTCATAAGATATAAAGATATTAAAGTTTCCAAAAAATACACAATACATTTCAATGTCATTTGACCATATTATCAATCATATTTTATGATTGGTAAAACACCCATGCATATAGAAATCAAGGCATGAAACTCTTGATCATGATTTAAAAGTTCTATTCTTCCATATGAAAAGTTTAAAACCTTATATTCCTTAGGGAAAAATTAAAAACCATATGTATATTCCAAAAAAATATAAATAGAAAAACCCTACAACTCAAAAATATAATTTTTGGAAATATACTATGAACAAACTAAATATGTTATATACATAGAGAAACTTCCAAGATATCTAATTTTGAGTCTTCTAAACAATTTAAAAACCCTTATAACCTAAATATATTACACATAATCCTAAAGAATATTATATATTCATGGAAATTCACGAATTTACCACTTCATACTCCTCTTAAATATCATATGAATAGTCTATTTTAGAGCTTACAAGGGCATCCAACTTTTTATATTCCTTAACTTGATTTATTTAAAAAAAATCTTTTAGACCCTTGGTTTCAATAATAAATTATATACAAAATCACCATATTTATTCAACAACAAATTTGAGGAAACTTCCTAAAAATAATAAACTTCTTATTTCTTGATAAAACTACTAAACCTACATATTCAAAACCATATTCAACTTTTTCATTCTCAACTTAACTTGTGAATGTGGTTTTTGTGTGTATGGTAAACATCTTCTCCTTTATTACTTTATCCAAGACAACATTTCTTCTCATTAAATTCATCATGTATTTTTAAATAAACCCAAAAGAGTGTTGTAAATAATGCTTAAATGTAGCCAATAATTATTGTTAACAAATACAACAAATAACCCCCAGCTAAAACACTTTTTTTAATAAAAATATTATCCCACTAGTGGTTATGATGAGTTTAAAAGGGGTCACCATTTTACAAGGATAAAATTTAATAAAATTCCTTATTAATTTTTTTGTAAAAAATGATACGCATTTTATAAATTATTGTGTTATACATAATATCATCATCATCACTAAAATTTACAACGAAATAAATCCTTTAAAAGCATAACCTTAATTTAAAGAACTTCTAAGACCAAAAACTTAATAAAAATTATTAAGTGAGAGGAATTCAATGTGTTGGAGAACACCTTAATGAGAAGATTACTATTAAATTTTTTTAATGGGTGAATATATATTCTTATGAAAAAAAATATAATGATTCACTTAAGGTTTCAAATTAATTAGATACAAGATAACCAATATAATTTTGTTCTCCTCTTATATTCCCAATATGATTTGGTATGTTAATAACTAAGTGAGACTAAAGATATACTCCAATACTTATTATAGTCAAGGAATTGATTATATTATCATCTATTTAAATGTTCCTATAATATAAATTAATTCAATAAAACTTTTCTAAATATTCTCAAACTATTGAGGATAGATGAACAGGGCATGTGACTTCCAAGTTTTGGTAATGTATTGACAATATAAGTGAGTAAGAGTGTAAACCTATATAAGAAAGGTTTTTTGTAATGTATAACTATGTTTATTCAAGTAGTTGTTCAAGGTCATTGAAACCTAATGATTTTATCAGGATGGAGGCCTTCGGGCCATTCAGGCAGGGGTTTTTGAAACTGCATAGAATCTCCAAGTTAGGAATCTATATTATAGAAATTATTTCTTTGGTTTTGAAATACATGTGATACCAAATGTATAATTTAAAAATTTTGTAGGTATAAAAGATTTCAAAATGATGGAAGATTTAATAATTCTCATAGTTTTCATTAAATTGATTAATCAAAGAGTTAATGCATCAAATATTTGAATGTAAAAGAAGTTATCAAGCTCAAATGGCTCTAAGTAATGGATGTGTATCTTCATCTCATTTTTATTATATGAAATGATAATTTTTTTCTAAAAATTATTAATTTTGAGTAATATTATGTGATATATTTAATACACATGGTTTATGATTAATTATATTATATAACATTTTTGAAAAAAATAGGTATAAAGATATTTTATCCAAGATAAAATTGTTTATCCATATGTTAGTTAATATATAAGTAATTGATATTCTCCCACCATCAGTGGAATATTTTAAAATTTTAAATATTATTTTCAAAAGTACTATAAACACATATAATACCATATATTATATGTATACAATGGTTTTTTTACTGAATATTCTTATTAAAATATAAATAAATTTTATTTCATAAACACAAAGTGTGTGTGTATCATAACATGATATTTAAAATAGAATATGGTGTATAATATTATAGTGTGGTATATTTGAACTTATATAAGTTAAAATTTAACAAACAGATGATTATATCACTCAAAGTTTAAAGTTAGTGGTGTCTTATCATAAAATAGTTTATAATGTGTTGGATAAGTAGTAATGTAAATAGTTAAATTAGTTACCAAAATAATCATGGAAATAAGTGATGAAAAGGGTTCCAAGAATGATTTAAATGTATTTAGAAAAATTTATAAGTATACAATAATAGTTATGACATTATAACATTTGATATTTTGGAGTTAATGAGTTTGAATATATTCAAGGGGTTGAACATTAAGAATATGATTACTAAGTCACACCATTATTCAAAATTTCTTTATTCATATATGTTACTCATCAATAATTTTTGTAGGATAGTTTTGTTAGGTGTTCAAATAGAGATGTGGATGTAATTCCATAGAGATGTAATGAGTTTATCAAAACCCCCTAAAATTCTTGCAAACATATTGTTGATCTAGTAGTCTGTCATATATTATCTATTAGATGTGTTCTTATTTATAATTTTGTTATTTTTTTTAAAGTAGTTTAAGAATAAAAAAGTTATCATGTTGTATAAAAATTAAATCTACACTTTATCATTCTTTCACATTGGATGCATATATATATATATATCATAAAGTGAAGTGATAATTAACCTCTTAATTTATGAATTTCCATAGCCTATGATTCTCATGGAGTATTATAGGACATGTGTAAATTTTATGGTTATCATGAGTATGATTCTTGTATTAGGATGAAAAATATTCTCATGAGGTGAAAAACAAGCTTTGTACAGAGGATGACCCATGAAGTATACCACATGTAGTGTCATACACTATTTATTTGGTATAATAGGGGCATATGAATTTATATTTTGAGACCCAAATATTTGAAGATAGTGAGATACCTAGCTCATGAACCTTCATGATTTGATACATTTCTTATATAATCATTGAGACTAAGTTAATAATGTGGTGGTTGGGAATGTTGTTGATCATTTCAACAATTGGATATCAACCAAGATGGGATTTTTCCTCTCATTTGAAGAGTATTACATTTGGTCCCTTGATTGAGATATACTGAGAAAGTTTATGGATGTACCTAAATAATACATATGATGTTATTATATATACATATGGGGGTCATGTGATGTGCCCATCCATAAATGTGAATGAAAATGGATGTTCCCATAGACATGATCATTTTGTACATGGAAATTATAGAACATATGAGTTAGTTATATAGGATTTGCATACTTTATGCCCTATGGTCACTCGATGTCTTAGATAAATAGGTCACATGAAAATGAATTCTTTTATATTATATAGACATAGTCATATAGATACATATGTTTGTATAAGATCACACCAAATACCTTTATAGATTGAGTATCATTGATGCTTTGCTATAGGCTGCTCCTAGCTTACATTTATGGATCTGGTGATTCATATTATTTATCAATACTACAAGGGCATGTGGTATCATAATTTGAGGTTGACTGACTGGGTAGTGAGTTTGACTTAGAAATTTACTCTAAAAGTGATTTATAGTATATATAAAAGACTATTGGATGTGTATTCACAATGTATTGTACATGACGTGATATATTCTGAATTTAATGATAGATTTACAAAAGGGTTTTGAGATATATCAAAAATGGTTTTTGGATATATTTTCACAAGATATTGTATATGATGCAATATAAGGTTAAAAGGCATGAGGTCTAAGAGGGTTTAGTGAAAGTGGGAGATAGATATTCTCTAAATCCTATTCTTATGAGATGTTTTTTGGATTATATCATAGAGTATAATATTGGCATACATTTATCATGGAATGATAAAACCCAAGGATTATTGTATATATATGTTTTTGCATGTAATAGAGTGTAATATGGAGATATTACATCACTGCCTATATAAATAAGTATTGTATGAGTTATATATATCATAAATATTTATGATATATTAAGAGGATTTTGAACATTAAGTGCAATGTCTAATATTCTTCTACATGTGTATTGAAGGTTTTGGGGCACAGTAAAATCGGTTAGGCCCTTTCATAATAATTTTTTTTCCATAAACTCATTCATATTTCTCCTTATAACATGATTAAATCAAAATAATAATCCTAGAGATACGATATTTCACATATAATTTATAATTAATTTATATAGATATGAATAAATACCTTTACTTTTAATTCTTTCTTCATTGGTGAATCGGTTGACCACTCTCATTGTACTGTTGTTGAAACAAAGGATTCATGGGTCGTGTTAGGGCCATTAGATTATATGGATACATTTAGATGGGTGAATCAATTTATAATTTATTTTTAGTATGTCTTATAACATAATAAATAAACCCTTGTGATTAGGTAATATTTGATTATCTCACTTGAATATTTTACATGCATCTTTGTATGAAAGAGCCTAAAATAAAGTGACCAAGGCACAAAATAATTTTTACAAGGTTCGGCCACAGTGTGTGAGCCTGCCATTTATCATAGAAAGTTATTATCTTGGATATATATTTTATAATATAATATAATCACCAACTAACAATCGGTAGGGAGGAATCACCCTATACTGGCAATTTCCTAGCATCTTGTTTCTACCATTATAGAGAATAATGCTAGTCATACTCAACATCCCACTGGTTATAATGAGTTGGAATAAAGGGGAAAGATTACTAGAAGCACTAGTTTCTTTAGAAACTGATAAAGATCCGTCTATCAAGCGAACCTTATACACTAAACTTAATATTCTCAATTTATTCAAGAAAAAAATTGTTTATGATTATAATGAATGTTTCAGTCATTTCAAACTCACTGAATGAAAACCCTTCAAGGTTTTTACTTCATTTTCTTAATTAAGTAGTAATTTCATGTTAAATAAGATTATAAAAAGCACAAAAACGTAGCTTTATCTTCTCAACAGATCACATCAACTCTTCTCTATGTCTAATATTTTATATTTCTTAGCCAAAACTCCTCTTTATTCAAGAAAACACATTTTTGGATGCATGACACATGAATTCCACATCTCCTTTTCATATAAAAAAATTAGTATATACTAAGGTGTCTCAATCCTAACAAAATAAAGCACCATGTGTATAATAATATTTCTAGCTTCCTCGATATTTATTCTTGAGGATCATTAAAATATATCACATGGGTATGATCCCCCGTGTTCTCATGAAAATTCACAAATTTCCCTCATCTTCTTCTTTAGGCACACAGCAGTAAAAACGTTCACTTTGAAAATATTCAACAATAATGTATTTGTGAATATCACAAATATTCAGTAGTTTTTTAAACATTATTTAACTAGATAAAATCAATCCATAACTTCTTTAATATAATACAATGTTAAGGAAACATTTGCTTTACAACAACACTGAACACCTCAACTTAAAATAAAATCATAATTAAACACACTCAGTTTTAATCACATCAGTATTTTCTTGTGATTTTTGGACTGAGGAATAATAATGCATCACCACACTAATGTCAACATTATTCTTGAAAACAAAATAAATTTGTTTCATTTTGTGTTTATCTCATTCGGTTGATCTCATGTTTTATCTTATTCTTAACTAAATGAGGATCAATTATTCTTCATAATACCTAAACTATTACTTAATTATGATATTTTAGATATTAATGATCATCATGAGCATCGTAAGATTTCTATTCTTTAAAATATTCTAATTCTAGGAAATTTTGTTTTTCACTAAGTAAAATATCATATGAAGTATGATATTTTTATTTTTCATTTTTATAACTAACTTATGAAAACTTCATATAAGTTGAAATTTTCTTACATGGATCAAAACATAATAAGAGTGGAAAAATAATTCTACACATAAATCAATTTAATTTTATAAAATTTACAACACCTACTAGAAAACTCAAATATAATAGGGCTAGTTAAAATGTCATATGCCATATGAATTTTCCCTTTAAAATATTATTGTCCCACTAAAATATCATACATGGAATCAAATATCCGTCATTTATGATTATTACCTATATAAATTTTCAACTACACATAGATTAATTCTATTACATGGTTCAAATTTACTTATGTATATGACAATCCTCCTAAAAAATTACCATAATATATTCTATGAGTTATGTAGTATAATTTACTTAGCCGAATTTTAAGAATCCATCATAAGAATTTCATGACAGGAAAATCACTTACAAAAATTCTTTAAAGCCTTTCCAACCACCTTCAACCATCTAAAAAAAATTTTCATCATCTCAAGCACTATCATAGAAACCTCCAATGATTCTCAACAAATATTTAAACCAAATTAAAACCTTTAACAACTCTAAGGTAAATTTAATCTATCCCATTTGGATTTTTTGGAAAATATAATCAACTCTTCCAAATAAAATAAAATTTATTTCAGAATTCATCTAATCTCATGAGAATCATTAAATAATAGACTTCCTCATTTGAGAAGTTTTTAGTACCACACTACCATATAAGGCAATTTTTTTATGATTATTTCATCCCAATATGTCAACAAATTGAGTACAAGTGACTTAAACTTCCTCCCCCTCAATACATTACAAATACCACCCCCCCTGAAAAATATTTAAGATTTATTCCACTATTTGTATCCCCATTTAAAAAAAACCACAAATACTCGTGGGGGAGGTCCATCAAAATTCCTTCAGGTAAAGGGGAAGTATGAACATGAGGTTTCAAGTCACAAAACCTCTCCTTTCGAAATTATTTGGTAAATATGTTTGTAACTTGTTCCTTGGTACCAATAACCTCAAGTATCACATCACCAATTGTAATATTTTATTTGAAAAAATGATATCCAAGATCAATATACTTGGATATTGAGTGTTGAATTGGAATTTTGGAATGATCTATATCACTTGGATTATCACATGTAATGTAGAGTGGTTTTTCAACTTCAAATCTCAAATTATATAATTTAATTTGAATCCAAATCATTTTTGTGAAATAATGAGTGTTTTTATGTACTAATATTCAATCACACTCGATGTCACATAGATTTTATTATTGTTATTCCATACACCATATATTTCACCAAGAAATAATATACCCCCATAAAATATGAAATCTTATCTGACATTGACGTTTCAAAATAATTTTTTATTTCCAGGAAAAACTACTCATAAAGAGACTCTTTATCACCTGAAAAAATTATTTCATCAACAAATATTGTGACAATAAGAGTAACATTGGATAAATTATTTACATAAAGATTACAATATACTTTTCTGATTGAAAAATACATGATTATCAAGCATCCATAAAGCTTGGTATACCATAATCATGGTTCCTACCTCCACCCATATAAATTCCTTTTAATATTTTACACTATGATTCCATATTTTTCAAGAATAAATTCCTCATATTTCTCAATGAAAACTTCTTCTTCAAGATCACCATTAAGAAAAGTAAAATTCACATCCATTGATAGATTTTTCTAATTTTTGAGAACTTACACATATATAAACATATAGATGGTCTAAATCCTTACCATTAGAACAAAGGTTTTATCAAAATTAATTCATTCCATCTGGGAATAACCCTTTTAAACTAGTATTACTTTATTCTTTTCCACTTCTCCTCTTTCATTAATTTTTTTTGAAAACCCACTTAATTCCAATGAAATTAATATTTTGAGGCCTATATACAGGCTATAAAGTTTATTTCATCTCTATTTGATCAATATATTCATTCAT
The DNA here is from genome assembly GCA_963277665.1 of Viscum album. Taxonomy (NCBI): domain Eukaryota; kingdom Viridiplantae; phylum Streptophyta; class Magnoliopsida; order Santalales; family Viscaceae; genus Viscum; species Viscum album. The sequence goes on from OY728150.1 coordinate 1,076,860,714, forward strand.
TGTAGTAATCCACACATCAGGTTCAACTACCTCAATAATAGTATGAGTTTCAACATGTGAAATAAGTGTAGTTTTATATTCTATCCCCATGCTTCTTGAGGTCTGTACAGGCACATAATGTTGGCCAATAATATTTTTAGGGTCAACAAGCTTCCTCAACCTTTGATGTCACTACCCCTGATACTCAATCTCTTATTCTTCACTGGTTACATTTTAATTGATATCAACAAGATATTACTAAATTGCATCTTGTTTACCAGTCTATTTTCTAGAATTATTATTGCTTCAAGTCCTAGAAGATTCATCTTCATTCTTAACAAGCACATCTATTTTGTGGTTATTTTCAATTATTTTAACATTTATATATTCCATCACCTTATATAGATTTTCAACACACTATTTCTAACTAGATCAATTGGAAAGATAACCCCAAAATTATCTTTATTCATCCTTTTCATTAAACTTCCCTGTATTTTTATTCTTTATCTTCATGTAACATTGGATTCCAATGAATTTAAAGTATTTATAATTTGTATTTTTGTTATTATATATCTCATATATATTCTTATGAGTTTTAGGTCTTGACAAGAACCTATTTTGGATAAGGATATCTATGCAAATAACTTCTCTCTAAAAGAATTTTGAGAGTTTGTTCATGATCATCATGGTTCTTTTAATTTCCACAATACTTATATTTTTTCTTTTAAACACTCCATTTTATTGAGGAGTGTATGGTGTGATATATTTATGTTTTATCCCATATTTTTCTTGATATATATTTAAATAATTAATTTTGTATTCTTTTTAATTTTCTAGCCTCACCCTTTTTATGAAAAGATCAATATTTTTCTCCACTTGTCTTCTCAACATTTTAAACATATGAATAGCCTTTGATTTGTGTTTCATGAAGAGTAAATTTTCCATCCAGGTGTATTAATATATGAATAAAATGAAATAGACATAAACCTTGGTTTCTGGGCTCCCTATAAAACCACATACATCTAAATATATCTGTTCCAGTGGTCTATTGAATTGTATTTCCATATTATTGTGCATTTTTTGAGTCATCTTCCCATTATTACAAGTTAAAAAACACCTTATAGTTCTATATTTAGTTTGGGAAGTTCTCTTACAACTTTTGTACTGGATATATTTATCATATTCTCTTTTAAAAGGTGTCCTAGTATCCTTCACCATAGATCATTTTCATCTTTGGCACTCATGTAAGATGAGTTGGATAGATCTTCAATTTGAAATAATTTCCCACTTATTCTTTCACCTATAGTAATAACTCGTCCATCCTTGCAATTTTTGACAATTCATGAGTTCATTTGAAAAAAAATTCATTTTTATTCATAATATAGTTTTCTAAAAATTATAAAGTTATATTTTATCCTTTATAAAAATAAGAATTTTTTCACTTGGGTACTTTAAACTCAATCTCAATAGTACCAACACCTTTTTTTAATGAGCTATAATAAAAAAAATATAACTAATCCACCTTAATGTTTCTAAATGTATTTAAAAAATTTAGTGTCTTCAATCATATGTTAATATCACTGAATATATATTATCCAAAGTATTATTATTTTTCTTTCCTTAAAATACACCTCTATAAAGAAATACTTCTCATATTTATTGTTCTTTTGAAATTATTTTACCTTTTCATGGTAGGAGAACTATACATGTATATTTTTTATACATTTTTTCAAAACTATCTTATGGATTATTATATATACCACACATTTATTTAAAACTTTCATACCTATTCTAAGTAGATATAATTGAATTTAATTTTTTCATTTCTTTCTTCTATGGGAACTCACTTACATTAATATTATTGTTTGTACTCCTTACTTCATAACTCATTCCAAGTAGATACATATTGTACCAGCATGTGTAAGCATTGTGACAGTAAATCCCAAACCACTAATAGTATCCACTTAATCTAAATATATTATAATAATTTTAGTAATGTTCTAAAAACTAAATTTCAAGATTATGTATTTACCTCCCATATATTCCCTAATATTTATTATTCTTTTAGTGAATTTATTTTCCCTGAATTTTAATTTCTCTCAAAGATGTAGAAGAGAATTAATCTTTATCATTTTTATCCCAACATTATCTAGATTTTTAATTGAAACCTTCATGGTTAGGTAAAATATATTCAACTTTCAAAGAATCTTCAAGTCTTGTTTTAACCTAAAATGATGTGTTGGAATTCTTAGTTGTTGAAAATTTATCATTTTTGACTTCAATAGATTTCTTGAAGTCTTCTATATCTATTTTCAACTTTTTTTAGTTGAAAGTTATTTTAATTCTATATCACTAAGTTTTTCTTCTCTGGATTCCAATTTTTATTCATTTCCTCTCATGGTTTTTCATTATCATAAACTTTTTAATTTTATTTCTTGATTTATTTAATGAGTTTGGTTATTTTATTAAGAAACTATTCAGTTGATTAATTATTCTTACCAACATTATTCTTGAGGTTTTTAACTTACTTATTGAGTATTGTGTTATTCTCATGATATGCTTCTAATTCAGATCTGAACATGTTCTACATGTATATCTCTTCTCCACCTTCCTTCTCACTACTTTAATAAGTTTATTCCTTTTCTAAATATCAAATAATGTTTTTGAACATTGTGGACCCTTTATCATTATATTGGATGCAAGATGAAGTTTATTAATATTATTCTTTCCTTATTAAATGTTTTTTATTTATTCTTATAAAAATTTTCTTAAACATGCCGGTTTTTTTTCAGCCTTAGAAATATTTTACCACTTCTTTTGGTATTTTCATAATTATCATTATCCACATATCCAAAATTATTTTTCTTTGTACAATTTAAAGAAAATTATAACACATCCATGCTTGAATCACTTTATACGTAGTTTAACCTTATATTTTATTTTACCTTTTGTGAAATTTTTAGAGATAAGAGACATGATTATATGCCCTCATTAATCAATATCATAATCACCATATGATTCACTATAATTTTTAGGTTCTTCTTCTTTTATAATTATCTTTCTCATGGATTCAAAATCCATCTCAACTTTAATTTTATTCTTAAAATAAGGTGTCACTCATTTCATAGGAAATGAGGATATTATTTAACTAATCAAGTGAAATATCCCCCCTATCTCCTAGAGTATATATTTTGGGATCAAATATATGTTTGTAATTCATCATGAGTTTCTTCACAATAATATCATCATGTAGTTTTTCACTGAAACCACTAATGTCACTCACTATTTCATTAACTCTAGTGAAGTAGTTATTAATGGATTCCTCCTCATCCATATTTATGTCTTCAAAATTTATTCTCTAAATTTGTAACTTTGCCACTTTGAATTAAAAATCCCCTTAATTTATTCTCTCTAACCAATCTCATACTTCCTTAGAAGTTTGTAGACCCATCATCTTGGAAAACACTTTCTCTGAAAGAGGAATAAGAATATTATTCCATATTTTTCATAAAATTCAACATTTCACTTATAATTGCAGGTCATATAATAACCTATTTGAATGGGTGGAAAACTAACTATAGCTACATCAATAACATTAATACCAAGTGATAACAGATAAGGTAGCATAAGTTTTTTCCAACAATGGAAATTGTTTCCATAAAATATTGTCACTCCTCTATTGTTCACAAAGTCGATGATGTCCATCATTACATACACTAAGAGAATATGAAATAGGTAACATTTCACTTTGATACCAATTGTTAGTACCATTAGATCATATGGTTTCACTGAGAGTGGGGGTGAATCATTGTAAACTTTCTTTTTATTGTTTATTCTTTCCCCAAAAATAAACCCATATGACCGGTAAAGATACGACTCTTTCAAATGAATATTTTACTCTCATACTTGCATGAAAGGTATAAAATAAATTGAACAAGGCACATAATAATATTAACATGGATTTTCCATAGTGTGTAATCCTACTAATTGTCATGGACATTTATTATCGTTGTTATAGATTTTACACTATAAGTCAATCACCAACTTATAATGGGTAGGTAGGAATCTCCCTTTACCTAAAATTTCATAGTATAATGTTGTTACCATCACATAGTATCATGTTGGTCATACTCATCATCCCACAGGTTATAATGAGTCAGAAAAAATGAGAAAGATCACTTGAAGTCCCAATTTCTTGATCAACTAATAAATATCCTTCTCTCAAGCCAACTAGGTACACCTAAATGAATCTAATCACTTTATTTAAGAAAAAATATTTATGATGATTAGAATGAAAGATTCATTTTTGTCATTATAAAAATATGAAAACCCTTAAAGGGTTTTTATTCTTCTTATTCTCTTAACAATAATCTTGGCATAAGACAGATTCTCAAACACGTATATCCTCATCTTTAGCTTCTCAATGGATCACATCCACTATTCTCTATATATTTTATTTTATATTTCTTATCTATAGAAAATATTTCTTTGAGAATACACTTTTATAAATATATGTCACATTAATTAAAAATAAACTTTTTATATACTCCAGTTGGTATATAATAATTTATCTTGATCCTACCAAAATAAAGTTTCATGAGTTTAATACTATTTTATGTTTCCTCAATACTTCTTCCCAGGACTCACTAAAATTTTTTACAAGGGTTTGTTCCCCAATGTTCTCATGAAGATTCCAAAATTTCTCTCATATTTTTCCTCAGGCACACAGCAACATCAATATTTTCATTGAAAATACTCTACAATAATTTATTTTTTAATATCATGTATTTTTATCATTTATTTACACTTCAATTAACTGGCTTAACTCAATTCATAACTTCTTCAATATTATGTGGTGTAAAGGAAACATTTTTATTACAACTGCAATAAACACCTCAACATTAAAAAAACGCAAACTTAAACTAACTTAGCTTAAATCACTATATTATTTTCACATGATTTTCGGAACTAAGGAAGAGTGAAGAATATTTCCACTGGAATATACATTATTCTTGAAAACCTATAAATATGTTCCATTTTGAGATTATATCATTTGGTTGATCTCATGATTGAACTTATTTTTCACTATATTAGGATCATCGGTATTTCATACTACTTGAATTAAAATTTAATTATGAGGTTCTAGACATTGAGGATCGAATTGAGTGTCATTTTATTTCAATTCATTAGAATATTTTAATTATGGGAAACTCAGTTTTTCATTGAGTCAAATATCATATGGAATATTATATTTAACTTTTTCATTTTTTCATCTATATGTTGAAAACTTCATAAGGACTAAAATTATCCTACATGGATCAAAACATCACACTATTGGAGAAATAATCTTACACATAAATGAATTTACTTTTCAAGAATTTATGATTCCTATTAGAAAACTCAAATATCATGTTTCATTTTGAAATGTCAAATGTCATATGAATTTTCCCATTGAGATATTTCTTCCCACTAAAATATAGTATTTGGTATAAAATCTCCCCTACATATAATATTTTTTTAGGAATGTTAAACTTAGAATAGATCAATTCTTTTATGTGGATCAAGTTTTCTTTAATGTATGATAATTTTATAACGTAGTGGCTAGAATATCTTTTGTGAGAAACATAGGATAATTTACTTATCTAAATTTTTAATATCTAATATAAGAATTTCAAGGAATAAAATACACCCATAAAACCTATTCAAATCCTTTCTATCCACCATTATCTATCTCAAAAACATTCCAATAATCCCAAACACCATCTTAGAAACCTCTAAATATTTTCAACAAAGATTTAAAACAATTTAAGACCTTCAATTACTCCAAGGGTACTTTAGGTATAATCCCTATATTGGTGATCCACACATGCTCCAAAACCTTGGTATGTCTCCATAGAATTGAAGGAAACTATACCATCTAATTAATTTCAATCAAGGCATCCTCCATTGATCGTAATAGGAATACCTTTTGAGATTGAACAATTCTTCAGGTTCTCTTGATGACTTGAGCGGGGTGAGGATGGTCAAATCTCTTGGATTTCAGAGATAATTATAGGGAAATTTTTCACTAGGGTTAAGATAATTCTCTAGTGATAGAATGTTGTGAAAAAAATACTTAAAACTATAAATGATATAATAAGGTATATGAAGATCTAGTTTAAGATTTGGTAATTGCATATAGTCCCTTAGTTAATCTTGTAATCCTTAGTGAACCCCACATATACAAATAATATAAATAATATTACTATTTATTTAACATGTGAAACACCTATAGATAATATAAATATAAATTCTTTAAATAAATTAATATTTATTTAAATGATATTAAGTATATCACTTCCACTTGACCATTTCACTTGAAAAATAAATCGTCCTTAGTATATATCAAACCTTTAAAAATGACTATTTATTTAAATAAATAAATATCACTAAATAATTCAATGATAAATAAAAGAAATTATTCACTTGAAATTATAAATAAATATTTATTAATTATTAAAATAACATATTAATTCCTTTAAATAACTCGTGATTAAATCTTTTGAATCAAAAATCCCTGAATAATTGTTAAACTACAAAAAAGGGAATAATAATTATACTAACTTATTAAATTAAAATATAATTTAACAAAGGTTCTATAAATTCTTAGTGTGTTACCCTTTATAATCCTTTATTAGTGTAATTAGGTAAATATACCTAAATTCCAAGGTCAAAATGTAGAAACACACCAAGGAATCCATAGATTAAAGTGTTGATATTACAATGAAAAAAACTATGAATTATAATTGTGTAATATAATCCCTTTTTAATTGTATCTCATCATGTAGGGAACATTATTCTGTAATATATAATATCTTGACTTGAATTATTGGGTTTGAGATGGAATTCCACATGACCTCAGGTGCACCTCCACATATGCCAAAGGTTGCTGACTAGTAGTGATGGTCCAAGTAAATTCATGGGGACACTATACCCTCAATAAGAGTACACATTAATATATAAATAACCAAATATGTAATATTATACAATCTTATTAAGTTTAAAACACGTAACATACCAAATATAAGAATAAATTTGAAAACAGCACACAATCAACAATTACAATTGGAAATAAGGCACCGACTACCTATCAGGTCAATCACATACGTAGAAGAAAAGAAAAAAAGTATAAGAGTCTCTAAAACATTAAGAATCATCTCAACCTAGTCTCTACACTTGATGTGAACTATCTAGTTTTTTAATCAGACCTGGTCCTCAAACCGATATGTACCTACAAAAAAATATGACTACTTGGGTACCCAAGTGCCATGTTTGCCAAGGTAGGGTGTGAGTAAAAATCAGTATGACACCACCAATGTGGTCTAGTTCCCCAACTGGTAAATGTAGTTCATATTCATGTGATACTATAAGAAAAAATTAAACCGGAATTACATAAACTGTGCAAGCATAATATATAATCACCAAGCACACATAATCAAAAACAACCATGTGATGAGAAGTTGTGCACTTACCAATCCACCACGAACCTCGGTCATACCTACTTTGATTCAATTCCATAAGGAATATAAAGATATCATAAGTAATAAATAACTAGTCAGAAGGCTAGTACACATGCTACTCGGAATCACATGAACCATCTACTCAACATCATTATGCGTCAAGTGTATCATGATAATCAGCATCTATCAGGCATAGACTAATCAGGTCACTCAAAATCCACCAGGAATTAAGTGATCATGATAATTAGCATTTACTATTCCTCGATAAAACATGTCACTTGTAATCCACTAGATTCAAAACCAAGACCAAAGGGTTTCGAATCCAAACTACCCCAAGCCCACCTCCAATAGGCCATAGGCTAGCGACTAGTGTTGAGTATCCATATCTCACACATGGGTGGACTTAGCCTAATGTAATTGCACACAAGCACACATCTCCAAAACCATAAAATAATGAAATGTAAACAACCAATAACCATGCATGCATACATATAAAATATCAGCATCAGAGTATGAAAATAAGTACCAGAAAGAAAAAGTGCCAAATACAATTCCATTCAAAAGAAACTGAAAACAAGTCCAACCTGAAGCAATATAAGATGACTATTGTCAAGGTAACCACATGAACACACCTCAATCAGTCTCGCTGGCTAAGATAATCCTAGACATGGTCCCTTTAGGACTCCATAAAAAGGTTGATTCTCTATATAATACTAGACACGTGTGGGAAAATCCCATGTATCGGTGAGTATAAAAATACCAAGTAGGACACCCTGAAATCACTAAGCATATGGAATCAAGAATAATATTCATCTCATCATAGGGATATGTCAACAGTATACATAATAAGAATACCTAGATATACTTAATGTAGACACACAATCTCAAGGTAAGGTCACAACCATATTTCCAGCCTAGGATTCTTGCTCGAAGGTTCCGTATAACACTCATCTATAAGAACAAACTCCATGATTCAGACAGCACTGGTGGCATCCATCCAAGATGTCATGATTGTCAGATCTCACCATAAAAAGTACATGTTGAATGTATAAAGAGAATGGTACACAGATGGGAATCACACCCAAGTCCATTAGGAACACCTATAACCAAATTTAGATTAACCCGCTAAGTTGGGGATCAATGACCATGTACTGTTGGTCATGATGATACCAAGAACCTCACCTAGGGAGAATATGATGATATTGGATCTCACTCTAAGCCTCATGGAAGGATTTTAACAACTATATACAAGACTTAAATTCCTCATATTGGATCTTCATCCTATGCATAGGATGTGAATTTATACTAATCCCTCTTGGAAAGGAGCTAAAGAGGATAAGGGATCCAATAAATCTTGGAAGGGGTAAATAGTGTGTACTGGAAGTAGACTATGTGTCCCTTCGACACTGGGTTCTACTTGTGTATCACAACATGTACCCATGTCCATGTCTGAGTACATTGTGTGTTTTCCTCGTGTACTCCTGATTATTTTTGTGTATGGGTGGTCATGTCCATGTATAAAATTTGTTTCTATGTTTGTGTACCTCCCCGGGTACACATTGAGCCTCCAAGTAATGTTAACACATCATATTATAGGGGTCCCACACCTTGTGATACTTAACACCATGTGAAATCCTAGCGTTGTAGCTTGGGATCTATACACAACATATATTCATACATTACACACTGTTTAGTGCTGAATTTTCACAGAACCCATAGGTTCTTCATGAAAATTACTCCACTATGACTACCACATAATCACCTGTGATTCTTTATAAAAAACATGGATATGAGTCAACTACACTCGATCACCACCATATATCCAATCTTAGTTCATCAAAATCATTTAGGAAACCATTGTTTTAGTTTGTTTCTCCATAGCATGATGGAACTACAACTGGGGATAACAAAATTTGATCATGTACCTCCATTATTTCCATCATAAAAGATCCCATAGTCAATCTAAACTTGGATCTATGGTATCAATAAATTGCACCAAGAAATGGGTGTGCAATAATTGATTACTGGGTTTTCATATAACCATGGTCCAAAGGAATTTCCCATGATGAACAAATAATGGGGGAAGAAATGCACAAACTAAAAACATGAGGAATAGACCCCAACTAATATTCATTTTAGCCGTGATTTTCATCCATTTTAATGAAGAATGAAGATATATAATATAATAAACAAATAAATCCCCAATCCATGATAATATCTATCAGATACCCGCAATATGCACAATTAATGAATAAATCCATTAGTTAATTGATTCGCATACATCATAGGAGTAAACAAATGAGGATAAATCAAAATAAAACAACATCTTACCTCAACATTGATCGATCAATGATGAAGAATGAATTTGTATCATTTTTTGGGTGAGATATTCAACTTTCATTGGTGTAAATAATTCTTGATTTGTCATCATAATTCACCAAGGATCACTCTAATGATCTCTCTCAATTATCTGGGTTATGATTCCAACCCTAAGAACTGTTCTTAAGTGTGTTTAGATAGATAAATAATTCAATCACGTCATCACTTTATTAAAAAAATATTTTATTATTTTATTATTTACGTCCACAACAACTTTTGATGAAACATATGATGTCGCCAATGTTTATTTCCCCACTAGGGTAAATCCTATACTCTGATCTCAACAGCAGCCTCATATTTCTAATATGAGCCTCTGTTTAAGAGTTATATCACTTTTTCAGAAACAATGTGCATGCATGATATTTAATATATTTAATATATTTCAAAAATTAATTCCAAACTCATTGGTCCTTAAAATCTAATGGTGTCTCAGTGGATAGATCTGAAAATAATCAATATAATATTCCAAGGTAATGTATGGAAAAATAATAGTTGTTACATTCTACCCAACATGGGGATTTATGTCCTAAAAATCTAAAAAAATATTACTCAAAGAGATATGGGTACTAAGAATGAATATTGGTCTCCCGCTCCAAGGTTATCTCCTAGAGATTCTTTTGATTCCATCATAAATTCATTAAAGGAATCACCTAGCCATTTAGTATCCTCTCACGTTGATCATAAATATATGCTCCCTACTCTAAAAATGTAGCTCCTTCCCCAATGTCCATCTCACCCTAGTTGATAACATGAAATGGTTCATGCATGTACCAACTAAGCTATGATATATAAGAGATGTTTTGTACCCAGTCTAACTATAGGGGTAGAGATAATAGGAAATCCATATTTTCAAATCTATAATGTATTTGTAAAGGTCTAATGAATCTCGGATATAACATGCTGCTTTCGCCAAATTTATATTTCCCATGTTTAGGTGACACCCTTAAGAACAAATGGTCTCCGACCTCAAACTCTAAAGTCCTCTGTCTTTGGTCCACATGGGACTTATGATGGATCTGTGTAGTCCTTATTTTCACCTGGATGATCTGCACCTTCTCTACCATGGCTCGCACCAACTCTAGGCCCATAAGTGCTAACTCTCCAAGGTCGGCCCAACATAGTGGTGAATTGTAGGGTCACTCATACAAGGCCTCAAACAGTGCCATACCAATGGTGTAGTGGTAGATATTTTTGTACACAAAATCTAATAATGTTAGGTAATCCTCCCAACTAAAACCAAATTCTAGCATACAATTCTGTGGTATATCCTTCTGGGACCGAATTGTCCACTTAGTCTAGCCATCAGTCTCGGGGTGAAAAGCTCCTACAATCCCTTAAAAAAATAAGATGTGAAATGAGAATCATGACCAGAAAAAATATTAGAGGGTACTCCATAACATCAGACTATCTCTTACATGTAGAATTATCCCAAGATCTCTACTGAACTCTTCTCTTGAATAGCTAGGAAGTGGACCGACTTGGTGAGTCAATCAATGATCACCAAAATGGAATCATGTCCCATCAACACATGTGGTAACCCTATCATGAATTCCATAGATATATCATCCCACTTACACTATGGAACCTCAAGGGATTTATTTAAACCTTATAGAACCTGGCACGCAAACTTCACCGGCTGACAAGTAAGGCATCAAGCGATAAACTCTACAACTCTCTTTCATCCCTGACCATCAAATTTTCCGCCTTAGGTCCTGGTAAATATTTTAAACACTTGTATGTATCGATATGTTTGAAGTATGAAACTACCTTATAACTTCCTATCTTAGTGAAATCGGTACAAACTTCCATACTATGAAAAGAACAGAATTCTCCCCACCTTTATAAAATCAATTAGGATTATGCCTAGTGGATATATGAGTATATAGGGTCTCACAGTAATATCTACAAGGTGTGTATCCATGAATCATCATAATATCGTAGGGGTAACAACCATAAACTGATGGTAAGATACTTCATCCCCATCCATAAAGGATATCTATAATAAGGTCAACTGCTCTAACATCTCACTCCATAACTGCAAACAAGATCTTCTACTGGGAGAATATTCTACCATGTTCCCCTTCACAGAGGTATAGAAAATCTCAAAGTCATAATCTTGGAGTAACTCTATCCATTTCCTTTTTATCAAGTTAAGATACTTATGATAGAATATATAGTTGATACACTTTTAGTTGGAATAGATGATAAACCTCTCACCCGTATGGTAGTATCGCTACATCACAATACGAAGACTACCAGTTCAAACTTAAGATCATGGGTTCCATAGTTCTGATCATGTGGTCTCAACTAATGTGAGACATAGTAAATCACCACCTAACTATACATAAAAAACCAAAATTATCCCTAGATTAATCATAGAACACTATATACTAGACACCTTCCTCTGCCAATCTCAAGATGGGAGCGCTTCTTGATCTCTACATCAGCTCATGGAAAGCCTGTTGACACCTCTATGACCACAAGAAAGGATGCCTATTTTTGGGTCAAATATGTCAAGGGAGATTATATAATATGTAAATAAGGTATTAATCTCTAATATTATCCTTCCAACCCAATGAATCTTCATACCTTTATCTCTCTCTTGGGTGGCTCCCAAGCTAACATTTCCTTGACCTTCATCGGGTCCACTACTACAGAGTTTTCTGAAATAACATGTCCCAAAAAGTTGAACTCATGAATCTAGAACTATAAATTTGAGATATTATTATAAAAATGTGCTCTCAGAGTATGTACAAAACCAACTTCAATTGTTTTTTGTGCTCCTCCTTAGATAATAAGTACACTAGGATATCATCGATGAAGTCTACCACAACCCAATCTAAGAAAGGATGAAAGACCCAGTTCATGAGTCTCATAAATACTACTAGAGAGATTTTCACACTAAACGACATCACCAATTACTCATAGTGATCATAACAACATTGATAATTAATCTTCATTATATCCTTATCTCATACTCACAGCTAGTGATAGCTCGATCTGAGGTCAATCCTTGAGAACCATTGTGCCCCTCTCAACTGATCGAATAGGATATTGATCCTTAAGAACTGGATACTTATTATTCATGTTCGCCTATTTTAGTTGATGGTAATCCACAAAAAACCTAAAACTCCCATCTTCCTTCTTAGATAACGACATTGGGGTTGCTTACGGTAAAACACTAGGTCTAACAAATATATTCCCATACAAGTCCTCTAATTGAACCCTCATCTCACGAAGCATTATGGAAGACATCTAATATGATGGTGTTGATATTAGGTCATCCCGGGGTGTAGATAAATACATAAGTCTAACTCTATGTGGGTAGGTAATTATGTAACATCCTCAAGAAACACTTCATCATACTCCACCACCAATGTGGGAAACTAAAAGCTCATAACATCCACTCCACTAAGAGACATTCTAGCCAGCTCATGTGTAATTAGTTGTACTATCATACAAATGATCTCATCCTACTCCTCCTAGGCTTCCTTTTGATCCATAAATGAAAAAACAATCCCATCACTATAGACACACCACATCCTCCTCCTAATATATTCTATATGGTCGTGAACTATAAATAACCAATTCATATCAAAGATTTTGTCATAAGGCCTCATCGTTGTTATAAAGAGATCCCAAAATAAACTCTCACCTCCAAGAGTCGGGTCACACCATCGGTATAAGTGTGTGATTGTTGAGTCACCCCTAGTAGGAGTCTCCAATCACAAGGGTTGATCTAAATGATCGACGTGAATCTCTAATTATCAAACTAGATAAGTGGAAAGAAAGGAGCAGCTCACACTTGTATCTATAAATACTAGAGATAGAGTAGATGGGACCCAGATCATACATCATATCATCTATGGAGCCTCTAGAGCATAAGCCTCGACCACCTATAGCTACCCCCTCTCCTGACCGCAACTCCCTAAGCCTAGCATGGACCACCTAGGGGTGGTGTTGATAACAAATAGAAAAATATAACACCTCTAAATACTCCCCAATATCCTCTAACATGTCCAAAAAACTATGGATATACCTTCTCCTTCCATTGACTCTACCTTGGAGTCCCATCCACTATATCTCTATAATTTGTATGATAGTTCAGACAATCTTTCATAAAATTTCCCCTATCACCACAAGAGTTTCCCAGCCTCTCCCTAGGATGACAGGATCAATACTGTGAGCCATGAACCATAGACCCTATATCCTAGGATCACCTCTTGAAACATCTCATATTTCCAAGTCCTTGAGTTTTCCATAAACTCCCTATTTCTGAACTCTCTTCTCATGTGTTCCCACTATTGAAACTAAATTTTAACGTATACTCATCCATGAAACTATCAACTACCAAAGAATTCTCTAGAACCCCAACATAGTTATGAATTCATTGAGGTATCATGCAATCTTGAATGTATCTATGTAGTCCTCTCTCTATGTTCTGACCCTGAAATAACTAATCATGTACAATATTCATTGAGTACCGAAAGAGGTTTATGAACCTTGATGAATACTCATCCACAGTCGTACTACTCTATTGAAGCTGTAAAATATTCTAGATGCGTACATCCCTTAGTGTATATAGATAAAAATACTCTCTGAAAAGTTGGTCAAATTATGATTATGCAAGATTCGCCTCATTATACAACTAGGTCACTAAGACCCTCCATCATCATATAGATCCATAGAGAAGTATCACATCTAGGACCACCATATGGTTTTTAGGTGTCTTAATAAGAAAAAGGACTCAAGTCGCCACCTCAATCCAGTGCTAAGCTGCTTAAGGGTTAAGATCACCTTGAATCCTGAGGGTTCAATGTCGCTAAAACTCATAAAGCATGTTCAACCTCCTCATTCCCTATTACTACTATTACCATCTTCTACGGGACAGGTGGGAGTAATATTGGGGCACCACCAGGAGGTTACACCTCCTAATTAGTTCCCTGTATTGAAGCCTCATCACTGAGGGGATCATCCTTGTGATCCTACTATTGAATCCTAGATAGAAAACATCATGATTTCTTCATTAAATAGACAATATTTACCATGGTTAATGAGTATATCTAGAGATCTGACTCAAGAAGAACATGGAAACCACAACCCATTTCTATATGATGAATGTACCAATATATTCCCTGAAACCATTTCCTACAGGTACCAAGTCAACTAGAAGGTTTTCAGAGTCCAGGTGAATTGATATGTAAACCAACACACTAACACCGGATTTCCTAACTTGAGATACAGACTCGAAACACTTAACACTATTTTCGAAAAACAAATCTCATAGAATCTGATGCTATAGTAGAACTGAATCCTCTAATACCACTTTTTCATGAACTATCCTAATGGGGACAGTACCATGACTACCCCAAGCCCACCTCCAAAAAGACAGCAGCCGGCAACAAGCACTAAGCAGGCATATCGAACACATGGGAGGCCTTGTACTAATTTAATTATACACATGCACACATCTCCAAGCCCATAAAATTCTAAAATGTAAATAACTGATAACTATGCATGCATACATCTAAAATACCACCATCAGAGTATGGAAAAAAGTAATGGAAAGAAAAAGGTCCAAATACAATCCTACCCAAAACAAAATGAAAACATGTCTAATCTAAATTAATAGAAGAGGATTTATATGAAGGTAATCAAGGGAACACACCTCAGTCTATCCAGATCAGTAATCTTTGTTTGATCCTAGTCCCTCAAGAACTCCACCAAAAGTTTGGTAATCTACATAAGACACAAAACATGTGGGAGAATACCATACAGTGGTAATTATAAAAATTCCCATTAGGACACCCCAAATTCACTAAGCATATAGCATCAAGAATAATAGTTATATCGTCATAGGGATATGTCAACAACATACCTAACAAGAATATCTATATATAATCAAAGTAGACACATAGTATCAAGGTAAATCCACAACCATAATTTTATCCTTAGATTCCTACTCAAAGGTTCCATATAACACTTTTCCAATAGAACACACACTATGTTTCATATAGAACTAATTGCATCCATCCAAGATGGCATGCTCATTGGATCTTGCCATAAGATGTAAACATTGTAAGTTTAAATACAACGATACATATATGTGGATCACACTCAAGGACATGGGTTATACCAAAACCCAATCAAGATTAACCCACTAATTAGGGGATCGATGCATGTGTAGGGTTGATCATGAAGACACAAAGAACCTCAAATAGGGAAAAGATGATGATAGAGGATCTCACTCAGGGACTTATAGAAGGATTCCAACAACTTTATCTAAGTTTAAATTTATTCAGAGGGAATCACCATCCTATGTATAGGACCTGACTCCATGATAAACCCTTAGGGAAAGGATCAAGGGAACATATACTAAAAAACATGTCCAAGATGAAGAGGACAAGGGCTCCAAGCCATTTTTTGAAGGGGTACACAGAACATACTGGAAGTACACCGTGTGTCCCTTCAGTACAAGTTTTTACATGTGTATCATGGCTTGTTCCCAGGTCTATGGATGAGTACATGGTGTTTCCAAGTACACAGCATGTTTGAGTACATGTTGTGTCTGACCTCGTTTACTACTGACCATGTCCATGTACGAATGGTCATGTTTGTGTCCAGATAGCAGTGTTCGTGTCTGTGTAGCTCCCCGAGTGCACAGTGAGCTACTAGGTAAGGGTAACATGTCATGTGACATAGGTCACATGTCATGTGATTTTTAAATCCAATAAAAACCCTAGCAACTAATCTAGGACACCATATACAGTGTGAGTTCATGGGTTACATTTTGTGTAGTACAGAATTCCATAGAACCCACGGGTTCGTCATAGGGATTCCTCTTCCACCCCTTCCACATCGGTTTCAACTACAATTCTCACCACAAAACATGGATCTGACTCAACCACACTAGATCTCCACTAGAGATATGTTCGTTGACCATCCAAAACATTTCAGAAACCATCTTATTTATCTCATTTCACCATCATACACCATAACCGCAATCGGGGGTCCCAAAATTCAATCTCACTCCACTATCATCGCCATCTTAATATGATCTCATCATCAATTAGATCTCAGATATGTGGTATCAATCTACTGTTCTAAGAAATGTGTGTGCAACGATTGATTACTGAGTATTCATTGAACCAAGGGACAAAGGAATTTCTTTCAATAAATGAAAAATAGGGGAAGAAATTCACAAACCACAACCATGAGGAACAAACCTTGTCTAATGTTTGTGTTGTCCTTGATTCATTGTCGTTATAATGTAGAATAAATATATATCATATAATCAAAAAAAATCCCTAATACTTGATAATATATATCTCATATTTGTAATATGCATGATTCATGAATCGATTAATTAGTTGATTGATTCTTGTTCGTCATAGGAATAAATTAACATGGATAAATACAAATAAAAAATTCCATACCTCATGGTAGATCTATCACTAACAAATAATGAATCTACATTGTTGGCATTGGTGAGATCCATGAATTTCATTAGTGTAAATGATCCTTGATCTATCGTCATCATTCACCAAGAATCTCTCCAATGAACTCTCTCAATTATAAAGGTCATATAGCCAACCCAAAGAATTCATCATAATAATTTTTAAATATATAAAAAATTATATTATTGCATCACTTAAGAAAATAAAAAAAAATATTTATTTATTTTATTATTTACACCAATGATGACTTTCAAAAAACATTTGATATCAATAAAGTTTATATTTTTTCAAGGTTAAAGCTCATTATTTGAGCTCAACGGTGACCTATGATTAATAATATGAGACTATTTTTAAGATTTATTCCACTTTTTTAGGAAAACTATGCACACATGATATTTAATATATTTAAAAAATTAATTTTGGGCTCGCCGGGCCTTGGAATCTCATGTCGTCTCAGTTCCTAGCTCCAAAAATAATCCATATAACATTCCAAAAGTAATACATAAAAAAATAAAAGTCGCAACAACTAGGCCTTAAGTGTATTAAATGACATCCATGAGAAATTTTCATATCCCTACCTTGTGCATAGGTCCATTATCTCCATCATCGTAAGACGTGCGCACTCCCCCACTAAGGGATAACCTTATCAAGATTGTACGCGTATTCTAAGTGCCAAGGATAATACCTCCAATGAATTATAATACACATAACAGGGTTAAGTATATAAATCAAGGCATATAATGTCATCATGACTATTTAGTAGCAATATAAAAATAGATTTTCTCGTCATCAAACATGGTGAAACAAGCAACGCGAGCATACTCATGGAAAAATCATCATAAACGAACTCAAAGGTTATAAATGCACCCACATGAGATCACTGTCAATCATGGTTGATAAGTTATTTAAATACAAGTATCACATCAAGTACAATAATAGTACACTTATAAATAGCACATGGAATATCATTATGAGTAATAGCAGTTACAAAATTGATCAAGATAAAACATGTTCTAATAGGTTATCTAAACATAATCATGGAATAAATAAATATATATGGTCGCATGGGGAACACAAAAACACTCTTAAAGGTGTTCATGTAGTTTAAGGAACTCATTAGTGATCAGGCCTTGATCATTGGTGGCCGGCATCAAGCCAAAGCACAAGGGTCTGTTTTGGACCTTAGAACTTTGTATGATTACAATATACATGGTTCCATTAATTTATTAAGACTTCCGAATAATTAATTAATTAAGAATTATACATGTTTCCCATCATTAATTAATACATCAATACCATTACTTAATTAAGAATTGGGATTGTTTCCTTTAATTAATTAATACTTCATGATCATTAATTAATCAGGTGTTACACTATCAAAATATAATTATGAATTTAAGGTTCATTCATCTAAGGTGGAGAACCATATATAACATGCCAAAAAATACATGCATAAACCATGGGTAGAGTACATGGGACCACATACCTCAAATGGATTCAACTCCAAGACAAGAAAAGTTCAACAGCTTCATCCAGGCCCTCTAAGTCTATTTAGCCTCTATTGATATCCTTGAGGTTCTTTTCATGTCAAATAATTACAATTAATTAATTATAACTAAATTATAATTAATTAAAATATTTACAAATAACACACATTTGAAGGATAAAATGGATACTGGTTGAAGACCTACTGGATATCAGCGCTTAGTTAGATCCAAGACCAACCATTCATAGAAGGCCTGTCTCATACTTCAAACTTCGTTCCCAGAGAAATCCCTATCATGCAGGAAGAAGTAAAGTCCAATTTAATATAATTAAATTGTAACCTTAGAAGAAACCAACCAAATGACGTACCTCATCCATAACACCATCCAACAAAGTTTGAGGAACTTTGGGCACACTCTTTGTTCTAAGAAAATAAAATCCCCAAATCAATTCTATGTTTCGATGTCCAATTAGATTCAAATTGACCAGATTCCATAGAATAATTATCATAGTACATACCTTCATCGAAGAAACTATTAGCAGTATGTGTTCATCATTATGGGACACTGATGTGTCTATGTTTGGATTGGTTTTTTCACTTATTTTGAAGGAATTTGTCATATTTAAAATGAAAATTATTCTTTAATTGATGATATTTTTTATTTTTCTCATTTTAGTGTAAAACGTTTTAGATTTTGTGTTTGTGATGCTTAAATGATTAATTTATTCTTCGTTTTAATTTATTTTATTTTTTTTAGAATAATTTTTTTTTAATAATTTTGGTGTGTTTTAATATTATTTTGAGAATATTTTTTAATGAAATAATGATTTGGAAGTTAATTTTTTTAATTATTTGGATTATTTTTATTTAATGTTTTTGGAATATTTTGAATCAATAATTTTCATTTGAAAAATATTGATGGGAATTTTTAATCTAAATTGTTTTTAAAAATGTTTTAAATTTATTTCGAGGTAATAGGCGAGTTTTGAATATTGTAGTGGTCCTACATATAAGATTCTCATTCTTCCTATAATCACGTATTTTAATGACCAATAGATCCACCTGACAATTATTCATTTCTATAGGTAGAACCATATATCTGATTTTTATCTAAAACTATGATCATGTAATTGATTTTCCTACATAATATCTAAATTTTATGTTGGATGGTTTGATTCTATTTAAACCAAATCCAACATGAAATCGAATAATATTTTTTACATTTGGTGGTTTGATCATGATTTTTTGGGTAGCATATGATGTTTCAGTTGAAAGTTAAGATAGATCAGAAGTTTCTTCTAAATCAAAGGAAGTTGATCCATGAACTAGTCGAGCCTGACCTTCACCAGGAAAATTTTGACTAAATATTTGAGAATGCCGATATTTTTAGTAAGTGAAGATGAGGTCAACAGAAGATTCTTAAAGAATCTTAAACCCAAATGAGAGGATGAAGCTAGCTAAGAGATGAATTGGGGTCAACCAGAGTTCAATTTAGAGAGATCTCATCAAAATGAAGACTAAAGTAAGGATGACTATGAATTGGGAGATCTAAAAGCCTAAAAATCTCAGATCAAAGTGAGTTTGAGGAAATATCTTATTAACATTACAAGATGAATCAGGATCTGATAAGAATAAATTGGGAATATGTTGATGATTTCAAGCTAAATTATCAAGATCTAGTGAAGTATTTTTTATGATGATTAACCAATTTGGCACAATTGGATTTGTTTATAGACTGAGAAGTGTGGATTCTTTTCAAAGAAGATGATCCTGCTTTGGGTTTTGAACATGATAGAGGAATTTCATTCAGTGACTAAATTGAGATTCAAGAAGAATTTCTGACCATGTGGGGATCATGTGTCACCGAAGTGTTGGGGGTCCTCCTCAAGTGGAGACCCCAAGTGAATCACTTAAAAAAATAAAACAAAAAAATATAAGAATTAAGTTATTGTATTTTTAGGGAACACATCTTTTGGGGGAAGGGCTGATGTTTTTATGTATTGGGAGTGTGGCCCTCTTCCTTCCATGTGCACGATGCAGCTAAGGTTTGTGAAGTGTGTTTGTGATATGAACCCGAAAAAATCTTTTGGATCTAATTGGGTTTCATTATGGTGGTCTTTGATCTGATCCTGGTGTTTTTATTATACACTTTTTATTTGGATAGCGAACATCAAATCTATATCGACAGATCTATTTGGGTTTCTTTATCAGGTTGTGTTCTTTGTTTTAGGCTACCTTAAAACTGTATATGCTTTCTCCCTTTAATCCACTATTTTATCTAATTATTATTTTTGATACCCCACTCAAATTTAAGAGTTTATGTCGTATACTATTGATTATTATTGGATCCCACTTTTTGGACTAGGTTCCATGGTTTCCCCTTTTTGGGTTTTCCATGCTAAAAATTTATAGTGTTGAAATTTATTTTTCAGCACATATAATTTCGTCACTGTGTATCCACTTTAGTTTTTGTTCGCTTGTTTTAAGGGAAATAATTTTATTTCTACCGTGTGTTCACTTTTTTATTGTGTGTGAGTTTGTCGCTTACTGTATTTCCCAAAATCTCGTATCAAAGGGTTTGGTTTTGTTTAGATAACTTATGGGATTCAATTATAATAGTATAATTTTTTTGAATGGAACCAATTACCAAATATGGAGATTAAAAATGAAGGATCTTCTTTTTATTCAAGTGAATGCATCTTCTGGTGTTTAGTACTCAAAATCTAGAAAGAATGCCTGATGAAGAATATGAGTTTGAGAATAATATGGTTTGTAGTTTCATTATCCAATTGGTCAAATACAATTTGATAAACCATATTTTCAACATTTCTCATTCCAAAGCCTTATGGGAGAATCTTTATACTACATATGCAGCCAAGATAAGAAATAATAAATTGTTTCTCCTCAAACAAGTGATGAATTTGTGGTAAAAAAAAGTACATCTATTTTTGACTATTTGAGTGATTATCAAGGATTTTTTGATCAATTGTATTATATGGATATTACTTTTAAATATGATGTTTTTTTTCTTCTATTTCTTAATACTTTACATGATTCATATGAGAAAATGTGTGTTACTCTAATTAGTTCTTCTTCTGATGGTGTTGTGACATTCAGTTTTTTTAAGTATGTTATTTTAAATGAAGAAGTCAGGATATATACATAGGGTAAATATTATTCAGAGATTTTATTCATAGAGAACAGGGGGTGAAGTCTAAAAATGAATTAGGGAGAGAACATTCGAGGTAAGAGAAAAGGTAGGAGAAAATTCAGGTCGAATTAGAGAGAGTTTGTATGAAATAATTATGGTTATAAAGAACATGTTAAGAAGTTTTTATATAATATGAAAAGAAAAAAAATAATAAAGAAAAATCAGAAGAAGAATAATGGTTATGGAGATGATCATATTGTCACTACTATAGGGGTGATCTTTTTATTATTTATGACTCCATTGATATTGGTTTTGTTTATTCTTGTTGGGTTGTTGATAGTGGTTCTTGTTTTCACATGACACCAAGAAAGGATCTATTTACATCTTACAACCCATGTAATTTTGGGATTTTGAAGATAGTTAATGATGAACATGATAATGTTGTAGGTAACAAGACTATTTTTTTGGACATAAGTATAGAAAGTAATCTGATTTTGAAGAATGTTTTATATGTGCCTAAGGTTTTTTTGAATCTTATTTATACCAATGTACTTGATGATTATGGATTTATCAATACTTCTGGTGATGTAAAATGGAATATTTCAAAGGGATCCATGATTTTGGATCAGGGGAATAATCATTCTAGTTTTTACTGTACTTGATCTTCCATTTCTTGTAATAATTCTTGGATTGTTGAGTGCATTTTTTTCTTCTAAGTTATGGAGTAAGAGGCTCAGCCACATTAGTGAGAAATTTTTTGGTTGTTTGTCTAATAAAAAAATAGTTTCATATTTGAATAGTGTCAAATTGGGAATGTTTGATCACTATATTTCTAGAAAATAGAGAAGAGTGAGTTTAATCAATCATCTTTTTCATAGGAAGTCACGAATACTTGAATTAGTACTTTCAGACATTTTTTTTCCTCTGAAGTCTTAGAAATTTTATGTAGTCTTTATTTTTTTATGTTTATTGATGAATACTCTTGTAACATTTGAGTTTATTTTTTGAATTCCAAAATCCAAGTTCTCAATGTTTTTAATCAATTTTAGGTTTTATATGATATGGAATCAGGTAAAAAATTTAAATGTATTCATACAGACAATGGAGGTGAGTATTGTGGTGTGTTTGATTGGTATTGAAGGTAGGGAGGTATTCAGCATCAAAAGACACCTCTTAAGAAACCTCATCTAAATATTTTCAGCTGAGTAGATGGATTTGAATTTTTTAGAAAGAGTTCAATGTTTTCTTTAAGAAGAAAATTCTCTAAGATAATTCTTTAGTGAGGCTTTATTTACTGCTACTTATATTATCAATTTGTCACCTATTATTTCTTTGAAAAAAAACACTCCCAAAATTTTTTGGTTTGACAAAGAGGTGATGTATGATCATTTAGATGTTTTTGGTTTCAAGGCTTTTGTTCATGTACCTAGAGATGAGAGGCCCAAGTTGGAAGGTAATTCATGAAAGTTTATTTTTATTTTCTATGGACAAGTTGAGTTTGGCTATAGGTTTTTTTATTCTACTTTGAGGAAACTAGTCAGAAACCATGATAAAAATGTTTTAAGGATGATCGGAAATTTAAATATATTGATAATGGAGGAAAATATAATTTTACAACTTCTGATGGATTTTCTATTCATGAGCAAGTTTCTGATTCTCATTTACCTCATATTATTAATTATGATGATTGTGTTGATGTGAATAATGATATTTAGGGTGAATGTGTTGGAGTTGATCTTTTCAATGAACTTTTTATTTATTATGATTTGATTTCAAGGTTTATTAATGAACCTACAGTTCCACTCTAGAGGTCATCTGAAAATCGTACCATTCCTAGTTGGTATTCACCTGATGAGTATGTGCTCCTTGCTAAAGGGGAAAACTAGAATCTTTTGATGAGGTGATGGAAAGTGACAAAAAATTAAAATGGATTGTTTAACTGGATGGTGATAGATATCATTGCATGATGGCCATACTTTTGATGAAGAATATACTTTTGCTCCATGATAAAAGGCAAGGTTAGTTGTTAAGTATTCCTTCAGAAGAAAGTTAACGATTTTGATGATATTTTTTCACCTTTTTTCAAAATGTATACCATTCTGGTTGTTTTTGGTTTGGGTACTAGTTTAGATCTAAATATTGAGCATGTGGACTTGAATATAGATTTCCTCCTTGGAGATTTAGAGGAGGATATTTATATGGAGAAGCCTAAGGGTTTTGTTGAAAGAGGTAAATAAAATAATGTATGCAGGTAAAAGAATAGTTTGTATGGTTTGAAGCAAACTCTGAGGTAGTGGTATAAGAAGTTTGAATATTTTATTTTTCATCAGTGTTTTAGAAATACATCTTTTGAACATTATGTTTTTGTTTCGATATTTTCTTATAATGATTTTATTATACTATTTCTATGTTGATAATATGCTTATAATTGGACAAGATGCATCTATAATTGAAATATTGAAGAAGGATATTTGTTAGTATTTTGTGATGAAAGACTTGGGGCTATCATGGCAGATTATTGGAATTCCAATCTCCTATGACAGAAATGATAATAAACTATAGTTATCATAGGAGAGAGATATTGAGAAGATTCTTCTGAGATTTTCTATGGACAGAGAGAAAGTGGTTAGTAATCCTCTTGATTTATATTTTAATCTCAGTATCAGTCATTCACCTTCTATAGATGAATATACAGGGAATACATAAAACATACCATATTCATCGGTCATTGGTTGTTTGATGTATGTGATGGTACGTACTAGACACTACTACAAAACGGGGCAAGGGAAGTGCTGCAAATTTATCAGTGCTTTTTAAAAGCGCTGATAAAGGGGGGGTCTTTATCAGCGCCTTTTTTAGCTATGATAAAGACCCCCCCCCCCCCCCTTTATCAGCGCTTCTGTAAAAGCGCTGATAAAGACCGCCCTTTATCAGCACTTTTATAAAAAGCGCTGATAAAGGGTAAAATTTAAAAAAAACATTTATTAATATATAAAGCTATAAATCTATTTATATTGATATAAATATAATATTTATTTTTTAAATATGTTTTAGAAATGATGAATGGAAATCAAATATGAATGTATATGATATTTAGTAAAAGAGGCATATAAAATAATTTAAAAAATTTGTTTAATTAATAATTATGTAATGTTTATCCACCAATAGTCATGTAACAACACTTTGAGTATAAAAAAATAAATAAAATAAATAAAAGATCAAAAATATGTTAAAAACACAACTCAAACTTCAAACGACCATAACTTTTGATCCAGGACTCTGTTTGAGCTCTACAGCATATCAAATCGAAGCCTGCGACAAGATCTACAGCCTTATTGACAAGTAAAACCCGTACAAGCTTTTTTAGAGGCCAAAAAAGGACCAGAAGGCCTCTAAAACTGAGTTTTTAGTTGGGGTACCCCGTTTTTTTACCATTCAAACAACTATAATTTCTGATACCGATGTCTAATAAATGTGTACAATATATCATATCGAATATCGTTTAATTTTATTCGATTTGACTGATATTGGAGCTGAAACAGACTTCTATATTAGAAGTTAAGGTCATTTTAACATTCAAACGCCTCTAACTTCTGATCCGGATGTCTGTTTTTCTTGTACCACATATCATATCTAAGATCATTTCATGTGTATCGATTTGAATGGTTTTGGAGTTGAAACGGACTTCTGGATTAGAAGTTATGGATTTTTTAACATTCTCGATGACTTTTCACATCCACATTTCTATGTATTCATTCATAACTATATATATATATATGTGTGTGTGTGTGTGTATGTGTGTGTATGTGTGTGTGTGTGTTTGTGTGTGTGTATATGTATGTATTTATTTATTTATTTATAAATACACATAAAAACACATATTCGATAAATGTATTTGAAATTAATCTTATAAATATATATATTAATATAGAAATAAACATACAGATAAAAAAATTATAATTATATCTATATCTATATATATATATATTAACATATGAATAAACATACGGATAAAAAATTATAACTATATCTATATATATATATATAAATATATGAATATATATATATATATAAAACTAAATAAATTTATATTAATATGGATATGTATTAATATACGAATACATATAACTGTATATATATATATATAACTTGATATATCATTAAAGGGAGAACAAAACAAAATGGATAAGTGAAAAAGTTGCAGCACGCAAGGGGGGAGGTCATGTGTTTGAATTCCAGTGGCAGCAAGGTCGCGCGGGCGTAGCGAAGCAGGGTGCAACGTGTGCGGGTTCAGGGAGGCGCAGGCACAACGAAGCGGGGTGCAGCCCACGAATTAGATATATTTTTTAATATTTTTCAATTTTTTGACATTTATCAATGCTATTTTTATAGCACTGATAAAAGACCAATTTTATCAGTGCTAAAAAAATAGCGCGGATAAAAGACCCCCTATATCAGCGCTAAAAAAAGTGCTGATAATGGGGTCTTTTATCAGTGCTTTTTGAGCGCTGATAAAAGGGACCCCCTTTATTGGTGTCACACTTTATAGTGCTCATGAAAACGCTAATAAAGGGGGTTTTTTAGTGCTGATAAAATTGACTTTTGTAGTAGTGAGACCTGATATAGCTCTTGTAGATAGTGTGGTTATTTGTTTTCTATCTAATCCAGGTAGAGATCATTAGATAGAATTAAAGTATATATTTCATTATCTCTATGGTACTTCTGATATGAGATTGTTTCTTAGAAATGGGGAACCTTTTCTTTTTAGTTTTACATATTCGGATATTATAGGAGATATAGATTCAAAGAATTCTACTTCAGACTATTTGATCACTTTTATAGGTGGCGTTGTATCATGGAGGTACAGATTGTAGAAATTTATTTCTTTATCTACCATAGATTATGATTTTATTATATAAAAATAGGAATGAAAAGAATTTTTTCGGATGAAAACTTTTATTCTAGAGCTCAATTTTAATCAGGATATATATGTTTTATTTTATGATAACTACAATGCTATTTGTTTGACAAATAATTCCAACTTTAATGGTAGGTTGAAACATATCGATGTTCAATATCATTAGATCCATGATGTCCTTGATTCGAGGTATTTGGAGCTATATAATATAAACATATATTAAAATGAGTCATACATTTTGACGAAGAGTTTACCAAGGGATAAATATGAGACTTTCCAACTAATTACAGGGTTTGGAGCTATCCCCACTTGAGTTGGAGAGAGATTTTGTTGGGGGTCCTCCTCATGTGGGGACACTACATGCTTCACTTAAAAAAACAAAAAATATACAAGAAGCGAGTTATGGTATTTTTAGGGAGCACATATTTTTGGGAAATGGTACACATTTTTAGGGCTTGGGAGTGTGGGGGTCCTCCTTCCATGAACATAGTGCAGCTAGGATTTGAGTAGTGTTTTTGAGATCTGCAACCAAAAAATTCCTTCAGATCTAATTTTCTTTCATTTTTGGGAGAATTTTATCCAAACTTTGTATTTTTATTCTATATATTTTAGTCATAAAGTGAACACCATCTCTAAATGATCAGATATATTTGGGTTTCTTTATCAGGTTTCATTCTTCATTTCAAACAACCTTCAGATTGCATCTGCTTTCTCCCTTTGATCCACTATTTTATCTATGTATTATTTTTGAGATCCCACTCATCTTTGTGATTTTATTCGTTGAACTCTTGAGGATTAGTGGATCCCACTTTCATTACTAGGTCCCTTGGTTTTTCCCATTTTGGGTTTTCCATGTTTAAAATTTTTGGTGTTAGCATTTATTTTTATGCACATATTATTTCGTCATTGTGCATCTGCTTTAAATTTTTAGGCTTGTTTGAAGGGAAATAATTTTATTTTGTTTGCACATTCTCTTTGATTTTGTCTAAAATTTTGTTTATTTTATTCTTTCATAACAAAAATTTATGTAGATACTAACAAAAGTGGATTTGGGTGTGGTCATAGAAGATTAACCGTCATCAGGGAAGTCCAAAACAGTGCTACGATAGATTGAAGTTTTCACCAATATCCCAGTTAATGATAACTTCACAACCTGAGCGAGACGGAGTTTAAAGGTGTCAATTGTGATTAAAGATAAGATTCAAATATTCAGTAAGGTTTATTCTTATAATTTTTTTAGTTTATTTTCTCAATTAGGATCTGAATAATAGTATAGATCAAAATTACGGTTGATCATTTGGTGAAGAAGTTTTCCCTTGTTTCCCAATATGAGATAATTTCCTGCTGCATCAATTATTTGGATTGGTAGGGGGATTCAAGGAATTAAATATTGGGAATATAAGTAATTATTACTAAATAAATTGACACCAACTAGATATAAATCAATTGATTTTTTGGGGGGTAATTAAAGTCATATGCAACATTTATTAGTTGTTGGAAGAGAAGTATATTTTGATAGTGCAGTGAAAAGAACTAAATAACTCTCTATAAAATTTTTTCTATCACATAAAGGAGGTAGTTAAATGGATATGAGAATTTATAAAATAATTTAATGAATATTTATATGATACATATGGATCATTCATTTTTAGGGGGATTATAGACAACAACTCATATTTTTAAAGTGGAGAAAAGGGAGCACTACCTAGGGAGTTGGAGGAAGAGATTCTTGCTACTACTTTGATGAATATAAAGTGTGAATATTACACCTACACCATGAACATGATAATAAAATATAATTAGTGTTCATAACTAGTGGATTAAAATGGTGATATATTTCTATGTTTACATTCCTTTTATTTCAAAATTCTAATTCTCCTAAGATTAATGATCATTGAATTTCAAGTGCTTTTTGATGTTCAATTATTTTGTCACTTTTAAATATTTTCTTTGCACTATAATAAATATACAACACTTATTAAAGTTTTTTGATCTCTTAATACATCTTTAAGTTCAATCCAAGTTGGAGTTTAAAGATTATCCTCTATTTAAATTTCATAACCATCAATTTAGGATTATGAGTGCAGAGGGAGATGAATGTGTCATTGTACTTAGTGATCATTGAGTGCATTGATCAACTCTTATTGAAAGGATATCGATATCTAAGATATTATTTTTTGGCCTCATTTTAAAAAATGGAATTAGATGATTTACTAGGAATTGTGAACTAATTATTTAGAGAGTTATAATTGTGAATATTTTCTTAAATAATGAAGAGATATTGATCAATGAGAATTACTAGTTATGGTCACTGCTACTTCATTCTGTTAATTTCACTACTCACACATTATTATTCCATTTTGATGAATTTACTACTATATAATATTTTATCAGATTTAGTTGTCTTAGAAAATATAGATCAGTTATATTTTAGTAAAATATATTCCCCTTAAATTTTCAAAAACATAAAAAATTATAAAAAATATGATAGTAAGAAACTCTATAGAGTTAGTCTCATTAGAGAAAAATCTGGGATTTTTTATACTATATAACTTATTAGAACACTTGAATTTAGGTTTAAAGTGACTAGAAAAAAACTGGTCCCTTCAACCGATGATGTTTCTAGGGAGGCTACCAATTAGTTTTGAAAAAAGTAAAAAAAATCATAATTTTCTTTCTAAAAAGGTAAAAAAAAGGTATAAAAATAAAATAATAAAAGTTGTGTTTATACGACACAGAATAAAATTGAAAATATTGAATTTTAAAATTCTTACAATCTAAGATCTAGAACCGTAAAAATCCAAAAAATAAACAAATATATTAATTTCAAATTTTAGAGAGAGCTGAAACTTCAACACCAAAATCACCAGAAACAAGATTCCAAAAAATTTAAAACTTATAAAATTTTGGAATAATGACTTAACAAAAACCCATAAAGGAGATAACTGGTCCTAAATTTGAAAATCAAAAACAAATATATCTAGGATACCCTAAGATGGACCATGGAAGTTAGCTTACAATAAGAATTATTCACCACTTTCCTGAATTACATGGAATGTCAGGTGATGATACACACAAGAACCTACAAGATTTTCACATCATCTGTATTACCATGAAACCTCAAGGTATTAATGAGTGCTATATTAAGATGGTAGTGTTCCCTTTCTCCTTAAATGGGGTATTTAATGTGTGGTTTTTCTACTCACAATATACTTCCATAAGAATTTGGGATCAACACAAAAATATTTTCTTAGAGAATTTTTTCCCTGCCTCTAGGATTTCAAAACATAGGAAAGATATATGTGGTATTAGGTAGTTTCAAGGGGAGAGTATACATGAATATTGGGATCATTTTAATAAGTTGTGTTCTATATTCCCTCAACACTATATTTATAATCAACAGTTAACATTATATTTTTATTAGGGATTAATCTTTATGGATATAAGCATGATAGATGCTGAAACTGTTGGATCTTTTGAGGATAAGACTCTAATTAATTTCATAAATATACTAGCCAATATGGACCAAAATTCACTATAGTTTGGCATCATAGTCTTAATTATTTTCAGACCTTCCATGGAAGTGTCTACTTCCAATTAAGAAAATATCTGAATTAAAATTTAGTTGAGTGATCTTATCAACATGATGAGACTGATGATTTCAAACTTTGTACCTTAACAAATTCAACTTGACCCAATTTTTTCAATCTAGATACACTATGTCATTTTTTCTTCTCATAATCATTTTAATGATCAAGTTCCATAATTATGAGAAACTCTATATTCCTATAATGGGATATTCCCAAGAAAACCTTTTTATAGAAACCAAACCAGTCAATTTCTCAACCAAAATAGCCAATCCAATCGTTTTCAACCCAACCAATATTTAAATAATGGATAGAATTACCAACAAAACAATATAGTTTGACAACCTGATCAATAAAAGAGTTATTTCTAACCCCAAAACTTCAATTAACATCTAAGGTACAATCAGAACATATTTGATAATCAAACAAGAATAAATTTCACATCCTTTAAAAATAAAGACAACTAAGAACTATAGAATAATAAAAAATATGATTCACATCTTGAGGAAATGGTTATGAACCAACAAAAAAATTATCAACAACAAAATGTGATATTATATAATATGATAACATAAATGAGTAAAATGGAAATTAAAATTAGTGTTCTGAAAAATCAAAGGATTGGTAGTTTTACATCACAAGCTGAAGTGAACCCAAGGGTAAGATATAATGTTAGTGTCATATATTCAATTAAGTGAAACAAAAATTCAAAAAACTTGAGATGAAATCACTGAACAAGAAATAAAAATATACAGTTCCACTTTTGAAACAAATAGAAAACTACATGAAGAAGTCATAAAACTACTTGTTGAACCAGTTTTTCAACCTTTAGAATCTATTCATGGACCTATTTTCAACAAACCTCTAGAACAAGAAAATAAAAATTAAAGGTAAGAAAGAAATCTTAAAAGAACTTATATGGGTTTTTGGAATTTTTTGGGCTCTTAGAAAGTTGAGAATAAAGTTTATGATGACCAAAAAATATATAGAGATCCACTGAACTACCCTATATAGAGTCTTATTTTCAAGAATAATGTTGAAATGGACAAACAACTTCTTGAAAAATTTAGGAAAGTACATGTTATTATTCACTTTTTAGAAGTTTTGAAACAAATCCCTATACATGATAAATTTCTTAAGGAAACGAATACTCATAGAAGGAAGTTAAAAGGAGGTGATAAATTTAACTTGAAGAGTAATGTTTCCTCCATTATCTAACATTCTCTACCTACTAAATGCAAGGATCTTGGTATCTTTTCTATTCCTAATGTTATTAAGGATCCTTAATTTGAGTATGTTATACTATATTTAAGAACCTCTATAAATGTTATTCCTTATTATGTCTTTCTATCAATGCGTGTTAGAGAGATTAAGAAGTCTGGAGTTGTTATCCAGCTGGAAAATAGAAGTTTTGATAAGCCAAATAGATTCATAGAGGATGTTTTGGTAAGGGAAAAGTATCTTGTTTTATCTATTGACTTTTTTTATTATATATGGAAGATGTAATATTTAACACACATGCACCATTAATACTTAGCGGTCAATTTTAAAAAAAATCAAGATTAAATAAATGTTCATAAAGGAACATTGTCTATAGAGTTTTGAGGCTAAATAGATAATTTTAAAATCTTTGAATCAATGAAAACCCCTATATAATTCCATTCTACACAACAATTTGATATGATTGAATGGTTTTTAAAAGATTTGTTTCATTATTTTATTCAAAATAACCAAACTATAAATTCTTTGGAAAATGAATTCTTAGCCGATGATGAGTCTAGTTTTGTTGCTTATTTAATGAAAAATTAATGTGTGAAATCTATGGAAGGGTCTATGTTTAATTCTATATAGCATGGAGTTGAAAATTATTTTTCCCAATATGAAGAGTGTAGTGTCCCCCTTTTCGGCCCTCTCTCACATGGCCAAAACAGATTGGTTATGAGACCTCAAGCACGCCTCCCTACACACCAGAGGTTATCGACTAGCACCAAGGGTATGATATGAATAGTGGGGAGACTATACCCCTGGTATAAAGTACAATATAGTAGAAAAAAATAGGTTATAATAGATATTATAGTAATGAAATAACATCATAAATAGTATAACATACAACTATAAAATAAAGGAGAAACCAATAAACCAATAATGATGAATCATGAAATGATATGATGATATGTAACTAAACATCAAATGAAAACAATATAAATTAAAAAATCAGATGACACTAAAAAAACAAAATAACCTTGACTCAAACCCCATTTCAGACCCATCTCCAAACTCCAACTCATTTGGAAAACAATAAAATAATCAACAATAAGGTCCCTTTCCCTTTTCCATACCTAAATCATTGTAATCTACTCAGGTAAAAAATTGTGGCCTAAATTTGGTGTGATTAAAACTCAGTAGGTCGAAACCACCATGTTTAAACAAAACCAACCTGATAATAAGTGTATGCGATAAATTGATAACAGGTGTATTAATTAATTAATTAATATAATAAAACAATCAAGCTTCTTTGGAATCATGATGGAATATCAAAGAGCATGCAGCATAACCATTCCCACCAAAAACCATATATCCATGGTAAAAACATTGAAATTTGGGATGATCCACTATATAAGCTTTTCATCATGGGACTATGAAGAGCCCTCTCAATATAATCATTACAGCATGGGACTAGGAAGAGACCGCTTAATATAAGAATTACAGCATGATAGTAGGCAGAGCCCGCTCAATATAAGCATTATAGCAAGGGAATGATAATAGCTCAGTCAATATAAGCAAGTATGGGTCTTGGTAGATCTTACTCAATATAAGCACTATAGTATGATAACAAAACATTTCATAATAGCATTGATATCACAATATCAAATCATACATCTCAGTGGTGAATTATAAAAATTACTATTTATCTTTCCACTACACATTCATTTATCTCAAATGATCAACAGTCATTTCAATAAGCAATAAGATATTACCTAGGAGTTCTATATCAAGCAAGAACTGAAGGTCTCATGTCATTATAAAAACACTTTTATCCATTATTCAATTCATATATATATTCAAGGGTTCGCTCATCCATGGTTGGCCATATGCTAAGTCTCTATCAATTAAATCAAAAGGGATCTAACCCATATTCCAATCCATGATTAACCATTTATCATTGAATAAATTAATTAGTGTGCACATTGTTTTGGCACAATAACAATATTGTATAGACTTGGAAATTAAACAAACAATAGGTTTAGATCTAGACCCTATACCTTTAATTGGTCATTAATGCAGTGATTCCAATGACAAACACAAATAAGGATGAAGGTTAAGAAGATTACAAGAAGAACCTAGATCAAACCATGTCAATATCAAAACCCCAAAAAACTACAGTCAAAATATTACACTACAATGAATGACGAATGATGAGAGAGAAGGGAATCCTAAGAAGAAACACTTACTAGGGATTGAATGTATAATTGAGATGTTCAGAATAGAATAGAAGACTCCAAAATCACCTAAAAATCTTCCTTGGGTCAAGAGGATATGAATACATGTGCTGGAATAAAAAAAATCATATGCATGATAGACGTAAGCTCGCTGGTTTTGAGGAATACATGGCATGTAATACTTTCACATCATGTATTTCTTCATTTTTAAGTTATGATGAAAAAATTATCACCACAGGTAAATATTTATACCAATCGACATTTAAAGAACATGAATTATGTTCACAAAATGTTTTTGGAAGTAGTTACACCTCATGTAACATATACGTAGTGTGTAATTGTCCAACGAATAGTTTTCAGCCCAGATTCTGTAAAAGTGCATGAACCAACTCTGAAGCCTTCTAAACTCACAAAAACCCCTCATAATCCTATTTAACATTTTATACCCAAACTCCATTAATTAAAATAAATATACATCCCTAAACTTTAGGTAATTTTATCCAATAAATTGTCTCCATCTTCAAATAAGACTCAACTACCAAGGCTTAACGAAAAACTCAAAGAGATACATACTTGGAAAAATATAGGAATTTACAAAGATAGTGTGATAAATGAGTTCCAATATATTTTTTCTGCTAATGATAGCATTTAGCACCATTCTCTTTTGAGTTTTTATGATGAAAAATTATCTTTTATCAAGATTAAGGAGTTTTTAAGAGAGATTTAGGAGATTTCCCCTATATCATGTAAATATTTTAAAATAAAGAACATTGTTGCTAGTTCTCAAACCACTAAAATTGTTCCAACATTTTCTGAACCTGCTACTACACCAACGGTGGGTGAACAAGTGAGGAGTGAAGATGGTATTTATAGTGTAAATTTTGGTTTTCTTCTTTGATTTTAAAGGCTTCTGGTGAAATTCTATGATTTGAATCCATTGGGGATGAACAACTGAGTATTAAAATTTTGGGTTATTTAGAGGAAGTTGTACGAGTTATTATAGAGTTAGAGTTGTTTAGTGAATCTGAAATTTTTATTACACTAAATAATAAAATACAAATTAATACTAAATATTACCCTTTAAATGATTATGGATATATTTTTAAGAGGGTAAGTCTAGCTGGAGACTATAAATTTGTAATGCATGGGAGGAAAACCAGGTTTTCTAAGTATTACTTTTTACTTTTTGTTTTAATAAATTTTTCCTGCTATCAAGTTTTTGCAATGACCTTCCACACTATGTTTGGTCTTGCTTTTATGATTTTTTAGTGAATAATAAATATTTGTTTTTCTTTTTGGTACTATTTTGGAAGAGTTCAAGGGAAATTCTATGTTCTAAGAGTGAGACTTTTTTATACAGGGTTGGTTGATGAACTTTATATGTGAATTTTTGGTCATGTAGTTGGTTGGTTGGCTCTATTGCATGAAGAAACTTTAGTGTCAAATGAACCTCAAGAATAAAAGGAGATGAAAATTGAGCATATTGGATAAAACCTCCCAGATCTCTACAAATGATTATTTTATTTCTTGAGCATTAATTTAGGGAACCTCACTATCATTTGTACTTCTTGTATAAGTTATAACTTCTAACTAGATATTTTCCTTGAAATATTCAAGGGAGGATACACATGTCGTGCTTCAAAGAAAAATAAATCTTCTATATCAAGGGAGTTAGTAGTTATATTTCTACTCATCGTTCTTTCTTTAAAAATCTATTTTTTGTTTCTTACTCTTTGGAATGCCATTGGATATTAATTTTTGGTTGTTGTATAAAAACTGATAATCATATTACTTAACATGAGATTATTTGCAAAAAAAATCAAATTTTAATTAAGATAAATCATGTTCCTTTAAGAATTAGTTTTAAGATCACTATTTTTTGGTAAAATATTGATTGAACTATTTTGTAACACCTCTGTACATGGTTCTATTATGTCGAATTCCAAATCTGTTTTGGACTTAAAACTACATTTACATATTTATTCCAAATTTATTTTAACATTGAGACAATTTGGAGTTTTAAGTGTTGGGGAGGGGTCTTAAATGTGCTTAACTAAGCTTAAATATTAAACCATCAAAAAACCCCATATTGTTTTTAAAAATTGTGAGTTTTTATAAACCACATAGGAGTCTTAAGCAGTGATAATTTTTCTCAAAGTTAAAGGTTTTCATGCCACTTTGAGGAGGTTAATATTTATTACCCTATGAATATAATTGAAAATAATTTCTTTTTCTTTCCCTCTTGGAAAAACTTTTTTTTGGTAAAATTTTGGGGGAATGGTATAAAATCATCATTGCATTTAAACTTTTTAATTTGAATTTAACTCAAAAGATATTCATATGAATGGATTATGAAATGAAAATACTAATACATGTTGAACTCCTTATTATTTATTTCTTTATTCTTTATTCATTAACTATTGGAAAAATTATTTATTCCACTAAGAAATTTTAATTCCACCTCATCCAATGATCTGTCTAATTATTTACGCTGATCTCATAAATTATATGATATTGTTATCTTGGATGAAAAGAGAGTTTTGTACATTTAGTTCAATTCAAATTAAAGTGTTTTAAATTCTCTTTAAATTTTTCATTTTTAATTTTCTTCTTAAATAGTATCCAATTTTTCATTGAAACCATTTAATTTCTTGAGGGTAGTCACATTTTATCTTATGATAATCTATGGGGTAAATCTTTATGAAAATAAATTTATAGTGTCATTCTATTTTTTAAGTCTTGAGATTTATTTTATTTTACTGAATTTGACTACTTGTTTCCTTGAGGACAAGAAAAGTTTTTCTGTGGGGGAATTCAATGTGTCCATGTTTTATAGAGTTTTTTCACTTATTTTGAGGGTATTTATCACATTTCCAATGAAAAATGTTATTTAGTTAATGATATTTTGTATTTTTTTTATTTTGGAGTAAAAAAATTATTCTTTGAATATTATTTTGAATTGGGGTCTACTCGAGCATGGGTTGCGGGAGATCTCATTGCACCGAAGAATAAAGCGAGACCGAGTGAAAATTGGGAGATTGACATGCCTGAAAATCTCAGATCAAGTAAAGGTTAACGTAAACACATATTAACATTTCAGGATGAAGCAAGATCTAATAAGAAGAACTTGGGAAGACGCTGATGATTCCATGTTCGATTATCAAGATACCAAGTGAAAGAGTTTTGATGAGGATGAACCAAATCATCATAACTGGATTTAGGTATGGAACCAACAGTACGACTGATTTATGAAGAAGATGATCCAACTTCAGGTTTTGAATGAAGTAGAGGAATTTCATTCAAACATTTAATCAAGATCCTAGAAGAAGTTCTGATCATGTAAAGATGGTGTGTCACTGAAACAATGAAGATAATGATGAAAACAAATCTAGGTGTCATCGGAGAAGATGAACTGACACCAGGGAATCTAGAAACAGATCTATGACCGATTTTGAATGTTTTGAGTCTGATTAAATATAGAAGTCCCATGTTCAAGGAGTTTCATGACAGTGTTTGGTATATTTCACCAACTTGGTTCTGGATAAGAGTACAGATCAAAATAGCAGATGATATTGAATAATTTTGAACTTGTTACCCATGGTGAGATATTTTCCTAATGCATAAATTGTTTATATGGGTATGTGGATTTGTGTAATTAAATTTTGGTAATTTAAGTAATTATTTCTAAAACAAATTTGAGGTCACTGGATAATAATAAATTTATTTTTGGTGGAGAGATTAAATTCATAGGAAAAATTTATTAGTTGTTGGAAGAGAATGTTTTCAGTGTTGTGATAGAAACAAAATAACTCTCTACATAATTTTTAATGTCACCTGAAGGCTACTTGAAAGGAATATGATCATTTAGAAAAAAATTTAAAGAAGTATTTTAGGAGAGAGAGACATATATATTATTCATTTGGGGGGGGATTATAGGTATCAACTCATGTTTTTGGAGCTGTGAAATGGTGGCACTACTTGGAGAGAAAGATCAGGAGATTCCCTCCACTACTTCAATGAAGATGAAGTGTGAAGATTCCAACTACATTGTGAACATTATCATATAAGATATTTAGTGTCCATAACTAGTGGATTAAAATGATGATATCTTTCAGAGTTTACATTCCTTTTATTTCGCAATTATAATTCTCTCCATATTAAGGATCATTGAATTTTAATTTATTTTTTATGTTCAATTCTTATATCACTTCATTAATCTTTTTCATCCCTTCTGAGAATGACACATAATTAACTAGAGGGTGTTGATCTCTTATTATGGCTTTAAGTTCAAGCTGAGTGTGAGTTTGAAGTTGATACCCTTTGTTAAAATTTCTCAGTCCTCGATTGAGTATTGTGAGTATAGAGGAAGTTGATTATGTAATTATACTCATCAATTGTTAAGTGCATTGATTGACTCATACTGAAACAAAATTTGCAGACAATATCTTCGTTATTAACCTCATTTTAACAAACTGAATGAGTTTCCTTGATAGGGATTCTAAACCCAGTTTTGAGAGAGTTATAATTGTGAATATTTTCTTAAATAATGAATAGATATTGATCCATGATAATTACTAGTTATAGTCAGTGCTTTTTCATTATTTTAATTTCATTTCTCACACAATATTTTTATATCTTCTTGAATTTACTGGTATTTACTACTATATCAACATTAGTTTGATTATAAAACATTGAATAGTTATCATTTGGTCATATAAATTTCCCTAAAATACCAAAAACATAAAAAACATTATAGTAAGAAACTCTATAGTGGCAGTATCAATATGAGACACCCCTAGGATCTTCTATATTGCAGAACATAGGGGAAAACATGAAGTTAGGTTTAAAGTGAATAGAACAAAAACACGCCCTCCATTCATCCTCTATCAATGATGATTCAAATATCCATTTTTCTCAATAAATTCCATCAAGGTCTGATGGAATTTCCATCCAGTTATTTAATTGGGTTCTAGTCAACAATCAATCGAAAATCATGATCACAAAAGAGAAGAGGATCTAAAGAGAATTTTTTCTTCAAATAATTTTACGGGCTTAAAAAAATCATAGGATTATACATTATGAATGAAAAAATGATCAACCACTATAAGAGGAAGAATGAGGCCATGATTGAGGAATATTGAAGGATCTAAACTGGATTCTCCATTGGATCGCATCAATATCCACCTCGGATAAACAGGAGATCTTATAGGGGGAAGAGAGGAGAATGTTTCTAAATGAATCTCTAAAACCCAAAGCCAACAATGATAAAACTGATAAGTATTAAGTGGTGGAAGTACTAAAAGGACCTCAACTTAAACTACACATAGCGCTCCCCACCGTTTAGCCGGTCAGGGTCAACTATCTAGTTGGTACAATCTACTGGGTAATAGTGGTTCTTCTTAGCTCATCGATGAGTCAGTTAGACCGGATGGGTAGTAGGGCCTCTATCCATACCATCAAATAGTCGGTGGCTACTGAAGCAGCTCTGACAGCTTCAAGCCTTCTCTGTTGAAAACCCAACTATAGAGTGCTCTACTGAGCTTTCTATTAAGTTAGAAAACATCTCTTTAAGATGCTAAAATAGTTCATACCTTTATTTGATGCTATATTCTATAAACGATCCATCTACTAAATGAGATTTCAAATTTACTCCAAAATTTACAACTCATAATGACGTTGATAATTACAACCTCCCCATCATAGCACATATCATCCTTGAGAAGTTTTAGTGGCATGAAAATCACAGCTCTGATCCGCCTCAATTGCCACTAACAATTAGTTATCTATGTTCTATAATCGATCATTGAATAATACCTCAACATTGTGATCACTCATTAGCACCCATCATGATACTATTTCACAACTCCAAGGATGATCATCAGAAGTCATTCCATAATCTCACTTTCCTCTAACATTGAGACAGTGATTACCGCACCAGCCCAACTCGACACACCACAGTGTTATTAAATGATTCCTCCTGAAGAATAAATGTGCTCACCAATATAGGAATCACCATATGATTTGATATAATGGAAATCCAAATATAAGAACAGTTCAATTCAGTTGCATCATACTTGATTAATGGAAAACACGTGTTAAAAGTGGATACCAACACCTCCTTTCGAATTCTAAACCAAACCAATGAGTATCTACCAACTAAACATAACATACACAAGACAAAATTTATGGAAAGGTCTCATATTATTTTAAACATCTCATTGATACTTTATATAATGAGCTTGATGTGGTTTCAACCCACCACATTTAGGTTCATGTAGAAACACCAGTCAGTATATGCCCAGCCATCTTCCTGCAAGGGTAACCATCCTAAATTGTCGACACTCTACGATGCCACAAATCATGATACTTTAAGCCTCATAGGTATAATTAAATTGATCTGACTTCCTGATTAAATTTTGAACTAACATTGAAGGAGTTTACCCAATTGGTTCATCAACTGCTTATACCATTCACAAAGCTTTCAAATATGCACCAACGCACCAATGATCAGACTCCATCACAGTTCACACTAATTTCTCCCAACTATAAAGACCTTATCTGGTCTTCATCCAGTGCTACATCTGAATTAAACATCTAACATTTAGTGTGGAACTATATACTATTAGGTCAGTCACACATCAGTCCTTCAGATTCACTATGATCATCCAACAGCCAATCTTAGAAAAATGCCCGACCCATCCAATGAGAGATCCATTCAACCACAATAGATTAATTTTACCCACCATAGAAGTGTCCTTAATATTTACTCATTGTGCACAAATAGATCTTTTGGCCCCAACTAGTCCATTATCGAATGCAATGACTGAATGTGATCATCTGCTCACACCCCATTATCGAGAAACACACCTAGAACTGCACAAACCTAGATTACCTAAGACACAATCCACTACATTCAACATTCTCAATTTGCATTAAATTACCCAATAGCCTAGGTGTAGGTTATGAATCTTGGCCCAGATAGGTCTGATTCCCTTATGCAATAAGCTATTTTGAATCATGACATCCCCATCAATGACCAACTCAGTTTTAAAACACATTGGTACTCCAATCCATTGTCGATTTTTCCCTCTACCACATAGATATATCCACACATAAAAACATTTGGGCTTCCAATACCTATGATATTCATGCCAAACGGGTTGATTTCTGACCAAAAGAGTGACCCCGAACAGAATTCATCAATGACATACCGCTACTACCTTCTCTTGGTCCATCAATGGATCCTAAACATTATCAATAGTTTACTCACCACCCTACATCTATCGATTCAACCGACCTAGTACATAACCACTACATGAATAATCATGCATTAAATCTTTCCATAAAGGCACAACAACATTGATCGACACTCTTATCATAGTGATTTCCCACGAGTCATGGACCTCTCGGTTGGACTCAATCACATTTCATCTATCCACACACCACAAGGAACCATTTATAGAAAATTGACCACCCACAATGGTCATGTTTATAAAAAAGAAACTCCTTGTTACCAAGATTCACAACACTCAACAACACTAGGTTGTCAGTTCAATATATTTAGAATCCATCAATGCTCTAACACTCCTAGGATTGAACACCTAAGATCCTCACTTAATGTCTAATGAGATTTTCATTCTGAGATAATAATCCAGGAAACCCCTAGTCCTACCCTAGATTCCACCAGCATCAAAGTGCATCAAAACCCAACCTTGTATCATGAGTTCTAGCACTATAGGTACTCCATACTCTTGGGTTTCAAGGAAATTTATAATAACTTTATTAAGGAATTTCATAGGTTTATCACATGCACAAGGCATTTTCATCAACAAAAACCACCCCTAAGGCATTGACCTTGACTATGTTGATCCCACTATATATATAAGTTTTATTTATTTTAAATGTTTTTTATTGTTTTTCAATGGTTTTAAATGAAATTGAAACATTTATTTGATGTTAATATGTTGAATAAGTTAAAAAGATGAAACATATGGAAGTTAGATTTAAGTGTCTAAGCCTAGTAACAAAGATTATATAACTTGGATGGAATATGCAAGAAGACGGTAAGTGTTCAAGTATTATTCTCTTAATAAAAATCTTTAAATACTTTGAGTTTCACTAATGATGATTGGTGAGTTGTTCTTATTGAATACAACATGTGCTATGTCTATTGGAGAAGCACATTTGTTATCAACATTATGAAAGTGTCCTTAAGGAGTTTCCTTAAGAAGTTTTTCAAGAAGAATAGACAAAGTTTCTTAAGAAGTTTGTAAAGAAAAATGAATGAAGTTCATAAAGATGATTAGATAGATGCCAAAAGACTTAAGTGATCAGACATAGTTCATTATAAAAAATCGATCAGATGAATTCGACTGGGCTGAGTCAATCGAATGAAGGTTTCCAAGTAGCTTCATTGGATAGATATTTTTGTAAAATTTCATCAAAATGAGTGTCCATAAGAAAATATATCCAAAAAAGTATAACATAGTCCATCATACTAACTAAGATGAAAAGTCCACTTAGAAAGAGTAAATTTTGGGATCCCATCAAAATAATGTTCACAAGTGACATCAGACTGATGTGAACA
This sequence comes from Viscum album, assembly GCA_963277665.1. Classification (NCBI taxonomy): domain Eukaryota; kingdom Viridiplantae; phylum Streptophyta; class Magnoliopsida; order Santalales; family Viscaceae; genus Viscum; species Viscum album. Next base: position 1,076,903,197 of record OY728150.1, read on the forward strand.
GGATAAGCATATCAGTTGATACTAAGTAAAGTTTCCTTCATTGATCAAACATAATAATGATTCATTTCTATGATTAATGCTATATTTGAAGGAAGAACATTGAAAATTACATTTTATAGACTTGTATAAAGATTAATATTCCAAGTAAAGAAGCTTCAATAAAGTGTTGAATAAGTTATAACCATATGGAGAATTCCTTTGTGATAGAAGTATTTAGAAGATTCAATAGTGTTAGAACACATAAATTTATTGAGTTTAATGGATTAAATTAGATTTCTAGATAAACATATTATATGAAAAGATTATTTTTCTCACTATATTAATTTTGAAGTATTAAATGGTGTTACGGTATGAAGGTATCAGTTAAATTCCATTAGACGAAGAACATCGGACAAAGGAAATCCAAAAAAATACAAGGAATATAAACAGATAGAGAAGTCCCCATCAGAAAATGAGCATAGAAATAATCATGATTTCACCAGTCTAAAAATTCATAAATTTTTTACTAAGATGAAGTTTCTATGCTAGATGATCAGATAGAGGTTGCAGAAGTTTTCAAACAAATTGCATTTGATAGAAGTTTCTGAGTGATGTACTCAGAAAAAATGTTACAAAGACAATGAAATGGGTATTAAAAATTCGTATGATAGATTTTTATGAGACCATTGGATATAAGGATCAGATAATATCTCTAAGGTCTCATTAGAGGGATAAAAAACGAACAAACATTTGGGAACCCAACAGATAGAGAAAGAAAACTATGAAAATATGTTAACAAAACATTCAAAGGGAAGTTTGAATAGAATAGTCAGATAAAGAAGTTAATTGGTCAGGGGTAATTTTAATGAATTTTTTTTTGAGTTGTTCCTATGGCGTTATGAATGAACACCAGATGAATTTTCCCATGTTAAGAAAAATACTATGAAATTGTTCCTGATAGAGTGTTCAAAGAACTTCACAAATTTTGTTAAGCTAATAATTTTGGTCATGTTAATGTGGTCATTAAAAGTATGGATATATAGCATGGTAAAGGAGGTTTTCTAAATTTACTTAATACATATTTTAAGGAATTTTTAAGAAATTGTGATCCTTGAGAAACTTCAAGATGCCTCAAGATGATTCCGAAAGTGTTAAAAAGTGACCCTCAGAATTATATTTAGTGAAATTGTCAAAATTCAAAGCCACATTGAGTAGGAAAATGTTTCTTTGTTCTTTCTAAATCCTCTATAGGTTCACCTATAAAAAGTGTTTCAATACAATAGATAATATAGATAACACTATTCATATGTTTAGAGGAGATGAAGCGCTAAAGAATTTTCATTGTAAGAATGTGTCGGTCATAAAGCTTATGATATATTCTCATTTGGGCTGAAGTTTTGAGATAAGAGTATATTTATTGGATCATTGAACCACTTTATGTTTTGATAATTAAAAATATATACATTTTTTATTTCTATTAAAAGTATTAATACTTTTTCTTATGCACTGATTATATTATGATAAATCTTGAATAGATCATAATGTTTCCTTACCAACAATATCTTTTGATCTCGTGTTTTTATTAGTTATTTCATTTTCTACAAGTCTTATGTTGAGTTAAGAGGATAAATATATCATTTTGGACTCTAAAATATCATTTTTACATGATTTTTAATGTTCCCACGTAGCTATTTTACTATTCACCATGTAGCCAAATGCTAATTCACACAGCCAAATGTGTACCCACATAGCTAATTTTCCCAAAACGGTTACATTTTGTATTTCAACCATAAAATAAGATAAGAAACTCCAAATTAATTTATTATTATATATTTGTAAATATAACAAAATTATCTACATATAATTAAAATACATCAAGTTCTGAATTGATCGATTCCATTGTAACGCCCCAACCCCAGTTACCCAAAGTCGGTGCATTATTTCATAAAATTGGAAGGATCACAAAAGATCAAGTCTTGAAATACCGATTAGTTTAGTAGCCTTAGAAACACTATATACATTCATAACTCTTACATTACATTATAAAGTGAAAAACTACAACAACAAATTCTACATAGTCCACACTCATATCCCCTCATACTATCCCTACAGGTCAGTCATAAAATACTAGTTCACATCCTAGGAAAAATAAAACATAGAAAGGTGTGAGATCAAATTCTCATTAAGGATAACAGTATAGTAGAAACTTTTATAAATAATCATAAACATTTAAGGAAATTTATAACTAAAACAAAAGCCTTTTAAACTCGAACTTCAGCATAATATGGAAAAAATAAAATGAATTAATGCCATTTACTTATTCACTTCGATATTTTACTAGTCAAATAATCACATTAAATATCAATAACCACTTTCATAATGATGGAATGCATAATGTCATACTATCATAACCACATAGTCAAGGCCTTGTGCTAAGACTACAAATAAGATTTTGTCAAGGCCTTGTGCCAAGACACTAGTTTGTCTCATGAGACCTACTGATGCATCGAGTAGCTATAGTGGTCTCCACTCGTCACTTACTAAGTCCAATGCATTCCTCATATGAACAGGTTTAAACATAACATAAACATTCGTATTAAAAATAGCATAAGAAATGTCAATAATTTCTCCATAAACCATGAATGGTATAAAAATAACACATCAACAGTCAAACATATCACAAAACCTTCAATACAATATGTAAGTTTTGTATCATAATAAATCAACTTCAAATAAGCTTATAATCCATCAAAGGATGTTGACATAGATGACATCAAAACTATTTGAGATGAATGTCTCTTTTTTGAAATCATTTAAAAGTCTCATAATTATAAAAGAAAACATTTACTTTGAAAATATTTTTATAAGATTGTAAGGGAATCTTCGACGATTTTATAATGGCGGAAAATAGCCGCACCCTCCATATAAGTTAAAAAATACATTCTTACCTTAATTTTGTCGAAAAGGTTAAAAGGACCATGTTTGGAAAACAAAGGAAATATTCCTTTATAAAGATCTTATAAAAATTCAAACAAGGGTATAAATGAGTTTAACCCATAGTCTATAAAATAGTAATAATTTTTTAAAATACATTTATAAGAAACATAGATATGGATGATAAAGAGGTCCGAGTAGATAATTACGTATAAACAACCTCGAAAAATGAAGAGATTGTGAAATAAACACTTACCTTGTACTTTTCCTTGGTAGAGGGTAGGTTAAACTCCTATATAATGGTGAAATAATTGTTATTAAATTATAAAATAATCATATACATTAATATGATATCATATATGATCTTTTAACATTGATTTGTTAATAATATCTTAGTATTATTGTCGTTTCGGGTGTTAACGGATTCATTTTCCTTTATATTATTTGTTATGTGAGTCATGTTTGTTATGTATGGGATGTATCTTATTTATATGCAGAATGATATAAAGTCTTTAAACATTATTTTTAATTATCAAATGAAAATTAGTCTTGAATGAATACGATGGGGAATGCACCTCATTGCATTTGTGGAGACGGTAATCCATACGTACGCACGAGCGACAATATCATTCTTTTGATATTAAAATAATATATAATTGGATGGTATATCATATATACAGAATTATTATCATGTTATATTCATTATTTACATAAATTACACATCATTATTATACCCATCAAAATAATAATGTATTGAATAAAATTTACACCATGACGTGGAGACGGAAAGCCGTCCGTACGCACGTATTGTGACATGTCATTCAAAGTATGGATAGAATAATGAATATGGTTGCACCATATTTATAATAAAATCACATTATGTATAATATACTGGAGATATTATTTTATAATGGAAGTAAAAAATAAAGAAGAAGTGGAAGAAGAAAAGAACTTGAAAGAGGGTGGTGAAATTATTACATCTTCTTCGGGTTATTCCTTTTGATTTGATCAAAAGGGCTCATTAAGTTGGCTTTATGACTAAATAAATTCCTCTAGGATTAATTGAGTACAGTTTATAAGGTATTTTGGTAAATTTTTTTCTGAGAAAAATGGCTTTGAAGGTGTGAATTAAATAGAAGGGGGAGTGCCCTTTTATAAGAGGGGTGAGGGGCACCTTAGGAAAAGCTAGAAATATTATTTTATAATAAAATAATTTTCGGTTTCTAATGGCTAAAAAATGGATTGTTTAGAGGCTAAAGTGGGGATGGGTCTAAAACCACTCATCCAATAGGTTTTTTATAGGTTTGGGTCACTATATTAACTTTATCTTTTAGATTTAACTCTTAGTTAAATAGTTTGACATTTACCATGTCTCTTTGTATTTTTATATTATATGGTTAATAAACTTACTATATACATCCAATATAACCCCAAGTGGTTAATTAATTATACACCTATCATTATATAAGTTCTTAGTCTGAACATTATATTTTTTGGAATATAATATCAATTAATAATATAATATTTGTTTTAAAAACACTTTTATGTCAATTTTGACACTATTTGGTATTTTGTTTTTGCTAAATTCATAACAGCATTATTACTTCGAAAATAATTCATCCAACCAAACTTAATATGTCATATTAACCTATAAAATTAGTTTAATTCATAAAAAGTCTCAAATTACATTTATTGGGATATTTATAATATCAATTATTTTAATATTTCATTGATTAGGTAATTATTACTTCACCATTGTGTCATAAATAAATTAAATTATTTAACGTCTAAAAATTATAAATAAAATACCATTATGTAGGAAATATTTTTATCGTTATAATGAATATTTATAATCTAATTTAACTTATTTAGAACACTATATTAAAAAAATTAGTTATTAAACATTGATTTTAACTCTTTTAACTCATCTTTGAATTAAATAATAATAAATGTCCTAATCTAATACAAGTCGACAAAAAAGGTTCATATTTTATTCCTAAGGTTGTTTTTGGTCGAATTATACTTAGCCAATATAATTAGGACGTGTGTTAGGGTAATAATAATATCATTTTTACCCTTAATTACCCAATTTACTTTTAACCGGGATAAATAAAAGTAAAAAAGTTACTATTCATCAAAAATTATTTTTATATTATTGAACCACATTTTACTATTTGATATCATCCATGTCTCTCTGATTTCCGAAATTCCACACACATAAGCGGTAAAATTAAGTTTTATGTGAATTTGAAAATTTTACTAGGAGATGGGTAAAAGACGGTGAAAAGTTCAATAAAATTTTTATATATCTAAAATTATTATAAACTGAATCCAATGAATTATATTGAACTTATATAGGTATTATGTATCTATTTTGACCTAAAATAAATTTAAATAAAATAAATAATTATTTAAATAAAAATTCGGATTTAAACTATAACTCAATGTTTTTCATTATTCATCAAAAATTGAAAGTTTTCAGAAAAATACCAAAAATTCACCCTAAGCTAATTTTGATATTCTGAATCCAAAAATGAAGTCCATTTTGAAAGATAAAATTTATAAAATTTCAAAAAGTGGGTATTACTATTCATAATGGCTACCTTGATTGGTCGTAGTGTGTTAGAATATCGAAGTTGCGTATAACACACGCTACTGTATTATTCAAAGAGAAGCATACCATGGAAGAATGGGGTGTTAAATTATCCCCTCCTTCAAATAATTTAGTCATAAAAATTTCTAGAATATTAATGCATAAAAATACTTGGGTGGTTCTTCATCATAAGTTCCTCGGGTTCCCACGTTGCCTCTTCCATCTTATTGTTTCTCCATAGAAATTTTACCAGACGATTCGTCTGGTTTCTCAGAACTTATTCTCTGGTATCAAGAACCTTTACAGGCTCTTCACAATAATATATATCGGGTTCCAGTTCTAATTCCTCATAGGTGAGTACATGCGTTGGTTTAGGCATGTATTTTCTCAACAGTGATACGTGGAACACATCGTGAACTTTGGAGAGATTTGGAGGCATTTCCAAACAGTAATCTACAGCCCCAATTCGTTCTAGAATTTCAAAAGGTCTGATGTACCTAGGACTCAATTTTCCCTTCTTACCGAAATGTATAACACCCTTCCATGGAGATACCTTCAAGAAAACATGATCTCCTACCTGAAATTCCAAATCCTTCCTTCGGTTGTCAGCATAGCTCTTCTACCTACTTTGAGCTTCTTTGATGTGGTTTTGTATTACCTTCAACTTTTCCATCATTTCCTCAACAAGTTCAGGGGCTACAAGTTTTCTTTCACCAACATCATCCCAACAAGTTGGTGTGCGAAATCTCTTTCCACATAACACTTCATATGGTGTCATTTGAATACTTGAATGGAAGCTATTGTTATAGGAAAATTCTACTAGAGGTAAATATTGATCCCACATACCCTGAAAGTCAAGTGATAATGATCTCAACAGGTCTTCTAAGGTTTTAATAGATCGTTATGATTCTCCATCAGTTTGGGGGTGGTAGGCAGTGCTCAAACGAAGTTCAATATCAAGGGATTTCTGAAGAATTTTCCAGAATCTTGATGTAAAATGTGGATCACGATCAGAAACAATAGATAGGGGGTATTCCATGAAGTCTCACAACTTCATTAATATATATTCTTGCTAGAAGTTCAAGTGGTATATCTTCTCTTATAGAAAGAAAATGTGCTAACTTGGTAAGATGATCAACAATGACACATATTGCATCGTTCCTTCTAGGAGTCTTTGGTAGTCCCATGATAAATTCCATTGTAATATTATCCCATTTCCACTCAGGTATGGGAAGAGGTTGCAAGACTCCTCTAGGTTGTTTCCTTATAGCTTTCACTTATTGACAAACCATACATCTTGACACAAAATCAGCAATCTCCATCTTCATGTTGTCCCACCAAAAATGTTCCTTCAAATATCTATACATTTTGGTGCTCCCAGGGTGTATAGAGAAATTGGAGCTATTAGAATCATCTAACAATTCCCTTTTTAGATCAGGTATATCAGAAACACAAAGTCTCTTCCCAAATTTCAAAATTCCATCTTCATACACAAAGTCACTCAATCTCCCATCATTCACAGCTTTAATCTTCTTTTTAAACTCTTCATCACTGGTCTGAGAACTCTTTATCCTTTCTAGTAAATATGGTTTAGCAACCATTTGAAAAAGTATTGATGTTTCACCTTCCATGGTGATTCCCATATCCATCTTTACAAGATCCATATATATAGGATCCTTTTCAACTCTCATCTTGTTCAAAACTCCATGATCCTTTCTACTCAAAGCATCTGCCACCTTATTTTCCTTCCCCGGGTGGTAGTGTATAGTGAAATCATAATCCTTGAGTAGTTCAAGCCATATCCATTGCCTCATGTTAATTTCTTTTTGTGAGAAAATATACTTCAAACTCTTGTGATCGGTGTATATCTCACATTTTCACCATATAGATAATGTATCCATATCCTCAAAGAAAAGATTACAGCAGCTAACTCAAGATCATGAGTAGGATAGTTTTGCTCATGAATTTTCATCTGTCGTGATGCATAAGCAATAACCCTATCATTCTGCATAAGGACACAACCAATTCCTTTCTTCAAAGCATCAATATAAATAACAAACCCATCATTCCCCGATGGTAGAGTCAAGATAGGAGCATTGACTAATATTCTCTTCAGTTCATCGAAAAATTCTTCACACTCTTTTGTCCAAACAAATTTAACACCTTTTCATGTGAGTTTTTTTAATGGGTTAGCCAACCAGGAAAAAATCTGGACGAAACGTCGATAATAACCTGCTAAACCAACAAAACTGCGTACCTCATTAATACTTGTCGGTGCTGGACATTCTTGGATTTCCATGGTCTTTGAAGGATCAATAGAAATTCCATCCTTAGAGATAATATGGCCAAGAAAAGAAATCTCCTGAAGCCAGAATTCACACTTTCTGAACTTCCCATATAATTCATGTCTTCTAAGAGTCTTCATGATAATGCGCAAGTGATTTTCATGATCTTGGTAGCTTTTTGAGTATACCAAGATATCATCAATAAATACCACTAAAAAGTTATCAAGATATTCCTTGTAAACTATATTCATTAGATCCATGAAAGAAAAGGGTGCATTAGTCAGCCCAAAAGGCATTACTGTAAACTCAAAATACCCTTACCTAGTTCGAAATGCTATTTTTTGGAATGTCTACTTTCTTCACACATAACTAATGATATCTAGATCTAAGGTCAATATTTGAAAAATAATGAGCTCCATGAATTTGGTCGAATAAATAATCAATGTGAGGTAGGGGATACTTGTTCTTTATTGTAATAGCATTGATCTCCCTGTAGTCAATGCACAACATCATAGATCCATCTTTCTTCTTAACAAAAAGAACAGGGGCTCCCCATGGAGAAACACTAGGGACAATAAATCTCTTATTACTCAATTCCTCTAGTTGTTTCTTTAGTTCCACTAATTCCATAGTGGTCATTCTATAAGGGGTCTTCGATGTGGGCCTTGAACCAGGAATTAAATCAATGGAAAACTCAATTTCTCATTCTGGATAATGTCTAGGTAAGTCTTCTAGAAAACCATGAACATATTCTCTCACAATAGGTACATACTATATTTGAACATTCCTTTCCTCACCCATAGTCATTTCATTCTCTTCCTCCCTAATAATTGAATTTAGTTGAGCTATTGAGGGTAGATCTAGATAAGAATTAGGTGGTGACGATTATACTCTAAAGATAAGGTGTTCTTTATCATCCTCATCAACAATAGTAACCTCCTTCTTCTTAAAATAAATCTTCACATCATGGTATGAAAGAAAATACCTACTGAGGATTATATCAAATTCAATCATGGGTATGACGATGAGATCAGAAGATAAAGAACATTTATATGCTCTAATGGGAACGGATTCACAAAACTTTGTTGTGATGATAATTACCTTAGGAGTTTTCACTGACAACTCCCTTATTAAATCAAATTAGAAATATCTAATTTTCTTAGAAAACCGGGAAGATATGAAACAATGCGATTATCCACAATCAAATAAAGCATTTGCTAAACGTGAGGAAACCATTAAATTACCTGCCACCACATCTTTCGGAGCTTCTACCTCAGCAGTAGTGATAGAATAAGATTTGGGCTTGATCCCTTGGGCTTTTCTGAGGTAAGTTTCCCTGACACTTAGGACATTAATTTTCATAATGTCCTATCTCCCTACAATTTTAGCATTGATCATCGGTAGCTTCCTTCTTCCCCTTGCAGTCACGATCTTGGTGGCCTTTTTCACCACACTTGTAAAAGACTCCCATTCCCTTCAAGAAAGTACCAGGGTGTTTCTTCCCACATTTACTACAGCATGGATATTCAACTTTTCCATTCTTCCCCTTATTTCCATTTCCAAAGTGATCAATAGATCTCTTCTTCTCTTACTTTACTTTAAAGTCGTAAGACTTAGAAAATTCTTTTTTTGTCTTGATAGCACATGAGACAATATCTTCGTACGGCGAGAAGGATTGTGAGACTAACGCTCGACAAAGAAATGGTTTTAACCCATAAAAGAAATGATCAATATTACTTCTTAGGTTACGAATATAATCTGCAGCATTCCTTGCTAACCTTGTAAAGTTAGACTCATACTTTGCAACATTCTCGTCCTCCTTTTTCCTCGGACTCAGAAATTATCTTTCCATATCTGCTCGATGGTCATGAGGAAAGTATTTCTCTAAGAAAATATCTTTAAACTCCCTCCATTTCATATTTTATACTTCATCATCTTCCTTCATGTTTTGAATCAATGACCACCATTGATCAACATCTCCAGTGAGGCGGTAAACTGCAATGACAACTTTTTCCCTTTCTCTACACCCCAAGGTGTGGAAACGTTTTTCTAAGGAATTTATCCATTGCTCAGATAATAGTGGATTTTTACCCCCATTTAATGTCGGTGGTTGTTTCCTCATGAAGTGATCTAACATTGATCCTCCATGCTGCGGATCAGGGTGCTCCATACGGGTGTGGTTATTATTCATAACCTGAGTGAGTTGTCCCAGTATGGTGATTAGATGATCAGCACCAGTTGTATCACCAGCTCCACTATAATTATCTTGAGCAGGAGGGAAATACCTATATAGAGTGCGTGAATTGATACGGTTTCCATTCCTTCTACTAGGTGTAATTTCTAAACAATGGAATAAACTAGATTAGTTTATGAATCGAAATACATAATTCCAAACTCATAAAACACTTAAAATAAATTGAATAGTTTATGGATATAATTCATAATCATAAAAAAATGTTTTCTTTGAGGAAGTATATACTCATAAACCCTTCATAATGGTTTGTAAAGAAAATGAGAATTATCCTAAGCATATCCCCCGGGAGTGTCGTAACCAAGAGTGCAGAAAGGCCCGTTGTCGTGCACCAGTTCCCATTCGAGTCTAGCTCAAAATGGTGTTTTCAAGTTTTACCCCTAGGTACATCAGTGCCAGAGCCGCCTCTACCTGCTCGTATCCAAACAGGGATGTATTTCTCAGAAAACTCAAAAAATCTCTACAATACCAAAATTCTAGGAAGTTCTTCTATACTAATCCTCAAAGTCCATCTTAGGTCTATGTGCTCTAATCAGAATTTTTCAAAATCTAGCTTCCAAGGTTTGTACTAAACTTCCTCTGATACCAACTATAATGTCCCGACCCCAGTTACCCAGAGTTGGTTCATTATTTCATAACATTAGCATGATCACAAAAGATCAAGTCTCAAAAGACTGATTAGTTTAGTAGCCTTGGAAACACTAAATACATTCATAAGTCTTACATTACATCATAATGTGAAAAACTAAAACAACAAAGTCTCCATAGTCCACACTCATATCCCCTCATACTATCCCTACAGTTCAGTCATAAAATAATTCTTCACATCCTGGGAAAAATAAAACATAGAAAGGGTTGAGCTCAGATGCTCAGCAAGGATAACAATATAGTGAAAACTTTCCTAAATAGTCGTAAACATTTAAGGCAATGTATAACTAAAACAACAGCCTTTTAAACGTGAACTTCATAATAATATTTAAAAAATAAAATGAATTAATGCCATTTATTTATTCACATGGATATTCTACTAGTCTAATAATCACATGCAATATCAATAACCACTTTCATATTGATGGAATTCATAATGTCAGACTATCATAACCACATAGTCAAGGCCTTGTGCCAAGACTAAAAATAAGATTTTGTCAAGGCCTTGTTCCAAGACACTATTTTGTCTCATGATACCTACCGATGCATAAAGGAGATATATCGGTCTCCACCCGTCACTTACTAAGTCCAATTCATTCCCCATATGAACAGTTTTAAACATAACATAAACATTCAAATTAAAACTAGCATATGAAATGTCAATACTTTCTCCATAAACAATAAATGGTATAAAAATAAAACATCCACAATAAAACATATCACAAAACCTTCAATACAATATGGATGTTTTTTATCATAATAAATCAACTTCAAATAAGCTTATAATCCATCAAAGGATGTTGACATAGATGAAATCAAAACTATTTGAGAGGAATATATCTTTTTTGAAAGCATTTAAAAGTCACATAATTATAAAAAAAACATTTATTTTGAAAATATTCTTATAAGCTTATAAGGGAAGCTTCGACGATTTTATAATGGCGGAAAATATCTGCACCTACCGTATAAGATAAAAAAGACATTCTTACCTTAATTTTTTTCGAAAAGGTTAAAAGGGCCTTGTTTGGAAAACGACGTAAAGATTCCTTTATAAAGATCATTCAAAAAATCAAAAAAATGGTATAAATTACTTTAACCCATAGTTTATAAAATAGTAAGAATTTTTTGAAATACATTTTTAAGAAACATGGATGTGGATGATAAAGAGTTCCCAATAGATAATTACGTATAAACAACCTCAGATAATGAAGAGATTGTGAAATAAACCCTTACCATGTACTTTTCCTTGGTCAATGTTAGGTTAAAATCCTATATAATGGTGAAATAATTGTTATTAAATTATACAATAATCATATACATTAATATGATATCATATATGATCTTTTAACATTGCTTTGTTAATAATATCTTAGTATTATTGTCGTTTCAGGTGTTAACGGATTTGTTTTCCTTTATATTCTTTATTATGTGAGTCATATTTGTTATGGATGGGATGTATCATATTCATATCCAGAATTATATAAAGTCTTTAAAAATTATTTTGAATCATCAAATAAAAAATTAGTCTTGAATGGATACGATGGGGAATGAATCTCATCGCTTTCGTGAAGACGGTAATCCGTATATACGCACGAGCAACAATATCATTATTTTGATATTAAAATAATATATAATTGGATTGTATATAATATATAAAGAATAATTATCATGTTATATTCATTATTTACATCAATTACACATCATTATTATACCCATCCAAATAATAATGTATTGAATAACAATTACACCACAACGTGGAGACGGTAAGTCATACGTACGCACGTATGGTGACATGTCATTCAAAGGATGGATAGAAGAATGAATATGGATTTACCATATTTATAATAAAATCACAGTGTATAGAAGATACTGGAGTTATTATTTTATAATGTAAATAACAAAGAAATAAGAACTGGAAGAAGAAAATAACTTGAAAGAGGGTGGTGAAATTATTACCTCTTCTTCAGGTTCTTCCTTTTGATTTGATCAAAATGGATCTTTAAGTTGGATTTATGACTAATGGACGGCCTCTAGGATTAAGTCGGGCTAGTTGGGAGGGTATTTTGGTAGAATTTGGCTGAGCCAAATTGCTTTGAAGGTGTGAATTATAGATAAGGGGGGTGCCCTTTTATCAGATGGGTGAGGGGCACCTTAGGAAAAGCTAGAAATATTATTTTATAATAAAATCATTTTCGGTTTCTAATGGATCCAAAATGTATTATTTAAAGGATAAAGTGATTATGGGTCTATAAACACTCAACCAATAGGTTTTAGATAGGTTTGGGTCACTATAATAACTTTATCTTTTAGATTTAACTCTTAGTTAAATAGTTTGACATTTACCATGTCTCTTTGTATTTTTATATTACATGGTTAATAAACTTACTATATAGATCAAATAGAACCCCAAGTGGTTAATTAATGATACAATTATCATTATATAAGTCCTTTGGACAAACCTTTGATTTTTATGAATAGAATATCAATTAATAATATAATATTTGTTTTAAAAACTCTTTAATGTCAATTTTTAAACTATTTGGTATTTTGTTTTTGCTAAATTCATAACAGCATTATTGCTTCGAAAAAAATTCATCTAACCATCACTAATATGTCATATTAACCAATAAATTAGTGGAATTCATAAAAAGTCTCAAATTACATTTATTGGGATAATTATAATATCAATTATTTTAATATTTCATTAATTATGTAATTACTGCATCAACATTGTGTCATAAATAAATTAAACTATTTAATGTATAAAACTTATAAATAAAATACCATTTCTTAGGAAATATTTCTATCTTTATAATGAATATTTATAATTTAATATATCTTATGTATAACCCTATATTAAAAATGTTTTAGTTATAAAACTTTGATTTTAACTCTTTTAACTCTTCTTTGAATTAAATAATAATAAATGTCCTAATCTAATAAAATTGGACCAAAAAGGTTAATATTTTATTTCTAAGGTTGTTTTTGGTCTAATTATACTTATCCAATTGAATTAGCACATGTGTTAGGGTAATAATAATATCATTTTTACCCTTAATTACCCTATTTACTTTTAACCGTGATAAATAAAAGTAAAAAAGTTATTATTCAAAAAAATTATTTTTATCTTATTGAACCACATTTTACTCCTTTATATTAACCTTGTCTCTCAGATTTTTGAAATTCCACTCACAGAAGCGGTAAAATTATGTTTTATGTGAATTTGCAAATTCTCCTAGGAGATGGGTAAAAGACGGTGAAAAGTTCAATAAAATTTTTGTATATCTAATTATTATAAACTGACCCCAATTAATTATATTGAACTTATATAGGTATTATGTATATATTTTTACCTAAAATGAATTTAAATAAAATAAATAATTATTTAAATAAAAAATTTGTTTTAAACTATAACTCAGTATTTTTCACTATTCATCAAAAATTGAAAGTATTCAGAAAAATACAAAAAATTCACCCTAAGCTAATTTCAATATTCCGAATCCAAAAATGATGTCCATTTTTAAAGATAAAATTTATAAAATTTCAAAAAGTGGGTATTAATATTCATAATGGCTACTTTGATTGGTCGCGGTGTGTTAGAGTCTCGAAGTTGCGTACAACACACGCTACTGTATTAATTAAAGAGAAGCATACCGTGGAAGCTTGGGGTGTTACAGCCATGTTCTAAATTAGGTTAGAATTCACTATATGTTTTCAGTTTGAATTCTGCTATTTTTCAGAATTGGTTTGCTACAATATTTTTATGGTAACTTGATATATAGATGTTAGATTAATTTGATTATTTTTTATTTTTAAATATAATTAAATTATATAAATATAGGTAAACTAGGGATAAATATGATTCTTCCATTTAGAAAGTCTTTTTCAAGTATGAAATTTTATAACTCAAGATGTTTACAAATTTCCAAAATCAACTACGTTAAATTGAATATGTGAAAAGACTATGAGAATTCCCTTACATGAGTGGATTATATAGATTTGGATATTTGAATTCACTTATGTGAATTGAATATGCAGATTCGTCTCTATCGATTTGCTTATGTAGATAAAAAAACTACATGAAAATCACTTACTTGGATTTGGTTATGTGGTTTTGTGAATTTCTATATGATATTCTAAAATTTAAAAATATGCTCTTATTTATGTAATACTTCACATTTAAATTTTATGAAAGTTTATTATGGATATAATTCGTGCTTTTTTATCTATAATTACTCATTAATTATTTAGAATCCATGAGAACAAGTTCAAAACTTTTTATGATAAATTAAATGAGATTCACATGGGATTTAGAATGAATTAATATTCACGCTGAAATTTTGGGAATTGAAATATCTAAATTCAAATTAGATGAAATATGAAGGGATAATCTATATTATTATCAAGTAGTATTCTAAGAATATTAATGCCTTTTTATTTACTACTTAATTAATTATTCTAATGAGTTCCACTATATAGTTTTTATTTGTTTTACAGTATATCAAGGAAGGCTAATAGGAAATATATTTTTCATTTATGAAAGACTTACACTGGAATATTTACATAGTAAATGAACATGTATAACTCAAAATTAGTTTTTCAGGAAAAGAAAGATGCAAAGGGTTTTAAGCTTGAAAGATGTTGTGTAAAAGGAAACTCTATATACATGGAGTGGATAAAACCAGTAAAAAATGAACAAGGTAGTGAATATTATTGAATTATAAAAGTACTATATTTTTTCTGGTGATCAAATACTTCTCCCAATTGAACTAAAACTATTTGATCCTTTACTTCTGAATAATGTAATTCTACCAATACTCTTAGACTTTGAAGCATTCATCTAGTTATGTGGTTTTTTACTTTTTCTTATTCTTATTTTTTGTGCATAATTGTAAAGGGTTATACTACCTAGTAAAAAGTGGGTAATTGGGTTGTGACTCCCAATTAAAATTTAGGTATTATGTTATGCCTCTTGGGGAAAATAGACGGTTGTTTAGGTTGTTCCTCTAGGTGGGAAAAAGGAATTTTTGTTTGGATTTAAGCCTCCAGGGAAAAAAAGTCTTTGTAATGGGGTTGGGACTTTAGGTGGGAAAACGGTTATTATAAGATTACATTATATTGATTATAGTTGGTTCCATCACTCTCAATTTGTGGGAGGGTGAAGAGTGTACTATGACCACTTAGATCTTAACCACTATAAAAATCTCTCCTGTTTATTTTATTTTTATTTTCCACTGCATTTACATTAAAACTTTCATATAACTTTAAATTTATTTTATAAGTCCAATTCACTACCCCTCTTGGATATTTTGTTATCTTAACTTTATACCAACAATTAGTATCATAGCTATACCCCAAGATCAATATATATAGTATTTATTTGTTCTAACCATTTCCTGACTTAACCATCGAGTGGAAAAGATCTTATTTATGATGGAAAAAACAAGTTTGAATGATTTATGTATGCCTCAAAAATCATGTCATTTTGATGGTTTTGATTATTGATATTGACAATCTTAGAAGGAAGCTTTCTTAAAGGATCTCAGCATTGATCATTGTAAAATCATGGTAAATATATACAAGCTTCCAAATGATAAACTTAAATCCTTAGTTGGAAATTATATGGTAAAGTGTGTTATGAATTATAAGGTGATGAATATCATATATTGTGAAATAAATAGAAATTTGTATAGTCATGTTTCATCATGTAAAATTGATCATAGAATCTGTAAGATTCTTCAAGTTACACATCTTTTCTTAGATAATCATATTAAAACTATGTTGGGCATGTTAATATATAAATATCAAGAATTTAACATGTATTAAGAAGAAACTGTTAATCAAATGTTTCATATATTTAGTAGCATTTTAAAGGGTGTGAGATCTTTAGGATAGACTCTTACAAATACTCCTCTTATTGAAAAAGTACTTAGAGATCTTCCTAATAAGTTTCATGCTAAAAATGTATCTATAGATTAAAGTGATAGCTTTAATTAATACACTCTTGATGAGATTATTGCATCATTATTACAATATGATTTGGAGCTTAAAAATTTTTGCTGAAAAAGATAACTGAAAAAGGAAGGGAATTTCTTTTAATTCAAATGTTTATTCTCACTCTTTTGATTTTGAGTTATAGATTAGTTATAAGAATGATACACCATATGTTATAAAGGGTGTATATATAAATAAGAAGGGATACTTAAGGAGATATTGAAAAGACTATCCAAAATATGATCATAAGGAGAATAAGGAAGGTAATTTCATTTCTAATGATAGTCAAAATGTAATCTATTATGAGTGTAGAAAAAGAAGCATATCAAGCCCGATTACCCAAGGCTAAAGAAGGAAAAGAAAAGGAATAAATACAAGAAAGAAAAGAATGAAATAGAAGATAGATAGAGTTTTGATAGACATGAACAAAAATTTGAAAAAGTCACTAGTTTATATAATAACCTTAAGAGACAACATAATGATGTTTTTAAAGAGAGTGAAAATCTGACGAAATTTTTCCAAGATGACAAAAATTATGCTCATAATGATCTATAAATTTCACAAGTAAATAAAAAAATATCTTTCTAAAAATGATAAATGAAAGAGAGATGTTGATTTTATTTCTATGTTTCATGAATCTGAAATAATAAATTTTGATAACATTCTTAAGGAAAATTAGCATCTCACAAATTAAGTTGAAATTTTGAAGTCAAATCTATCCATTTTTGTTCAAGGTAAATAAAATTTTTCTAAAATGATGATTTAAAAAAATAATAACAAAAATATATTTAGTATTGGTTATGTTAATAATTTACCTAAGATTTATAATACTTTATTTGATAAATAACTAATAGAATCACATCTACTATTACATGTTTAGATTTCATATGAAATATCATTATACAAATGATTGATCCTCGATATTTTTGCAATATATTTTATATACTAAGTATTTTATTTATAAATATTTATCTTCAATATTTCCTATAAAAAAGTGTTTTAAATCTATTTGGGATCCTAAAAATTAATATGTTAATCCCATCAGACCTTAATTTTCATGGGTACAAAATCTTTCTTAAATTGTTTTTTGTAGGAAGTCTGTCTTGGGAGCATAAAAAAGGATGATTGGTACATATATAGTCAACGATCAAGAAATATGACTATTTATATGTCAAAATTTATATCATTTAATCAATGTTATGGATGTAATACTACTTTTTGTGATAATTATAAGGGAAAGGTGAAAGGTTTTGGTGAGGTTGGAATTTAAAATTATATCATTATTTCAAAAAATATATATATATTGAATTATTGAAACAAAATTTAATACTCATTTCTCATCTTTGTGGTGATATAATGTTTGTTAAATTTTAAAATGATAAATTCGTTTTTCAAGGATAAATATTTTTTATGAAAATAGAAAAGAAATTATTCAATTAATTTTGTTGAATTAAATGATCAAAATTTAAAATTTAAAAATGTGGTACAATATAATGAAATATTTTGGAATTGGAGGTTGAGATACACTATATTCAGGTTTTTTCATAATCTACCCAATAACCAAACTATTTTTTAGTTACCAAAACTTAAAGTGGATAATGCCTTTGTTTTTAATTCTTACTTGAAAGGTAAATAACATTGAATTAGTTTCAAGTCAATCAAAGATGTGAAAACTGTAGAGCCTCTTGATCTTACTCATTTAGATTTATTTGGTCCTATAAAACCTACTAGTTTGGGTGTAAAATATATTATTATATTATTATTGATGATCATACTAGATACACATGGGTTTACTTTCTTACTCTTGAATATGAATCTTTACATAAGTTTATCACTTTTTCTAAATTGATTCAAAATGAAAAAGTAAACTTAACTATAAAAGTCCCTCACCTTAAACATTAATTAATCTTGAGTTAAGTCAACAATTTTAATTTCATTCTCATTGAGGATCTTTTAAGGTTTATAGATTTAGTTAATTAATCCATAACTCATACATAACAACTAAAATATTAAAAATTGGACACTTCTACTCACATTCCTTTTTTCATAAAACAAAAAAATTAAAAAGAAACATGGTTTCGTTTCATGTTTAAGCTTTATAACTCTTCCTTAATCCTATCCTTGACTCTATTATTCTATAAGTCCTATGAAAAACATTTCAAAAAAAGTGATTATCATAAACAACCTAGTAAGTTATACACAAAGAAGTAAAACTGTTAGTCTTGAAAAAACATGTAAACCTTGAATACTTTATAATAAAGTAATACTTTTCACCTTTTAGAAGTAGTAATTACACTTCACTGAATACAATCTCATTGTTTACCATTTTTTAATCAAAATATTACCTTAAAACCCATATAAATAAACATATAAAATATAAAGTTAAATTGAAACATAATCATACTTAAATGGAATAACCATGTGATCGACTTCCACACATATCAGTCTTACAAATGGAATAGTTATACGGCCAAATTCCATACCCAATGCATTAGAGGTTATAAAGTAACCAATCATTCTTGGTTTATCATAGAACCACCCATATTTGGTTTATCAAATAACCACCCATATTTTTTTATCACATAACCACCCATCAAATTTCCAAGTACCATTATATAATCATAACACATAAAAGATTGTAATTATCAACATTTCACTCATAAAAATTCATTTTAAATAACAAGGAATAATTTTAAGATATTGATCTAATAAAACTATTCTTAAAACCATTTTCAATACCAAAATACCTTAAAAGGTAATATGGTATTTAATTTTCTTTAAAAAAATTTTGGCTTGTAGAGGATGCCAAATATCAAATAATGGTCTCAGTAGTAGAAAATTTTTTGTCACCGCGTACGTTAAAAAAACATTCCTCTTGTCATTTATTAAAACATTTCATAGAAAAATACTATCTTAGAAAACCTTTGAATGAAATTAAATTTAAAATGGGTTAATTATATATCTTATAAAATAAGGTGGTATTTAACATCAAAATATGCCTCAATGAAAGGAGATTGAGACAAAGTCCCTTACTGTGAGTCCGACCCATCATGAACAAACTTTATATTCCTAAATAATAAACATAGGTTAATTTATACTTGCTTGAAAACCTTTTTAAAGTTTATTATTTCTTTTATATCACTTATTACCATGTTATAAAAATTACATAATTATTTAAGTTGATATCATACATTTTGTCAATATTCGGTACTTGAGTCGAAAATAAACATGGTTTGAGGTCACTAGTCATTGTAGTTATAATTCCTTAATCTTCATAATAATATTAAGGACATTATTATCATTTTTATATTTAAATTATACCCTTAAATCAATCAATGAAGTGTGGTTATGAAAAATTAAAGTTAAATTCATTGCGATGGTAAGTTGTATCTAAGCATGAGTAACGTTTTCTATTTTTCATTGATAATTATAGAAAGATCTTATGTACTATTTTATTTTTACAAAATGATCATAAAACCGTTAATATAATATTAATCATTTAAATATACTTATATATATCATAAAATTAATATAAATAATAAAAACTAGTCACATCGCTTTGTGGAGGTGATAGTTCACACGTATGCACGAATGATGTTATCATTTTTATGAACATGGAAAGTAAGAATGTAACTGATATATTATTATCATATAACAATTAGTATTTTATTAATATCAAGTATGATCATTAATTCCATTATTATAACCAGTCATGATAGAAATTTATGAAAAAATAAATTAGATCGGTTCGTGGAGGTGATAATTCACAGGTACACACAAATGATTAATTTATTTACCGTTTAATGGTAGTGGATATGGATTTAGTAGATGATATTATCATAATAAAATCATTTTATATTGAGGATACTAGATTTATTATTTTATCTAGTAATAAGAGGATTTTAAGGAAGTGGAAGAAGGAATAAAATAGAAATACTTAAAGAAAATGATACCTCTTCTTCGGCTGATCACCTTTGAAGAACACATTAACATCTCTAAGGAGGGTGTTCTGCCTAAAATAAGGCCTCAATAAAGTTTGGAGGGATTATTTTAAGGGTTTTTTAATAGATTTTCTTTACCAAAAGTTTTTGGAAGTGTGAGTAATATATAGGAATGGGTGCCTTTATATAGGAGAGGGGAGGGGTACCCTTTGAATTATTAAAAATATTAAATTAATATAAATTCAATTTCGATTAAAAATGGGTCCAAGTTTATTTATTTTGAATATAATATGATGGGGGTATAAATATAATCATACAATGAGAATTATACATGATTATAATAATTTTTAACCCTTTTCTTTTTGTTTTAACCTCTTTTAACTCTTACTATTTTATCAAGTAATTTAATCTTTGAGAGTTAAAATAATTACCAAAACATGCCAAAAGACCAATGAATGATTTATTAATGAAGTTTTTAGTTCTATATAAACTTTTTGGTCTAATATTAAATTTTTTATAAATTTTTATCATTTAATTAAATATTTTATATTTTAAAAAATGAATTATGCCAATTTTGAAAGTATTCATTACATGAATTTTTAAAAAAATAATAAAAACATGATTCTTTAAAAAAACTACATTAAATCAATCATAAAATATCATATTAATCCATAAAATTCGTGGATGACATCAAATATTTCAAATTATATTTATTTTAATATTATTAATATCATTTATTTGATTTTTTCTTTAATAAACGAATTATTGCATCATCATTATGTCATAAATACATTTAATTATTTAATTCATAAAAATTATAAATAAATTAACATGATGTACTTAATCTTTTTATATTTCTAAGGACTAATAATAATAAAATATATCACTCATATAACTCTATATTAAAATTGTTTTAGTAATAAGAGATATTATTATGACATATTTGTCTTTACTTAAAATTAAATGTTATAAATGTCATAATCACACCCAAGTGGCTTAAAAAGGCCACTATTTTTTCCCAAGGATTTTATAGGTCGACCATAACTCATAAAATAAAATTATTACAACTTTTAGGGTAGTTTTATATTATTATACTATTATTTTTACCTTTAATTACCCTATTAACCTTTAATTGTGGTAAATAAAATACTAAAATTATTATTCACCAAAAATTATTTTGATCCTATTGGACATAATTTTTCATAATTATTACAAACATGTATGTTAGTTTTAAAAAAATAAATTAACAGAAGTGGAAAAAATAAATTTAAAATTAAACTCATTGTTGGAATGAGAAAACATGTTTTTTAAGTAAAACATTCAAAAGTTCACATAGTTTTTTAATTGAATTTAATTATGAAATTGATTCCAATGAATTAAATTTTATTAAATGATAAAAAATTAATATAATTAAAATTTAAAAACTATTAAAAGGAAAATCTAACTATATAAAAAATTTATATGAAAAAACAGTTTTGAATTAAAATGTATTATTTTTCACTATTCATTAAAATGTGAGTTTAATCAGAAAAATTCCAAAAATTCAACCAAAGTAAATTTTGATGTCCCTCTTCCAAATAAGAAGTTTATTTTTTCAAATAGAAAATATAAAAATGAAAAAAAAAATATATTTAAAAAGGGTTCTCTATCAAAAGGTGGTAAAACTTCCTTTAGAAAATATTAGAGTATTTGGTGCCTAAAATTGGATTTATTCTCATTTTAAGCCTCTAAAATTTACTGGAAGAAATTAAAAACATTTAATAAACATGTATAAACATAATATATTTTATTATTTTCATTCCTTTTAATACAACAACTAGGTGATAACTATCATATAAAATAATAATAATAACATATTATTTTTCGGTATAACGCAGTCTTGTGTGCAAGATAAGATTTCAGGGAAACTCATTGTTGTGTGTCGAGTACGCTATTGAACATATAATCCCCTTAAAATTAAAATTAATATCTAATTCATAAATATTAATATATTTAAAAAAAATATTATTCTATAATTACCTGGGATGTTACAGCCTTCCCCCCTTTTATAAATTGTGTCCTCGCAATTTTATTTACTTATCAAATATGTTGGGGTATTTCTCACTCATAGCATTTTAATATTCCCAAGTTTAATATTCAACCATATGGGTTTTTCATAAAACCTTAACCTAATGAATCAACTTATTATGTAATGCCTTTTCTCTGTAGTCAAGAATATGGACTGACAGTTCCTCATAAGAAATCATACACTTCTACTCACAATCCTTTTTATCATAAAAAACAAAATAAACATGGTTTTGTTTCATTTTTAAATTTTATAACTTATCATTGATCACATACTTGACTTTATTCTTCTTCAAATCCTATGAAAAAAATTAAAAACTTGAGATGAGTATAAAAAACTCAGTAAGGGACGCACAAAAAAGGAAAACTGATAGTCTCATGAAAACATGTGAACCTTGAATACTTTATCATAAAGTATTACTTTTCACCTTGATAATTAGTAATTACACTTCACTGAATATAAGCTAATTTCTAACCTTTTTTTAATCAAAATATTACCTTAAAACCCATAGAAATAAACATATACCATATAAAGGTAAATTGAGACATAATCATACCTAAATGGAATAACTATGTGATAGACTTCCACACATATCACTCTTACAAAAGGAATAGACATACAATTGACTTCCATACCCAGTGCATTGTAGGTTATAATGTAACTATCCATAATTGGTTTGTCACAAAACCAACCATATTTGTTTTATCACATAACCACCTTTCTTTGATTTATCACGTAACCACCCATCATGTCACGACCCGTCCCCCGAGGCCTGTATCATGACTACCCCAAGTCTGACTTCCATAGGCCAGGGGCTGGAGACTAGCACCAAAGGCATATTTTCCTAAAACTGGGAAGGCATTGCCTTTATAAAACATAAACACACAACTAGAGTACAATCGTAAGCAGACACTAAGCAACAATGTATACAGAAGAAGTGATGGAAAGTAAAAGGGGCCAGAATACAAGCCCAACTGTAAAGTACAAATACAACTGAAAGAAAGTACAACTAAAAAGGGACAAATAGCTGGAAGGTGGAAGCAGCTCCTGGATCGTCCTCCGGGGTTCCTACCTAAAGGGTAGGTACAGATGGCCTCATCAACACTCTACGTCCGTCAGACTCAACTGTGTACCAAAACATCGTAAGATCCACCTCCGGGTATCGTCCCATCCTGGTGCTCTTGGCCTCCATCAGCACTATCCATCGTCTGCATCCAACACAACGAGGTGCCGATGTAGCCTGTGTAGGGGTGAGTATAACGATACTCAGTAGGGACCCCGAGACCCGCAAGGTCTCACAAAATCCACTAAGGAAAAACCACAAAGTATGATTTCAACAGATAACCATTACTTAGGTATATGCCCATACATATACTTAAGTTATCAAGTAACTCATCTCAATCATGAGGAAAACACAAAGGCCATTGACTCAGCTCAAACCAGGATTTTTATTCATGAAACCACGGCTACTGGAGAACTACTCCTCTGTCGAGCACAGTAGTCATGTCGCGACTCCGAGGTTCTACTCACTAACCTTAGACTGCTGAGGTACTCCTCCTGTCGAGTACCGCGGGTCTGTCGCCTCACACAGTAGCTCTCCCCGCCATTGGTCTGCCACCTCACACAGTAGCGCACCCCCTAATAGCCTACAGAGGTACTCCTCCTATCGAGTATCGTGCGTCTGCCACCTCACATAGTAGCAGTCCTCCGCCATGGGTCTTTCGCCTCACACAGTAGCGCTCCCCACTAGGTTAGTCAAGTCACTCTGAACAAATCGGACAAGCAGTCATCTGGTCTCAGCCAGCTTCTAGGTCTCCGTAGTCTACTCGCTCGTCTCCGTGAGGGTCTGCTCCACGAGCTACAAGACGATACTCCAAGTGTCATGAAGTCCCATGAAGAAGTATCTCAAATGTCTGCCACGTCATAGGGGTCTCAACATAACATACGGCGCGTCAATCGGATTCCCGGTCTGTGAGTTATTAGCCTTTTTGCTCTGGGGTACGCTTTCGTTTCATGTACGAACCAACCCGACCATATCTCAACTGTACCACGAATTCCCATGGGGTATTTTTGAAGGGACCGTTTCTCAAAGAGATTACCAGCACCGCTGACAGTTCGTCAAATGGGCGTCCGGTGCCAAAGATATGGACAACGCAAGCAAAGGGTCAAAAGTGGGCCCGGGTCCTGTCCGACCCGGTCAGACCGACTTATCCCAACTCAGTCTGGGCGACCCATCCCGTTGGGCGGTTTGGCCTGCTAAGTTTGGCCCAGTCCGCTGGGCCTGGCCATGCGGACTGCATGGAAAATTGGGGCCGAACTCGCCACGTGGGCGACACGGCCCGAAGGCCAGTTTCAAGTCCAGCCAGAGCCGTGAGGGGCGCGGCTCGGCCCAAGAGGCCAACGGAGGGCCGCGCGGGTCGCGGGTAGGCCGCGGGTGGACCAGGAAGGGCACGGGGCATGCCGGGTAGCAGGTCAGGCGCCGGGAAGATAGCCCGGGGTACTAGGCAGGCGTCGGGGGGCGCCGGGCAGGCGGCCTGGGCACCAGGGGGCACTGAGCAGGTGGCATGGGCACCAGGGGCACTGAGCATGCGGCCTGTGCACCGGGGGGGGCACCGGGAGGGTGGTCGTGGCGTCGGGAGGGCGGCATGGGCGCCGGGAGGGCGGCCTGGGTGCAGGGAGGGCACCGGGCAGGCAGTCGGGGCGCCGGGGGGGAAGGGGGCACCGGGAGGGCGGCCTGGGCACCGGGAAGGTAGCGGGAGGGCGCCGGGTAGGTGGCATGGGCGTCGGGGGTCGCCGGGCAGGCAGCCAGGGCACCGGGCAGGCGCCGGGAGGGCGTCGGGCAGGCGCGGGGTGTGCCGGCAGGGTGCCGGCGGGTCGAGCTGGTTGCGGTTTCGGCCGGGGTTCGCATCGGGCAGCGCGCGGATAGGCTGGTCGGGTGTCGCGCGACCGTTGGCGGCGTTCGCAGAGGTCGCGGGAAGCGCGACCTCTATTCGTCGTCTTCGTCGTCGTTGCCACATTGCCATGCCGTTGTTATGTCGCCATCAATCCAAGGTTCTGAAACCATAAAGGTTACGAAGGGGTCGGGTCGTGTTTGTGCGGCCTGAACCCTCCACGTTAAAACGATAGCAAGCGGCTCAAGAAGTTGATTTAACAAGAGATTATTTAGCGTTAAACAACTTAAATTACACCCCTTCCTTTTTAATCGACGGGCGTTGGTTCATCGCTGGGGGAAGACGGTGTTGTCTTCGTTCGACGTACGCTTCCACTTCCGAGCTCGTGTGTCAGTCCGTTGATGGAGAAGAGGAAGGAAGAAGGGTCGTCGAAGAGATCCCACGTCGGAAGGGGGGTTCCTAGGAAGAAGTTGAGTAAGAATTTGACATCGCCGGCATCTTCACGTGTAAAGACCAAGAAATTTTAAGGAAATTTTTTTTCTTAATTTCTTTGGAATTTTTCAAGTGCGTAGTTTCTAACGGCACCTAATTCTGAGGCCCGGTGTTCCCGGAATCAATTTCCAAAGATTAGCTCGGGTACGTTTAGTGAACGAACGAGCGGGTTTTTCTATCTTTTGAACCGGTGCTCGGAATCGAAATCCGAGGGCACCGATGAAACCGAAGAGCCGGTTTTTTCTTAGGAAAACTTTTCCTCGAATTGCGTTTTCTTGGGATGTGATGTTATAAATGTGAGGAATAAAAATATAGTTATTTTACAATTATTTTTTTATTAGGCCACTAGTGGTTTATGAGTTATGGGAAAGGAAGTTTTGAGGAAGTGGGGTGGGGCCCACATGAGCCCCCACCTCCTTAAATTTCATAACACCCCATTAAACACCCTCTCCCTCTTTAATACATTTCAACCCCTCAAGATTAATGAGGACCCTTCCCTCCCTCTATTTAATTAAATGCCAACAGGTTTAATTAATGAGGATCCTTCCTCCCTTTTTAATGTTCCACCACAGCGGATTAATTGAGTGGGGCCCTATGTCATAAATCCCCCATTTATGACTTGCGTGCCAAAGACGAACCCACCACTCCTATTTAAAGGAGGCCAGGGGGAGAAGTTCGGGACGGCTTCTTCAAGCGGCGGAACGCTAGTAGTGAAGCATGGCGCCCAGCACTTGGAGAGTTTTCCTCTTCCTCCAACGAAGAACGAAGAACGCTGACGCTACCCTCAGATTTATCCTTCCCGATGTTGACAGAACGACGCCCGTCAACCGCGACGCCGTCTACCGCGACACCGACGAACGCCTTCTTCGAGGTAGGGAATTAATTTGAGAATGATATATTTTCCCATGGATGTTTCCTTTTAAAACAAAGAACGTGGATCAACTCAATATTTAGTTGATCCGCGAAATAATATGTTTGCGGGTTGGGAATATTTGAATGCGGGGAAAAACGTTGGGGTTTGGTTTTGTGTTCGTGAATATTCTTTTTCCATCCAATGTTAATTTATTTAGCCACTTGTTATCGAATTAACGGGAGGGGGCCGGACCGCACGACATGGCCGACCCTCCTCCCCCTTTGTTGATGTACTCGTTTCAGCTCGAACGAAGGCGGCGCGGTGCAATGGCACCGCGCGGGAATGAGGAGGAACGCGGCGAAGGAGCGCGGCACAGTCGTGCGGCGCCGTTAAGGCCGAAAGAAGCCGCGGCCGGAGTCGTGCTGCGGTGGAGGGGTGCAGCGCCGTCGTGCTATGCCGGAGAATCACAAAGGGCTACGGCGGAGGGGCACAACACCATCGCACCGCACCGGTCGGACAAGACCGTGGCCTAAGGCCTCGGCGGTGTAGGGAGGGGCGGCCAGAACCACCGGCCGCCGGCGCATGGAAGGCGAGACACGCGGGGGTCCCGCGGTGGCTCACCGGCTGGCCGGTTTCAGAAATTCAGGGGGTCGTAACCCCCAGCCGGTAAGAGACGCCCCCCCCCCCCATGCGGGGGCCGTTTCTTCATTCATGAGGGGGGCAGCGCCCCCCCCCCCCCCCCCCCCCCCCCTTCGCGACCGCTCGGCCAGCGCCGAGCTGCCCCGCTCGGCAAGAGTCGAGCCGCCCTGGCCGAACCGGCCGCACCGGGATGGACGGCCCACGTCGGGCCGGGCCGCGCCCTAATGGGCCGGACCCGGGACGGGTCGACCCGGTTCGGGCCAACCCAGGGGGTATTGGTCGGGTCGGACCGGGCCCAAACCCCCTATTTTCAGATAGTTCCGTTCAAACGCCCATAACATGGGCTACAAACCTCTGATCGACGCACCATCAGTTGCGTTGGGATCCTTGGATCGAGACGGTCAATTCAGTATATTACACATAAGGTTTAGGAGAACCTTGGGTATGACAGGGTTGGTTCGAACACGAAACCAACCAGGCCCTCAGAGCAGAAATGCCTATAACTTGAGCGCCGAACGTCCAATTGATGTGTCGTCAACTTTGTTGGATTCCTCTTAGTGAGATGGACCTTTTGGATTACTCTGCATGAGGTTTGGACGCATATGGAGTATGGCCGGGTTGGATTATACCCGAAATCCAACCGGGTCCCTGGAACGGAAAAGTCGATAACTTTCAGACCAGATGGTCGTTTGAAAAATCGCCAGCGGCGTTGGTGATCACATTGAGAAACGGTCCCTATGAGTATACCCTATGTGATTTTGGGGTACAGTTGAGATACGGTCGGGTTGGTTCGTACACGAAACCAACCGGGCCCCTGGGACGAAAAGGCTAATAACTCACAGACCGGGCGTTCGATTGATGCGTCGTCTGTTGCGTTGAGACTCCTATAGAGGGGCGGTCCTTTTAGATACTTCTTCGTGGGCCTTTTTGTTACTTAGAGTATTGACCTATAGCTCTTGGAGTGGACCCTCCCGGAGACGAGCGTACGGAGTACGGAGACCGTGTAGCTGGCTGAGACCTGATGACTACTTGTCTGATTTGATTTGGAGTGACTTGCATAGCCCAGTGGGGAACACTACTTTGTGAGGTGGAAGACCCATGGAAGAGGAGCACTACTTTGTGAGGTAGTATACCCATGGTACTCGACAGGAGGAGTACCTCTATAGGCTATGAGGGGGAGCACTACTGTGTGAGGTGGCAGACCCATGGCAGAGGAGCACTACTTTGTGAGGTGGCAGACCCGCGGTACTCGACAGGAGGAGTGCCTCAGTAGTATTTGGTTAGTGAGCATTACCTAAGAGTCGTGACAGGATCACTATACTCATCAGAGATGGAGCTCTTCAGTAGTTACAGTTTCGATAATGAAAATCTTGGTTTGAGCTGAGTCATTGACCTTTGTGTTTTCCTCATGATTGAGATGGGTTACTAGATAACTTACGTATATGTATGGACATATACCTAAGTAGTGGTTATCCGTCGACTTCATATAAGTGTGATACCTCGTGGCTGAGATGGGTTACATGGTAACTTAGGTATAAGTATGGTCTTATACCTAAGTAAGGGTTATCTGTTGAGAACTTTCTTGTGATTATCCTTGTTTGATTTAGTGAGACCTTGAGGGTCTCAGGATCCCTACTAAGTATCGTATACTCACCCCTGCAAGGGCTTTGCCCACACCTCGTTGTGTTGGTTGCAGACGACGGACATCACTGATTGTGGTTGAGGCTTGTAGAGTTGGACGGTACCCAGAGGTGGATCTCACGACGAGCTGGTACCCGAAGGTGGATTTCACGACGAGCCGGTACCCGGAGGTGGATCTCACGACGATTCGGTACTCGGAGGTGGATCTCACGATGATTCAGTACCTAGAGGAGACGGAAATACGTGGAGTGCTGAGGAGGACATATGTACCTACCCTTCAGGTAGGAACCCGAAGGATGATCCAGGAGCTGCTTGTCACCTTTCAGTTGTTGTCCTTTGAGTTGTACTTTACTTTCAGTTGTAGTTGTATCTTTCTTTTGGGCTTGTATTTTCAGCCCCTCGTACTTTCAGCACGTTTTTTATACTGCTTTACTTAGTGTAGCTTCTGCTTGTACTCTGTTTGTGTGTGCTTTCATTTCGTAAAGGCAATGCCTTCCCTTTTTATCGGGATTTATGCCTTTGGTGCTAGTCGCCAGCCCCTGGCCTATGGAAGGCGATCTTGGGATAGTCATGGAACGGGCCCCAAGGATGGGTCGTGACATCACGTTCTTCATCGGAGGAAGCGTAATCCTCCAAGTTTTGGGTGTCGCGTCACTTTACCAGCGCTTTGTCGCTTGGTGAAGTCATCCCAAATCCTCCTCCCAAGCTCCCTATATATAGAAGAGAGGTAAAGGTATGTAACCGTTGGGGAATTTATGATGGTTCATTTATTAGGAACCTTCCCAAATTCCAACGATGGGGTTAAAAAAGAAAGGGGGCTCATGTGAATTAAAAGCGTTGGCGTATAAAATTAATTGGCAGCAATTATTTTTATGTTGACACATAAAATTAATTGATATCTTTACTTTTATGTGGACATGAAGCATTTAATTTCACGTTGACACATAAAATTAATTGATAGTAGTTAATTTATGTTGACACATAAAATTAATTGATAGCTTTAATTTTTTGTTGACACACAGCAATAAATGAGAGGGTTGTGAGGTTTCCTCTCCCTCCCCATTAAATGGGGGGTTAATCCCCATGTGGACCTTTTAACAAACATTTCCACGTGGCGTGATTTCAACTAAAATAAAATAAGTTGCAATTTATTTTATTTTTTTAATGCACATGAAACTCAAAAACCAACTCTCATACCCAATAATCTGTCGTTGAGGTGAAAGCCTTCTTAAGTGAAAACCGGCTCTGCGAGTTCAACGGTACCCTTAGATTTCTATTCTGACCACCTGTTCAAAAGTTAGAAAAACTCGCACATACCTTTACTGAATGTTCCCGAACAAAACTGCAGAAATTGATTCCAGGCACACCGGGCCTCGGAATCAGGCGCCGTCAGAAACTGAATACTTGTAAAATTCCAAAGAATTTAAGAGAAAAAAAATTCCTTTAAATTTCTGGGTCTTTACACATCAAATATCCAAGTACCATTATATAATCATAACACAAAAAATATTTCAAAAATCAATATTTAACTCATAAAATTTCATTTGAAATCACAAGGAATCATTTAAAGATATTGATATAGTAAAAAAATTATTAAAACCATTTTAAATACCAAAATACCTTAAACTAGAATATGGAATTTAATTTTCTTTAAAAAATCATTTTGACTTGTAGAGGAATCCAAATATCAAATAATGGTATCAACGGTGGAAAAAGTAGTTGTCACCACATATGTCAAAAAACATTCATTTATTCATTTAGTAAAATACTTCATAGAAAAATATTCCTTTAACAAACTTTTGAATGAAATTAAATGTAAAAGGGGTTAATTGTAAACTGTATAAAATAAGGTGGTATTTAATATCAAAATATGCCACAATGAGATGAGATTGAGACGAAGTCCCTTACCATGAGTTTGACTCCTCACGTATAACCTTTATATTCCTGAATAATAAAATTAGTTAAATTTATACTCTATTGAGAAAATTTTTAATGTTTATTATTTCTTTAATATCAGTTATTACCATATTATAAAATTACATAATTATTTAAATTCATATCAGACTTTTTTCGATATTCGGTACTTGAGACGAAAATGAACATGGTTTGATGGAACTAGTCCATGTGGTCATGAGTACTTAATCTTCAAAATAATATTCATAAAATTATTATCTTTTTATATATAAATTATATCCTCAAATTAATCCATTAATTTTGGTTATTAAAAATGAACAACGTTTTTATTCATGGAGACGGTAAGTCCTATGTACGAATGTGTAACGTTTAACATTTTCATTGATCATTATGGATGGAATTTAAGTATTATATTATATTTATATGATGATAATAAAATCATTAATACAATATTAATAATTTAAAAATACTTATGTATATCATACAAGTGATATAAAGAATAAAAATGAGTCACATCGCTTTGTGGAGATGATAGTTCACACGTACGCACGAATAAAATTATCATTTTCATGTACATGGAATGTAAGAACATAATTGATATATAATAATCATATAATTATTAATATGTCATTAATATAAAATATTAACATTAATTCTATTATAATAATCATTCATGAGTGGCGGTTATGAAAAATGAATTAGATCGGTTCGTGGAGGTGATTGTACAAATGTACACACGAACGATTGTTTCCTTTCACATTTAATGAAAGTGGAGATGGATTTAGGTGATGATATTGTCATAATAAAATCTCAGTATATTTATGAAACTATATTTATTATTTCATCTAGGAATAATATTATTTGAATAATTGGAAGAAGAAATAAAATAGAAATACTTAAAGAAAACAATACCTCTTCTTTGGTTTATCACCTTTGTAGAACACCTTAAAACCTCTAGAAAGTGTGTTCTGACTAAAATAAGGCCTCAAGAAAGTGGGGAGGTATTATATTAAGGTTTTTGGGTATATATTTGTCGAACCAAAAGGTTTTTGATAGATTAATGGATGCATTTTTATAGGAGAGGAGAGGGGCACCCTTGAAATTATTAAAAATATTAAATTAATATAAATTCAATTTCGAATCCAAATGGGTTAAAGTAGATTTAGTTATAATATAGGAATATTAGGGGTCTAAATATAATCATCCAATGATAATTAGACATGTTTTGAATAATTTTTAGTCCTTATCTTTTTGTTTTAACCCCTTTTAACTCTTATTGTTCCATTAAGTAATTTACACTTCAAGAGTTAAAATAATTAAAAAACTTGTCAAACGACCAATGAATGAGTCATTAATGACATTTTTAGAGTTATATCAACTTTTTGGAATAATATTGGTTTTTTATAAATTTTATATTATTTAATTAAATATTTTATATTTTAAAATATGAATTATGTCAATTTTGACACTATTCATTACATGAATTTTTTTAAAAAAAATTATAAAAACCTGATTCCTTAAAAAACATCAATCCTAACATGTCATGTTAATCCATAAAAAAATTTATGACATCAAATATTTCAAATTATATTTATTTTAAAATTATTAATATCATTTATTTGATACTTTCTTTAATAAACAAATTATTGCATCATCATTCTGTCATAAATAAATTTAATTATTTAATTTTCAAAAATTATAAATAAATTACCATGATGTAGTTAATATTTTTATATTTCTAAGGACTATTAATGGTCAAAGATATCACTTATATAACCCCATATTAAAGTTGGTTTAGTAATAAGAGACATGATTATGACATATTTTCCTTTAATTAAAATTAAATGTTATAAATGTCATAATCACACCCAAGTGGCATAAAAAGGCCACTATTTTGACCAAAGGATTGTCTTGGTCAATAATAATTCATAAAATAATATTAGGACAAGTGTTAGGGTAGTTTTATATTATTATAATATTATTTTTACCTCTAATTATCCAATTTACCTTTAACGGTAGTAAATAAAATACTAAAGTTATTATTTACCAAAAATTATTTTGATCCTATTAAACCTCATTTTTCATACTTATTACAACCTTGTATGTTAGCTTCCAAAAATTAAATTCACATAAGTGGAAAAAATAAATTTAAAATTAATCCCATTGTGAGAATGAGAAAATGAGTTTTTTAAGTAAAACGTTCAAAAGTTCACATAGTTTTTCTATTTAATTTCAATATGAAATTACATCCTATGAACTAAATTTGATTAAATGATAAAAATTAAGCAAATTACACTTTAAAACATATTTAAAGGAAAATATAACTATATAAAGATATTAGATGAAAAATCATTTTTGAATAAAAATGCAGTACTTTTCATTATTCATTAAAATATGAATTTAATCAGAAAAATATGAAAAAATAAACCAAAGAAAATTTATATGTACCCCTTCCAAATAAATAGTTTATTTTATAAAATATAATATATAAAGGTGGTAAAAACTTTATTTAAAAAGGTTTCTCCATCAAAAGTCGGTAAAATTACCTTTTAAAAATATTAGAGTATGTTATACTTAAAATTGGATTTATTCTCATTTTAAGACTCTAAAATTTATTAGAAGAAACTAAAAATAATTAATAAACATGTATAAAATTAATATAGTTATTTATTTTCATTATTTCCAATACA
This sequence comes from Viscum album, assembly GCA_963277665.1. Taxonomy (NCBI): domain Eukaryota; kingdom Viridiplantae; phylum Streptophyta; class Magnoliopsida; order Santalales; family Viscaceae; genus Viscum; species Viscum album. Next base: position 1,076,937,007 of record OY728150.1, read on the forward strand.
ACAGCTAGGTGATAACTATCATTTAAAATAATAATAATAATATATTATTTTTCACAATAACTCAATCTTGTGTGCGAGATAAGATTTCAGAGATACTCATTGTTGTATATCGATTATTATATCAAACATAGAATCCCCTTTAAATTAAAATTAATATATAATTCATAAATATTAATATATTTTAAAAAAAGTCTTATTTTATAATTACCCGAGATAATACAAATTAATTCAATTAGAAGTGGTCATGGTGGTGAATTCTATAATTTTTAATTTATCCATTATTTTGAATAAAATGTGTATTTTCAAAAAAATCATCCCCTAGGGCACCACAACAAAATTGTGTAGTATAAAGAAAAATAGAATAGTTTACGAAATGTGTCGGACTATATTAATTGAGTTTAATCTTAATAAATATTTTTTAGAAGATGTTATGGATACTTATTATTATGTTATGAATATAATTATTTTAATACATTTGTTTAAAAATACACCTTATGAGATTTTTAAGGGAAGAAAACCTAAAATTGGTTATTTTAGATTCTTTGGGAGTAAAAATTGTATTCAAAATACTAAGGATTTTTTGGACAAATTTGACAAAAAAATATAATGAAGGCATGTTTTTAGGATATTGAAATAATAGTACCACATATAGAGTACACAATAAATGGAACTATAGACATTGAACAGTAAATTAATGTTCAGTTTGATTAAAAATATTTGAATAAATGGAATGATTATATTGAACAACTTGATAGAGAATTTAGATATTTTAACTATGAATATTAAGTTCTTCAAGATAAAAATGCCCATCTTGAGGGGGAGAATATTTATTATCAATCTTAACTTATTCATAAAAGATCATGGAAGACTTGTAGAGATAATCCTATAGATAATGTTATTTTAAATGTTGATACAAGTGTTCAAAAATAGAAAATCTGTTATGAATATTTTTGTTTATCATTATTTTATTTATAATTTTGTGCCTAATAATATTGATGCGTATTTAGATGATTCTATTTGGATATTGGCGATGAAAGATGAATTAAATAATTTTACGAGGAATAATGGGTGGACTTTAGTTGCTTCCTCAAATTATTCTCATATTTTTGGAAATAAATGGGTATTTATAAAAAAAATTGATGAATTTGGAAATATAGTTAAAAAATTAATTTTATTTTATTAATGGTATTATAAAGAATAGGGTATTGATTTTGAATAATCTTTTGTACCTATTTCTATGTTAGAAGCAATTAGGATATTATTATCTTATACTTATTTTTATGGTTTTAAATTATTTCAAATATATGTCCAAACCAATTTTATAAATATTTATATTTGTGAATAAGTGTTTTTCAGATATCCCATGGTTTTGAAAATGAAAAGCATCCATATCATTTTTTTAAATTATCTAAGGCTTTATATGGTTCAAAGTAATCTCTTGAAGCTTGGTATAAAAGGTTAACAATTTTTATTTTTTAAAAAAATGAGAAATTAAAGGTTGATCCTACTATGTTTATTAATAAAAACTACAAGGATATTTTTATTGTGTAAATTTATATTGATGATATTATTTTTTTTCTTCATTTGAAAAACTATGTACTGAATTTTCATAATTAATGAATTTTGAATTTGATATTACTATTATGAGTGAATTGAAATTATAGCTTGGTTTGAAAATTATTCAAATAAGTGATGGAATATTTATTAATCAATCCAAGTATTATAAATATTTAATTAAGATATTTTTTTTAGAATATTTTCAAAATGAAAATATACCTTTTAATACTACTTGAAAATTAGACTTAGATAAGTCTGTAAAATCTATTGATGTTAAAACTTATATAGGGATGATTGTAAGGTTGTTATATTTAATTTCTTCTTGTCCAAATTTAATGTTTTTGGTTTTTATTTTTACTAGATATCAATGTGACCCTAAGGAAATTTATATTAAATCTATTAAATGATCATTAGATATATTAAAGGATATTTGTTTTATTTTACTCTTCTAAAAAAACTTTGATTTGATAAGCTATTCTAATTTGGATTTTGGTGGATGAAAGATATATATAAATGGTAATTCAAGAATTTGAAATTTACATGGAAAATATTTAGTTTCATGGGATTCTAAGAATAAAAATTTTGTTGCACTTTGAATTGATAAATATGAATATATATCCTATATATCATGTTATACTCAATCTTTAGGAATTAATAAAACTCTTACTGATTTTGTTTTTTATTCTAAAAATAATACTATTTTTTGTGAAAATAATTATGCTATTTATATTTCCAAAAATACCTTAAAAAACTTTATAACTAAGCACATTTATGTTAAGTTTAATTTTCTTCGAAATCATGTTCAAAAAAGAAATATAAGTTTGAGATTTATTTCTATGGAAAATAAAATTACTAATATCTTTACTAAGCCCCTATAATTAACTAAGTTTGTGGAAATCAATTTTGAACTTGGTAAGATGCATTTTTAAATTTACATTTATATGGAATGGATTTAGGGGGAGTTTGTGTGTGTTTAGATGATAAACTTTTCAAATTTATATGAAATTTTTGAACTATAGATTCAGTTTTACATATTAATATTGATTAATTTATATAAATATTTGTTTATTATATTATTTTTATAAGACTCCTCATAGATACTATATGATTTTATTATAATTTTTAAACGTTTAGTTTCTATAAAATATTATTTTATAAAGGGATTATCATTAATTGTTACAAATAAATTTTAAAATTTCACTCAATCTATTGTGGATCCTTGACACATGTTTTAAAATAGACATTTTTATAAAAAAATCACAATATCTATATTAATTCTTATGAAATACAATATGTTAAACAAATATATGAAGAAACCTTATGATTTCTAGGAGAGAATTTTTATATTGAAACTTCATCGTTTTGATAATTTCAAATAAGGGGAGGAGTTTTGACATTGTACTTGGTTTTATAATTATCAAACGGGGGAGAATGTTGAGTGGATTATTGAACCTCTTTATATTTTTATAATTAAAAAGATATACTTTTTTATTTCCTTTAAAATTATTAATGCATTGTATTATGTATTAATTAAAGTATTCTTAATCTTGAATAGATCATAATGTTTCTTTACTTAAAATATCTTTTGATTTAATGTTTGGATTGGTCATTTTATGTTATAAAAGACTTATATTGAGTTCATAGAGTAATATATAATTTGGGAATTTAAAATATACTTTTTACAAAAAATTTACTATTCCCATAAAATCCCTTTTACTATTAACTATGTAGCCAAATGTGAATCCTCATAGCCAAATGTGTATCCAGATAACTGATTTTCCAGAATCGACTACCTTATGTATTTCTATCATAACATGGGATAAAAAACTCCAAGTTTAGTGATTATTATTGATTTTTTAATATAAAAAAATATCTACACTTTATTAGAATACATCAAGTTCTAAATCGATCATTATCATGTTCTAAATTATATTATAAGTCATTATATGTTTCAAGTCTGAATTCTATAGTTTTCTAGAATTTGTTTGCTACCATGTTTTGATGATAAATTGAGATATATAAGTATGATGAAGTTGAATTTTGATTATTTGGAATACAATTAAATTATCAAAATAAAATTATACTATAGATAATACTGATTCTCATATTTATAAGGTCTATTTTAAGACTGAAATTTTATGAGTCAAGTTATTTAAAATTTTCTAGAACCAGCTATGTGAAATCAGATACATGAAATGACTGCATGGATTCCCTTGTGTGGATAGATTACATATATTTGACTATATGAATTCCCTTATATTAATTGGATACATATATTTGGATTTGTTGATTATATTAAATGGATAAAAATGGCTACGTGAAAATCCATTATGTGGATTTGGTTACATGGTACTGTGAATTTATATAGGATATTCTAAAACCAGGAAATATTCTATATTTTATGTAAGAGTTGAAATTTAAATTTGATTAAAGTATATTACTGATATAACTACAGATTTATTTATTCTATAAATACTCATTAATTATTTATAATCCATGAAAATAGGTTTTAAACTATTTTATGATGAATTAAATAAGATTAATATGGTATTTATCATGAATTAATATTCATATTGAAACTTTTGGAATTGAAATATCCAAATTCAAATTGGATAATATACGTGAGGTCAATATTTATTATTATAAATGAGTATTCCAAGGATATTAGTGCTTTTTATTTACTACTATATAAATTTTTCTAACAAGTTCTATTGTATACTTTTTATTTATTTTATAGGATATCAAGGAAGACTAACAATAAATATATTTTTCAATTATAAAAGATTTAATTGTGGATATTTACCTTGGAAATGAACATGTAAAACTCAAAATTAGTTTTTCAAAAAAAAGAAGTGATAGGATTCATGTTTTAAAGATGATGTGAAAAAATGAAATTTGTATAGATAGAGAGGATAGAACCAGAAAAAAAAATACATGAGGTTGAGAATATTCTTAAACTGTAAAAGTGAAAAAAAATTATGTTGATCGAATACTACTCCCAACTGAATTGAAATTGTTTAACCCTTTACTACTGGAGAATATTTGCTGCCTCAACTCTTAGACTTTGAATCATTCATATAGTTCTATGTATTTTACTTCTTCTTATTCATCTTCTATGTGCATAATTATCAAGGGTTATACTACCCATTAAAGGGTAAGTAATTGGGTTGTTACTGCCAAAAAAATTCAAGCATTTGGTTGTGCCTATATGGGAAAAAGGTAGGTTGTTTGAGTTGTGTCTCTAGGTGGGAAAAGGGTTGTTCTATTTGGGTTTTAGCCACAAGGGAAAAAAGGTCTTATAATTAGTTTGTGACTCTAAGTGGGAAAATGTCACATTAAGATAACATTTTATTTTTAATAGTAGGTTTCATCACTCTTAGTTCGTGAGAGGGTTGAAGTGTGGACTAAGAACATTTCAATATGAACCACTATAAAAATATATTATGTTTTTTTTACTTTTATTTATCTCTACATTTACATTAAAACTCTGATATAACTTTAAATTCATTTTAAAAGGATAATTCACCACCTCTTGGATATTTTTCTATCATAACTTTGGATCAACAGAGTACCAAATAGAGAAAAGGTTAAAAGATGGAGGTAAAGCACTGGATAAAACTAAAGCACCTAAAAAAGAAAATAATAAGTGATATCTAATGAACTATCAATGGGAATATAATTACAAGAATAACTTTATCATATGAACATATCAGATAGAAAATTCAGAAAGAATATCAACCAAATAGGTTCTTAATGAATGATGGAGTAGAAGGAAGGTTCATCCATTTACCGGAAAAGGCTTTTATTGTTTGGTATCAAATGAAAAATGTGAGGAATAAGGATGAGATGAAATTTCATTAAATGAATTAGTATCAGATAGATAGGATCATTTGAAGTCATCATATGTACAATCTTTGGATGAAGGAATAAGATTGAAACATGTTTTCCCAATGTTGTTCAAGAAACAAATTGACGAATAAGAAAGTCGAGAACAAAGAAACAATATGAAATCCAATAGAACTATCATATGGTGGAATTCTTTCTTGGCATAACAAAGTACCTTAAGAAAATGGTGAATACAATCCTCAGAGGCAGTACAAAGAACCAGTGATGAGGTTTTAGTTGGACAAGTCTGTTACTGGTCCAGGGAAGAAGGATGGTTTCCATCCCCCTATTAAAGTGTAGAGATTCACACTTTTCCTAAGAATAGTTTTCTTTCCAAACCACTATATTTGGTATCTAAATATAGTGTATAATCTATATATTGTTAATCACCATACACAACAATGACTAGATATTCATATTGATTAATGGTCCCTAAAAATATATCATATTCTATGATTTACTTTATTTTATATATTCTCATGTGATAAATAAAAGATAATAGGATAACCATGATCCTATCAGGTCTAGAAGGTAAAAGGGATAAAAATTTAAAATTAAATAAAAAGTTTATATCACTGATTCACCCCTATCAAAGTTAAGAATATCCCTAAATGGTCTTCTAAAGTGGTATTAGATCCAACTTTCACCTCTATTGGATTCTCAATGTTGAAGTTATTATATTTTAAATATTTTCTATTATTTTCTATTTTAATAATGAATTATAGTTTCGGTGAATATTTATTTATCTCTAAGAATAATTACATTTTTACCAATACTCTAATGAACAGTGGAAAGAAAGATAAAATAAAGCAGAAGAGGAAATATATCTTTTCTAATGAAGAGGTTGTATCAATTTCTGCATTCCTTAAAAAAATATGATATATCAGTTCTGAAAAGTGAAGAGAAGGATTCTAAAGTTTCTAACACGTATAAATACAAATTTCTTACCATTAGTGAATCAATAATGATAATTATCGTGAGGTGCGTTAATATTCTTTTATAAACTATCCTCAAGAATAAGATTCCAGCATAGGTGGTGGTGATGATCAATCTTAAACTTCTCAAGATATATTAGTTGATATATTAAGGGATATTCTACATTTTATTCCCAAAGAAATAATATCCCTTGTTTGTGGAGTTATTTAGAGTTTGTAGTAATAGATCACCTAGTTGGAAGAAGAATCTGATCATATACAGAAGAATTTACATGAAAAATTTCTATCATGTATAAAGCTCTCCAAACATGTAAGAACCCTTGAAGAAAGAAATTTTTAGATTAAAATATGTTCCTAAAAATGGCTCAAATATTTTTAATATAAATATTGAGTTAAGAAAAGTCTATAAAAAAATATCTATCCAATTAAATAAAGTTTAAAAAATGGAATTCATGTTAATGATTTTCAGTAGGAAGAAAAATACAAGAATATCATGGAACATGACACTTTATTATAAAAAATAATGAAAAATAAAGAGGAAGGTGAAATAATGAATAAAGTTTTTGAAGTGTAGGTGTTAATGATTAAATATAATAAAAACACCCTCAATATGATATGTTAAGAATTAGAAATTCAGTTGGACAATTTTTATAAGCCACATATTGAGACTTCTTAAAAGGATAAAAATTTTGTTGCTATAAAATGTACATTTTTATAAGGTTAAAATGCCTCCAACATGTGATAGGAAGACCATGAAGTTTTCAATGATGTATCTAAATAAGTTAAAAATAAATATGTACCATCCATACCATCTTTTAATAATGTTTCAATTTTTTCTTGAGCAATGTATGTTGTAAAACACAGTCTATACAAGTATGGATGAATAAAGGTGATAAGAAACCTACCACCATTACTAGGGTGGATATGAAAAAGATTTTGGAAGCTATTTCCACACAATGATCCAAACAAAGAAGAATAAAAAACTTTATACTGATGATATCATAAAATCAACATTTATGGTACATTGTTGGTTTGGAAATAGATTTGGGAGTTTTGTATTATATTTTTGGTATAATAATCTAAATAAAAAGGCATAAAGAAATCCCATTTCAATGGTAAGAAACATAGGCATGAAGAAAAAACATTCATATTATAAGAATAAACTAAAAACATCCAATGGTTTTGGAGAGTTTGAAAATACTTTTGTTGTTAGAAAATATGGTTTTCAAAAGTTTGGTGCATTCTCTTCTAGAAATGCATCAAAATTGGATAAGAAAATAAAACCATATAAGGGGTTAATAAATAAGAAGAATCATTGGTAATTAAGAAAAAAATTGTAAATAAAAGTTCTCCCATGAATATATCAAGAATAAAAGAAGAAAAGGCCTTATATTCAAAATCCAAGAAGTTAAAGAAAAGTTATTCATCCAACAACACAAATACAAAATATGGAACACCAAAAAAATACATGTGAAAAATACCAACATTCTACCCAAGTACCTGATGATATATTAGTAATATGGATAAAATATTTTGAAATGATGAGGAAAATGGAAGAAGCTCAAGAAAAATCTTGTGAAAAAGGAAAAGAAAATATTTTTCATGATGAAGACAAAGTATAAGAGAGGTTTTTAACAATAGAAAACTCTTGTGTTAAAGATGTTCAATATGAGAGATGTAACAAATATGGACAATTTTTAAAAGTTTGTTTAACTATTATTCTAGAACATGAAGTACACCATAATATAATTAAGAAAACATCATCCATGAAGTATGTTAAGAATAAAATTTTGGATCATAAGAATAAGATAATATAAGAAGATCTGTACTACCTCAAAACAAATCAGAACTAAAACTCAGATGTGCAAGAAAGATGACGGGATGAAATGGAGGAACTTGGTTTAGAAAACTATGTAAACCTTAACTTTTCATTAAATAATAAATGAAGATACACTTTATCCCCTAAGAAATTTTGTTTTTCATATCCTCTTATAAAAAAAGTTAATTTATGGTGAGTCATAATATTAGTGGGAGAACCTTAGATAATATGACCATCGACCTTGGATGGCTATATAAGAACATTTTCATCTAGGAATGTTTCCAAACTTATTTTACTGAAATATGTAGAATAGGATCATTCCTGATTAATTTTAAGTGGTTGATGTAAAATATGATAGAAAAGTGATATAATTTTCCATCTAGATGTGATATTACCCTCGAAATTCCAAAGGAAAACATTGAGGATAGATTATCGAAGGTGAAAATGTAGATATTTTCAACTCTACAAATCCACATAAGAAATAACCATTTTTGAATTTTTTTTTCCACATGATTTTCCCAAAACATATCTTTTGAAGATATTCATTGTTATGAATATCATAAGAAAAATCTCCTTGAGGGGAAGAAATTTGGATAAAGTTAGAGTTGCTGAGAGAATTTTTTTATCATGTAAATCTGATTATTTTAACAATTGCTTGAATATCGTGGAATTGGAAAGGAATTAATTTCTTAATATCTCATAATTAGATACAAAAGAAACTGATATAGATGTGTATAAATTGAATTATGAAAGTACATAATAAAATTGGCAGTATGTATTCTTCTAAGGCTTATTAACCTGTTTTTTTCAATTGGATTTTTTTGATCTATTTTTTTAAGTGTAAAAGTTTCAGGTTGTTATTTTTTACAAAAGTTTCATATCTCAATTAATATCATCAACCTAGAATAAAAGTGGAAAACCCTTGAAAATAATTTTATGATTTCTCATTCCATGTGGTATCAAGATTAGTTGGTAATGGATAGATTTGTTGTTTAAATCAAATCATATTGCTTTTTACACAAATCATGGACTGTGTAGACTTAGAGTGAAATAACGGATGACACATTTCTTAAGAATGACATGATAAAATTTTCGCATGAACATTGTATTTATTTTTAATAAAGGGGAGATAAATTATAATAAAATTTTTTAAAATTAAATGGGAGACAAAGAAGAGAATTCAAATATTGATATATTAATTTAAAAAGTACTTTGAAGATATTTCTGAAAAACACAAAGGGGTGATTATTGAGACCACTTTGTGTGTAAGTTGTATTAATTTTCAATGGTTAGTATTGGTTTTCAATGGTTATCAATGAAATAGAAATATTTCATTGATGTTAATATACTGAAGAAGCTATAAAGAATATGCTTATGAAATTTTAGTTAAACTATCCAAGCCTAGTCTTAAATTTGATATAGATTGGATAGATAATTTAAGAATACTTAGAAGTGATCAAGTATTAATATCTTATGAAATTTATTTGAATATATTGATTTTAATTAGTGATGATTGATGATATATTATTAAGTACTATAATATGTGATATATTTGATAGAGAATCACATTTGTTACCATCATTGTGGAAGTTTCCTTAAGAATTTTCCTTAAGAAGTTTGTTGAGAAGAATGGATGAAGTTTCCTAAATGAGTTTCATTAAGAAGTTATTGAAGACGAATAAACAAAGTTAGTGAAGATGATCAGACCAATTCTAGAAGACTGAGGTGATTAGATGAAATTGAATATACAAACATGATCGGATGAATTTGATCAGACCAACTCAATCATACAAATGTTTTAGAGTAGCTCCGTCAGTGGAATTTTTCCATATAATTCCACCAAAGGGAGTTTCCATTGGATAAACTACCCAAATACATTTAACATAGTCCATCAGATGAACCAATATTCAAATTCTTATAGATAGAGGAAATTTTGGGAGACCACTGAAGGAATTTTCAAAAGAAATATCTGAAAGATGTAAACAAAATGAGCATATTTTTTGATCCTAAGTGAAGTGTTCTCTATTTATCAAACATAAAAATACTTTATTATTGTTAATCAAGATTAAGTTGAAGAAATCACTATAAAAATTCCATTATATGTACTTGTTCAAAGTTCAATATGTGAATTAAAGAAGTTGTGAAGAATATTTGAAGAAGTTATAATCATATGAAGATTCCATCTATAAAAGAAGTATTTAGAAGTTTCAATAATTTTATAGCACATAGACTTATTGAATGAAATATACTGTGGAAAATTTATCTATAGAAAAATTTTATGAAAAGATTATATTTATCATTGTATGAATTTTTAAGTTGTAAAGGGAGCTACGGTATGAAGGCATTAGTTCAAGTCCATCGAAAGAAGAACCATCAGATGGAGGGAATATTAACAAATGAAAGGAAGTGAAATAGAAAAATAAGGATCTATCATATGAACAAGCATCAAATAAATAATCCTGATGTCATTATATAGACGATCAGAAAAATTTTACAAAAGTTTCCAAAAAAATTACATCAGATAGATGTTTCTAAAAAATTTCATTAGAGAGGATTTTAAAAATACATTTATCTAAGTATTACAAATTCATATGATGGATTTAAAGAAGAAATAAGATATAAGGATAAAATAATATCTCTAAGGGTTTATAGGTTAGATGAAAACTAACAAACATATTTGATACCAACGGATGGATAAAGAAACCTACCAAAGTATGTTGAATAAACTTTCTAATGGAATATTGAACATCATAGTAAAATAAAAAAGTTAATTAGATAGGGTTAAGTCTTGTAAAATACTTCCGAGTCATTCCTATAGAGTTTTGAAAGAACACCGGATGAATTTTCCCATATAAAAGAAAATACTATAAAGTTGTTCCGAACAGAGTGTTCAAATAACTTGAAAAGGTTTATAAAGTTGGTAATTATGGTGATGCTGAGTTGTTCATTCAATGTATAAATATCTAGAATGTTTAAGAAATAATTTATAAGTTCCTCAAAATTAAGTTTAAGGAAGTTTGGATAAAGGTAGATCCTTTATTGAATTTAATAAGCCTCAATAAGATTCTAGAAGAGTTGAAAAGTGTCATGTGAAATTCGATTGAGTGAAATATTTGAAAATTAAAGTCATGTTGAGATGGAAAATGTATTTTAGTTCCCACCAAAACTTCTGTAAGTGAACTTACAAAAAGGGTTTCAATGGTACAGAGAATTTATAGAACATTATTCATACATTCAGCGGAGCTAAAGTGCTGAATAATTTGCACCATATGAAAGTATTGTTCACAAATCTCGAGTTATATTATCATTTAGGACAAAGTTTTTAGATAAGAGTACCGGATGGAGCAGAGGGTAATAGGTGGAGAAAAAGAGTTGAGTGGAACTAAATCACTTGACGAATAAAGAAAGAAGAGGGATCAGATGAACTATCACTGGGTATATAATTACTAGATGAACTTTTTCAAATTAACATATCAAATAGAAACGTCGGGTGAAATATTTGATAGACAAGATCTAGATAAAGGAGGAAGTATAATAATGGTTATAGAAGATAATAGACCTAGATTTTATGATTTTTTATCAGATGAATAGGGTGAAGATGAAGAATTGGATGAACTGTCATCAAATGAATCAGTATCAGATAGAAAATTTCTAGATGAAACAATAATAAGAAATTTTTCTTGCTTACTACTTTGCAAGTAACAAAGTGAAGAATAAGAAAGTAAATAAAAAAATTAGTACAGTGAAATCCCATATAATTCACATGTGGTGGAATAGTTTCTTGGTGTTACAAAGTACATTAAAAAAAGTTTAAGACTATATTCATGGGTAGTGTAAATAACCAATAATGAACTAGAAGTTAGACAAGTCTATTTCTAGTCCATGGAAGAAGGATTGTTTCTATCACCCCTCCTAAATTGTATGGACTCACACTTCAACTAAAGATTTTTTTTCAATACAAACTATTGTATTTAGTTTCTGATTATAGTGGATAATATATTTATCGATCATCACTATATATGGCATGAACTAGATACTCATATTGAGTCGTGAACCTTTTAAAAATATTCTATGTCATCATTTACTTACTTTCATATAATTTCAAGTGATAAGGAAAAGATAATAATAGAATCAATATCCTAATAGGTCTAAGAGGTTAAGGGGATAAACATTTATAATTAATGAAAAAATTCATAACATTGATTTACCACCCCCCCCCCATCCACACTCAGTGTTAATTATATCCAAAAGTTTTCATCTCAGAATATCCCTTCACAAGGAACATCTTCACTCAGGTTTCCTTTATGAATCATGGGACACTGAATCTCTAGTAATCAGAGTCACACTAAAAAGGCCACTGGGTATTACACAAAACCTAAACAAGTTTTCACCGGGGGTCATGGCTCATGGAACATTTTCAAGGAACTTCTCCAAAGACATTCCATGATAACTTTTCTCTTATAAAAACCACATCAATCCCAAAGACACCAGGTTAGGTTTAACAAAATAACACTAGGTTATATATGAAAAACTCCACATGTACTATAGATGACATCATAACTAAGAGGACCCATCCAGTAATCCATTCACACAAGGTTCATACTAAGACAATTAATGCCTGACAATAGCCTAGCAAGGCACACTGCACCATCTATGCATAGTAGGACCATATCATTACCACCATCATTATTTCCATCATTATCATCCTCTCCACCATCACCCAGGTTCCCCACACCTTAGTTTCAGATTACCTTCTATCAAAAGGAGAAACACATAGGGGTTCAGCTGAATTAATGTCATCAAGATCTCATATGTGTAGACATTGTATAAGTCATTGACACCCAACCAACTAAATCATTCACCATTGTTATGATCACACACAAAAACATATATATTAGGTGAAAACTACATTTCAAACATGATGCATAAAATTTTTATTTCTAATATTACAAAGATTTAAATTCATATAAAATCACAACCTAAAAATCCATGTGTTTCACATGAGGTGAAAACATATGACAATAATAGTCCAAACTGAGAACATAAATCTCATACCCTAGTAAACTAGACTTCCATATGAAATGGTCTCCATGTCATACCATAATGAGTTTCATCACAAGCTCAAATTCATCCCTATGTCACATGTCTACCAACTCCCTAAAATAAGAAAACAGGACTTTTGTTCTTTGATACCATTTTGTAACATCCTGAACCGAATCATCATGTCTAATTCAGAATGTAAAATGACATTATGTTCACCTCCTCATATTCTATAGGTTTCCAACAAGCAATGAGGGTTTAAGTAAAATTGTGGGGAGACAATACCCTCAATAAAAGTACACATTAGAAGACAAATAACCAAACATGTAGCAATATACAATAAGAGAAAGTGGGAAACTAGTAACATGCCAACTATAAGAATGAATTCCAAAATAATATACTCTATAATTAAAACTAGAAACAAGGCACTGAATGCCTACCAAGTCCATCACTTACATAGAATAAAAGGAAAAAAATTATAATAAGCTCTAAAACACCAAACATAACCTTATTATAATCTCTATTCTTGAAGTGAAATATCCCACATGTTGATCAAAGGTGGTCCTCAGCTCGACCTGTACCTGCCACAAGTGAGGGCTACATAGTTACCCAAGTTTTATAGCCACCTGAGAAGGGTGTGAGTAAAACTTAGTAGGACACCACCAATGTGATACATCACCCAACTGATAAATATAGTCCACATGCATGTATAATATTAGAATAAAGTGAACCAAAATTAAATAAACTATATAATCATAATATATAATAACCAATAACATACAAGAAAAAACAACCATGTGTTGAGAATTCATGCACTTACTAATCCACCATGAACCTCGATTGTACCTTATTTAGTTCAATCCTAGAAGGAATATCAAAATATCGAAATTAATCAATAATTATCCATGATACCAGTAAATATGTTGCTCGACATCATGTGAACCCACTACTCAACACCACTAGGCATCAAGTATATCATGTTACTGAACATTCACTTGGCATCGAGTGATCATGCCACTCGGTATCCACTAGGCCTTAAGAAATCATGTCACTTGGAATCCACTAGGCCTCGAGTGTATCACACAACATTCATGAAACATTTTCATATCCCTACCCTGTGCTTAGGTCCATCATCGCCATCATTCAAAGACGTGTTCACTCCCCCCTCCAAGATATAACCATGTAATGAAGGTCCACCTATTCGAAGAAATAAGAACAATACCTCTAAGTCATGGTGATATACATAATAGGGAATATAATACAAAGAAAGACACGGAATTTGATCATGAGTGTTTAGTAACAATATACATATACATATGATCATCATCAAACATGATAAAATAAGCTATGAATGCATACTCATGGAAAAAAAGCATCATAATAAAACTCATGGGTTACAAGCTCACCCACATATTATCTCTTTCAAATATGGTCAATAAGTTATTCTAATACAAGTATCACATCAAAAAAACAAGATTAGACTTATAAACAGAGCATGGCATATCATCATGAGTAATAACAGCAACACATATGATCATGATAAAACATAATCTAATAATATATCTAAGTATACTCATGGAAAAATCAACATAAATGGTCTCATGGGCCCCAAAACAACACACCTTAAAGTTTTTATGTATTTTAAGGTGCTCATTAGTGATCAAGCCTTAGACATCAACAGTCGGTATCAATCATGTTCACAAGGGTCTATCGTGGCCCTTATCACATTGTATAATAACAATATGTATGGTTAATTTAATAAATTAATACTTAAGGATAATTAATTAATTAATAATTAATCATGTTTACATTAATTAATGAATACTTTAGGAAAATTAATTAATTAAGCATTGTTCATGTTTCTTTTAATTAATTAATTATTCTAGATCATTCATTAATTAATTATTACATGTTTACAACACTATTATGAATTTAAGGGTCATTCACCTAAGGTGGTGAACCTCATATAAAAATACAAAAAAACATGACTAAACCATTGGGTAGAGTATAGGGTACCACCTACCTCAAATGAATTCAACTATAAAATAATAAAAACCCAACAACATCATCTGAGTCATCCAAGTCCATTTGTCCTCCATCGATCGCCTTGAGGTTATTTTCATTCAAAATCATTCCAATTCACTAATTATAACTAAATTATAATTAATTAAGATATTTAAAAATAACATGCATTCAAATTTAAAAGGAACACATTCTAAAGACCAACCAGATATTTTTTCTTAGTCAAAACTATGACAAACCATCTATGGAAGGTATATCTCACACCTCTGAATTCATTCTGACCAAAAGATGAAGGGTTTTGTAATAGTATAATAACAATTATTAGATGAAGTGAATGTGATATAAACTCTTGTATGAAGATATACCATGAAAGATAGTATGAAACTAGGTATAAAATATTGAAATGAATAACTCATGGAAATAATCATACTTTACACCATAGAGAATCTAAAACATCAACAAAATCCATCGCATGGGTTTGATAAAGATCATTGGGTGAACAAATCATCCCACCTCCATGGTGTATCCATGGGTCAAATGAATCACATGTTATACAAGTTTGATTATCCTTTATCCCGCGACGTTTTAGTATCTCTACATGGAAATGAAGAAGAATAAAGATAGAAATAGGTTCTGGGAGGTTCAAACAAGCTCAATATAATTCCCAATTCACTGTCATCACATTGCATAAGTAAAATAGGAAATCAAGGATTCTATTTAACCATACTATCATATATTCATGTTGTGAAAAACATGAATAAATACCATGGTTGATTCATGTATCATATACATGAATGTGAGTTCTCCCAAACATTTCATCACATGAAATGATATAATAAATGATGGCTAATATGGGAGAGAAATAAATAATAATAGTTTATCATTTTTGTTGAAAGTTGCATAAACTGATATACCATGCATGAAAATCATATTTTTTATGAAATAAAAAACTACCTATATATAATATATATATATATATACAAGGCTTTAGGTAATATCACTTTCAATATCCCACTTTCACTAAATCCTAGTATACTTTGTTCCATTTCACCTTATATTTTATTATATAAAAAAACTTTTAAAACCATATCCAAAACTCCTTTTGTATATTATAAAAAACACTTTGGGAAATACACTATTAACTTCATCTTGTATCAAATCATATAAAATACCTTGTCAATACCCATCAAAAACACTTTTGGATTAACTCTAAAACAATTTTAGAGTAGATATCTGAGTCAAAAATTAATTCACATCCATTCAACCACAAATTGTGACCCCATGGGCCTTTACAACATTGAAAACAAATAAAAATATCTAGATTCATATATGTAAGCAAATAGTATCCTCTAGAAAATTATCAATGTTAATAAAGATATAAATGGATCTGGTGTCATCTCCATCAAACACATGT